>CANTUV010000009.1:6250000-7500000 GCA_947685225.1 Garcia nutans | reverse complement strand
CAATTCATTTCTTATCATTTAGTATATTTTCTTAAGCCACATTCCTTTTCAGTAATTTGCATATGTATTGTGATCATATCATTCCATGATCACTATCATATATCTCATAACATTATATCTTAATATATTGCTCAATTATTCTACAATTCATAATTCACATAAAAACAAACACAAGCATTGGCCCAAAAGAATCTAATATGCTATTCAAATCTCAGAGTTATTGATTTGGTCCAAGATGACACTATGTGTCTAGCCCCGAAGGCAAATCATAATCAAAATGAGGATAACCTCATATGTAACATCTCAACTAGGCTTCAAAGACTAGACCCAACCCAGCTTTAAGGAACTGCTACCTCATGTAACATCACAACTAGGCTTCAAGGATAAAGCCCAACCCAACTTCAAGGGACTGTTACGTCTTAGGCATGCCACCAAACACAAAACTCTCAAAATTGAATAACATACTAGGCACATAATTCTTTCATAATTCCATTATCAATATCTTTCTCATTTTCTCAAGATCAAGCTAGGCACAATGCCTTAATTATCTCATTTATAACAATATAGTTATCACCAATGTCTTTACATACCATCTTTAATGTATACATAATAAATTACATTACCCATATGTTTTGGGTCATTATCATATTTTGCACATAGTTCACATTACATATAATGCATTTGTGACATCATACAAATCATAGCATATTACTCATACACCAACAATGTTGTAAGTAACTTAATATATTTTCCAACCAGATGTGTTAAGTCCAAATGTCATGCAAATATAAGCAATTATTCCAAGTTTGTACTTACCTTATGAAGCACTCCAAAATAAGCTTTAAAACTTCCTCTAACCTTCTCTTTCAAGTTGCCCTTCAATACTAAGTTTGGGCAAATTACTCTCTCTCAATGCCTATACCAAATATGATCATAAACAACCATTTAGTATCACATTCTAAGGCATTCTTAACATTCAAATCATTTAAATAGGAATTACGAATAAAAAAATAATAAAAAGAGTTATTCTCAAGTGACACGCCCAACAACACGGGCGTGTTAATGACCGTGTCATTAACTCATTCATACAGAAGCATTGACACGTCCAATGACATGGGTGTATCACTGTCTGTGTCATTCATTCTGCCTCACAGAAACTTTGACACGCCCAACAACCCGGGCGTATTTATGGCCGTGTCAATTATCTTATCTCACAGTAGCCATGACACGTCCAGAGACATGGCCGTGTTAATGGTCGCTTCATCAATGTTAAACTCAGCACCGTTGACACGCCCAATGACATGGCCGTGTCAGGCAAAAGTTCTACATTTTGAACTCTCAACCATATGAACACAATCATTCCAAAATCAATACTACACCACCCTTAATCATCATCTTAGTTTATATTCATAATTCACCCATCAATTCAACACTTATATAACTCCAACATATCATAATAATAATCATTATATAATTCATTTATACAATCATCCATGTATCAATTTACTCAATTCCCAACTCATTTATACTAAACCCTTACTGTTTTCCTTATCACCCTTATTCCTCAATTTCAACTACTCATCATCATCCTCACAAATAATCATATTTCCATCATCTAAGCACCAATTCAACATATATATATATACTTCAATATTTCATTATCATCATATTATTCAATTAATCATCACTTTCTTTCACTAACCATATCACATATAAACTCAAAATCTATAAAAATCAGCTTAAGAAAAGAGCACTTACTTGAATTCTTTGCCAAATCTTCAATATTCACCTTCAATTCTCTTAAGACTCTTATGAATTTAGTGTGTATATGAACAAAATCAAACTCTTCTCTCTCTCTCTCTCTATTCTCACATTCAAAGAGGAAGAAGAAGAAGAAGAAGAAGAAAGAAAGAGACAAAGCTCTCTTTTAAAATTTTCATCCTTATCTTATATATATATAATATTATAATTATTTTCACCTAAATTTTCTCACCAATAATATTTTTCCTTCTTTTGACTTTCATTTCTCCTTTCTCTTGTCATTGTTATCATTATTATCATTATTATTGTTATTAATTAATTATTTGAAATTAACTTTTCCTATACCAATGTATACATCATATATATGTGATGTATATGTTGATATATATATATATATATGTCTTATATATTGTATTTATATTTCCCATATATTTCAAATACAATATATATATAATATTCTTCATACACATCTATCTCTTATTATATTTTCTTTACCTATTTCACCATTATACTCTCTCATAACTACTATTCCAAAGTACATCAAAAATCGGGGTATTACATTTTAAATATTAAAATACAATGTATCACACTTCCTTTAAAATTTTAAAATTTTGCCCTAAGCCTCTTCAACTTTGGAACTTAATTCTAACCAATTCCAAATTATAATTTAAGCTCATTTCTATTATTAACATCATTAAACAACATAATTTAAAGTATAAAACTAAATGCAACGTCACTTTTTACCAAAACCCTAATTATCATACTTTCTCTTCCAAACTCTAACCAAACCAAACCTTCTTTAATCTAACCTTAAAATCATTATTTACTCATCAAGATAACTCAATTCATACCCATTCCAACAAGTATAACATTCTCTTTCAAAAATCCAATTCATACATATTCATAACTTTCATCCAAACTCCAAAATTAAGAAAAGAAACTTACCAACTAGTAAAGAATCCATCAAAGCTCCTTATAATCCTTTGAAAGCCCTTCAAAATTGAGTGATTTGATGAGCCAAAAATTTTTCCCTTAATGGCTATGGTTGTCACGGCTAGAAGAAGAAGACGAAGAAAGAAGATGAGTTTTTTTTTTTTTTTTAAATTTGACTTTTTCTTTCTTTAATTTACTAATCATATATATATTATAATATTTTAATTAATTATTTAATTAAGTATTTTTAAATCCAAATTTTCCTTTTCCATTCAAATTTATTTTTTTAAAATTATTTAATTAATTTTTATTTTTATAAAGTTCATTTACCATTTTGCCCCTCTTTACTATTCATCTTTTGTATTTTTCTATCTTATGTTTGAATTTATATGTAATGTATATTTTTATTATATTTCATATATATATATATATATTATGTTCTCACTTACAACACCTTATCTAACCTCCAACTTATTAATTTAATTTAATTTAGGTAAATTCTCGGATGTTACATACTACACAAGCTTTGAAGGAGAAATCTTCTCAGGAGTGATGTGCAGAACTTTTGAGTTTACTTAAAGAAGAAAAATCATATTTGCTTTCATTAATGAAATCATAAGTTGAAGATGAGGGTAAAGAGGAGATCATCTATGTGGAATAATTAGCCAAAGAAGAAGACTTAATCCCATTGAAATTTTCAAATGAATATCCCATGCTCTCTTCCATAGAAGAAAAAGGTGTGATTCAAGATGTTAAGTAAGAAGTTGAAGGAGAGAACTTGATTCCATATAGTAAGCATGATGTTGAGGAGGAACAAGATGTACAACAAGTTGAGGTGAAAGAAGTTGAAGATTTGAGTCAACTGCAAGTGCACCAAGTTGAAAATATTCAAGAAATTGCTCTTGATACAATGTTGATGTGCTTGTATTGTTAACAACTCCTCTAGTATATTTGGCTGTACCCAATGACTATTTTGATGTTGTTTTAGCAGGTTCTCCTTCTTTTCATATACTTCAAGCCCTTCACATCATCAAACAAGAAGGATGGCAACCATTCTCAAAATTAATTTTCTTCCTTCCATACTTCAAGGTTAGAGGAAGAGTTCATGGAACACCCTTATACCATATATACGTATAATACATTCACCCAATATATATAATATATGCATATACAGTACGAGAATGTCACAGTTTTCAGTTTTATCAAATTTTTATAAATTGAAGAAAATATTTTACAACTTAAACATACTTCAATAAATAAAATAAAAATATTCATTAATAATTCAAAATTAAAAATACATAATTTAATGAAAAATATCTAAAAAAATTTATCAAAATTTTATCTGTAATTCGGATAAATCCCAAAACAATGAGCACATAACCTACATAAAAATTTTACACTTCCAAAACATTAATAATTCCATGCATTCGCTAAACTCACCACTTTATTAATACAGAATTAAAATCTCAACACTTTAAACTTTATCTATTAAAATAAAATACTGACATAGATATATACACACTGTTATATTAAATCTTTATAAACTAACACAAGTATTATAAGTTAATTTATATAAATCAAAATACTTAAATCATAAATATACATGTATGCAAATGGTATTATTAGTCTTGCGGCAGTCTAGATCACCAAGTATCTACTACAGTCTGGGTTTCACTGATTGGCAATGCTCTTACCTACGTGATTTATACAACCGCGGTAAGTTTTACAACTTAATGGTACATATCTATAAATAATAAATATTATACATACACATTCTTACTTTTTTATTTATTCCTGAGGTATACACATATATTTATCTTTTTATTCTCCAATCTCAACTATCAAATCCAATATACATAATGTCAATTTTATGACCCAATTCTACTTAGGTCAATACTGTCTCTAGACTCAGCTCTACTTAGGTCTATCAACATATATATCTTCAATAAATATTATAAGCATCATAAATCATTTTACAATCCAAACATCATATTTCATTATCCACTACACAATATGCATATACATATAAACATATCACACAGTATTCCGGTTCCAAAAATATTATCATAGACTATTACAACACCGGGGATCTAAGTGTTGCAGCCGTCCCTTATTGACACCTTTGTGTCTAGCCCTGTAGGCAAATAATAGTGACTGACGCCCATCGTCTGGTCTAAAAGCAAATAATAGTGATGCCTAGCATCTGGACCAAAAGCAATAAACAGTGACGCCCAGCATCTAGCTCGAAAGAAAATTATATAACACTAAAAATAATTCTCTGAAACAAGATACCATACAAGGAAAACACACATTTCATTCCACATTACCATTTAAACATCATTAATTTCTATATTTCAAATGTTTGCAATATATTTCATCATTTTTTTAGTCACAACCACAATGTGACTAGTAAATCACATTTCTAGTACATTTATCACATTTTTTATATCTTTTGTGATCATGTCAAACAATGATCACTATCACATGTCTCATATAAGTATCAAATTTCCATATTTTTTTATTTATAATTATTATCCTCATTTCACATTCTTTTTCCATATTTTTGACTCAAAAACTAAATCATCATCACATTCAAAGCAAATGTGGCTCACTTCCACATTTTAGTGCACAACTTGGACTTTTCACATTTTATACAAACATCACATTACACATCACATATAACACATTCCAATATATTTTATCATCATAGATCAATGCATTCATTTATTTATTATTTATACACATCATAAATTTATTATTATGCACATGTGTCATATTTTATCAATTTACATCATATTTACTCTTCTACCACAATTTTTCTTATTTTTCATATCCTTTATCTATTTTTTTCATATTTTCATATTTTATCATTTTTCATATTTTTGTTCATCAAATTTCATAACAATGAGTCACATTCACAATGTGATTCATTTTATATATTCTGTCACAAGTCATAAATATGTCCATTTTGAATATCATACCATATATATATCAACCTATACTGGACTTTTGTCACCGTGATACCCCTCATATAACTATGCCACATTGCGTAGATTATATGCAAATCAATATTTTAAAAAAAAATTGTATTATATATGCATAATACCCATTTACATTTTAATGAAAATACAAAATTTAGTAATATGTACTAACCTCTTTTCTCTTTTCCAAGCCAAACTCTCAATTCCATTTCTTTTCTCACTTTAACCTACACATTCATAATTCCATAATAAGCAACATTACTCATTTAAGGTCACTTACATGCTCATTGATTATTAAATTACTGTTATTTACTCAATTTTCATCAAAACCTCATTAATACTCTAATTTCACCATTCAATGCTTTATTTAAACTCCATTCTATCATTTTCATTTTTAACATTTAACCTTAAAAACATTACTTATACATTAATATAACACTAAAATAATTCACTTTCACAATTATGGAAACCTCTTTCAAAAATTCAAATTTCACATAATGCAACCATTAACATGAACTTTATCAAAACTTAACCGTATTACATTTCCAACCTTAAAATCACCACATTACAAATTCCAACATAGCAATAGAAATCCATTTTAATACATTTTAATTATTTATACACCATTTACATTAATTCTACATAATATTTTCCCAAAATACTATTTTCACCATTACTACCTTATTCAAACTTCAACATATCAATCTCATTTCCATCATTCAACTATCTAATCATCAATTATACATCAATGTAACATCAAAACAATGCATTACCATAATTATCAACATCCCCTTCAAAAACCCAAAATACACATAATAGGTCCATAACCTTAAACTTAACCAAATTCTCTCATATCAAATTTTTAACTATAAAATCATTACACATACATGAAAACAACATTAAATTACTCTATTCCAACAATTGTAACCATTTACACCAAAATCCTAATTTGCACATATTTATCCATAATCCTAAATTTATCAATCATGCCCTTTTCAATCATCTAACCAATAAATCACTATATAATCATCATTTTAACCTCATTTCTATCAATTTTTAACAATTTAAAATCACTTTCTCTCTCTAGCCATTTTAAACATAATTTTAAAAACTCAAAATAACAAGTTTAAAATAAAGTACTTGTTTTCCTTGCTAAACCTTCAAAATCTTCTTAAATCCTCTTTAAATCTCTTATAAATATTATGTATTACACAATCCAAAATCAAGCTCTCTCCCTCTCTAGTAGTACACGTCCAAGAAGAAGAAGAAGAACATGGGATTTTATTTTGGTCTTACTTTCTTCTTTTATTTCTAACCACAAATATATGTATATATATATTGATATTTAATTAATTAATTTATTAATTATTTAAAATCCGTAATTCTCCACTATCATTAAAAAATATTTTAATTTTGGTTTATTTTATAATTTTTATTTATTATTATACTTATCACTTTTCCATCTATAAATATATAATAATTAATTAATTTAAATAATTCTAACCAATCTCCTTATTTCCTTCTTTAACTTTTCTCACTTCCCTTTATTATTATTATCATCATTCACATTTCCAACACCAAATTATACCTCACATATATGTAATGTATATTTTATATATATGTATATGTCTTATATATGTTACTTATATTTTACATATACCATTATGTACATATCTATGTAATATATATACTATATATATGTAATGTATATTTAATGAATATAAATACTCATATATATAAATATTGTGTATCCTATATACACATCAAATACATCTTATATGTGCATTAAATATACCAAGTATGTAATATATATATCCAACATATACAATTAATATACAATATGTGTATATGTTATGTTTGCACTAGGTATACATTGAGTATATAAAATTTTTATTCCTCCAAATAATTATTTAATTTTTTCAAAATTACGGATATGACAATTCTCTCCCCCTTAAATAATTTCGTCCTCGAAATTACTTACTGTAGTAATTAATTTCACTATAATTAAACACTAATCTTCACTTTCTGCATAAATTAACTACCAAATTATTATCACCATTAATCATCATTACCAACCATATAATCTTTTACTCTCCCCTTATAGATACTTTTAACCATTTTTTATAATGTCCATCGTAAAGATCATTAATAAATATAAATTCTCCACTTATTTATATCTAATGTACATATTAACTTAGAATTCTACCACAAACTCAGTTGTTCAATATAACAATACACCCATGCATTTCAAATTATTTCTATCATTAACTTTCAAATTCTTTAATTCCCAACCATGCATTTTTTATACATATAAATGTCAAATTTTCTTCTTGTAAATCCTACTTTCAAATTTCGTCAATGAATTGATCTCATTGCTATCTTTGATAATCTAATATCAATTACAGATACTCCTACAATTTACTCATTATATTTTAATTTATCACCAAATATCATTCATAAAATGAATTAAAATCAATTTATTATGAAATCATTATACATCCCTTATTAAATCTTTACCTCCACCTCAAATATCCAAAAACATATCATAACATCCACTTTCACATAACCCATTAATAAACACATCTCAATCATGCAACCAAATATGGATTGCATACATAACTTCAATTCACTTTAATTTAGTAATTCATTTATATAAATTCACATTTTAAATGCTCAATATAAAGAACAACATCAAATTCTTATTTACTCATAGCTAATCTTGACTTAACTAAAACTATATATCATTTAATAAATCCTCAATATATTTTTATAATAAACATATTATTGTCATATACTAGTTCTCTTTTAAATTTTAATTATGAACTCTTTGTTCTAATTATTAAAAACTCAATATTCCTTCTTCATCCATCAACCCATCCATATGTAAATTTTCATAATTTTCTTTATTTGTCATATAAAATTAATTAGTTACTTACTTCCATAAATCTGTATGACGTCTTCACTTTCATGTCAATCTCATTTTTTCATTTTTCATTCCTCACCAAATCTTCACAAAAGATTATAAACTTTTAGCCATTTGCACTTGACACATATATGAACTTATATTTAAAATCTTAGTTTTTTTCAAGTTAATTTACTATATTTAAAAATTAAGTCTTCTAAACTCACAGAATATATTTCTTTGATAATCCTGCTGGCAGAACTTATTCACCCATTTGTTTCAGGTATCAAAACTTAATAAAAATTTATGAAATTTAACCATATGCTCTAGAAATACACAAGATATTGTATGTAAAATTTTAGATTTTTTTTGGTCATTTTGCTGCAGTTTTTAAATATGTTTCTCAACCTCTATAGATTCTAGGTTGCTGAAACTGTTCCAACAATCTGTATCCTTCTATTTTTCTTAAAAAAATATGAAAGTTCATACATTACATTCTAACAAATAGAAAAATTTTCTATTAAAATTTCAAGCTTATTTAACATCCCTAGATTAGTCCAAAAATTTAGACAATATCACTTTGCAGCACACATGCAAAATTTTCAGTAACTATAATACTCATCTCTCATACTTTTATTTCACATCTAAATCATTTTCTTATTGTCACTTATTCATCAATCGAACCAACTATAAATCATAATTTCAAATAAAAGTTTCAAAAATTATTAATCTATAATCTCCAAAATGATGCTTCCACTGTGCCACTCTAATCTATGTGTCCGAGACGCCATCTTAACTTATATCCTTTACATCAAACGGACATTGCCACATCAAAACCAACACAAGTGCCAATACATATGTATGTATTAAAACTCAAATCACTATTTTAAAATTTTTCTTTCTCATTTTAAAAATTCACCTAAGTCGAGAATGTAATATCCCAAAGTATACCCTAAAAGTTTTGGAATATTTTATTGTTGTATTTGGATTAAGTGTATTTATTTTAGTGGTAAGAGAAGAGGTTTTGAGTAGAGTGTATATGTTGTATATATTGAGATATATACAACATATACAAGTCAAAGAAATGGAAGTCAAAAGAAGATTAATTAATTATTTTAAATTAATTAAATTAATTAAATGGGAAATTAAGTTAGTGGAAGAAGATATTGTATAATATTTTAATATTAAATTGCTTGGTGGAGATTTAAAGAGATTAAGTGTTTGACTTTGCTTCTCATTCTTCTTCTTCTCTTGTTCTTTTCCTTCTTGGCCATCACTCTCCATAGCAAAAGAGAAAGAAAGTTTTTGATTTTCCAAGATCAAAATTAAAGGATGTTTCAAGTGATCAAGTTGGAAATCTAAGAGTTTTCATCATTTTTGGTAAGTTTCCTCTTGATTCCTTAGTTTTCTTTTAAGTTGTGTTTGAGTTTGTTGGTTGATTATTGATGGTATGAATATGTTTGATTGTGATGTATTTGAGAGTGTTTGGTTTAATTGATTTTGATTTTGGGGTTGGATTGGAAAGAAGGAGTTAGGTTTGGTGTTGGAAGAGTAAGAGTTGTGTTTATGTTATGATTGTGAATTGATGTATGTATTGAGTTGTTTTAGTGTTTTTGCAAGTTATATTAGTTTATAGGTGTGTTTAATTAAGTTTGTTTGAAGTGAAAAATGGTGGAAGTAAGAGGTTTATTGGATGTGTTGTTGTTGTTGCCGGAATCTGGATTTTTGGCCTGACACGCCCATGAGCACGGCCAGGTCTTTAGGCGTGTCAATGGTTCTGTATTCTTGGATGGGTGACACGATCAGTAACATGCCCGTGTTGTTGAGCGTGTCATAGCTACTATGCTGGTGAAGAATTGACACGTCCATAAGCACGCCTGTATTGTTGGACGTGTCAATGTTTCTGTGAGACAGAATGTATTACACGTCCAGTGACACGCCCGTGGTTCTGAGCGTGTCAAAGCTTCTGTGTTGTGGAGTTAGGGCACGGTCAGGGACACATCCGTGTTATTAAGCGTGTCATGTGTAGAGTTTGCCCTAGTTAGTCCTTAGTCTTATTATCTCATGTGTATTTCTAAATAAGTGTGTATTATTCCTTTTAGATTAGGTTGTGAAGAGTTTGAGTTGCCCTAATCCAAGTATTGAAGGATTCTTGGAAGAGGAGTTTAGTGTTGTGTGTGAGTTGCTTTTGGAGGTAAGTACAAACCATACATTATGGCATGCATTTACATGACATTGAGATTTAAAATATTTGATGGCAAATGTGTTAAACAATGTATTACATAATTGATGAATTGCTTTAATGTGAATTGAGATATGATGAGATATGAAGCCATTGTTGTTGGCTATGATAATGCAAATGAAATAATTGGTGCATGGTTGCCTATTTGATTATGGAATATGAAATGAGAAATGAATTGAGAAAGAGATTGATAAAGAGATAAATGAAATAATTATGTGCTTAATATGTTATTCAATTTTCAGAGTTCTGAGTTTGGCGGCATGCCTATGAATCGCTGGATAGGTGAAAAGACCGGGTCGTAAGCCGAGTCCAGCTGAAAAATGTGAAATATGATATTTTTGGGGTGAAAAGACTGGGTCGTAAGCCTCAAAAACAGTAACAGTCTAGCCGGGTTGAGGACCAAGATACTGGGGCCCTTGGGTCTAGCCGGGTTGAGGTCCAAGAGACTGGGTCTGTTACACTATCCATGGATAGATATATATATATATATATATCGCCTACGGGCTTGATGATTGTGATTATGGACCAAAGTAGTAACTCTGAACTTTGAATATCATATTAAATCCTTTTTGGGCCCTTGTTTGTCTTTGTTGGAATGTAACTCATGAATAATAAAATAATTGAATGATATAATGAAAGGTAATGTTATGAAATATGATGTTCTTGTGAATTGTTTATGATGTATGAAAGTATGACATTTGCATTACATTATAGCATATGGTTATCATGGTTTGTACCACTAAGCCGTTGGCTTAGCGCGATTGTGGTTTATCGCGCAGGTGACAGGGTAGAACCAGAGAGTTCATCTAGATCGAGTCGAGTCTAGACTTTGAAGTATTGATTGTGGGCTTAAAGATCAGAGACAAACTGCCAAACATGTATAAATTTTTATGTTTTGTAAACATGGATTTTGATGTATTTATATATGTAAATACTACTACATTTTCCGCTGCATAATGAATAAATGTTTTATCTAGTATAGTTTATAATTAAATTTGAATGTTTTAAGTTTTCTTATAATGTTGTTAAATTGAAAGTTTGGTTTGCTTATTATTAACCGTAACACTCCTGTATTCGGTATACGTATATTACAGGTGTAGTAGTATGTAGTGTGCGTATACGGGGGTATAGGGGTGTTACAGAGAATCTCAAATCTAGGCTCTGATATTAAAATAAATATAACATCCTTATACTATATATACATATAATACATGCACCCGGTATATATAATATATTCATATACAATACGAGAATGTCATAGTTTCCAGTCTTATCAAATTTTTATAAATTCAAGAAAATATTTTACAACTTAAATATACTTTAATAAATAAAATAAAAATATTCATTAATAATTCAAAACTAAAAATACATAATTTAATAAAAAAAATCTCTGAAAAAATTTGCTTGATTTTTGTTTGTAATTCGGATAAATCCCAAAACAATGAACACACAACCTGCATAAAAATTTTACACTTCCAAAACATTAATAATTTCATTCATTCTCTAAACTCACCACTTTATTAATACAAAATTAAAATCTCAACATTTTAAACTTTATCTATTAAAATCAAATACTGACGTAGATATATACACACTGTCATCTTAAATCTTTATAAACCAACATAAGTATTATGAGTTAATTTACATAAATTAAAATACTTAAATCATAAATATACAAGTATGAAAATGACATCATTAGTCTTGTGGCAGTCTAGATCACTAAGTATCTACCACAATCTGAGTTCTACTGATTGGCAATGCTTTTACCTCGCGATTTACACAACCGCGCTAAGCTTTACAACTTAGTGGTACATATCTATAAATAATAAACATTACACATACACATTCTTACTTTTTATTTTATTCCTGAGGTATACACATGTATTTATCTTTTTATTCTCCAATCTCAACTATCAAATCTAGCACATATAATATCAATTTCATGACCTAATTCTGCTTAGGTCAATACCATCTCTAGACCCAACTCTACTCAGGACAATCAACATATATATCTTTAATAAATATTATAAACATCATAAAGCATTTTACAATCCAAACATTATATTCCATTATCCACTACACAATATACATATACACATAAACATATCATACACGCACACATACAATGGGCCCAAGTAACCTTATACAGTATTTTTGTTCCATAGATATTGTCATACTTTATTGTGATATTGGAGATCTAAGTGTCACAACCGTCCCCTGTTGACACCTTTGTGTCTAGCCCCGAAGGTAAATAATAGTGACGCCCAATGTCTGGCCTGAAGGCAAATAAAAGTGATGTCCAACATCTGGCCCAAAGGCAATTAATAGTGACACCTAGCGTCTAGCCCGAAGGCAAATCATAGAGCACCAAAAATAATTCTCTGGAGCCTAATACCATATAAGGCAAACACATATTTCATTCCACATTATCATTTAAACATCATTAATTTCCATATTTCAAATATTTGTAACATATTTCATCATTTTTCTTGCCACAACCATAATATGACTAGTAAATTACATTTCTAGTACATTTATCACATTTTTTATATCTCTTGTGATCATGTCAAACTATGATCACCATCATATGTCTCATATAAGTAACAAATTTCTATATTTTTTTTTCATTTTATAATTATTATCCTCATTTCACATTCTTTTTCCATATTTTTGACTCATAAACCAAATCATCATCACATTCAAACCAAATGTGGCTTACTTTCATATTTTAGTGCATAACTTGCACTTTTCACATTTTGTACAAACATCACATTACACATCACATATAACACATTCCAATACATTTTATCATCATATATCAATGTATTCATTTATTTATTATTTATACGCATCATATATTTATTATTATGCACATGTGTCATATTTTATCAATTTATATCATATTTAACCATGTTCACGGTTCGATTAACCAAAACTGCCGGTTTCAGTTCATAATTTTTGTGAACCTTAATCTTAATCGGTAAGAGCCGGTTCAGTTAAGATTCATGCCCTTAAAAATAGGTCCGATTTCGATTTCGATTCGGGTTCAAATCACCGGTTCAAATCAATTTTTTTAAAAACTTATATTTAAAAGAAAATATTATTATTGATACATGATAATATTTTTTATGAGATTAAACACCACTTATAAAATTAATAATATTATTTAAGTTAAATCAAATAATATTATTTATAAAAATCAAATAATATTATTTATAAATATTTAATATTACAATTAAAGTATAAAGAAAAAATTAAAAAAAATGTTTGAACATAATTACTAAAAATTAATTAACTACATAAATTATAATTATAAATATTTAATATTACATTTGAAATATTCAATAATAAATACAAATAATTAAAATATTAAAAAACTACATAAAAAAATTTAAACTCAATTAAAAAATTTGATAGTGCCTCCTTATTCGCTTTCACCATTTCCACTTCCACCGCCCGTCGTACTTCCGTCCGTTGCATCATAATCTAAATATTGATCATCATCATCATTATACTTTAAATCTTGTATATGCATTGATGCTTTGGACCAATCATTGATGCACATTTGAGCTTGCAATGAGTGAGGTGTTAGTCTTGATCGGCACTCATCCAACACATGGCCTCCGGTGCTAAATATTTGCTCCATCTCTACTGTTGAGGCTAGAGAACTAAAAATTTCCCTAGCTATAATAGACAACACTGGAACTTTTTTTGTAAGTTGACTCCACCATTGCAAAATAGGAAACTTATAGTCTTCAATAACACCATCTAATTCAAAGCTAGATGATAAATATGCATCAAGTTCAATATTACTTAAGGTAGTAATTTTAGGTCTCTTATGTCTTTCCATTAATAATTTACCAGCTTTACTTGCACTAGATGATGAATTTACATCCTCATTTTAACACATATGTGATGCAGGAATCATTGATGCATATATTGATTCATATTCTCTATATAAGTCCAAAATAATTCTTTTAACCCCATCAATTATTTCAATAATATTAACATCTTTTAAATCTAACAGAAGATAATAATTACTTAAATAATCTGTTAAAATTTCAATTTGCACGCGAGGATCCAATAGACAAGCAACAAGATTAAGAGTAGAAAAATCTTTAAAATAATTAGGCCATTTATTCTTCATTGCAATGACAGTTTCTTTTAATTCAATATCATTTTTATACTCATAAAAAACAATTGCAATATTCAAAGCTTTAAATGCTACTAAATGAGATGTAGGATAATAAACACCAGACAAATGTTCAATAGCATCATCAAAAACTTTTAAAAGATCAATCATTTTTTCACAATAATTTCATTGAGTAGGATTTTTTCACAACAATTTCACAACAATCATTTTTTTCTTTTTCATAAAACTTGCGCAATGTTCACGATAAAGTTAAGTGGAGAACATGTTGAAATGCAGGATTCACAGATTTTTGAATAAAAGTATTAAATCCTATTTTCTCACCAAAATTAAAAGTTAATTCATCAACAAAAATGCACCTTGCCAATTCTTCTTTGACCACATTTTTGTCATAGTGAAAAATACCTTATTTTTGAGTAGGTACAGATGATGAGTCTGATTGTACAAACCCCGCCAATTGTATTTGAGTATTATCCATACCCGCTTGAACAGGATAATTTTTGTGGAGATGTCTCCATAATGTTCCATAACCTCCTCCGTCTATAAATTTAAATGAAGAGGAGCAATAATTACAGTGTGCTCTTTTTTTGCCTTCTTTATTTATCTATTTAGTAAAATATAAAAAGAAAAATATTAGATTTGAATTTTTTTTATTTTACTAGATTGATTTTGATCAAATGTGTCTTGCACTTGGCAATCTATTTCTTCCTCATCATCCAAAATATTAATATGTTATTGCGAAATTTGCTCATCATTTATATTATCAAAATGACTATAACTTGTTATTTTAATATAAATTGATAATAATAATAATAATAATAATAATAATAATAATAATAATAATAATAATATTTTTAACAATGATAACAATAGCAATTACTAATAAGAATAAGAATAATAATAATAATAACAACAAAATAATAATAATTAACAACAAAAAATACTAAATATTAAATAACAGTAAATATTAATTAACAACAAATAATAATAATAATAATAAATATTACTAATAATAATAAATAACAGTAACAAAATAATAAGAAGAAGAATTTAAGAGAGTAGAAATTAGAGAATTGAAGTTAAAAAATTTAGAGCTAAATTAGATAATTAAAATTTGATGATTGAGAGAAATTATGTAAAAATTAAAAAATGAATTAAAAAGATGGTGTATTTATAGATTTTTTTATTTTTTTATTTTCATAAAATACCTCTCAAAAAAAACATTTTCTACTAATGGGGTAAATTGGTAAAATAGAAATAAATTAAAAAATTAAAAATAGTTGCCAACGGCACATTGTGCCGTTGGCAACAGACGCACTGCACATGGCAGTGTGCCGGTGTGCCTGCTGGCAGGTGGCCAGCCAATGCCACCTGCCAGCGCACGCTACCACATGCAGATTGTGCAACATGTGCTACACAGTTTTTTTTTAATTTTTCAGTTTTGAACCAGAATCGCCGATTCGGTTCCGATTCAAATATTTTAGAACCGGAATCAGAACCTTAAAGGAAGGTTCAGGTTTCGATTTGCAACCTTTAATTACAGTTTACGGTTTGGTTTATTGAACCGAACCGGAACCGCCGGTCTAGTTCAACGGTTCAACAGAACCTTGACCGTGACTAATCATATTTACTCTTCTACCATAATTTTTCTCATTTTTATATTCTTTATCTATTTTTTTCATATTTTTTGTTCATCAAATTTCATAACAATGAGTCACATTCACAACGTGACTCATTTTATACATTCTCTCACAAGTCATAAATATGTCCATTTTGGACATCATATCATATATATATTTATATATCAATCTATATTGGACTTTTACCACTATGATACCCCTCATATAACTATGTCACATTGCACAGATTATATGCAAATCAATATTTAAAAAAAAATAGGATTATACATGCATAATACCCATTTACATTTTAATGAAAACACAAAATTTAGTAATATGTACTAATTTCTTTTCTCTTTTTCAAGTCAAACTCTCAATTCCATTTCTTTTATCACTTTAACCTACACATGCATAATTCCATAATAAGCAACATTACTCATTTAAAGTCACTTACATACTCATTGATTATTAAATTACCATTATTTACACAATTCTCATCAAAACCTCTTTAATACTCTAATTTTACCATTAACTACTTTATTTAAACTTCATTGTGCCAATTTTATTTTCAACATTTAACCTTAAAAGCATTACTTATACATTAATATAACACTAAAACAATTCACTTTCATAATTATGGAAACCTCTTTCAAAAATTCAAATTTCACATAATGCAACCATTGGCATGACCTTCACCAAAATTTATCCATATTACATTTCCAACCTTAAAATCACTACATTACAAATTTCAACATAGCATTAGAATTTTATTTTAATACACTTTAATTATTTATACAACATTTACATCAATTCTACATAATATTTCCCCAAATACTATTTTTACTATTACTACCTTATTCAAACTTTAACAGATCAATCTCATTTCCATCATTCAATTATATAATCATCAATTATACATCAATATAACATCAAAACAATGCATTACCATAATTATTAACATCCCCTTCAAAAATTCAAAATACACATAATACGTTCATAATCTTAAACTTAACCAAATTCTCTCATATCAAATTTTTAACCATAAAATCATTGCACACACATGAAAACAACATTAAATTACTCCATTTCAACAATTATAACTACTCACACCAAAATTCTAATTTACACATATTCATCCATAATCCTAAATTTATCAATCATGTCCTTCTCAATCATCCAACCAATAAATCACTACATAATCATCATTTTAACCTCATTTCTATCAATTTTTAACAATTTAAAATCTCTTTATCTCTCTAGCCATTTTAAACATAATTTTAAAAACTCAAAATAACAATCTTAAAATAAAGTACTTACTTGATTTCCTTGCTAAATATTCAAAACCTTCTTAAAATCTCTTTAGATCTCTTATAAATTTGATGTATTACACAATCCAAAATCAAGCTCTCTCCCTCTCTAGTAGCACACGTCCAAGAATAAGAAGAAGAACATGAGATTTTATTTTTGTCTTACTTTCTTCTTTTGTTTCTAACCACAAATATATGTATATATATATGTGTGTATTTTTTATATTTAATTAATTAATTATTTATTTATTTAAAATTCATAATTCTCCACTACCATTAAAATATATTTTAATTTTGGTTTATTTTATTATTTTTATTTATTATCATACTTATCACTTTCTCATCCATAAATATATAATAATTAATTAATTTAAATAATTCTAACCAATCACCTTATTTTCTTCTTTAACTTTTCTCTCTTCCCTTTGTTATTATTATTATTATCATCATCCACTTTTTCAACACTAAATTATACATCATATATACGTAATGTATATTTTTTATATATGTATATATCTTATATATGTTACTTATATTTTACATATACCATTATGTACATATCTATATAATATATACTATGTATATGTAATGTATATTTAATTAATATAAATACCCATATATACAAATAATATATATCCCATATACACATCAAATATACCTTATATGTATATTAAATATACCAAGTATGTAATATATATATATATCCAACATATACAATTAATATATAATATGTATTTGTTATGTATACACTAGGTATATATTGGATATATATAATTTTTATACCTCCAAATACTTATTTAATTTTTTTAAAATCATGGATATGACAGTTCACAAAGCCATAACAATTGTTTGAATTCAAACCTGAAAAATAAAGTTGGAACCATATTAGAACTGAATTTTAGTATGAACTAGTTTATTTCAAAATGTTATAACTTGAGCTTTCAAAGCCCAAATCGAGTGTGTCAAAAGCCTGAAGTCATCTACACTTTCGGAGATATAATTATTATGAAGATACCAAATCCATATTCAAACTTTATTAGATCAAAAAGGTATGTCAAAAATTCTAAATGAATTTTAGTTTAATTTAGTTTCCTTATTTAGTTAAGAATTGTTTGCTTTTATGATTAGGGTTAAGGTTCAGTTTTGTAACTTATAAATACTTTTTATTGTCAGGATGAAAGAGAGGATTTTATTGATTAATAAAAATTAAGAACTTTTGTTCTTGGAAGAGATTTAATTTTTTGTTCTTAGTTCTTTCTTGAATCAAGGTCTTTTATTGTCAAAGCTAATAACTTTGAAATAGGTAATTCCAATATTCTCTTTCACATGTTGGAATTGGGTCAAGGACTTGGCAAGGATCCAATTTGTTTCTAAGAAGTCACTTCCAAATATAAAGGCGAGAGGGTCTCTAGTCCATATACTAGTAGTTCGCATTACTCTAAGGATTAAAGGTTTTTGTATGGTCAAACTAGTGAAAATTTTATTTGTATGACTTAGGAATTATCACTCTTGCTTTTAAAGAACCTATAAATTTCATCAAAAATCCTTAATATTATAGTATAAATCCCATTTAGTAAGATATTTTCATTAAAAGATCACATATCGAACCAAAAGGTATTTATGAAATAAAATAGAGGATTTCCTATTAAATTTAGCAAAGGCTTTGAAAGGTGGAATGTTATAATAAGGATTATACAAATTGGAAGATTCAAAGAGAGATTTGATAATAGTAAGATGCAACATTATGCACCTTCCCCCCTCCCCCCGCGCACGCGCGCGTTTGATAACTTCTACAAGCCACAAAACATGTAGAAGAGACTCTCTCTTCATTTGTGGGAGAAATAAGGGTGGAGTATTTGATAGTGTAAAAAAGGGGCCCATGCAGCAACTAGTACTATAGTAGGTCTCGTAACGTAGCGACGGGCCCAATTTCGAGCAACAAAATTTTGAAGGCCCATTCTCTCTTGTCTGACATCCATTTTGAGTAATTTTTGATGCATTAGAATCATAGCAAACCAAATTTTAATATAGTTATAGTTGAAATATTAAAGATTTACACTCAAAAAGTGATCAGTTTATGCAAAAACTTAAAATGACCTATTTAGGGTTGTTCAACATCCGATTCAAATAATTCCAATTGCATTAGATTCGAGGTCACATAGGCTTTCATTTAAAATCAATATTTGAGTGTTTCCCTTAGGTCCAAAATTATGGATTCATAGGTACTAGCAATATGTGTTACACTTCCCCATCTATAATCACATCGCATACTCGATCCTTCATAAGACATGTAATATGAAATAGATTTTCTCTTAGATCACATTTCTATATTGTGTACTAGCAAACTCAATGCTCTTCTAGCCACAAAAGACTTACCACTTTCAACAATGATAAGGTCATCCCCCACATCATCACTTGCTTTTTCATTGGTTTGCTCTCTCTCCAGAATGTTCTCTTCATTACTAATTGAGAAATATTTCCCATCAATCACATACATGGTTCTTTGATTGGGACATTCCCTTTTATAATGACTAGCACCTCCACACTTAAAAATAATCAATCTTTGAAATAGAAGTAGATTCCACCTTACCCTTTATCCATGCTAGTGTTGGATGCCTCGGGGACTTCTTTAGAATCAATCTTAGGCATGGGTGTCATAGCCTTGTCATCTCTCTTCTAAGAGGACTTGAAAGATAATGATGTTGAGGACTTGAAAGATAATGATGTTGATGAAAACTGGCTCAAACTACTTTTTCTTTTCAACTTTTTCTCAACTTTTGAAAGCCAAGTGTAGTAGATCCTCCAACTCTATGTATGGTTGTAGCTCTACTATATTAGAGATATCCTTATTGAGTCCATTAAGAAACCATGCTAAAGTAGCTTCACTATCTTCTTTTACATTTTTCCTAATCATAGCTTCCATCTCCTTGTAATACTCTTCTACACTCTTATATCCTTTAGTGAGGTTTTGAAGTCAGTTGTACAATTCTCTATAATAGTGGCTTCGTCCAAACCTTATGCTCATGATAGACTTCAAATCCCTCTACTTTTCAAATACCCTTTCCCTATTTCTTCTTCTCATTTGGACTTAGTGTACTCATGGTAATCAAATACAAGCTTAATATCTTCTTCTCCCAATCTAGGTATACTAACTTCAGGATATGGAATCTTCATCTTCACTTGACCTTTACCATGGTTGTTATGTCTACCTTTAGGCCTTACTTCCTCTTCTTCTTCATTGTCACCAGAGGACTCTTTACCTTTTGATTCTTCTTCTACTTGAACTCTTCTATCAGTTCTTCTTATAGGGGCATTGTATGGTTATCCCTTATCCACTGACACTTTTAGCCTCTCCATATGATCAATCATGTCATTATATTAGGTTCATGGCCTGTGAGATGTTAGAGATTGCTTGCAACCTGTCAATCTCACCATAGGCTTTTCTAGCTTACGCACTCATCTCATAGAATTAAATAAAACTACAATTAAAAGTTAGTGAAACAAGAATATGCATATAATCCTTACTTTACTCATGTTTGCACTTATTATTTAGCTTTTCTCTAAATGAGCTCACACTCTTACCTTTTACCACTCAAGTTTTCTTGTCAAGATTAGTTGCACAGGATCAAAATCCCTATAATCTATGTAAGCTCAATGAAAATAGAGTAATTCCAAAATAAAAAAAGTTCTCTATGCTCTTTTTTTAGAAGTCACCTAACTTGCAGTGGTGTTCATGGTGTGGTGTGAGACCATACTAGTGTAGATGCCATCGGATTGCAGTTGGCATGACCACCAGGAAGGTCTAGTGGTTTGCTAATTTTAGATAGAAGGGTTCACATTCTAAGGCACGAAGAGTGCTGTGATTGTGAGTAGCATGGGGTGAAAACCAATTTAGGCAAAAAGGTTCGCGATGAGTGTCATGGTGGATGTTTCGATTGCGAGGAAATTAAGGCGAATTTCAAATTTGGCAGAGTCATTCGTAGTGGGAGGTGCAATGAGTGTCGCGATTATGAAAAAGTGCGAAAAAACTTTTTTTTTATAATGTTTAGGGACACAATAAGGTTCATAGTGGTAGGGACGAATGCAAGGTTAGACATGAATTGGGTAGCAATCGCAAATTTAGGGGTAAGACCAGTAGATAGAGACTGAGCTAAGTTACAAAAATTTCTAGGATTTCCAAATTTTTCAGCTCATTTGCCACTCTAGAGTTTATAATTTTCTCCTTAACAACCTCAAACACAATTAAAATCAAAATTTTGAAGGAATTGAGATCAACAACAGTCTTTAACACTTTTTTAATCAAACAAAGAATACAAGAACAAAATGACGATTGAAACATTAGAATCAAAGAACAAAAATGAATACAATGGTGTGAACTAAAATAAGGTCACAATGACTTGATCAAATTTTTTTTAATTTAAACACTATAAAACAAGAATAGAAATTAAATTAAATAAAGTAATTAGGATAGATAGTGAACCTAAGCAAGCCTAAACTCTAATACTAAACTAATGTGAACCCTTCATATAAGGATGAAAGACCCAAATACCTTTATGCCTAGAATTCAACCCATTGGAAAGTTAAGTTAAATTTTTTCCAAGTCTTTGACCCAATCCTAACCTATGAAAGAGAACCTTAGAGTTAACTATAAAAAAAGTAATTAACTTTGTTTTAGGAACCTTAATTCAAGCAAAAACCAAGAACAAGAGATAAATAAACTCTCAAGAAAAATTTGTAATTCTATTTCAAAATTGGCTAACCTTTTACAAAGAGTCATAAGGATGAAATTATAGTACAAGACATAATAATAACCCTAGATAGGGTTTTTGGCTATAAAGATAAATCCATCCTCATCCTACTAAAATATGGTAATTAGGCTTCAAACAACATGGCCCAAAAGATAAATGTCCATACAACTAAAACATACTTAAAACCTAATAACATATGTCAAACTACATAAAGAACATAGCTTATAATCCAATAACTAATCAATCTAAAATAAGCAAGAAAGGCCCAACTAGTCTTCAAACTTTTAAGTATCCAAATTTGGTTCAAGTGCCTCCAACAAGATGAGCAACTTCTCTTTGTCTCTGCTAGGTCCATAAAGCTCCATGTTATCATCAACTAGACTTTAGACATAAGCTTGCAAGGCTTCCTTCATCCTCTTTACTCTTTGTCTTGTGATGGGTCCACTAGTAATCTTCAAACTTTGAATTCTAATATCTCCAACCATAGGCTTGCTCGCGTTAATCATAAACAAACTATTTGCTCAAACAATTTAGTAATAAAAAAAGCCCAGGTAACATCACCATCACAAATGAAAAACATAATTAAATTATTCAAAGATACTTTAAAATATCAAGACAATCTTTTAAAATGAACAAAGCATGGATATAAGTGGAAAAATGGAATTTGATTGGATTTTTACCCTCAAGTCTTACCAAATCATATTTAGAGTCAAATTCGGGGTAGAGTTCCACTAGAAAATAGCAAAATTGAGGCAAATGGACCTTCAAATGGATCAAATAACTTCAAAAAGGATGAAAAAAAAAGGCAAAAATGAGATAATTCTTAAAGTTATTAGTGAATTAAGTTCTAAAAAAATAATTATTTGTTTGATCAAATAATTCTTAAAGTTATTAGTGAATTAAATTTTAAAAATCTTCCTATATAGTTTTTTATTAACAAAAGTTAATTAGTGAGCATCTCCTAATTAATTTAAAAATAAGGAAGGATTAGATATCGCGCGTGTCTCCAACAACTAAAATTTATTTATTGAAAATTTAAGAAGAATTATCTTTACATCAATGATTAATTTAAAGAATTCAAATTGAAATTATTCATTCGACTGAAATTAAATCTATTAATTTTTCTAAATTATTTTTACTGTTATGTAATTTTAATTTTTGATTTTTAGTTTTTATTAAATTTTAATTCTCATTTATAAACTTCCTATTTAATTTTCCATTTAGCTTTATTTTGATTTTCAAAAGAAGTTTAATTAAGTTGTCAATTCCATGTGGATTCGATCGTATTCATTATTATTACAATTTATATTTTTTTAGAAATAATAATTTAATTTTAGTAACTTTGACACCCATCAGCGGTGATCATTGACTTCCATGTGGCAGTCTATGACAAATGAGATGGGCCCATTCTTGGTTGGATGGGATTGGATTTGGGCTGAGTTGGGCTAATCCACACAATTGTCCATGACAATTACATGGTATGTATTTTAAGCCCAATTTAAGTGGATTTTGATGGGTTTAGGACCAATTCACCAATGTTCATTATCATTAGGTCCAATTTACCATTTTTGGGTCAAGTACCTTTGGTTTTGGTGTAAACTTTGAGAAGTTCATTCCAAGTTGAGTCTTTCTCTGGTTATCATCATTGGGCATCAAATGTAAAATCGTACTAAGCAAAATTTGGGGGGTGCTAACAATGGTTTTCTATCAAGGAACAAAAGAATAAATTTCACTTTTTTATTTGACAATTTGCCTTTCAAGAACATAATGTATTTCGTTTTTTGTTCTGTGATTGTTGATTCCCCTTTCTCTTGTTATTGTGATTCTTATTTATATGAGTGGTGGTGTTGTACTTCCATTTCTTCCATTGTCCTATTTCCCACTCTCCACTTCCTCTCAGTTTGGCACTTCTCATTTTCTCCACGTGAAGTCTTGTGTACTACCGTGGAATATGTCTCTGGCTGTGGATTGCGTTTGTCACAATAAATTTTCTATAGGCTTTTGGGTTTTCCGCAATTTCATTTTATTGAGCTAATTTTACTTTTTAGGTGCACATACTATATAAAAAAAAATTGCTGAACTTTCAAGAGTGGAATTGTTGTTAAATTTAATATTTCTTGTAATGAATTCAAATTCTAAATTATATGAGAGAAATTTATAATTAAGAAGAATTAACTATTTTATTATCTAAATTATCATTCAAATGTTGATATAGTACGAAAAGATGATAACCTTGCAATTCATTTTTATCTAATTAGAAAATAATTGAGAAAGCATATATAAAAAAATATATTAAAGAAAAAGCCCAAATAATCATATTCTACACAAATAGAGCAAAGGGAAACTTACAATGTAGATATGGGAAAGGACAAGGAAAAGTAAAACTTACAATGTAGACAGAGACACATAGAAACAAGAAAGGAACTATAGGGGATATATGGGTCCTAGTATTTGTGTACTTTTAATGTTCACGTGAGTTGCTATATCAACAACAAAAAGAAAAAATCTAGACACTTGTACAATAGATCGCTAGAAAATCCAATGGATTTAAATTCTTCACATACAAATTAATCATGACCAGTCTTTTTGTGTACCTAGCTAGCTATATATTTATATTTTTTAATATAATTTTTTTTGTTTTTTTATGTGTAATTATATGGTGAAAGTGTGGTGCTTGACCCTTATAGGTAATCCTTTAGGAAAATCGACAAATGGGAAAGCGAAAGCTTGATCATTATCGGCCAATTCCCATTGGTAATTAAGGACTAAATGGTGGATGAAAACTGCCATTTCGAGTTTTGCCAACTCTGAACCCGCGCAAAGCCGTGGTCCTCCTCCAAATGGCATGAAACAATTACTACTAGTCGTTCCCGTGCTCCGACAAGTTGAACTTTCACTGCTGCTACTGCTGCTCTGTTTAAAACAAATGAACATCAACATTTAAATAATGTTTTATATTTGCAATATATTTATAAAAATATTCCATTTTAATAGTATAATCTATTTGTAAATTTTAAATGACTAAAATTTAATTTTTCAAATACAACAGGCAATCTGTCTTGACAACAAAATTTACATGTTATTAAAAAATAAAAATTTGACGCAAAATAAAAAAAAAATAGCAGTAAAATCACATCTCAAATATATATATATATATATATATATATTAACATTTATCAAAATTATCAATATTTTGTTAAAATATGCATTTGCTGCTAATTGTTTGTTTTAACAAGTGTTACTAAATAATATTAAATAATACTATCAAATCCAGTATTTATTAAGATAATTAAAATTCATGAATTTTATTTTTCAGTAATAAGAATTGAAATATATACAAATAATCTTTAATTTTTTTATGATGATATTTTTTAACAGCAATTTGAAATTTCAATATAATAATTCTACTGAAATGACAAAAGGAGCAAACAAATTTTCCAAGTAAAGGATCAGTATATGAATCAGACATATACCAACCATATCTAAGGGGAGTTGACTAGATTATCCATAGTAGATTATTTTAATCATGCAAAAGAAAACAAATTGATTAATAGGTTATTTTCTCAATCAAGCAGTGAAGAATTGCATGCATAATTCATAAACTCTGTATGCATCCAAAGAAGTTTCAAAAAGTATACAAGTTAAAAAGGTTTTTAGTCAATTAGTTTGAATGGAAAACTGGACGGAGATGAGAAAATACAAAACATATGGGACATCTCCTTCTAATATAGGCTGGAAGGTCAACTAACTAACTAAGTGACCTTTTTTTTAATGTTCCCCTATTTTCATGTAATAATGCCAATTGGGTTAATTTCTAAATTTGCCTCGCTTCACAATTTTCTTCTCAAGCTAGCTTCGCCCATATATATCTTGTGCATAAAAAGGTAAAAAAAATGGTGTCACGCATTGGTAATTTTAATTATATAATCAATATAATTAAAATTAAATTAGTTTCTTCACAAATTAATCCTAAAAATTGCTACGCTATTATGTAATGGAGTGAACTTTTTAACTTCATACACGGTGTAGTCTCCCTTATAGTTTGCTACTAAAATGAGAATTTTAACCAATAATACAGAAAATAAATATCTAAAAGATAGATTTTTTTTATAAATTTAAATCTAATTAACATTTAAGTACAAGAAGTTATCATTATGAAAATGACGATAATATATCAGTAATCTAAATATTGACTAATAATAATAAATTGTAACATCTTTTTTTTTTGAACAAACATAAATTGTAACATGTTGCATCTTAGGTATTACTGTAACTAATGGAATTTGGGGTAAAACTATGTGTCACGTGTTTGGACTGACACATTAATTAGTTGAATAGGGAAGTTACCACCCAAAATATTCAAGATTAGAATACAATTTGTGACGTGGGTATACTTTTTTTTTTTATAAGTTGAATAGGACGAGAGAAATATTTAAAAGACTCAAATTGAGACTTAGATGTAAACAACATACTACTTTAACTACTGAACTACAACCTGGTGAATTGACAATGGATATACTAATTATGCCTAAGTTTAAATAATAAGTGTCCTCTTTTATCGGCACAGTGATCGATGTGATCCAAATGGACTAAGGTTTGTTATTCCTTTTTATTTTCCTTGATCTCGTTTGTTGTTTGCAAATATATTTGATTGAATATTCACTTGTACATGTTATTAATTTGGTTTTTGGAGCATTATTATTATTACTATTATTCGAATAAGGTAAGTATAACCATTATTCATTCCCATTTTGGCTTATATTTTTTTTACTAGTTGAATTGAAGTGTCATTCTGCTTCTATGGACTATTTTTCAGGAACTTCAAGTGATAGAGTTAGGGATGAAGTTTCTTTAGTCTCTTTCTTCTCCCAATAAACATCAATATATAATGACTTAATATTTTGTATGTTGGATTATAACATCTTTTAGTAGCGTGGTCAAGTATTATGAACTAATTATAATGTTTTGGACTTAATATATTTTGGTGATATTTAGTTATCTATAAAGAGTGAATATGAATTATGACTGTGTTTATTGGTATTATTATTATGCTTGAGAAGGATATTTCATTATGATTAATGAGTAGGGTTGTTTGGTTAGATGCAATATTTTTAAAATTGGAAAACTAGATTAATGATTGATTTATAGTTCAGTCGGTTTAATTAGATTAACTCGAATTTAATAATATAATAATATTAAAAATATTTTATTTATAAATATTGATAAAAAAAATTAAAAATCATAGAACTTTAAAAATAAAAAATATCAATTAAGAAAATTCACATATTAAATTTAATACATATAAAAAAATTAATCTAAATTTTTTTCTCTAATTTTTATTTAAAAAGTTTCTAAAAAATTAAAAAAAATAGTTGAGTTTAATTCAAATCGATTCGACTTAATCGATTAATTTTAACCAAGACTAATTTTTTGAAATTTGGTTTTTTAATCTTTTAAACTGGATCAGCCTCCAATTTCACCATCCAGTACGATCCAATTTTAAAAATACTGATTAAACGAGATTCTACGTGTATTTAGAGGGTGTTTCTCAAAACTTAAAAGCTGGTCAAAACTGCTTATAAGCTGTTTTTAGATTATAAGTTGTTTATTTAAGTGTTTCTGAAAACTTAAATAGTTGATTATAATCTGATTTTAATCAGTTTTTTAAAAGTTGGGTTTTGCTACTTTTTTTTAAGCACTTATTTTTTAAGCAGTTTTGACCAAGTAAAAGATCATACTATCCCTACCTAATTTTCAATATTCCAAATTTGCCTACCTTATACACTTTAGTTCCCATCAAAGAAATTTTATTATTATTATTATTATTATTATTAAATTTTATTATTATTATTATTATTATTGCAAAATAAATTTTGAATTGACATTTAAAAAATTATTTTTATACAATAAATAAATTCATGGACAGTTTGGTCATTTTGACAGTTTCTACAATTAAAAACTGATTATAAGCTGATTTTACAGAAACACTTAACTGATTATAAACTGATTATCAGCTGATTATTAGCTAGTTTACAGAAACGCTTAACTGCTTATTTTTAATCTGATTATAATCTAAAAATCACTTATTCACAATAAGCTGAAAAGCTCCAGTTTTGAGAAACACCCTCTTAATAGTCTTAACACTATCATTTATCTAAGACTGTTATGACTCTCGAAGAGGGTCATTAACATAGGTATTACTTCCGGTTCAAAATATATATATATATATATATTACTTCATTATTACGATTTATTTATTATTGTTGTTCCGTAAACTAAAAAGCTTTAAGAATATCAAATAAATATTTAAAGTCTTAAAACAGAATTTTCAAAAAAATTTATCAGGAAAATTTTAAAATAATTAAATAATATTTTAAATTATTTTTTAACATCATCTAAAAATGATTTTTTTTTCTTAAAAATAATTTTGAAAAGAATATTTTTATTAATCTCAATGCTTTAGAACACTTGCAAAACTGGAAAATTGATTAAAACAATTTCATTTAAGACGGTCGCAATCAAATAACCGAATAAGGCAAGAAAAGAAAATAAAAAAACAAAAAAAATAATAAAATAATAAAAACACTTCATATACGTGCACGTGGGAACCCCACAACCAAATGGAGCTTTAATCATATCAAAGACCCTTCACTCAGTTCTCACAGTCCCCCACACTCGGAGAGAATAGAGTGGGACCAAAATCATAACATGTTAAACATACTGTTGAATGATCATGACAGTTCATCACTGCCATCTTCACCGTATTTTCCATTACTTTTATATCAACGGTTCTGATCAATTTTCATAAGCACCTATATGATTTCCGTTTCACTTCCGCCTAAAATCTTTTGCTGGTTGTCCCGGTGAGACCCAATTCTGATTCAGAATCAGATACTATAATTTCTTTTTCTTTCAATATTTTTTTTAATTGTTTCATAGTCAGGTAAAAAGAGTTAAAAAAAATCTAAAAATAATTTATTTTGAAAATTTTAGATATTTTCTAATACATACTGTGAGATTTTAAAAAAATAATTAAAATAACTATTTGCCCTGGATATTTAACTATTAAATGATTAATATGTTATTAGCAAATTTTAATTTTAATATATTTTCATTTATTATAAGCAATTAGCACCAAAAATAAATTGCTCAAAGAATTAATCGGGGAAAAAAATGCTAATTTCAGAGTACCAAAGAATATAGAATTTTACAAGATTTATTAAATTTTTATATCATGTGAAACAAAATTCAAGCAATTTTTTAATTTTTAAATAATGATACGTTAATTAAATCGATTGGGATTAAAAATATTTATATATTAATTATTTTAAAAAATAATTATTTTAATTTTATATTTATAATTTTTAATAATAAATATAAAATTAAAATAATTATTTTTTTAATATAATTAATTAATAAATATTTTTAATCCGGATCAATTTAATATTTTATTAATTTTTTTACATAAAAAAGTATTCTATATAATTTAGTTTTAATGTGTTATTGAAAATTGGTACAGTTTACCTAACAATTATGGAGTATAGTATATTATTTAATTTGATTTAGAATTTTTTTTTGTCATTTATGTAGAAAATAAAAGAAAAATGATTGTAACACACGTGCCACGAGGAAATTGTAGCTAAAAGAAAAAATGTTTTTAGAAAAAGGAAAAGAATATCTAATCATGTGGACCGCTAAAAATAAATGAAAAAAAAAACAAAAAAAACAAAGCTAATGGTTGCTTTGCTTCAGCGCCCCATAGGAATAGCCAATAGAAAATATATCATTCAGTAGTACCCTTTGACCAAATGCTACTGCTGCTAATGATAATAATAACTATAATCACTTAAAATAATAATATTTTTTATTACGCTGAAATAATTATAATTAATTTATATATATTTATTAAAAATTTATTAAAATTATTAAATATTATATAAAATTATTTAAATTAATTAAAATATTATTTATTAATTTATTAAAATTATATTTTATTTTATTAATTAAATTATTATTAATAAGTATACAATAAAAAAATTATTTATTTTTTATTATGTACCATGATAATTTAAGAAAAATAATTTTTTATATAAAAATAATAATTTCAAGAGATCGAAAGAAATAATAATATTTATAATTAAATAAATAAATAAAAAGGGCAGCACTAATAATAATGAGTAAGGAAGGCATGTCTGTCCTAACTCAAAAACCAAAAACAAAAAGCTTACAGACCTGAAGCCATCTCCATGGATTGAAGCGTTGAGGACGGTCAAAATGACTAGAATCCAAATGCACGGCTGCAATTACTGGCAGCACTTTCCATCCACGTGGAATGTCATATCCTTTCACAAACCAACACATATTAATTATTTTATTAATTCTTATTACCTTTTACTCACTTTTATTAGCGCCCTATAAAAACACTACTAACGAATAAAAAAATAATTAATCATTTTAAATCTTATAAAAATTTTATTATAATTTATTTAAATATCATTATATATATATCATTCTATTTATTTTTTTAATAATTAATAAAAATAATATTAAAATTTTTTAATTAATAATTTTAAAATTTTTAAAAATAATATTTACAGTAAAATAAAAAAAATTATACGATATTTAAAATAAAAAAATTAAATTATTTCACTAATTCACAATTTTATCATTTTTTTTATCATGATTAGATAGAATTTTATTTTTACACGCATAATGAATAACGTCCAAAAAATATTTACAATGGTGAGGAAATTACAGATATGAATTCAAACGTCAACAACATTCCACAACTGACGAATTATCAAATGAGGGACCTCAAGATGCATGGCTTGTCTATCAACCCAGGCTGATGTGCTAACCACCATTACTTCATTTATACTATTTTTACCTTCCAATCTTTATTTTGTGAGTTTTTACATTATAAAACATAAATTAATAACAATTATTATAGTTTTTTATACTTGAAATTCAACTTTAAATTCAGTTTTAAAAAAAAAGTTTTAACTTTAAATTTATAAAAATTTGGAATGATTATGCATACAAGAAATTGTAATATTATTTTAGTGCACTCGAACTCTAATAATATTGTAAAAAAGAATTATGCTGACTACTTACATATACACTGCAAAAAATTATAAAGTTGAAGGATTAAAATATTATAATTTTCTTGTTTGAGTTTAAGAAACGAAAAAAAAAAATTAAAATATTCCCATATATAACTACAGAACTACAAAATTTAATGTATAATATTTTACCTTCATACTGAGTATTTTTGAGAGCCTTTCTGTGAAGAAACCTCACTACGTTTCCAAGCCGAAGTGTCTCACTTATAACCTGCGCATGGAGAAATGTCAAAGAGGACTGATTTATTATATTAGTATTAGTATTAGTACTATTTTCCTATAAATACACATTTCTAGATATTTTTGACCTATATATTTAGGAAAAATCAATAATATATAACTCACTCGTTCATAAATAATTATTTTTTAAAGTGATAAATTTTATTAATAAATAATTATTATTTTATAAAAATTAAAATTATTTTTATTTTTATTTTAAATTTTTATCTATATAATTACTGTTAAAATTAATAATAAATTAAAAAATGATAGTTTAGTGGAATAATTATATAAATAGATTATTGTATAATTTTTTTTAATTTTTATAAAAAAAAGTTTTAAAATGATAATTATCTAATAAAGGAAGGGGAGGTAGTAGTAACAAAAAGAATATTAATAATTACACATTGAGTAAATTCCATTTTCTTATAATCATCCCAGTTCAGCTCCTTCTCTCCTGATTGCTTCTTGGCTGTAACAATTTCCATGTGCTCTTCCTAATTATAATCAAAGAAACAGAACAAATTAGAACTATAAATATATATAATGCAATGATCATAACCAAAAAATTTAAATAGAATATAGTTTATTATGTTAAGAATTAATTACCCGTAACTGCTGAACAGAACTGGGACAACCTTGCAAGAAGCAGATAGCTAAAGCTATGGCTACTGAGGAAGTTTCATGGCCAGCAAACAGCAAGCTCAGTATCAAGTCGAGAATTTGTTCAGTAGAAAGATTTGAATGTTTCAAAACCCATCCAAGAAGATCATCTTCTTCCAAATTTTCTATTCCCTCCTTCACTTTCCCAATTCTCTCCTCCATTTTTTTCTCTATAAATTTGAGTATGATTGATCGAGACTGACCGAACAGAATTTTAACTCAAAAATGGGGTTTGAATCAATTGATGATTTCATATCTGTATTAATTAAGTTGCTGATATTATTAATTAAGCTTAATAATTACCTGTAAGGCCTTTCTGTATGGAGTTCCAGGCAAATTTAAAGGAGCAGAAACCACTCCTTTCATAAAAGTAACATACTCTTTTTTCAGTTGCTCAGTCTCTGGCTTTCCCGGATCCATACTCATGATATGTTTTGCCATCAAATTGAAGGTGAACTACAAATTGAAAATATTAATTATTTTTCTTGAAAATAGAGTACAGTTAATAATGGAAAATTTTAAAGAATTACCTTCTTTGCTTCATCTTGAGCGGAAAATGTAGAATTCTCTTTCCAAGAGTTAAGAACAAGCAAAGTATGCTTCTCTACCTCTCTCAATAGATGATTTCTGAGCCTGGCATGACTTAGAAAGTTTAGAGATATAATTCTCATATCTCGATGCATGTCTCCAACAAGAACAAGCATAGACCATTTTCCAAGAATTCCACCTATACTTCTTGGATAGCAACATTCAAATAGCTGTCCTTCATTTTGAAGTATGAATCTGTTTAGTCCAGCATCTGCAGAAACTATTGTTGGCTCCCCAAATAAATTGGATTTGAATATTTTCCCATACCTGCAAATTTAAAAAATATGCAAAAATGAAAATCTTTATTATCCCTATCTTTTAATTGGGCTACTTATTATGTGGATAGCATTTAATTTATTCATCAAGTACCTTGATATGTGGTTTTCCATGAATTCTCCAATTGAAGTAGCAGGGTAAGGCTTCAAGTAACCAAAAGTTTCTCCAAGAAATGGCCAACCCATATTGCCTGGTGGGAGATTAAGTCTGAGCTGTTTTCTTTGAATAAGAATGAAAATTAGAAGAAGAGATAAAATGGATAGAAGAAGAAAGATAACAAGCTCTGAGTCAGACATGGAGCCTGACTGTGGAATTTGCCTTTCTCTCTCTCTCTCTCACTTCCCCGTGCGGAATTCGCTTTAGTATCTGCTTCTCAGCAAAGTAAAATCAGACAGTATCTGCTTTTTTGGAGTTGTGTTCTGTATCTGAACTGAAAAGAGTTCTTAAAGCCAAAAACTTTATTGAAAGACATTGAAGCCAATAGGCTACTTTTACAAGCTTCTGTTCTAATTAATACATGGAGAAGCGACAATTTTGGCTTTCCTTCGGCCTTTTCTACTTTCCAACTCCAGTATTTTAATTTATTGGTAGTAATTCTTTTTATATTACTGGTGCTGTAACACGTCCGCTGCACCTGAATTTATGAATTATATAGGCTTTAATTTTGTATAACGTATAACGATATAATAATTATATTATTCACACCTACAACTACTAATCTGATTATTAATATAAAAAAATTATATAATGGAAATTAAAAAAAAAGTAATCCAAGCTAAATTTTATTTTTACAAATATTAATATTTTATATGGAAATTTGTGATTGAATAATAATTTAAATATTTAATATAATTTTTATTGAAATGTAGCAAGTGTAAGGGGGTAATATACTTTAAAAAAAGATAAACTTAATCATATATATATATATATACAAAACTCTCATAAATTCAATGACTTAAAATTTTGAGTTAAAATATTGTGTTAAATCTGAAAATATATTCTTTCACTAAGTCTATCAAGCATATCTCTAAGGTAATTTGACTTTTTGGTGTCAACACGTGATAGCAGAACTTGATTTGGTAGGAACAATATGAATATGATAATTGTACCCTGTGACAATTGTCTATATTCGTTTATGTCAAACTATCAGCTATCTTCTTAGACATGAATATGAGTATATGACATCATTAGAGTTTGTTATACTTCCATCGATCTAGAGCCCATCAATAATAACATTTACTCTTTCACGTAGAATGATATAGATAATCACGGAATATGACCACTGTTTTTATATTTGTCCCTGCCTAACAGTTTTTTGAAATACAACAAGTACGAGAGGTATCATACTTTGAAAAAAGATAAACTTAGTAATGGATTTATAAATGTAAAAGAATCATAGATGTAATGGCTTAAGATTTTAATTTAGAATGTGGTGTCAAATATGCAACTGTATTCTCTCACTAAATCTATCAAGCATATCTCTCAGGTAATTTGACTTTCCAATGTCAACATGTGATTTGGTAGGGAGGAATATGAAGACGATAATTGTCTCATGTGGTAGTTGTCCATCTTCATATATGTCGAACTATCAGCTCTCTTTATAAACCTAAATCTATGTATACGACATCACCTAGAGTCTGTTATACTTCCATTGATCTAAAGCCCATCAGAAATAACCTTTACTCTTCTATGTAGAAGGATATAGATAATCATGGGATACGACTTCCGTGTTTATACTTGTCCCTACCTAACCATCGACTCTAATATCATATATTGGCGCTGGAGAGCCCACTTTTTCTGGGAGATCTACTTGATGGGCATTAATAAAGGAATACACTTGCAAACTTGACACTACATTACAACCCAAAGCATTAAAGCATTGGGTTGTGGGTCTTTTATACTTATATACCCTCCTCAATAAGTCCATCTTTTTTACAATGTGAGATACCTCTCACACCGCTATATTTCAACAATCTCTCCCTTAATTGTGAGCTCCCACATATGAGCCTAGGCTCCAACTTAAGCCGAATTCTTTCTGAACCTGAAGCTGAGTATATAACATCACCTAGAGCCCTTTATACTTCTACCGATCTAGAGTCTACTGGAAGTAACCTTTGCTCTTGCACATGGAGGGATATGGACAAGTACAGAATATGACCACCATCTCTATGGTCTTCCCCACTAAACCATCGACTCCCTTTTTAGACTTGAACTTGAGCATATGGCATCACCTAGAGCCTACCAGGAGTAACCTATATTATCAATGTATTATCAATTTCAATTTAAATACAATAATATATATGCATGTATATAAGCAAAGAGTAGAAATTGTTTAATTTGTTTTTACAGTAATTTGGACCAATTCCTCTTATGTCTATTTCTCCAAGCCCATTACATCCAATGATTAAAATAATTCTCCAATTTCAATTTAGTTCTCTAAAATTTCATTCAATACAATAATTCAATGGGATTTTTCCACATCTAAGAGAGTACAAGATAACATTAAGATTTAATATCTCTCACGACTTTCAAACACAGTGACAAGGTTAAGAAAAAAGATGAGAAGTGGTAGTATTAGAGAGAAACTCGGGGAAGCAGTTATTCACTAAGCTATAAAATTGAAAATGAAAGAAGGAATGGACATCAATAAACTCTTATCAACACTAGAAGGTTAGCAGAAAAATCTTATAATCTCAAAATTTAATTTCCTTGGCAATTTCCATTAGCAAAATTATAGTTTTCATTAGTTTTAGTGCACTAACCAAAATCCTTATAATTTCTTCAGTTTCTATATCAAGTTCTAACAAATTCTTTTTCTTTTAAGTTTATAGCACTTTATTCTTCTATCCATAATTTGTTAAAATTGTCATTTCTTCAATTAAATTCTTATAGGATTCAAGTATTGTCCCTTATTAACTACTAAGAAGGGGGTGAATTGGTTCTTTTGGTGTGTTTAAAAGAAATTAAAATTTTCTTAAAAGATTAAAGATTTAAGGAGAAGAGAAATCAACATAAGCTAATTATAGTGGTTTGGATTAAACAATCCTACGTCTACTCATCAACAAACTAGTTGAGTATTTTCACAAGCTTAACCCTAACTTTATATTTTATCAACCTCACACCAAATTTTATAAGATTTGTGCTATTCTCACAACCCTTACAAGAGTTTTTTGCAAGATTCACTCTTCAACCTATGATTTTTTTAAGCTCACACTAAATTTACAAAGATGCTTTGCAATGTTCACACCTAAACACTCAAGAACAATAAATGAAAATAGTTACAAGGCAAATCAAGAAATCAAAGTACAAGAGTTTTAGCTAATAAATGCTCAGAAGTACTAATAAATGAAGTTTTGTGATAAAACCTTATTTTGTCTATTATTTGAGATAATTTTAAATATGTTTTTATTTATTTTCAATTGAATTTGACTAATTTTCTTTGTTAAGATAACATTAATCTTGCATTAGCTTGAAAATTACAAAATACGAGTTTTTTCATATCCAAATTTATCAAAATAAATGAAAAAAAAGTGCAAATGGCAGAAAAGAATCCAAAGGTACGACTGTGGCACTTCATTGCCACGTCGCCTACCAAAGAAAAATAGTTGAAAAACGAAGATCTTGTTGGCCAAATCCTTGGCATATATACTATATTTTGATATTTTACACTCAAATTGAAAAATATTTAACTTTGGTTTCAAGTGTTTTTGCTTTCAGTTCAATTGTCTTTGAGTTGTCTACACAGGGCAAATATCGCGACCGTCTATAAAATCTGTGACTTCACTAAAATAAAAATTCAATAAATAATTTAAAAAATTAATTAAGGTGTTGGAAAATGGAGAACATAAGAATGTATATATGAAATATAAAAGAAATATACATATCATCTAAAGTCAAAAGTAAATAGTAAGGTCAAGGATAAAATGGTAAGGAGGATAAAAAGTAGGAGTTAATAAAAATTAATTTGATAATGTAAAATTAAAATGATTTTAGATAGAGGAAGATGATGAAAAAATTTTAAAAATTTATTAAACAATTCAAAATTAAAATAATTTAAATGAAAGATAGAAAATTGAAGTTTTAAAATAAATCAAAATGAAAAATAATTTTGGATAGTGAAAAATGATGGAAAGTTAGAAATTTATTAAATATTAATTAATTAACAATTAATTAATTTAAAAAAATTAGTTTGAGTGAAAGATGAAAAATTGTAATTTCAAATTAAATAAATAAATAGTTAATTAAAATATTAAAATAATAAATATGTGGTTAATAAGAGAAGAGAAATGAGAAAGTTAAAAATTAAACTCATCATCTTTCTTCTTCTTCTTCTCCACGCCAAAATCTCCATAGCTAAGAGAATGATTTTTTGCTCATCCAAACACTAATTTTTGAGTGAAATTTCAAGAATCAAGAGGAGCTTTAGTAATTTTTCAACAAGTAAACTCTTTTCCTTATTTTTGAAGTTTTATTAGAAGATTTGAATATGTTTAATATGCAATTTTTATGGAGGTTGTTTTAATTGTTGAAGTGGATATGGAAAGTATTCTTTTGATGTGAGATTTATGATTTGAAGGTTAGATTGAAGAAAATGTTAGATTTCATTACAATTCGGAAGAGGTAGTGTTGAAGTTAGGATTTTAGAAAAGTGTTGTCAAAAAATTGATGTATATTTGATTATATTTGTTTAAAACATGTTATGTGATTTTAATGATGAAAATGAACTTAAAATGACATTTGTAATTGGGTAGAATGAGTTTCTAGAATCAAAGAGAGTTAGGGTTATTTAAAAATAGGAGAAAATGATGTTTAATAGTTTAAATGTCTTAGAATGTAATTCTAAATAATTATAAACACTCACATTTTGAATAGGTATTGAGTAGATTGTAATTATCCAACTCTCGTAGTGAAGGATACATTGAGGAGGTGGTGAAGAAGTGTATTTTCTAGATTGGAAGTGGTGAAATTAAAGGTAAGTACACACTTTAAATGAAATATGTCAAATTGCATTTGTTGGGATGCTACATTTTTGTGTGATTTGATAACTATGCTATTTTGATATGAGAATTCATATAAAAAGTACATAGATATATGTTCAAGCTATGAAATGTATAAGTGTGTAATTGAGTGAGCCACTTTAAGATGACTAAGAGCATTGAATGATAAGATTGTGAAAAATTTATAATTATGCCTAATATATGCATAATTTAGCCACATTGAGGATGTGGTAAGAAAATCGGTGAAATTGATGAAAATGTATGGAAATAATGAGAAAAGGTGGAAAAGTGAAAAAAGAATGAAAATTGACATAATTGCCAAAGTATAAAAAAAGTGTAAATTTATTTATATAATTTATGTAACCTTATGTAATATCAATTTTCAAAGTATTATGTTTGGTGTTATACGGCATATCGATAATTGTCTTCAGGTCAGACGCTGAGCATCAATATTATATATGACCTTCAGGCCAAACGTTGGGCGTCACTACTATTTTTCTTCAGGCCAAACGCTGAACGTCACTATTATTTACCTTTAGGCTAGATACTGAATGTCAAAAGTTGGTCCAAAGCAATATCTCTGAAATTTGAATATCATATAGAGTCATTTAGGCCCAATGTATGTGAATGTGACATGTGATGTTTAAAATGAAAGATGCATAATATTTAATATGAAATTGCATGCCACAGTGTGATTTTCAAAAGAAAAGCATTTTGTATTATTGTCATTATATTTTTATTATTATCAAAATATATACCGCTAAGCAAAAGCTTAGCGTGATTTATTTATCGTGCAGATGACAGAGTTGAGACAGAGAGCCTGCCAGACCAATTAGGTCTTTAGGAGCTTGACTTTTCCATTAGACTAGGGCTGCCAACATATCATGTATTTTCCTGTTTTTTGTAATTTTGCTATATATATTATATTTTCATAATATGAAAATGTTGTAAATCGTAAAGTTTTTGGTGAAATGCTATAAATTTAGGAAAACTTTTGTGTTTATGTATTTATATGAATATCTTGAAAGAAATGAGGTGATTTTGAGCCATTGGACTTTCTTGAAAATATGGTTGAGTATATGATTATTGCGAGTGTAAAGTCGTTTGCAGGTTGTGTTGTTAGAATTTTTGAAAAATATCTAAAAAACAGACAAAACTCTTGCGAATTCTTCCCAATTTTTTTTAAAATTTATAATTTTGGTAATTAAATTACTTATGTATATATATATATTAAATTATTTATTAAAGTACATTTTTAGGTATTAAATATTTTCTTACAATAATATAAATTTGAAAAGTCTAGGACTATGATATTTTTGTATTTTATATACGTATTATACATATACTATGTGTATATATTATACATATATAAAATATAAATGTGTTACACTGTCCATGGAATGAGTGTTATTACACCAAGAGCTAAGAAAAAGAAAAACGGCACAATGGGGTTTGTGATCTTGATTGTGGCCATAAGAGTGATCATGCACCAGGGTGGTGCAACTGGTCAGAATTTGGAGTGACCGCACCTGTGAGTCAAAATCTTAAGAACTCACAGTAGAATTAACGGTCATGGGCGCGGGCATAAAGATGGGCATTGAACCAATTCTAACGACTGCACAAAATCTCAATGTGATTGTGAGACCATTAAAGGTAGAAATCACTTGGAATGATAATTGATATCATGATGTTGATAGCGACCAGATTCTTAGCGTAAAAGTCTTTCTTTGATCACAACGCAGAGATGGCATGATTGCACCATTCAAACATTTGGTGGGTTTCCTCTTCACCAATGATCATATGCCATATATAAAGGTCATTTTTGAGGGAAATTCAAACTGATGGAGGTGCGACAACACCAACATGGAGGGCAACCGCGAAGTTCATTAAGCCTAGTGCACAACATTTCACAAAGACCTATCATGCCATTTAAAACTAGCTAGTACACACACTTAGCATCTCGAGACTGCACCACTCGAAAGGAAGACCATGAAGCAGGGCCTCGCGACTGCACTAACAAGGCAAGCGACCGCTAGCTAGTCTAACAAGCATTTAATGCAAGAGATTTTGTTAATAAAAAGCTTGATCTTCCCATACTTATTTCAAACTAGATTTTTAAATGAAGAGGTCTATAAATATACCACCAAACATCATTTATTTCAATCTTTTGAGCATTCATTATCCAAACTCTTGCAAATTGAATTCTTAGTTACCTTATTCTTCAATTTTTATTTATTGTAGTTGAATGTTAAGTGTGAGCATTAAACACCATTATAGTTGAGTTGGTTAGAGAGTGAGCCAAAGGGGAAAACTCTTGTTGGGTTGTGAGGATTTTCAATCCTTATAAAAGTTCGATGTTAGCTTGTTAAAACACGAAATTAGGGTTTAACTTGTAAAAACTCAAGTTAGTAAAATACTCAACTTGTTATTGAGGAATGAATGTAGAATTGACTTAATCTGAACCATTATAAATTTGTGTTCTTTCTTCTCTTTACTTATCCTTTTTACTTGCCAAATAAATTTAAAATTAGCCTTAATTCTTCAAAAATACCAATTCACTCCCCCTCTTGATTGCCTAAACAACTAATAAATCCAAAAGGGAATTCCATCCCACATTTGTGGCATTTCATTGCCATGACTGTGGATATCATTCACACATGACTAAAAATCCAAAAGTAAATTGAAGACCTCAGTCGTGACACTAAAAGGCCACACCCATGGGAATATAAAAGACTACTGGAAATACGCTTTTCTGAAGATATCTCTTAAAATTAGACTTCTTTTTCAATTGAAACTCTTCAAAACCTATCCTAATCTTTTCTTACTTACATAAGAAGTTCCTTAAGCCCTATAAATACCCTAGATCTTCTTTAAGTTAAGAAAATAATATTTTCGAGAAAATTTCAAAAGAAGGAAATGAAGGGAAGAAGAGATTTTTGCTCAAGATTAATTCAAGATCAAGAAGCTCCCTTCAATCTAAAGTTTTCATGTTTGATCTTTCTTATTTATTTTTAGTTTCAATCATGACTTCTACTCTTTCTTTTTTACTTTTTGATGTTTATTTCAATTATGAGGATTATGAGGAACTAAATTTTGCTATGGAATGATTAATTTTCTTTGATTTAATTAAAGTTTGCTCTTGATTATTTTATTATCTTTGTGCCTAATGCATTGATTATCTAGCCAATAATTGATTTATTAAATATGTTGTGTGATGGAGTAAGAGTGGAAGCATAATATTAGTTCAAGAAAATAATAATTTTAAATTTAGTTTTCATTTAGAGATAAGATAAACACTTAAGAGGTTGATACTAGATTCTCATGGATCTTAATGAATTGACTTAATCACTTGTGATCACAAGAGTAGACATATGATTAAGTTTAATATTATGTTTAGTACTTAAGAAAGACTAGATCTAAATTTAGGAGAATTTAACCAATAATTAAAGTAAAACTAAAATTGAATCTATATTTTAGAAAATCCATGGATAATCAATAGAGATAGTTTAACACTAATGCTCGAAAATATTAGATTTAAATTAGAAGTTAAGTCTTAGTTTTAGTCAATTCTACCTTCTATTCTTAAATTTTTTATCATCCAAATAATAATTAGTTTAATTGTTTGACACTTAAAATACTCTTCCTCATGGAATGATACTCACACACCCCTATATCACTTGTTAACGATTTATGCACTTGTAGTAGCTAGGCTAGAGACTTAATAAGTTTTTGGTGTCGTTGCTAGGGAAGGCGATAATTCTAATATTAATAATATTATACCATTATTGCTTTGGATACTTTTATTTTTCTTTTAATCCTATTTTCTTTTCTTTTCTTTACAGATTTTTGGTTTATATGCTCAAAAATCTCAATAGCCAACTTGTGCCATATATTCCTGAAATAAAAAGATTTTGCCATAAGCAAATCATCATCATCAACTTGTGAATGATGTGGAGGAAACCATGACATTATAGATTTTCGGATGATGAATCAAGTTTAATTTTTAGGTAATCAAAGTAGGGGCCTAAATTTTCCTCGAGGCAATACTTACAACTTTGCATGGAGAAATTATCCAAATTTATCTTAGAGTAATTAGAACAACCAAAATGCATCCGGCCAACCTTCTTAAATGAGGAATCATAACCAAGGCTGCCCTCTAGACAAACCATCTTATGAATTAGCCTTGGAGAAGTTTCTTGGAGTTGCTTCTGAATGACTTGATAAACTTGAAAGGCAATATGATAAACTATCAAGTCAAAACAGAAGTCTTGAAGTACAAGTGGGGTAAATTGCAAGTTCTCTTAATGGTTGTAGTCAAGGAGCTCTACCAAGACAACTGAAATCAATCCAAGAGAGCATTGCAAAGTTGTAGCATTACGAAGTGGGAAGCAACTTGAAGAACCTCAACTTAAAAACACTCAAACTCCTGATGAATGCTCTTTTGAAGAAAAGGAAAAAAAGTTAAAGCTGAAGATAAGGAAGCACCCAAGGAGATTGTAAAACCTTATGTGCCTCCCATTCCCTTCCCTTAAAGAGTGAAGAAGCATAAATTGGATAAGCAATATGAGAAGTTTCTAGAAGTTCTCAAATAAATTCACATAAATATTTATTTTGCAGATGCATTCGTATAAATGGCCACTTATGTGAAGTGCCTTAAAGAGTTTCTATCCAATAAAAGGAAGCTTGAAGATAATGTAAAGATCACAATTACTGAGGAGTGCAGCACGGTGATCCTGAATAAGCTTCCTTCCAAACTGAAAGATCCAGAGTGTTTTCAATCACTTGTATCATTGGCAAAGTTGAATTTCATAAAGCATTATGTGATTTAGGCGCTAGTGTCAGCTTGATGTCTAACTCTATTTACAAGAAACTTAGCTTCACAAATCTCAAACCAATGACGATATCTCATCAACTAGCTGATTACTCAATCAAATACCCTTTTGGAGTAATTGAAGATGTTCTTGCTCAAGTGGATAAACTATACATTCTAGTTGACTTTATAATTCTTAATATGGATATAGATGTTGACATTCCACTCATCCTTGGTAGGCCATTCTTGGCTATAGCTGGAGTAATGATTGATGTTCAAGGAGGCAAGCGATGAAAAAGTGGAGTTCAATCTCATCAAAGCTACAAGGAGTCCTACTTTTATGGATAAATGATTTCAAATTGATGTCATTGATGAATGCCTGGAAGAAGTATTTGAATAAGAATTATTTAAAGATCCTTTAGAAGCTTGTCTTGCACATATTTCTACTCTAGAAGATGAAAACCAAGAAGTTGCTACCTATACATTAGCCTTACAAGTAACATTAAAGATACCTTTTAAAAAATATGAAGAAATTGGAAAAGGTAAACCTCTACCCCTCTTTCTATTGAACAAGCTCCTAACTTGAAGTTAAAATCTCATCCCAATCATCTCAAATATGCATTTCTTAGACCCAATGATTCTTTGCCTATAATTGTAAAAGCTAATTTGTCTAAACATCAATTAAGTAAAACTTTAAATTTAATTAGAAAATATAAAAAGCTACATGTTGGACTTTATCTGATATTAAGGGGATTAGCCCTTCAATTTGCATGCATAGAATTTTATTGGAAGATAACTCTAAACCTGTGATAGATCAATAAATAAGGTTAAATTAAAACATGAAGGAGGTAGTTAAGGATGAGATGACTAAACTGTAAGATGTAATAATAATCTACCCTATTCTAATAGCTCTTGGGTAAGTCTTATACATATAGTACCTAAAAAGAGAGGGATGGACGTAATTACTAATGAACATAATGAATTAATTCCCTTAAGAACAATCACTGGTTGGTGAGTATGCATAGACTATATGAAATTAAATAAAGTCACCAATAAAGATAACATTCCTTTATCTTTTATTGATCAAATGCTTGAAAAACTTATGGGTAATGCTTTTTTTTTTGTTAGAAGGTTATTTAGACTATTTTCAAATTCCTATAGCTCTTAAGGATTAAGAGAAGATCACATTCAGATGTCCATATGGAATATTTACCGATCGAATGATGCCTTTTGAATTGTGCAATGCACCGACTACTTTTCAAAGATCCATGATGGTCATATTCTCTGATATATTGTAGAACTAATTGTTGAAATTTTCATGGATGATTTTACTATTTATAGTTCTATTTTTTATGGTTGTTTATAAAATTTAGAACACGTTTTAAAGAGGTGTGAAAAAAGAAACTTAATGCTTAATTGGGAAAAGTGTCATTTCATGGTACATAAGGCATCATACTTGGACATCAAATCTCTCAAAATGGAACTGAAGTGGATAGAGATAAAGTAGAGATTATTGAAAAGCTACCACCACCCATCGATGTTAGAGGAGTTCTAATTTTCGTAGGACACTCAAGCTTCTATCAGTGATTCGTGAAAGATTTTTCTAAAATTGCTAAAATCTTATATGAATTATTAAATAAAGATGGTGTTTTTAATTATTCTAATGACTGTTTAATTGTTGTTAATAGGTTAAAAATAACTCTTATTTTAACTCCTATCATCTCTCTACCAAATTGGTCTCTTCCCTTCGAGCTCATATGTGATGCGAGCAACTATGCTATTGGAGTTTTTTTTAGTCAAAGAAAAGACAAAAGGAGCCATGTGATCTATTATGCAAGTGGTGCCCTGAATAATGCTCAAATCAATTATGATGCAATAGAAAAGGAGATGCTTACAATAGTTTTTGCACTTGACAAATTTAGATCTCATCTTATAGCTTACAAGATTATCGTTTACACCGAGCATGCAACTATCAAATATCTTATGAGCAAGAGGAAAGCTAAACTAAGATTGATTAGATGGATCTTACTCTTCCAAGAGTTTGATTTGGAGATCAAAGATAATAAAAGGGTTGAAATTTGGTAGCATACCACCTCTCAAGATTGGAGCAACACAAAAGTAAGGAAGAAGATTTGCCAATCAATGAATCGTTCTCCGAAGAGAATTCATACTCTCTCAAAAATTATAACCCTTGATATGTTGATTTTGTAAACTGTCTGGCCAATGGTATTCTTTATCTTGATCTTTCTTCTTCTCAAAAGAAGATATTCCTTTCTGATGTGAAGCACTATATATGGGAGGAACCATTGCTTTTTAAATTTTGTGGAGACAATGTGTAATATCCAATAATAATAATAATAATAATGATAATGATAATAATAAAAGAAAATTAGAGAGAGAATACTGGTTTTGGGATTTAAAAAGGATGAAAGAAAAGAGAAAAGAAGAGAAGTGGGGAAAGTTAAAATACATATATAAAATAATAATAATAATCAAATGAACAAATAATATAATATAATATAATAATATAATAATATATTTTAAGTAGTAAAATAAGATGATTGGCTTTATTTAACTGGTGATTTAGTATGTGATAGTGTGGTCTCCAGAAGAGAGGGGGAGAGAGAGAGAGAGGAAAGAGGAGAGAGAAAAGAATATTAGAAACTTTGACTAGCCGTATCTTCAACTTCTGACCTCTGATCGCCATCATCCAACCAATCTTCACCATCCCAAAGGATGCAAGGATCATCACCATCACCTCCTCAACCTCCGAATATGTATCCACCAATTCAATTCAAACACGAGGCACAACGAAAAGGACACCATGATCTAGCTTCTAGAAAAATTGTACTCTCTCATTTCATTGATGATGATGTTATAGAAAAATTAGATTAGAATGATGAATTACTCCGAATGTTCACCGATATGGATCGGGTCATATTTGCACCTATGCATTTTTCCTCCTATTCATAAATTACTCTTGAATTCTTAAGATCTTTTAAGTTAATACCACAAAAAAACATTGCTCATACAATGGATTGGTTGATTTTAGATTAGCAAATAGGGATTATCATTAGCCTATAATTCAATTTAGAAATTTAATTGGGTTGATTGATTTGTAGGGCACTAATGAAATAAGTAAATGATTTAATGAACAGGAGACTTCGACTAGATTGGCTGGTTTGAATAGGTTCAATAGTAAAACTTCTAAAGCTTCAAACTTCACCAACCCCTTTTATAGACATATCCATGTTGTATTGCCAAACACAATTTTTAGTAGAGGAGAAAGTTAAGATACTATTAACTCCAAAGATCTTCATTTTTTCTACTATGCTTTAGAAAAGAAAGCATTCAATTCTGGTTTTTGGTTTGTGAAGAGATGTCAGGATGTGACTAGACAAAGTGGAAAAATTGTGATTGGTGGCATGATCACAAAAATTGTTAATTATGTAGGATTGAGGTTTGATAATCTTGTACTTGTTCCTGGCAAAATCACAATTGATATAGCTATTGTTCTTTCAATAAAGTTAGTTGAAAAAGGGGGTCATAGATAAGTTATTATAGGGCCCGGTGATGCTAATATTGATCTTGATGAGGATGAGTTGCTTAGAGATATAGAAGATTTTAAGGACACTAAAGAGCATTTCTCGCCTCCTCGTCATTCTGAAGCTAGACCCTCTGTTCCCTCAAATTCCTTTGAATCTTTGTCTAACTTATTTGATTTTTTGAATAAGAAATACAACATAGAAATCAAGAATGGGATCAAAGTTTTGGTAGAATGGATCGGAGATTTGACGGAGTCGAGCAGGAGGTTCACACTGTCTTTTGAGGAGAAATTAAACATTGCTAAGTAAGGAAAAAATATGATTTAGGCATTGTTTGTCGAGCTACACTCTTATATCCACTAATTTTTAAACATTGCCTCTAGTTGTCCCCTTTGAGCCAAATTGAATAAATTTTTAGCTTTCGGTTCTTTTTCATATAAGTAAGTCATATTTACTATCTTGTTGAGGTTAATTATCTTTTGATTTACTTCCTTTTTATTTATGATTAATTGAGAAAAGGATTTTATCAACTCCTATAAATGGGATCCCCTATACAATTTTCAAATTTGGGGGAAATACATCAAATGGCATTATCTAGCTTAACATTTTGCTGATGTGATTCTATGGCCTCTTGGACTATTTTTATTCCCTTAATTGTTACTTTAGAAGTATTCTTATCTTGCTCTCTGCACAAATCCAGTTGGGTATAGTTTCCTTTTGATACTATTTTTGACCTTTTTGCCATAATATTTTTGTTTGGAAGGCTTCTCTTTCAAAATTTTTAGAGTATGGTGCAGTTTGTTAAACTTCTTCTTTTACTTGTAAGGATAGTGAATTATTGCTCTCAATAATAAAAGAATAAAATGAAAGAATAAAATGAAAGAAAAGAAAAGAAAAAAGAAAGAGAAATATCTAAATTCCCAAGTTGCATCAAGGAAGAAACAAAAAAGGTATTCTCCAACATCAAGGGAAAGAGCTATATTTAGCCTATGTTTGGAATGGAGAAAGTTAGAAATAAATTTGTATTTGTTTTGAAGGAAATGAGGGTAGTTATTTCGCTTGCTTGAGATATTATTTATATCCGTTTACCTTCCTTTCTCCCCATTTTGAGAAATACTTTAGAATTTAGAAAATTAATGGGGAATTGAGTTTATTCCTCTTTACCCTACTATTTATACCAAATAAGAGAAAGCAAAGGAATCTACATTTATTTTATCCTCCTTTTATTTTCATTTAAGCATAGCTTTAAGAATTGAAAGGTAATCCAAGGGATAAAAGACCTAATTTTTTTTTTAAAATCTTTACTTCAACCCTTAGTCCCATCATAAGCTTTAAAAAACTTTTTGATTTTTCTTGAATTAGTGAGGTCTATTAGCATAGAATAGGCGAGTTCTTTAACTCTAATCTTTGATAATGCAAAGGGATATCTATCTATCTAAAGTGCAACAATTAGTTGCAATTAACTAATTTCTTGAGCAAAGGAGGAGAGGATGGAGTAAGGTATATTTATATAGTCGAATTTTAAATTTAAATTTCTAATTTTTAACTGTTTTAATTCTTGTATATCAAAATACTGAGAATGCTTAATATATAATGAGGCATATCATTAAAGATATTATTTTTGTTGCTTGAGGACAAGCAATTGTTTAAGTTTGGAGAATTGATAAAACCGTATTTTGTCTATTATTTGAGATAATTCTAACTCTATTTTTACTTGTTTTAAATTGAATTTGACTAATTTTTTCTGTTGAGATAAACTTATTCTTGCATTAGCTTGAAAAATTGCAAAACACTAATTTTTGGATGAAAATTTACCAAATAAAGAAAAAAAAGTGCAAAGCACCAGAGCTCGGGTCATTTGCAGGAAAACCTGAGCCCATCATTGTCATGGAAAAAGAGTTGCCATGTTGGGAGATATTTACCAATGTTGCTCATTCGATTCCAAGAAAGTCCGAGAACGACATTCTTGAGAAAGAGGAAAAGTTGGTTCAAGAGGTGGAAGAACTAGAGCTCAAAGAAAGGACTACCCCAATGATGGCCCTGGATGATGATCCGAACTTAGCAGTTGCTCTAGTCAAAGAGTAATTCAAGGATGTTCTTATTTACTTTGATGATACTGATGTTATTTTTGCTAGTTTATTTAATTTTGATGATGTTTATATTTTAAAAATTAATGCAATAAAGTTTAATTTTGCTTATTTGTACGATGTGTCTATTGATGAATATGTCTTTGCTTGCGATTTAATAAGATATTTAACATTAATTTTATACATACACTATCATTAAACCTTGGAACAATTTAAAACCCTAAGAATATAAGCATTGCATCAGACCTCACTCTGGAAGAAGTCAAAGAGTTTGAAAGGATCTTCAAGAAGTATGAAAAGGTCTACAACTGTTTCCATTTTTAATGAAATTCTCACCAAGCTACCTCCTCAAGCTCTCTTCACCTCATGCTTCAAAGAGGTAATATCATCCACAAGTATATCATTCCTCTCGCGAGTGCTCTCCAACTCACCCTATGGGTGCATATAAAACCTCTATCTCCCTCTCGAGCTCAGTCTGCAAGTCAGAAAATAGAGGCATTCATCATTCGTTACATTTACACGCATTTGATGGATATGCCTAACCCGACACTCACAAATCTTTACAAAAAAGCTCTCGGTGGATAGCCTAAAGGCATCCTTCGAGAGCATATCGGACTAGGCACTCACAAATCTTTATAAAAAAGCTAAAACAAATCGATCTAAATTTAATTTAAATAAATAAATCAATTTAATCAATTAGATTAAACAACCAAATTAATCAAATAAATAATTTAATTTAACTCTTAGATTTAGAATCCAATTAATCAACTAATTCAATTAGAACCACTTATTAGTTACAACTAATTTAATTAAAACAGTTATACTAGATCTAAAGGCGGATTAATCAAATAAAGAAAAGTAATTAATTAAGTAATTCCTAATTCACTTTTAAGATCCAACTAAAACAAACTTGAAGTTACAAAATTATGGAAGAAGCAATTTAAAAAAAAACTAACATAATAAAATTGAAAACCCTATATCAAAACCTAAATCAAATTAAGATTTGAATTACAACCTAATTAAGACACAATTTAAACTGATTAAAAAGAAATCCTAGTTCAACTTAAACCAATTTTGAGATTCAAATTGAAAGACAAAGAAAACTAAAATAAGTTCAAGTTAATTACAGCAAAATTAAGAAAGAAAGAAACCCGAATTTTATTTAGATCACACTGAGCATTGGGCGAAAATTTTTAAACTCTAACTGTAACTAGTGGAATCCCAAGTGGTGCTTTTGGGAGAGTCGGCATAGGAGAAAGAAATTGCTTCGAACCACTACAAATCTCTTACCTTTCATATTCTTCTTTATCTTTATCACAATCTTCTTATCAGTTATATGTTTCATATTTTTCAGGAGGAAAACTCAGCAAGTGCAAAATTCTATTCACCTCCCCGCTCCTCTAGTATTTTGCCATACATAGCGATAATATTATTTAAAATTCATAAAAAAATACATAATGAATACATACACAATGTTTAGAAAAATAATATTATTTAAAATTCTCAATTCACCCACTTAACATAAGGTTGAACCTATTAACAGTTTAGTATAATATGAACTGCTTTATATTCTTCTTCAGTCAAACATACAGTCTTTTAGTGACCATAAGCTCGACCAAAATACGTAAAGATGGATAAATTTCCTTTAATATCATCCTCACATCTACTATCATTATTAAGGGGTGCTTTTTACTCCCTTGTATATACGTGGGGTTCAAAGTAATGCGAACAAAATGTTTAGGCTTCTTGACTACGTAAGCATTATAGATTGATCCTTCAAAAGTTTGCTTTATTATTGACATTAAGTTGCAAATGCCAAAGGTATCTGTTCAAATATTATAAGTTAATTATTCAGAATAATAATGGCTTATAAAAATGTTATTTGTACTTAAAGAAGAGAAGGTATCTCGCAAATAGATACATCCATCTATATTGAATTGTGTTTCGTATGGCAAGTGCACTCCAAGGTGTTTCATAGAATCAAAAAAGGCTTGGAGGAAGAAAACTCTCCGATCTATAAACAACGATTGGATTTTCTGCAGACCTCCATGATCTTTCCAATATGCCTTTTTTTTCCTCTCTTTTGGTTTTCATGTATTAGAGTTTGCATCTACTTTTGGATCACTAATCCGTTTGCTTATATCCATTTTTTGAGCTACTATCCATTGACAAATAGTTTCTTGATGCAGTAATTAATAAATATATGATTTTGGCTTCTTCGGATATTATCTATTTAAGGTTTCGTTGTTCTGCGAATTTTGAAAAACAGGGCAAAATATCAGAAAACTTGTCAAAGATTGCTTCATTATCCATAAACCTAAGTTCATTCTCGTTCTCATTTCGACGAATGAGCGAGGCTAAAAGGAAAGAAAAACTTAAAATACCATAAACTAAAAAAAAAAAGGAAAAAAAACTTATAACATAGATAAAATTGAAAAATGAAAAAGTTAGAAATGAAAAAAAAAATAATGAGCGATATAATTAAAAATTAAAAATAAAATGTAGCAAATAGTATAATTTCCTTAAAATTTTACTGATTTGATAATAAAATAATTTTTTGTGAAGTTGATGAACATTGAGAATGGCTGAAAGTACCAATAGTGTTGATGCAATTTAAGAGAGGATACATACAAGTAGCAGTACTAATATTCGTTCTACTCCTTGCGTCTTCTTTTGATTTTTTTTTCCCTCATTTGCTGTATTTGTTTTTCCATTTCAAAAAAGTGCATCTTGCATTGCTGCGGATAGAGAGTAGAGTCCGTACGATGTAGTACGGAATTATTTTTAACTATTTATCAAAAAAAAAACAATTAAATTCAATTAGACAAAAAATCTAAATTGAACAATAAAATATCTTCCTGACCAATTTGGACGTAGAATTTGACATTTTACCTTTCGCTAAATTGACGCAACCTTCGCTACTGCGCATGAACACCATTTGTGTGTATGATCAAGTTCCCATCAATCTTCATTTTACAATGGGAAAAAGAAAAAAAAAAAGATTTTTATGTCTAATAGATCAACCTTAACTCATATCCAAACAGAAATTGCAAGTACCAAACTGAGAAATTCAGGTAGATATGATCTACTAGTCCATTCTTGATGACAAGCAGAAGTTCCAAAATATAGACCCAATAGACATGAAAGCTACACGAGCTTGAAGTGGGACCACCCTACAAAAATGCCAAAATTATTGGTCAAGTATATACTCCTAGAAACTATTTCCTAACCATAACACTATGTTTGGATTGGAAGAAAATAAATGCAATGATAGAGAAAGGATGGAGAAAAAGAAATGTGAAAGAGAATCAACTTTCCCTTAGTCAGATGAGAAAAATGGGTCGCAAAGAAGATGCTTGATCCTTCCATCCTCATGGACCCATAAAAGTTGATCCTTTCAAATTGGAAGGTTATGATGGAAAGAGGAGGGACTTAATGTATAATTACAATTTTACTTACTATCGACAATCAAATCAATTTCTATATGTAGCTATACAGAAAACAACATTCAAATGTTATGGGGCATATTTTTCAAACCAATAAAAATAAATAGTACTAAATTTCCTAACTTCCCCAATATCAAACAAGATAAGCACTCGCAAGATTAGTCCAGTAATAACACATCAATCTAGGAATAGATCCAATTTTAAGTTGCCCTCTCCCAATACTCTAAAATATCAAACAATATAAAATCCTATCCTAAAAACAGTAAGATAAATTGCTAAGGCTCTGTGCCATGAAACCATATTCTAAGACACTCAAATCGACCCATAGGAATTTTATCTACATGTTTCATTTACAAATAAAAGCCTTGTAATTGTTCAGGTAGAGCCATATTGTGCAACACTTGGGTCACTTTATTGATATAAGGTTGCAAATAAGGTTTATCAACAACAAAAATACTCTTAAGTTGTTAGCTTCAATAGTTTATCTAGAAAACAAAATACTGTGTTCATGAATGCTTTTGTAACCTTAGCACCTGAAAATAATGACATCATAATTTTTATTGATGGGCTGAGAGGAACATGATTATAAATATGATCTTGCAATGCTAATTAAATCTCTTTCTGATTCATCAGAAGAAATAATATCAAGCATCTAGTGATATCATTTTTGCGACTTGCTGATAAATATTTAGCTCTAAATATCCTGAACCAGAGAAAGGTGACTATAGAAGAGAGAAGATTTAGAAGCAAGAATATCTTCAAAATTATCTAGGGACCGTATAGTTGCCAAAATTCAATATTCCTATACAAAATCATTTTATTCACAGCTCTCTAGAAAAGTGATTCCAAGAAAGCAAAATTATCATGTTGATGTGAAAAAAAAAAACCTTTTTGAAATATAAAACTATTGTGTTTAGCTGACTTATAAAAAAATAAAAATTAAAGAAATAAATTATAATAATACCATTAGTCTAGATGAACTTTATTTATTACTTTCTCAGTCCCAAATTGATAGACTCACTTTTTATTTGACAAATATTAAAAAAAAGAAATTAGTTATTTTTTTATTGAAAATGTAAATTTGCAAATAATTTTTCTATTACATACTTACTTTAATATGAGATATATTACATAAGTAACATTACATAAGGATATTATAGACATTTAACATGCTAACTAACTTATGAAAATGGTAAGCATACCATAATTTGAGTGAACAAAAAGAAAAGTGAGTCTATCAATTTAGGGCGGAAAAAGTATATCAAAAACTATATCACAAATACCTAAATACTAATGCAAGTAAATTTGTTATAATATGCATGTTACCATGACATAAATTAGTTTTTAAATGTAATTGATAAATATGAGATACTAGTTTTTAAAAATATTTATCAATGTAAAAGATTATGAAATTATTATGCTTGTGAAGAATAATATATAAAAGACTCGAGGCCTACATTCAGGAATTCAACTATTATCAGAATCTAAAATTCCTGACACACCAAATGCCAAAAATTCCTGAGTTACTTTCCTAGGTGATTCCTAATGTATCCAAAATTCTTTCACATGGTTACATGCAGAAGATTTTGAACCACACAGGCTTTACATGTAATTTGGAGTCATAGCTTTGTCATTTGCATAAGCAGAACAAATAATAGAATTTTCAATATGAAACAAAATCTCTCATACTAAGCATGCAGTATTCTTCCTGAATCTAGTACAACATGGGAAATAAGTAGATTGAAAATAATGTGGCCAATTGAAAATTAGGCCATAATTTTGGAAACTTCAATTAAAATATAGGATTTCTACTTTTTAATCTCTCCGCAAATAACAGTATTATATGAATGCAGGGATTTATATACTCCATTACGTGATATAAAACCACCATCCAAGGTACTATACATGTTGCAGTTTACATTGAGATTTAAGTGACAATTATTTCATCATTGTGTTGTAAATTCAAAGAAAGATTGCACTGTTAGCATGTGTATTTTTAAATTTTTGTTATTTTAGTGTCTGGAATGCTCTTTTTTCATCTGAGTTGCTGAACTATAAAAAATAGTATCATTTAAGTGTTTTTATGCATTTTCCAGCCACCGGAGTGCTGGCAGTGCAAAAAATGGAGCCCACATGCACCAATCTAACCTCCATGTCACCTTCCACATGTGACACTAATCATAAAACTATGAAAATGAACCAACAGTATGGCAGAAAGAGAGACAAAAATCTAACACCCCCAAGAGACAAAAGGCTACCTCATTCCTGTTTTAGATGTGGAAAAAAATACTTCCCTGGCCACCAATGCCAGCAGAGGTAGCTGCTGACTCTACAAGGGCTTGAAGGAGAAGATCATTGGGATTATGATGCTGAAGAATGGCAAGATGTAGAAGAGGAAATGCCAGAGGAGCCTACTGAGAGAATGGAGCTGTCTCTCCATGCAATAGAAGGTAGTGTTTGTGATAACACAATTAAGCTCAGAGGTTAGATTAATAACAAAATTTGGTGATACTTATTGACAATGGGGGTACTCACAACTTTATTGATGTTGGAGTAGCTGCAGAACTTAGGGTCCTTATCTCAGGTCATCCCAGTCAGTGTTACTGTGGCAAATGACAAGAAAATTAAGGTAAACACCAAGTGTTTTGTTTGTACATGGAGCATGCAAGTACACAGGTTTTTTCGATGTTAGGTTATTGGAGATTGATGATTATGACATGATGTTAGAGAAGGATTGGATGAAAATCTATACGCCTGTCACTTTTGGTTTTGATGGATATAAACTCATTTATAAAAAGAAAAGGAAATTGGTGGAGTTCAAGGGGATGAAAAAGCAAGCTAGTTTGGAAATGATGTTCTGCAAGACACTAGGGACGCTCATACGAAGTGGTTGGAGTGGAGCGGCAGCAAGGCTCTTCTCTTTACATGTTACTACTCAGTCCTCCATGGCAATGCCGAGTACTGATGAGGTAAAATTTCAAAGCTCTCTTCAATCCTTGCTAGATAAATATGGCTATATATATTTGAGAAACCAACCACATTGCCTCTACATAGATCACACAACCACATAATACCCCTTAAATAATCTAATCCTACAAATATCAAGCCATAGAGATACCCTCACTTTCAAAAAAATGAGAAAGAAAGACTTACACAGAAAATGTTAGACTCTTCCATCATTCAACCTAGTCAAAAAGGCCCTTTGCTTCTCCTGTTCTTCTAGTCAAAAAGAATGATGGAACTTGGAGGTTTTCTGTAGTCCACAGACTCCTCAATGACCTTACTATCAAGGACAAATTTCCTATTTCAATTATAGAAGATTTACCAGATGAGTTAAAGGGGGTTGTGATGTTCTCTAAGATTGATCTCACAGCTGGTTATCACGATATCAAAATGGAGGATGTAGATGTGCATAGAACTACTTTCAGGACACACATAGGTCTTTATGAATTTAAGGTGATGCCATTTGAGCTTGCTAATGCACCACCAACCATTAAAGTTTTCAAAAATTATATTTTTAAACCCTACCTAAGGCAATTTGTGTTAGTCCTCTTTGATAATATTTTGGTGTTTATTAAAACACATGAGCAGCATTTAGAGATGGTTTTAAGATCCTAGAGGAGCAACTCTATGATAATTTTCAAACAGCTCATATGGGAATGCTAGTATAGAGTATTTGGGAAACATTGTCTCTGATCAAGGGATTGCTAGTATAGAGTTAAAAGCTATGATGACTTGGCCTATCCCTAAAAATGTGAAAGAGGTGAAGGGGTTCTTAGGGTCAATAGACTAATATAGAAGATTCACCAAGGGGTATAGATTCATCAGTAAACCCTTATCTGACATGCTTAAAAAAAGAGATATTCCATTGGAACCCTGCTGCTGAAGAATCTTTTGACAAGTTAAAGCAATGTATCAGGACTGCTCATGCGTGGGCTCTACTTGATTGCAAACAGCCGTTTTAGTTGAAATGTGATGCAAGTGCATAGAATGGGTTGCATTAATGCAGGTGGGAATACCAATTTCTTATTTCTCTAAACCCCAAAGTACATGGAATCAACAACTAGCCTATGAAAGAGAGTTATTGGTCATTATATTTGCATTAACTAAATGGAACCACTACCTAGAGCATGTTAAGACAGACCATGAAAACATTAAGCATTTGTTAGAACAAAGACTACATAATTATGTCCAACAAAAGGGGGTTACTAAGCTATTTGGCTTGGACTACAAAATTGTGTATAAGAAAGGAAATGAAAACAAGGTTGTTGGCGCTCTTTCAAGGAAACCCCAGGTCCAGCAAACCTTCACATGTTGCTGGGTCACAAATAGTACCCACTTTAATGAATAAAGTGGAAAATTCCTATGCTTCTGACACAGCAATGCAGCAGCTTATCCTTGAACTTGCAGTGCAATCTCCTTCAGACCCTAATTATTCACTTCAGAGAGGCTCTTAATATATAGAGGCAGGTTATAAACTGGGAACTCCACTGATCTCAGGTTCAAATTGATGGCTACTTGCGATGATTCTGCTGTAGGGGTCATTCTGGTGTCAGAGAGACATACCAGATATTGAGATAATACTTTTATTGGCTTGGAATGCAGAAGTCCATTGCAAAATGGATACTAAATTGTGACACTTGTAGAAGATGCAAATCTTAGAATTGCTCCTACCATGATTGTTATAGCCTATGCCAATTCCTGTAGCTATGTAGGAGCAGATTTCTATGACTTTATAGAGAAATTACCTAAGTCAAGATAGTATGACACCAATCTTGTCATAGTTGACAACCTTACAAAGGGAGCACATGTCATTCCTCTCACACCCTTTTACTGCAACTATATAGTGGCAAAGGTATTTCTAAACAACATCCTTACATTACATGGGGATCTTAAGGTAATAATTTCTGACAGAGACAAGCTAACCATGGAGTTTTTTAGCATGAGTTGTTTAAGCCTCTAGAGGTAAAATTACATCTCAGCACAGCCTACCACCCTCACACAAACAGACAAACTATAATGCTACATATAACTCTAGTCTTAACTAAGATGCATTACACATCACCAACCTCAGAGATGGACAGAACGGTTAAGCCTAGCTGAATGGTGTTATAATTCTTCTTATCACTCGACTATTAATATGTCCCCCTTTCAAGCCTTATATGATTTCCTCCCCAACTATCAGTATCACTCAACTATTAATAGGTCCCCCTTCCAGGCCTTATTGGATTTCCTCCCCAACTATCAGTACTCCCTACCACCAATAACTCAATTGTCGTAGTAGGACTCTTGCAAAGCAGGAAGTCCTTGTCATAATTCCTAAAGGATTAGCTGCAGCAATCTAAGAACAAAATAAAGCAGTATGTTGAACATCATAGGACAAAAAGGACATTCTCAATGGGAAATCAGGTATACCTCAAGCTTCAACCCTACAAACAAGCCTCAATAGTTGTCGAGAAGACCCTGAATCTAACTTTTGAAAGGTTAAGACAAGTGGCCTACAAGCTCAAGTTGCCTCCAAATGCCAGGATTCACCCAATTTTCCATGTCTCCCTACTCAAGAAGAGGATAGGCAATAATGTGGTGCCTATGAATAAGTTGCCTTCTACATTGCAAGGACAGTTCATCATCCCAGAAAAGGTTCTCAACTCTAGGACAATTCTTAGACGAGACAAGCATGTCCACCAAATCCTCATCAAATGGACTAACCTACCATCCATTGACCCTAGTTGGGAGGAGTCAGCTTTCATACAAGGAGAGTTTCCAGAAGTTGTCCATTCTTGGAGACAAGAATGGTTCAAAGGTGGGATATTGCTGCATATGGCAAAAGGAGATGAAAAAGACAATAAGGAAAAGATAAAAGAAGTTATAACCACCAACTAAGCTGGCAATTCTAGAAGAATATTTAACAATCCTAGGAAGGTTGTTACAGAAATGATTAGCTATACCCCTTAATATCTATCTATATATGGAATATTACCAAGTGTGTACGGGTATTCTACAACCAATGAAATATTATTCCTCTCTCTTGTTTCTTTCTCCATTCTCTCTATTTCTTCCCTATACTTCCTATTATTTCTTCTCAACATCCCATTTCATTTACCATCTTTATACCAATCCTTACACCCACCATCATTGCCACCTCCACCACCACCATGAGCCTAATATTAGTTTAATTGAGATTATGATAAACTACAACATACTCACTATCCATAAAAATAAGTTTCTTAAATTTCTCTCCCAATTCCATGAAAAATGGATTAAAATATATAATAAAATTAGAGCATTTTTTTTCTTTTTCTTTGAGGGAATTAAAGCTTTTTTATAGAAATGAGTTTTTGGAGAGAGAAAGTGAAACACATTGAAAGAGAAATGAGCAAAACCATTCTTCTACATATTATTATACAATAATTATTGACCTAAAATTGTGCAAAAGAAGAACCCAAAAGCAAGAGCAACCAAAGAGGTGCAGAATGTGGCAATGAAGACATCAGCATCAAATACAAGGCTTAGAGTTGGTGCATCAGCTGATGCTGCCATTTCCATGGTGGAGAACAAACTCATCAAAACAATGAAACATCTTCATTGCATCTATTTTGTTTGAATTAAAAAATTCTTTTTTAGAGATTTAAGAAGGAAAAAAAAGAGACAAAATTAGACTCATTCCTCTTTTGAGATAGGTTTTTCCTTGGTAGATAAATTGAGAAGAGGAATGGTAGAGAAAATAAAGAACAAAATGCAGAGACAAGGGGTTATGAATGGGTAGTGGGTATAAAAGCACATATGCAAAGGTGGTGGTGGTTCAACAATAAACCCTTATTTGAACGACAAGAGTTTGAAAGCAAAATCACTAATTTTTATAGTGCTTTTGTTCAAATGAAGCTTCAAAAGTTCAAAGGAGTAATTTTTCCTCTTTGCTAAGGACTTGAAGGTTATTTTCATCATTTTACCTTTACTATCACACATGGAATGTGACGTGGAGGTTTCCTATATTCAAATGTTTTGAGGTACACCAAGGTGTGTCCTTCCCAGCCCCAAATTCCTAGAAGACTTAAGAAGGCACTGAAAAGGACATGACAGGGATTATTTTGTATTATTGAGAGAAGCATAAAAATTCAACATGTCCTATTTTATAAACATTCCAAAGAAACCTCTAAAGATTTTCATGCCAAAGCTAACAAAAAGCAAAGAAATGAAGAAAGAAGATTTACCAAAAATTCAATACACTGACAGGGACCCAGAACCTAAATCCTGCATTAAGACCGAATGTGAACATTAAAACAAGTAAATACAAGCCATCAAAAATTTTCCTGAAGGAGTTCTTTATCATAAAGCAGAGTGGGAAGAACATCCTTTTGGTACTTCCCAAGAAGCTGTGAAAGCTTCCCTTGCCATAAATCGCTCCATGCAAAAACAACAGCAATCACAGATGGACCAAGCACTACTTGGTTCAATAAAACCTGAATAAAAATGAAATTGTATGATCTTTTCCAAAGAATCTACTCTTTAACAATTGAAGTTACTATAATTATGAAAAGTTAAATGCAAAAATCTAAAAGAGGAAGTTACTATAATTATGAAAAGTTAAATGCAAAATCTAAAAGAGGTAATACCTTTAGCATTAGATTCTTTGCTGACTGCTTAGGCAAACAACAATCAAGATATTGATACCACGCATAAGAACCAGGGCCATATAACAAAAACCCATAAGAAGCCATCCTCAATGCACGAAGATAATCATGGTCCAAAAAAATGGGCCACATGTGATTCTACAGAAGACAAGTTAGTCAAATCAAAATTTAAAACAACTACAAGCACTGGTAATGCAATGCAGAAAAAAGAATTTTTGTATTCCCTAAATACATCAAGCCATGAGCAAAAATAACTTAAATGAGCAGCACTGCAGTCACATGAAATGAAATGAACTAAATGCAGCCTCAAAAACTAGATAAAGAGTAATGGATTATATATTTATATTAAATGTCCATGTATCATGTAACAGAGATTGAAATATAGATGTCCATCTCTATGATTCTTACACCCCATTGTAAAGATTTAATGAGGACCCATAATCACTTTGGGCTTTGTTGATTTACTGTGTGATGATTAGAAACATTCAATGAAGGAAACTTGGATGCATACCAATTTAATTATTAACTGAGACGGGGAATGTTCGTTGATGTAGTATTGGAATTGGAACATGTTGCTAAGTTTGATAAGTGGTAGCAAAGGGGCAGGCTTAGTTTGTTGCTGTTATAAGTCAAGTTTCATTTCACAACATTTATTGCAGTTCTATTACATTGAAAACATCAGTAGTAATTATACTTTCAGCTTATTTATTATTGTCCTTCTCTTCTCTAGTTAAATAATTGCAATGTATGGTATTTTTCACTAGGCAATAACAAGCTTGCCCATTATCAGTTTGGGATTGAGTTTGGAGCTTCCCCAGCCATAGTTTTCTGAACTCTAGATAAAGTAAACACAAAAGTAGTTTGACCGCAATGTCAAATGCACACCTAAGAAACCACCAGAAATTACTTTATAACAGTTTTAACGTTTTTGGTACATCAAAAACTTTTAAAGGGAATGAGGATATCAAAGTTAGAGCCAAATAACATCCATCATTAACAGTAACTTCTGCCAATCTCTCTCTATTGATTCTTCTCCTATCTACAATCTCCTCCGAGTCCTCTGCCACAATACCTCTCTGCTTTTCTGCTATCGATTAATGTTAATCTATTCCTCTTTCTCTCATCCTCAATATAAATTGATAACATCTCTCTCACTCTACTGCCATTCCGCCACTCAATATTAAGTGTAACAAACTTTTTCGCGCTGGCATGTAAAGACAGAAAGAGAAAATGTGTGTATAGAAGAGAGAGAAAACCTACAGAAAATGAAAGTAAAAAGATATGCACACCAAACATTCATCAGTAGGATTGTGATTGTTATTTGTGCTTGATAACTCTAAATAAAAAGACAAAATGAACACTGACCATGTCGCCGTCGTTGTAATCTTGAGAAGGAAGAACAAGGTGTCTTTTGGAGGCTTTAATTTTTACCCAACGCTCTCTCACTTGGGCGATTGTGTCTCCAGCAAGAGCAAGCGAGCCTGCAGTAGCCGCTTGCTTAAAGGGAACCGGTAACTGCCTCCTACCCCACCATCTGATGATTTGGATCCATTACTCTGAGATCTATGTGGCTTCCGATTTGTCATTTCCCAGTTCCATCCCCAAAATCCGCCATTGCAGCCGCCTAGAACTTCCATAAACCGGATTCAGTCACTGTGGCTGGATTGAAGTTTTACGGAGTTAAGAATATATCAGAATAAAAGCCAAGGACAAAACTACAAAATCCCAATTTTCATTTTACTGTGTCGCCATTAACCGGCCGACTTACCCTTATTTGGATTGGTTTCCTATGGTTCTATACGATACTGGCCATTTAGCCGCGGCGTCGTGCAATAATAAAAATAATACATAAACATGACTAATAATAAATAAATATAAAATAATTTAAAAAAAAGTAATTAAACCTATTATAAATGATATAAAATAAAATATTTATCTTAATTTTATAATAATTTTATTGAAATAATATAAAGGAAAATTTACATAAATAACTTTTAAAAAAATTACAAAAATACTATTTAAATAAAAAATTTATAAAAATACGATCTCCTTCTTAAATATTTATATTTATACTACCTCTCTTCTTTTTCTTATTTTCTCTTTCTCTTGCTTCCCCCTCATCCTCTTCATTTGTGGATTGATTTGGTATAGCATCTACTGATAATTCTCATTAGAACTACCAGAGAATATTACTCAATATATTACCAGTACTCTAGTCATTTCATCGGCAAAGTTTCCTTTCAAAGTGTTACTAACAAAAATTTTTAAATAATAATACAATTTGTATAATATAATACTTTTAAATTCAACATTTAAATCAATCTTCAATATCTCCAATAAACCAAATATTAATTATAAATCAGATAACAATTATAAGTTTGTCAATCAAATAAATATATAATACATTGCTTTATTTGATAATCATTCACTAGAATCTCAAATTTCATCCTCTAAATATATATATTCCTTTCATTTTTATAAATTTATACAATCTCTCAAATAAGCAAATTAAATTGTATATATATATTTCATAACTTATGAGTACAATATATAAAAGATCTCCATATATACTATAGGTAATTTTTGAGATTCTTAATTTTACTGTTTAACTTGCTTCGATGACATGATATATGTGTGTCAGAAAATAATTCTAACATGCTAAGCAAAGTTTAATGGTGCTTGTATAAATATATTTTGTCACTTAATATCAAAAAAATACTTGTGAAAATATAGTAATAACACTTAGTTTTAAGAAATATTTCAATATATTAATTATTTTCAATAATAAACCAATATAACATTTTGATTATACAAAATAATAACTTTAACTTTATAAAAGTCATCATACTATACTATACTTTTGGTATTGTAATTTTTCTCTTTATAAATCATTTTATTTAAGACTTAATTTCTCATTTGTTAACATTGTTCATAATACGCTTATTTTATTTTTCAGTAAGTCTTACTTTTCAATTGTACATATAGGATAATTTTATTCAATCTATAATTTTTGGCACTTAAATTTAGTACTATACTTTGGGGCACTTTGTATCTTATATCATTATATACACTTTCAATCATTATAACACTTAGAAAGTTATTGATCAATTCAATAACTTGAGCATAACATTTCTATTCCGTGCATTAGAACTTTCACTTGTAAACATTAATATATACATTATCAATTACTTTCACATTATAACACAGTAAGTCGATTTTAAGTAATTGACTTATATTATTATTTTGTATTTCTTCCATTATTCATAACATCATATTCATATATATTTTCAATTTAGATAACTTTATTAAATATACCCTTACATACTGAACTTAGATAATAAGTTTGGATAACATGTTAGTGTAATAATTTTAAAGTCAAATCTCAAGAATATATAATGGCAATTATGTCCACTGTCACTAAAAAAATAATGTGTTCATTAATGACAAGAGGTGCCCACTATCACTATAGTTATCCTTCCTCTGGTTAGCCATTCAATCCAAAACTAGATCTAAAATCAGTATGATTTTGGCAATTCATTAGTTTTGATTAACACTGAATTTTGTATATCACTTCAATGGAATAATTCTTTAATCAACACTTGATATTACACATATTTATCATATATTCAAAATTTATTTGCACTACTTGTTAGGGTTGATTTCAAAAATATTTTATACTTTGAGGCCTTATAGTCATTTAGGCTGAAAATACATATGAAAGACAAGAAAAATAACTACTTTAGGCAAATTCTTCAAGTGACACGCCCAACGATATAGGCGTATCAAGAACCGTGTCACTTGTCCATTTTACAGAAGCTTTGACACCCCAACGACATGGCCATGTCACTGCTCGTATCACTTAACTTGCATTACAGTAGCTACGACATGCCCTACAATACGGGCATGTCACTGGCCATGTCATTTATCTTTCATCACAGTAGCTATGACAAGCCCAATGACACGGGCATGTTTCCGGTTGTGTCATTTAATTTTTATCACAGTAGCTATGACATACCCAATGACATGGGCGTATTACTAGTCATATCTCCAATATTGAGATACAGCATCTTTGACACACCCAGTAACATGGCCGTGTCACTGGCTGTGTCAAGTAAAATTCTGTGTTTCGTACACTCAATCACTTAAACACAATATACTCGAGATCTATGATAAAAATGAATCAAAAACTGGTTTTTTTGACATATAAAGAGTCTATATCAAATACTTTGCTCCAACATCAATTAATCAATCTTTAACCATCACTCATGGATAAAAATAACATCAAACCACTCAACTCTATTGAATTAAGAATCATACTCATCACTACAAGTTCCTTTAACTCATTTTTCACACATCAATCCATTTAACCAATACTTTCAAGAAATAATTCATTATAAATGAATCAATCAATTAATTCAAACATTAAAATTCATAGCAATTCAAATATTTGCAAATTAGAAATACATAAGCACATACCTCTCTCAAAATCACTCTTTTTCTCTCTTTTTCCTCTTTTTCCTTAATCACTTACTAATAATCTCACCATTTCTAACTTATTCTCCTAAAAATCCATAACTAGATATGATTTTCTCTTAAATTTTAGCTGAATTTTAAAAATAAGGTGAAAGGAGGAGTTTTGGTGATGAAGATGATAATAGGCGTGGATTATGATGCAAGAAGAAAGGAAGAAAAGTTTTTCACACATACACACACCTGTCCACACACACACACATATATATATATATATATAATCTAGTGTGGTCACTCTCATTTTAACTATAATGCACCCTCACTCTTAACCTTTAATTCTAATTTGATTTTTAATCCCATAAAATAATAAAAATAATTTCTTCAGTAAATTTTTGAGATATACTATTCACTATTCTCTACTTATAGAATTTATCCACATCACTTTTATCACTATACACTATCAATTATCAATATTAGTTAAAAAATTTGCTGTTTAAAATCTTGACCTTTACAATTTTTTCTCACTAAAAAAATTTCATCCTCGAAATTTACTTGTTATGGCAATAAGCCATTTAATTCATAACTAATTTTAAATATCACATAAAATCAATTATTTTATTAATTGACATAACTTTTATTTATTATTTTTTCTTTATGTTTGATATTACTCAATGTAACACTTCAAGAATAATCTTATTATAGAACTGTAGAAGATTTAGCTCTACACACTTACATTATTCAAGTTTAATTCAGTAATTGCTTTTAATTCTCTTTAGATTTTTTTAAATATAATTTGTGTCATTACATTCCACTGTTATAGATATATCTCTTTCTTTCCCTTATATACTGAACTTTAAATCCTAGTTTCGAATAGCGGGTCACTAATGGCAAATAAATTCCACTATAACGATACGGCCAAAGGCCCACTATGGCATGAATATCCACTGTAATGATATGACCAAAGGCCTACTATGGCACAAATGCTCATTGTAATGATATGGTCAAAGGCCTACTATGGCACAAATGCCACTATAATGATAATGGGATTAAAGATCCTCTATGACGCAAAACGTCCACTGTTGGCATAAAAAATAATATCATTGGAACATAAAAATATAAACTCTATGGCACAGAGTGCCCACTGTCACTATGGCATAAAATGTCCACTGTCACTTTGGATATTCACCCTTTAGCTAATTCGAAAACTAGATTTAACATCAGTATAATCGGGTAATACATTTATTTTACTGTTTTAAATTATTTTCAATCATAATATCTTCTGGTATAGAAAATTTTCTTTTTAAATTATTTGTTTATTACTGTGAATTTATAAGATATGAGCAATTATTTCAATTACATTTATCATATGGACATATATACACATTATATTTGTTTCTAATTAGTTCAACTAATTTTATTTATTCATCAATCTTTATCTTTCAAATCACTTCCATGTTTCCACTGTAATAATGAATTCTAAATAGATTTTCACTCTTACTTGTTTAATTTTTTTCCTAACATATTAAGAATTCACAACTATTATTTCACTTTAAAAGTATATGTACATATATAATGTATTCACTATGTTTAACACACGCACACACATATATATTTCTAACTTGATCCATAGTACATCATTTCACTAGAAGGGTTAAATTACCTTTAAATCTCACTATATTTTTTCCTTTTCACATTATCAATTTCTTTCTTTCTATTGTCATCAATTAGTATCAGTTAACTCTTTAACATTTTTATATATAATCTATAACTTGTCTTTAATCACCAAATAATGTTACTATCAAGTATTCTATAAGTACACAATATATAAATCTAACATTTTTACTTTCATTACTCAATCAATTTGTATATATACCTCTTTGTTTTCTATATCTTGCTCTTCAAACTATTTAAAATCATCAATGATTCATCAATATATCATTATTCTTACCTTGCTTTGTAACGACCTCACCTGCACGGTCTTACGACAGCTGGTCTATTGGGCATTTTCTCCCGTAGGTGGACCGAAGTCCCAGCCCTCAACCCGGCAGGCCGCCACAATACTGGACGGCCCTCGCGGGCCCTCCAGCAGGATTTGTTTATTTGGCTCCCAAAGGAGTCGCCTCCCCGGATCGAACACCTGATCTCTCCCTTAAGAGAGCCAGCAAGCACAATCCAGTACCATTTGGAGAGGTCAGGTGTTCGATCAGGGGAGGCGACTCCTTTGGGAGCCAAATAAATAAATCCTACTGGAGGGCCCGCGAGGGCAGTCCAGTACTGTGGCGGCCTGCTGAGTTGAGGGCTGAAACTACGGTCCACCTACTGCAGAAAAGGCCCAATAGACCAGCTGTCGTAAGACCGTGCAGGTGGGGTCGTTACATGCTTTGTAAATTTTCTTATTTCTTCATGCATAATGTGAAATTCACTAATTACTTGTAATCATCTTTTATCTTTTCTCTAATCTTACACTTATTTCAAATATCCTATTGATGGGTGTCGAAGCCACCAAAAATAAATAACACGCTCTTCCTAACAAATCAAAAGTAATGGAAAAAGTAATGCTTTCACTAAACTGAATTCCTGAATATAAGAGGAAGAAAAAAAAATATCAGTATGTAATAGGTACGAGTGGTTTTATTGCGGTCTATGGAGTAGATATTTTAATCAAATAGAGCTAGGGCTAAGAGATTGAGAGAGGAGAAAGAGACGGAGAAAAGTGGGGAAGCAGACAAAATAAAAAAAAAATTGTATAAAAGAACATAGGATTATAAACTATATAACGTATAAATCTAAAAATAAAAATAGCACCGTATAAATGTAATTTTCGGACAAAAAACAGTATTTTATATAATTTTCGAAAAACAGTATTTCATATAATTTTCTCTAATATAAATGAGTAAAAGCCTTTTTATTTTATAACTTAACAGTTTCATTAGTTAAGAAAAAAGTTTAAATATATTTTTACTATAAAAAAATTATAAATTATATTAAAAAGATAAATAATAAAAAATAAAAATTCAAGCAAACTTAAGAATATCAAAAGTTATATATTTTAATTTTTTTAAAATATATAAATTAATTATTATTATAATAAATAAATCACTAATTTATTGAGAAGATTAAGAGTTTAATTTTTTAAATTTTTATAAAAATATATAAATCAACCAATATTATTAAATTATATTAATATATAATTAATTTATAAAAGATTAAAAGTCACAAATTTAATTTATGTAATTAATATTATAAATTTATATTAATGTGAAATTTTTTGAATTTATTAAGTTTTAAATTTTATATAAATTATTAAAATTAAATAAAAAATAATTTTAAAAAATAGTATATTTTAAAAAATTAATGATGTGGCAATCAAATAGCACTTTTTTTCTTGGCTTTTGTATGTATAATATGGATGTAAATTAACAATAAATTCTATTGTAAAAAATATAAAATAAAATATTTATCTTCATTTTTATAATAATTTTGTCAAAACAATATAAGTAAATAAATATAGTCTTTTTATTTCATAACTTGATAATTTCACTAATTAAAAATAAAATCTACATATATTTTTACTATAAAAAATTATAAATTTTATTAAAAAAGATAAAAAATAAAAAAAAATAGAAATTGAAGCAAACTTAAAAATGTTAAAAGTTATATATTTTAATTTTTAATTTTTAAAATTTTTAAAAATATATTAATTAATTATTATTATAATAAATAAATTATTAATTTATAATTAATTTATTATAAAAGTTAAGCCGTATTTTTTTAACATTTCAAATTTTTAAAAAAATATGTAAATTGATCAATAATATTAAGTTATATTAATATGTAATTAATTTATAGAAGATTAAAAGTCATAAATATAATTTATTTAATCAATATTATGAAATTATATTAATATGAAATTATTTAAATTTATTAAGTTTTAAATTTTATATAAATTATTTAAATTAAATGAAAAATTAATTAGAGAAAGTAAAAGAGGAGAAATATGTATTTTCAAAATTTTGAAAAAAAAAGGAAGAAATAGTGTATTTTAAAAAATTGATGATATAGCAATCAAATAGCACTCCTATTTTCCTTAACTTATATATATATATATATATATATATATATAGACAGAATTGTTTGTTTTTTGGGTTTTTTTTTAAACTTTCACCCTCTAACTAGTAATTTAGTAGTTTTTCATATTTTTACAATTTTTACCTTTTAGAAATATTCAAAAAAAAAATTTAAATATCTAATATATATTAATAACTCATTTTTATTTAATCATACTATGTCATATTATCTTCTAAATACAATAAATAATATTTACAATATCATATCATATCATATTATATATAATATCTTACATTACTAAACCATATTATGAGTCATCCAAACAAAGCATTAAATGGGTTTAGACAATTTATAATGAAAATATTAAAATATTAAAAATTTTAACTTACAGAATAATATATATATATATATATATATATTAAACAATTGTTGTTGGCAACTTATTATGCCACATGTCTCTCTTTAACTTACCACCTGTTGTAATTTTTTAATATTTTAAATTAAATTAATTATTTATTATAATAGATATTTATTTAGAGAGTTTAAATAAAATTAAAATATTTTATAATATTAATAATAATTATATTTATTTAGAGAATTTAAATATGATTATAATATTTTACTTAATGTCGATAATAATTATATTTATTTATTATGTTCAAGTGTGTAAGAGAGTTTGGATAGAGGTTTTAGCCTTCTATATAAAAAAATAATGTGTTTAGGAAATATATTAATTAGTATATCATAATAAAATTGTCATGATTTAATAATTTAGGAAACTACAATCGAAAGGAGATGCGGTAAAGTAAATCTCCAAAATATTGTCATAATTATTTATCAAATTATTTAGGAATAAGCAAATAGCTCGTAAAATGACCCACTAAATCCTCAATCCGATCAATCATATCGATTTAAACTGTCTAGATTAATCGATTTTAGCGAATATATATTTACTATTAAATCCGACTGAGCTCGATAAAATTGATCAAACTAATCAATAATGAATATTTTTAAAAATAAAAGTTTCCAACCAATTAATAGTGATTGGATTGGCCGACTCCTAAAACCCAACCAGCCCATCCCTAAAATTGTTAAAAAAAATATAATAGATCCAGTTACATCTCATTTATTTTTTGTTGACTGTTTATAATCTCTATCACTAGGACATAATTAAATATGAAGGTAAAATTTTGAAAAAATAATTTAATATTTACTTATGTATATTATTTTGTTTTTATAAATAATAATTAAAATTTTTATAAGCAATTTATGTAATTTTCAACTGATTCAATTATAACAATTTAACTAACGTATTTTTTATATTAATATTTAAAATTGTTAAAAAATATTTTAAATCTCAAAGATATCAAATTATTATAATATTGAAGTAAAAAAATTATTTTAATTATATATATGGTTTTCAGTGTAGATGTAGAAAACTCTTTATTTAGTTATAGAGTTTGCATATAGCGACCTAAGTTATAGAATTTTTTGAATGACTTTTTTTTTTATTATTTTTATGTGTTTTATATTATTTTGCTTTGTTTTTTATCTTGATTATTTTTTTCAATATTAGGTTGTTATATTTTAAAATGTTCAATGTTTTTTCTTATTAATGAAAAATAATAATTTATTAAAATTATGAAATCTAATATTAAAATCCAATCAACTTATATTAATATTACCCACGAAATTCTGCATTTTTTTTTCTAGTATTAGCCTAAAACAGTTAAGGATAGCTTGATATTGTACTGCCTGTCACTATTTTAATCTTACAATGTGTCCTAAGTTTTTAATATTTTTAATTAAATTTTATTATTTAATATATAATAATATATATTTATTTGATATTTATTTAAATAATTTAAATAAATTTATAATATTATATTTGATATTTATTTGAAGAGTCTAAATATGATTATGATATTTTATTTGATATTCATAATAATTCTATTTATTTAAAAAGTTTAAATAGAATTATAATATTTTATTTAATATTTATAATAATTATATTTATTCAGAGAGACCAAAAAATATATAACATCACTTTTTAAAACTTTAATATTAGATATAGTACTTATTTAAAATCATAATTAATGAATGCATTTATTTTTTGGGAAAAAAAATAAAGGTGTTGAAATGTAATAATAGTTTAATGGAGGATTATTTATAAGACTTAAATGATTAAAAAAAGTAGCCCATAGATTATTGCAAGTGGGCCCGCATACAATCTCATAAGTATCTTTATTTCTGCAATAAAAACACATAATGAAAATAAAAGAAATTAAACCATTTACTATTTATTTTTTTTTCTATTTTTACTGCTGATTTTTATATTGTTATTTTATCTCTTATTTTTTATTTTTCAGTTTATGATTTCCTTTTCTTTTGGTTTTTCTTTATTCCTATGTTTATTTGTGGGTATTGTTTGTTTCCTTTGTTATATGATTTCACACTTTGTTTAGAGATTTTGATTTGTTTAGAGATTTTGTTTAGAGTTTGATTTGTGTTTATAAATGTTTTGATGTTTTTGTATTGGTTTGTTCTTCAATTATAATGATTAATGGTATTTTTATCCTTCCATTGTAAGGTATTTTACATATTAGATAAATTTAAAGGTTATGTATTCTTTTTGGTCTGAATTTTATGAAATTTATCAAATTATATGCAATATATATAATATATAAAATGAGGTTAAAAATTTTATATGCTTCTTCATCTGAAATCTATCATATTTAAAAAATTATATACAATATATATAACACATAAAACTATATTTAAAAGTTTTATATACTTCTTTATAAAAAATCTATCACATTTACCAGATTATATGCAGTATATATAACATATAAAATGATATTTAAAAATTTTATATGTTTTTTTATCTGAAATTCATCACATTTGTTAAATTACTAGAAAAAAAGTACACGATGTTGCGGGTATTTTTATTTTTCTAATCTTACGATAATTTTAAATAAATAATTATTTATGCTAGCTACAAATAAAATAATAATAAATATATTGATAAATCTAAGCAAATAATCTATAATTATCAAATTACAAAATATAGAGAGGTTTGCAATTCTATTAAAAGAAATTATTTATTAAATCAAATGCACTAACACTATTAATAATAAATAAATAAAAAACATATAAAAAAATCAAGAGAGTAACATTAATAATAAAAAAAAAGCAGCCTAATAAATTTAATTTGAATTTAATATAAATATTTTAACTTAGTTTAAGAAATTGGGATATGTGACAATATGAGAGCGAGATACATAATGAAAAAAATGTATTATTGACTATATAATAATAATAATAATAATAATAATAATAATAATAATAATAATAATATATTGAGTCTACATGACAAACACTTGTATATTATTTTTTTTTTGCTAAATAAATATTGATTTCAATTTAATATCACAAACCAATTTAAACAAAAAGAATACATTCAAACAATTTCATTCAAGTCAAAAAATATACTTAAACTATTCATGAAACAGATTCAAACAAATATATTTAAAAAAGAAAATAAATATATAATAAAAATATTTTATATTTACATCTAATTTGATCAGTTTATCTGTTTGATAATAAAGATTAAAATGAGAGCAGAGAATTCTTTAATCAATATTTTTTATCAATATTCTTTAATCAATATTTTATTCTTGATTAAATAGATCACTGAAGTAATTTTTTTAGAAGTAATTAATAGTTTCAAATTAATTGATTAATACAGTTCAAAAAAAAAATTAATTAATGTCCAATCCAAAAGTTTCTTTTTGAATATAAAGAGATGTATTTTTTTCTAAAAAATATTTTTTTGTAAGTTGATTTTAATTTTAAAATTTATTTAAAAATTAAAAATATTAAAAATATTTTTTAATTGAACTTAATAGTATTTATTATTAGTAAGGGATTATTTATTTCTAAATAAAGTACATATCAAATGAAATAAAATATGAAACATTTAATTTTATATTTTTATTACAATATAAATGTTTTAATATGTATTTGTGCAATTTTTCTTTACATGTATGCACGCATGAAAAATATAAAAATAGATTTTAAAAAGAATTTCTTTAAAAATACCTAAAAAATAAAAAAAAGTATTTTAAAAAAATATCCACTTTTTTTTTCTTTCAAATATATTCATTTTTCAACTTTTAATTTAAAAAATGATTTACTTTCAGAATATATATTTGATATGTAAAAAATGTATCATATTTTTAGAGATATATATTTAGTTAAAATATTTATTTCCTAAAAGGAAACTCCTTATTCTATAAGAGTTTCATAGGAAATAGATATAAATAAGTTTAACATATATTTTTAAAATAATTAATTTTAATAACAGTTCCTATTACTGAAAATAATATGTGAAAATTTATTTTATATTTCTTTATTTGTGAATTATTTTCTTTAATTCAATTTTATGGCAAAATACTTCAAATCATAATTAGTGGGGCAGATAAAAAAGTTAATTAAATTGAATCTAATCAAATTAAATTAAAAATTATAATTAACCAAACTAATACTTTAAATTTATATTTTTTAATATTTAATATTTTAATTTTCAATTTCAATTTCGATTGTTAACAATTTCATCCTGTTAACAATTTCATCCTGTTAATGAAATTGAACGGTTTTTATATAATAAGTAAACGGTTTTTATATAATAAGTAAAAAAAAAATATATTGCATATATTTTATAGTTATTATAAATTAAATTACATATATTAAATTATTTATTGTTAGAAAGATAAATAAACAAATCATTAAATCATTTTAATTCTATCATTCTATCTATAAATAAAATTTTTAATTCAAAATTACTTCAAATATTATACACATCTACATTTATTAATTAATAACTAATAATATTAAAACTTAAACCATATTATTTATTGGTGTAATTTGATTACAAATTAAGTTTTAATTAATTTGAATTTTTATAGAATAACTAGAATGACACTATCGTATTGCTTTGGGAATATATATTTTTTATTTTATTTTTATAAAATAATCTTAGTTATATATTTACACATAAATGACATTTAAAATATATTACAATAGTTAAGAGTAAAATTAGAAACTCAATAAAATATGTAAGAAACAAAAAAATATTTAAAAATTACAAATAATTACACAATTTACTTATTTGCACTCAATTAATAATATCTTATAATAATTATATCAATATTTTACTTATTTATATTTAATTAATAATATCTCATCATTAATGCTGATTTATTTTTATCCTCCTTTCAAAATATATTAATCATTTTTTATATTATTTACAAAAAACTAAAATATGTATATTCTCAAAATAATACGAGCACGTCATTCTATAATAAATTAAAATTAATAATAGAGACTAATATTTTATATTAAATGTAAAAAGTTTATATATATTTATATATATATAATTTATATATTTAAAAAGTTTATATATATTTATATATACATATGGGCAAAATGGGTAAAAAAAAAAGTAAAATCATTATTCATCTACAATGATTTTGCTTTGATTTTAAATATTAGAATAAATTTTAAGATTTTTTTAATATGAATTACCATATTTAATTCTTTGTTTTAAAAAAATATTATAATAATTCTGAGGATCATTTTTTATTATAAGAAAACGATAATAGTTGAATAAGTTAAATTTAATTAATGAATAAAATTTTAAAAATAATTCAAAAAAATTTATGGAATAGTATGAAATCAGAACATACAAAAAAAAAATTTTACAATGATAATAAAGCACAGTAAATGCAAAAAGATGTGAAAATAATTAACTTTGAAAGAAATTTGAAGCGTCAGATATTAACTCTTTTAAAAAAGTAAATTGCCTGAAGTAACTTAAACGACATCATTTTTTGTCCGAGTTCTTGAAAAAAAAAAAGACCAATTCTAGTAATTTCAATACCATTTAATTGTCAGTAGGCCCCACTCAATAATATAAAGATGAAAAAGTCCTTCGTAAAGTGAAACATTTTGCAATAGATCAAGGGCAAGGCCAACTTTTCTCAAAAGTAAAAATAAATTGAATTGATACTGTCCATAATAAATAAGCTTTATACTGTATTTTTTTAATATGTACAACACATATAACGAATTTAAAAGTTTTTTTTATTGATTATAAGTCTTATATATTGATTATATTTGTGTATTTGTTAATTTATATGTCTTATATATTATTTATATATTACACACTTTGTTTTTATGTTATTTATGAGAAGGGGTGAAGTGGAAGGGTGCGACTGGAGTTCAATGTGATAAAAAAATACCTCTTAAAGTGAAAGGTAAATTCTATAGGACGGTTGTTAGGCCTGCGATGCTCTATGATAGTGAGTGTTGGGCACCAACGGGACAACATTTGCATAAGATGAGTGTGGCAGAAATAAGGATGCTAAGATGGATGTGTGGACATACCAGACTGGACAAAATTAAGAATGTTCATATTCAACAAAAAGTCCAAGTAGCGGATGTCGGAGATAAGGTGAGGGAAGGAAGACTTAGATGGTATGGACATGTTTTAAGAAGACCTCCTAATGCTGCGGTTCGTAAGTGTGAGAAATTGTTAATTGAGGGGGCTAGAGGTCGTGGAAGACCTAGAACTGCGTGGAAGGAGGTGATAGCAAGAGACTTACGTGCCTTAGATCTTGATGCGGATTTGATTAATGACAGACTTGAATGGATATGTAACACCCCGATACCCCATATAAATACTGTATATATACCAGGTACACATACAATATGTATATAGAGTATAAGAATGTCACTTTTCATCACCATTATAACTCTTTACTTTAATTTTTAAAACCATAATACATTTAAATCATATGAAAGTATTTACAAAATGGTTATTCTTATCATGGTAATACATAAATATAAGTTACATTGTTTCTTCCAAAGATTCATTTATACAAATGAATACATTCTTATGAAAATACAGTATAATTACATGCATGCACCACCATCTAGTTGGTCTCGAACTATACTTGTCCTCGTTGTGACATAGTAGCTTAACTCTAGCTTCATCACTTATATACCTGCGCGATTAAGATAACCGCGCTAAGCTCGAAAGCTTAGTAGTACAAGTAACCATTAAAATATACAATATAAAGGAAACATACCTCATATGTTTAGTCTCATGTTTTAACATTTTCTTACTCCGTTTTCCCCTTTTTTAATGCATTCTTCATATAATCCTATTAACCTTATAGAGGATATACATATACACATATAACATAACCATCAAACATAATTCAATAAATTGATAGAACCTTCATATTATGATACTTACCAATTTCACCTCATACATATCATATATATCATTTTATACTTTATAATCGCATATTGCATATAACTTCACAAACCATATCTCCTTTCAATAATTCATGTATGTTATATAATCATATCACTAACCACAATTCATCATTCACAACTCACATTTCCAACAAAGGCAACATAGATCCCATTACTCATTTATTTCAACTTGTATATACATCACATTAACAACAAAGACAGACTCGGGCCCAAAAGACACTAATATGTCATTCAAAGTTCAGAGTTAATGCTTTGGTTTTGTTATCACATTTATCAATATCATATACCCAACTAGGCTTCAAGGATTAAGTTCAACCAAGCTTCAAGGGGAGCAAAGCATGCTAAGCTTCTACCCAACTTGGCTTCAAGAACTAACCCAACCTAGCTTCAAGGGTGGTAACATCTCAATTAGGCTTCAAGGATTCAATCCAACCTAACTTCAAGAGATTGTTACACTTATTAGGCATGCCACCAACAACAAAACTCTGAAAATGAATAACACATTAGCCACACAATTCATTTATTATTTCATTATCAATTTCATTCTCATTCTCATCATCATTTACATCATCATAGCCAACCACAATGGCATCATTTAGGCAAAACATGCCTCATTTATCTCATTCTCAATATCATAGCCAACCACAATGGCTTTATACATCATCACCTCTCAATTTACATTTCATATTCCATCACAATATCACATTTCATAGTTCACCACAATATCACATTATCACATTTCATAGTTCATCACAATATCACATTATCACATTTCATAGTTCATCACAATATCACATTATCACATTTCATAGTTCATCACAATATCACATTATCACATTTCATAGTTCATCATTGATATTTATATACATAATCATTCATTACTCAAGTATGCACAATCAATTGCATTACCAAATAAATTGGAATACACATCATACAAATCATATCCTCACATCTTTCACATTTCATAACATATATATATTGAATGCCTTCACATCTTATATGTATTAATGTATTATCATATCTCTTATCTTTTCATTGCATATACAATATTAATATTTATTTTAACAATATACTTATATGCAATCCAATAGGGTTTTGTACTTACCTCTAAAGAACTCACTCCCATATAACTTCTCTTCCATAGATCTTTCAATACTTGGATTAGGGGCAATTCCATCTCTTAAAACCTAATCCAAAAGTAATCATACACACTCACTTAGAAATACACATGAGATAATACAAATAAGAATCAATTAGGGCAAACTCAACACATGACATGCTCATCAACACGGGAGTGTCCCTGATCGTGCCCTAACTCCACAACACAGAAACATTGACACGCTCATAACCACGGGCGTGTCACTGGGCGTGTAATACATTCTGTATCTCAAAAACATCAACACGTCCAATCAACAAGAGCGTGCTCATGGCCGTGTCAATTCTCCAAACTCACAGTAGCTATGACACGCTCAATAACACGGGCATGTTACTGGTCGTGTCAATTCTACTGCCACACAGAACTTATGACACGCTCAATAACATGGGCGTGTCACTGCTCGTGCTACCAACTCCAGAAAACAGAACCAACGACACGCCTAACAAACTGGCCGTGTCTCTGGGCGTGTCCGGCTAAAAACCCAGATTCCGGTCAACACACAACAACATCCAACAATACCCATCTTTTTATCATTACTCACTTCAAACAATCTTCATCAAACACACCCAAAAACCATAACAAACTTACCAAAACATCAACAACACTCAAAACACACACCAATCATCATTATAAACATCATTCATATACCAATTTATCAAATCCCCAAATTTCATTAAACTCAACCCTTATTCAATAATTCATCATCATCTTCACAAATAATCATATTATCATCATCCAAATACCAAATCAACACATATATATACTTAAATCTTTCAATATCATCATCATCACACATCAACCATACCAAACCCAACTCAAACAATGAAAATCAATTTAAAGAAATAATTACTTACTTGAATCCTTTATCAAATCTTCATCTCTATCATCAAATCTCTTGAATTCCTTAAGAAATTTGGTAAGAAAATCACATCTTTCTCTCTTTCTCTCTCTCTCTCTCTCTCTCTCTCTCGGCCAAGAAGAACGAAGAAGACGAAGAAGGAGTAGAAGGAAGAAGAAGTTTCTACTTCTTTCCTTTGTCCTTATCCATATATATATATATATAATAATAATAATAATAATAATAATAACAATAACAATAACAATAGTAATAATAATAATAATAATAATAATAACAATAATAATACTTTAAATCTCCACCACATATTCTTTCTTTGATTTTCTTCTTCTCTTTTCTTTTTGTCTTTATTATTATTATTATTATTTAGTTATACAAATATATATACAACTCACTTATCCTTCACCATTATATATATCCCATGTATATGTGATGTATATGTATATGTCTTACATATATTATCCTTATATTTCACATATACACATATACATTAAATCCAAATACAACAACAATAACTCCAAAACTCTTAGGGTCTATTCCGGGATATTACAGGATACGTAAAATCCGTGTCTTGGAAGGGGCCTAAGGCTGGAGTATCTTTTTTGGTGTCCTTTGAGCTTATTTTGTTGAGGATCCATACAGCCGACCCCAACTTGTTTGAGACTAAGGCTTAGTTGTTGTTGTTGTTGTTGTTGTTGTTGTATGAGAAGGGGTGAAGCTATAAGTTGAAAATAAGGAGGGCAAATTTTTTTTGTAAAGTCCTAACATCACCCTTATTAAAGAAAAAATATTGAATAATTTATTTACTTTCTTGTTGAATAAAAAATTATATCACAATATTAGAAGTATAAATAATAAAATAAAAATAAAAAATAAAAATTATAACTTTTTATTTTTTTATAATTTTTTTTTCTTTTTATTGTACTTTTAATTTTTTTTTAGATTTTTAATTTATGGAATGAGTTCAAATTAATTTAGTTTTTGCATTTGAAAAATATTAATTTTTTTAGAAGAAAAATATATTTAATTGTGAAAGAAATAATCTATTGATTTTTTTATTGCATAAACTAAATGATAAGAGGTAATTTAAAATTTTGAAGAGAAGCAAATAAGTAATTCTAATAATTTTTACAACTATATACATATAAATTTTTTTTTCCTCAAAAGCTGCCTCCCTTCCTCTCAACGTGGCTTCGCCACTATTAAAGTATTAATTATAATGATGAAAAACTTTTTCGAAATCAATATATACTACAAGAAAATAACAAAATAATGATGAAAAACACTCGTCACTAAACCATCATTGAATGAGTTAAGCAACAGATTAATGATGGCTCTGTGTTTGTAGTTATTGTGATAGTCATTACCTGGTTAGCGACGGATAATTAACATTCATCGTTAATTTTGCAACGGATAAAGTAATCACAAATGGTAAATGGATGTCACTAAAAGAAGATAAAGGGAAATGACTAACAATTGATTTGGTGATGGGTTCATGAAGGGTGGCTGTCATAAATTTTAGCGACTGATATTTTTGTCGCTAATTTTCAAAATTAAAGTTAGCGACTGTTTGGAAAAACTATCACTAAGTATTAGAGATTAGTGATGGTTTAATTGGTTAATTGCTATTTTATAAACTTTTTCAAAAATAAAGCATTAATAATTTCATAAATTACCTATATATTACATGAGAAGCATATTCATATAGGCATCTCTATCCATCATACTAAAACAAATATGTAAATATTAATACATTCATATAAAATTTGTAGTTAAACAAATGTATGTATAAATTATCACATAAATAAAATTAGAAAAAAAATCCAAAGTCCTAAATATACAAATATGCCAAATTCAATCATGTTATTGTTGTTTATCCTTAAGGAACAACCTTATGCTCTAATAATCGAGTCAATGCCTTGGATCTCCATTTAATACTATAACTTGTACAAAACTATTGATTTCATAAATAACCCAATTACAGAATAACAAATAATTTCAAAATAGCACAACAATTTAATAGAAAAACTTACCTACATTGATTAGTAAAAGAATACTATCTAATCTACGAACCATCTATAAAAAAAGTATTGGATAATTTAAACAAAAAATCATAAAGATTTTATACATTTAATTTCCAAGATTATATAAATGCATACTCAAATTGCAATCATATTATATAAAATAATGAATTACAATTATTAGAATCACAATATAAATACCTCTTGTAGATTCCTAAGTTTTCTTCCAAAATTCACTTAGAATGAAGAAAGAGATGATGTTCAATTTTTGAGAGAAGAGAATATGTTCTCTTGTCTTAAGTTCATAAAAACCAGAGCTTTTTTCATTCTCTATTTTTTTTTATCCAGACAGTTACCACTTGGTAACTGTCTGTAGTTGGGTTATGGTAACTACTAAGGCAGTTACCACTCCTTTTTTTTAATTAATTTTAATTAATTTAAATTAATTGGATGAGCCTTATTATAGGTGTTTACCAATCTACATCTCCCACTCACACATGATTAGACCATCTTTTTTCAATTTCTACAAGATTCATACTTTAGTAAATATACCGTGTGACTATGCAAACTTTGAGAGCACTATAGTTATATATATATTAGGAACATATAGTATTTCTAAAATTGAAACTTGGGTCAAATGTAGTATATAATACCCTAGATCATTTACCACATTTCATCTCTAATAATCTCATTTATATAAATAAATATTATTGTATTTATAATTATATTTTTTTACATAAAAGACAAATATAATTGGTTGACTAATAAACACAAAATAATAACGTGATAACTCAAAAATTATCTTTTTCTTTTCTCGATTCTCGCAATTTTATTTAATTTATTTTTTTAGAATTGTCTCATTAGATTGAATCATTCATAATCTTTTGACAACATTCTAAGATAGCAATCATTAGATAAAATTTTGAAAAACATATCAGATTATTAAGGGTATTTTTTGAGATTTTACTTCATAAAATCTAGTGTCTCACGCAGTATTAAAATTGGGATCAAAACTTTCATTGCCCTTGTGGTCAAGAAATTTTGCACATGTGGTATAAATCACATGTTACAACATTATCCTCCTTTCATATGAAGAGCATGTCTTTCACTTCATATAAAAGTCATACAAATTTCAATAGACACACATAATATCTAATATGAGTTCACATTCATACTTCTCAATTCATAAGAACTCTAATCTGGCAAAAAGACAGATATTTTTATGAATTTTAGCAATTCATTACTTATGATCATAGATATATATCATACACACTATGACTTTTTTTTTCTTTTGTTACTTAAATGATGACATAAAATATTTCAAGTTTGGCTCTCTATTATCACCTGATAATAAGCTTAAATCGTATAATCTCTATTCGTACAAAGTAATAGAGATTACATGTGTGAGAAGACCAATCTTATACCTGTCTGACATGCTTTTCAAATAAGAATATATTTATGTACAAAAAAATATATACACTTATTTATGTATGTTCCATATTAAATGAAACTTGAGCATTAAAAGAAATATTATTAATTAATAATGATAAAGCATATGTGGACATTAGTCATATAACTTATTTGCAAGTATAATCAACATTTATGCAAACTCAATACTTTAACATGCTTAAAATATGCATCTCTTATTATGGGTTTTGTAAATGAATCTGCAACCATATCATGCGTAGATATATACTTCATGCTCACTTCATTCTTTGCCACCATGTCTCGTATAAATTATACTTGACATCTATATGTTTTGTTTTTCCATGATATTTGGTATATGCTATTGCTACTTGACTATCACAGTATACTTTTACTGGTTCAATAACACCATTAATTACTCCCAAATGATTCATGAACCATTTCAACTAAATAACTTCTTTCACTACAACTGAAAATGCAAGAAACTCGGTCTCCATTATGGATAATGCTATGTATGATTATTTCTTACTACTTCAAGATATGACCCCACCATTTAGTAAGAAAGAATATCCAGAAGTAGACTTTCTTTCATCCAAATCTCCTCCATAATCAGCATTTGTGTAGTCTCTCAAATGTAACTCACTTCCTTGATAACATAGTGAGTAATCAACTATTCCTTTTAGATATCTCAAGATTCTCTTTACTGCTTTCCAATGTGCTTATGCTAGGTTAGACTAATATCTGCTTACCAGCCCAACAACATAGCAAATATCAGGTCTTGTACATATCATGGCATATATGAGACTTCCAATAGCACAAGAATAAGGAACCTTACTAATTTTTTCTTTTTCATATGGAGTCTTAGGACATAAGGCTTGGCTTAAGGTCTCACCTTTTGATATAAGGGTATCAATGGGCTTGCAATCTTGCATATGAAATCGTTCAAGAATTTTTTTAATATATGGCTCTTGTGAAAGAGTAACTAATTTTTTTGAACGTCTCTTATAATCTTAACTCCAAGAATTTATGCAGCTTCACCTATATCTTTCATTTCAAAATGAGATGATGACCAATCTTTGATCTCATTCACAAACCCCTAAACATTTTTACTATAAGTATATCATCTACATATAATGATAACATTGCAAATTTTACATTAGATCTTTTCGTGTATACACAATGGTCTTCATCAATTATTTTAAAATCAATTATTTTAAAATCATATGACACTATTGCATTATGAAATCGAATATACACTATCTAGAAGACTGCTTAAGGCCATATATTGACTTCAAAAGTCTACACATCTTATGCTCTTAGCTTTCTTTAATGAAACCTATTAGTTGTTCCATATAGATTTCTTCTTATAACTCTCCATTGAGAAAAGTAGTCTTTATATTCATTTGATGTAACTCAAGATCCATACTTGTAACAATAGCTAGAATTAGTCAAATTGAAGTAAATTTCACAACAGGCAAGAAGGTTTCTTCATAATCAATTCTTTCTTATTGTGTATACCCTTTTGCGACTAAACGAGCTTTATAGCGTTCAACACTTGTAACACCCCTTCCCGACCTATAATAAGCCGAGGAGGAATGCTACATCAAGATACGAGCTCTGGTTATGTCAGCTTACTTAATGTTCCTTATAAAAATTTTTTTCAAAAAAATTTTGACGGAGTCTCCCTTAAAATTCTAGGTCCCAAGTGTCGACAAAATTGATTTTTCTTATATTTGAAAAACATTTTGTTTCACAATTCAACTCAAGTACACTCCCAATAATCCATCCTTATAACCTCAACTACAATCCTGCAAGAAGAATTCACACTTCTATATTCACAATCCAACTCAATTTAAAACCATACAGTTATTATACATTACTAGATTTATACATATAAATACTCTCTCGTCAGAAATACATCATAATTAAAATTTATACATGTATGCATAACCCTCTAGTTGGTCTCGACAAACTTTACTCTTCTTGTGGCATAACAAAAGACTTCATATCTTCCATCTAAAAACCTGCGCGAATAAACACCCGCGCTAAGCCCGAGAGCTTAGTAGTCCAAATATAAAATATAAACATATAGTATAGAAGTATTGATATGTAATGATACATCGATTCAATATATAATTAGTTCTTATCATATCTTCTTTTCTTTTTAACTTTATCTTTAATATATCCTAGCTAATTTCATATAAGATGTATATATATATATAATATTATCACCAACCCCAATGCATCACCAATACTCAAAACCAATATATTAATACCCCTACATTATATATATACCATACCAACCATTATTGCAATACACACATTACACATCATATCACTCATTATTGCAATACACAATCTACATATCATATAAATCATAAATCATATTTCCAATAAAGACAACCTTTATCATCAACCACAATTCATTTTCCTATTACACTTAATAACATTATATTATTCACAATCCACCAAGCATAATTCATTATTAATACTCACAATCAATATTTCAATACTTGCATTTCACATTGACAATAAAGACAGACTCGGGCCCAAAACACTAATATGTTATTCAAAGTTCAGAGTTACTGCTTTGATCCATAATCACAATAATCAAGCCCGTAGGCAACATATATCATATCTCTATCCATGGAGAGTGTAACAGACCCAGTCTCTTGGACCATCCACCCGACTAATCGAGAAGATCCTCAACCCGGCAAGACTGTTACTTTTCATATATTTCACATTTATAATTCATATAGTGTAACAGACCCAGTCTCTTGGACCATCAACTCAACAACTTGAGGAGATCCTCAACCCGGCTAGACTGTTACATTTCATATGTTATAGGCATGCCGTCAAATCCAGAACTCTGAAAGTTGAATTAACATATTAGACACAACTCTTTTCATTTATATCTTTGTACATTTCTTTCTCAATTCATTTCATTTTCAAAACAGGCAACCATGCCTCAATTATAATTCATTTACATTCTCGTAGCCAACACAATGGCTTCACATCTCATTTGATTCATCATAGCCAATCTCAATGGCTTCACCTCTTATCATATTTCAATTCACGTTATAGCACTTCATCATTCAAGTATACATAAACAATTATATTGAGCATATATCTTAAATTCATCATCATATAATCAACATGTCTATTTATTTCATTTCAATCATTATTACCAACCACAATTACAATACATTTCATCATTTCTCAAAACACATTAGCACAATTCATCATTACAATATTTATCATAACAAATTGCATTGTACTTACCTATTTGAATGATCTTCATATCTTTCACATCATCCAATCATAACCTTAATCAAATTATATTGACAATATAGTAATTCACTTAACACATTTACAAACAAATGTGTTAAGTCTTAATTCATGTAAATAAGTGCAATCATATAAACTTTGTACTTACCTTAAAACCAACTTACACCACTCTATACACCTACTCTTCCAAGAATCCTCAACACTTAGATTAGGGCAATTCAACCTCTTCACAACCTAATCCAAAAGGAATATTAGCAAAATGACCATATGAATAGTAAATTCTGGTTTTAGACTAAATTTTATCCTTATTTTGAAAATTTGTATAAAATAATATACTTGACTAAAAACTCTAAAATTTTTACAGAACTTAATTTTACATCTTAAAATCATTCCTTTAAAATTTCAGATCAAACTGAACACAAAATCTTGGTCAAATAATTCACCCAAACAGACTGCCCCAATTGCCCTGCATCCTGGCAGCAGTTCTAAACTTTGTGAATTCCATAAATTAAATTCAATCAACTTGGTTCCAAATTATTTTTCTCAAATACTAGACTCATTAAGCAACAACATATCCAAAATTCAATTGAATATAATTTTTCTACATTTTATTAAAAATCCCGAAATATAGCTGTCTCAGTTAAGGTACCTGCTGGAACAGATCTAATAAAAATAATTTTTCTAAACTCATAACCTATCCAAAATCGAATCAACATATTTTTCAGTCATTCTAGACTCATAGAGGCACAACATATCAAAAATTCACTTCAAGAACATTTTTCTATAATTAATTAAAAATCATACAAATCACAGCCTTTACTAATTGTAAAACAGAAACAATTTCACTAAACACAAACATACATCAATTATTCCATTTTCCAACTCATATATATATCAAACCCTTACTAACCAATTTAATAATCCATCATCATCCTCACAAATAACCATTTAAATCTACACATATCTTTCAATCTTTCACTATTATCATCTTAACATACTAACTACATCCCATATCAACACAATCAATGGAAATCAATTCAAAGAAATGAATACTTACTTGAGTAGTCTTTGCCAAATCTTCAATCTTCACTTCAATTCTCTTTAAGCCCTTAAAAAATTTTGATGTGCATAATTAAAATCTCCTTTCTTTCTTTCTCTCTCTCTCTCTCTCGTAAGAAGAAGAAGAAGAAGGAGACAAGAAGATTTTTCTTCTTTTCTTCATACTTATCCTATATATATATATAATAATAATAATATTAATTATTTCTAAAAATTCTCCACCACAACCTTCATTCAACCCTTTGACTTTCTTTTCTTCTTTCTCTTTTATAAATATTATTATCATTATTATTAATTAATTAATATTATATATATATATATTCACTTTTCCTACACCACTTTATACATTATGTATATGTGGTGTATATGTGGGTATATGTATATTCCTTTTATATTTCCCATATATTTTCCAAATACCAAATATACATCTCATCCCTCAAATACATCTACCTCTTCATTTCTTTTCTCTTTTCATCAAACATATACATTTAATCCAAATACAACAATAACTCTAAAACTTTTAGGGTATATTTTGGGATATTACAATTCTCTCCCCCTTAAATAATTTCGTCCTCGAAATTATCCAGCACAATAACAATTCATTTATAATAAAACACCATCTTAATTCATATGAAGGTAATCGTATTCTTATATTATGATTTCATCAAATTACATAACTTTTACTCTTCCACCTTTAGTCAATCATCTTTTCCAATTCACAACTTATCATTATATAGCTATATTTATCTTATTACTTTTTCAACAAAACACCCAAAATAACTCATTACATTTCAAAGAAATTTTCTTTTATACAATAATCAAATCATCTTATAATCTATAAATATACCATTCATCTATTACATTCAAGATATTTATCACTTCATTTTTTTTGTAGACAATCTTTTAACTTTAATCTTGGAAATTATTGAATTAAATCTTACTATAGATTATCCTGTTATTACAATCACTTTTGAAAATAACCACTTATCAAACCTTGATTGATAACAATATTTTCATTTCTTATACTTAAATCCCTCTTTACCATGTTTTTCACTTAATATTAATATCGATACAATCTTTATAAATTTACTTTACAGATAATCAACCTTTTTCCTTTCATTATCTTTAATAACTGATATATCATAATTCATTCATGTATCAGCATATCACTTCATATGTACATTATCATATATATCTTATACTCTTAGCATAACTATACATATTAAATCTCGATAATAATTCACAATCTTAATGAATTCTAGATCAATTGATCTAGCTGTCATAAAATAACAACATTTCAATCTTATTCCATTCAAACCAACCATTAACTTATTTAAGTTTATCATCACATATCAATATACATAACACAATTCTATTAGGTCAAACTCATTCTCAACTTCTAATCCCTTAGGATCCATCTGTTCGACTCCTTACTAACAAATTACTTCAAATTATCTTTCAATATTCATATATATCTTCTGCTTTCAATAATAGCAGTGCAATCTCCCATAATTCTCATAATTTTTCTCATACTATAATTATTACCCATAGTTCATTCACTTAACATTGTTTCCATCAATTAATTCATCTTATAACAAAAATATATTCAGTATCATTTTCAATCACATTTCATAAATTTCTCCCATTTATCATATTCTCACATTATCATACCATTACTATGATTACATAATCACTTTTTATTCATTCTTCACAATTCAAGACATTTACACGGTTCTCTTCTCTATTCATATTTTTCATAATTATAAACAAATTTCTAACATAGAATTGATAAGATACCACTTTACCAATCACAACTCCTAACCATATTTCTTGAAACAAAATTATCAATCTCACCCACATAATACTACAATCATATCACCTTAGGCCCAAATCTGCTGATAACAAACTTAACCAGCCAATTACACTAAACAAATTATATAGCCAGAGTATATTAATAGTCACATATGTAGTTTATAAATCAATATTGTTCCTCTATTATTCTTCTTCAAACATTTCCAACTATCTCAAAAGTTGACATAATTCAACTTTGTCTCCAAAACAATTTGTTCTTGATCATATGATTATCATTAGCCTAACTCACATCAACAATATTACTTATAACACTTATGTGTACAACATTCAATCATATACAAACTTTATACAACTTCCATTTCTAACCTATCTCTTATAAAACTTTTCATACATTATACTTTCCATCTTTATTAAACACATATACATATAATATATTTCCACAAGCATAATCCTTCAACCAGAAAGCATTATATGATAGTCTAGCTCAGTTATTATCATAACAATTTCATCGTCCATTGTTACTCGAGTCCTTTTTCACTTTCCATTACAATCCATAGTCTAACTCTTCATAAATCAAAACTTAATTTCTCATAGATCCACTAATACATGCCATATCATTCTTCATACCACTATACAAATAATTATACCACATTCACATACATAGGTCACGTTCACAATGTGACTTGCTTTCATATTTCTTACACTTTACAATTATATTTAATTCCTCTTTTTCATACCATCAATACACATTTAACATTTATTATTTTTCATTGAACAACACCATTTTCATCTTCTTCTTCTTCTTCTTCTTCTTTTTTTTTTTTTTTTTTTTTACATGACTTAAATTATTTATATATATCTCACATATTTATACATATGTCCCTTACATCCAATCATATACACATCGCCCATTAATCCCTATAAAATTTCCAAATTTCGTTATCACAAATCTCAATTTCTTGAACTAACATTGCTCAATCCAATTCTCACTATTAATATTATCACATGACCTAACTTTGCACAAGTTTATCAATGCAAGAGTACTCATTCTCAACACTAATAGATATGTAGTTGTATAGGTTACAAACACGCAATACTATGCGTACATTACACTTTCAAGTGATCAACTCAATCCTTGATCACTAGCATCTTACATCCCATTATCACCTTCCAAGTAGTCAACCTTATCATGATTACTTCATCACTTGCCAACTTTTAGTTCATCAAATTACATATCTGTAAGTCATTCTTAATATGCAAGAATTTTCATTCCACTTAACTCATATACGTACTATACATTAAATTTTCGATATTTAAATAATCTTTATCCAAATTCCGTTAACATTATAAATTCTCCTCTTACTACTTTGCTTAAACTTCAATTTACTCATCTCGTTTTATTAATATAAACTTAAGTAAACATCTTATATATATACATACTACAAAGCAACATCAAAATATATCCTTTTTACAATCATTAAAGCTCATTTCAAAAATCCAAATATTACACATTATCACCATTAACATGAGCTTTAACAATACTCAAGCATATTATATTCCTACCATTCAAACCACAATGTTTACATTAAATTAACAATACTAACAACACCATTTTATCTCCTTGCTTAACCCCTATCATTTTTTTTTTTTAATCTTAACTTTACATATTCAAACCTTAAGTTATCACACTTTGTCTATATCAATCAACTCATTCAATATTCCCCCATATTCTCTTCATTATAATTACATATCCATCCATATTATCCATCAACAATATTTCCTCTCCCTTGCAATCCAAACATAAGCTTTATTAGAAAGAGATTCAAATAATAGAGGAAAGATTACATACTTTGATTTTGATTTTGTTTTTAATTCATTTTTTTTTTAACTTTATTTTCCTGATCATTTCTTTATATTATAATCATATTTCACATTTTCTTTCCTCAAGGAAACTACCATTCTTTAATTTATCACTTAAACTTACATAAATTTTTCCATCTCATTGCTTTCTTTAAATTTCCATTCATATAGAACTTCATCCACACATTATTATCCATTTCATACAATTCAATACATTTCAATTCATATAATACCACATTCGAGACCAACCTAGATGTTAATGCATATGCATGTATCAAAAATTTCATTCTTTTCATTTTCATTCATCATCATTTTTCTTTTTAAAACATTTCCTTTTTAAATTTACTTAGGCCGAGAATCTCGAACCTAAGCTCTGATACCAAAACAATTGTAACACCCCTTCCCGACCTATAATAAGCCGAGGAGGAATGCTACATCAAGATACGAGCTCTGGTTATGTCAGCTTACTTAATGTTCCTTATAAAAATTTTTTTCAAAAAAATTTTGACGGAGTCTCCCTTAAAATTCTAGGTCCCAAGTGTCGACAAAATTGATTTTTCTTATATTTGAAAAACATTTTGTTTCACAATTCAACTCAAGTACACTCCCAATAATCCATCCTTATAACCTCAACTACAATCCTGCAAGAAGAATTCACACTTCTATATTCACAATCCAACTCAATTTAAAACCATACAGTTATTATACATTACTAGATTTATACATATAAATACTCTCTCGTCAGAAATACATCATAATTAAAATTTATACATGTATGCATAACCCTCTAGTTGGTCTCGACAAACTTTACTCTTCTTGTGGCATAACAAAAGACTTCATATCTTCCATCTAAAAACCTGCGCGAATAAACACCCGCGCTAAGCCCGAGAGCTTAGTAGTCCAAATATAAAATATAAACATATAGTATAGAAGTATTGATATGTAATGATACATCGATTCAATATATAATTAGTTCTTATCATATCTTCTTTTCTTTTTAACTTTATCTTTAATATATCCTAGCTAATTTCATATAAGATGTATATATATATATAATATTATCACCAACCCCAATGCATCACCAATACTCAAAACCAATATATTAATACCCCTACATTATATATATACCATACCAACCATTATTGCAATACACACATTACACATCATATCACTCATTATTGCAATACACAATCTACATATCATATAAATCATAAATCATATTTCCAATAAAGACAACCTTTATCATCAACCACAATTCATTTTCCTATTACACTTAATAACATTATATTATTCACAATCCACCAAGCATAATTCATTATTAATACTCACAATCAATATTTCAATACTTGCATTTCACATTGACAATAAAGACAGACTCGGGCCCAAAACACTAATATGTTATTCAAAGTTCAGAGTTACTGCTTTGATCCATAATCACAATAATCAAGCCCGTAGGCAACATATATCATATCTCTATCCATGGAGAGTGTAACAGACCCAGTCTCTTGGACCATCCACCCGACTAATCGAGAAGATCCTCAACCCGGCAAGACTGTTACTTTTCATATATTTCACATTTATAATTCATATAGTGTAACAGACCCAGTCTCTTGGACCATCAACTCAACAACTTGAGGAGATCCTCAACCCGGCTAGACTGTTACATTTCATATGTTATAGGCATGCCGTCAAATCCAGAACTCTGAAAGTTGAATTAACATATTAGACACAACTCTTTTCATTTATATCTTTGTACATTTCTTTCTCAATTCATTTCATTTTCAAAACAGGCAACCATGCCTCAATTATAATTCATTTACATTCTCGTAGCCAACACAATGGCTTCACATCTCATTTGATTCATCATAGCCAATCTCAATGGCTTCACCTCTTATCATATTTCAATTCACGTTATAGCACTTCATCATTCAAGTATACATAAACAATTATATTGAGCATATATCTTAAATTCATCATCATATAATCAACATGTCTATTTATTTCATTTCAATCATTATTACCAACCACAATTACAATACATTTCATCATTTCTCAAAACACATTAGCACAATTCATCATTACAATATTTATCATAACAAATTGCATTGTACTTACCTATTTGAATGATCTTCATATCTTTCACATCATCCAATCATAACCTTAATCAAATTATATTGACAATATAGTAATTCACTTAACACATTTACAAACAAATGTGTTAAGTCTTAATTCATGTAAATAAGTGCAATCATATAAACTTTGTACTTACCTTAAAACCAACTTACACCACTCTATACACCTACTCTTCCAAGAATCCTCAACACTTAGATTAGGGCAATTCAACCTCTTCACAACCTAATCCAAAAGGAATATTAGCAAAATGACCATATGAATAGTAAATTCTGGTTTTAGACTAAATTTTATCCTTATTTTGAAAATTTGTATAAAATAATATACTTGACTAAAAACTCTAAAATTTTTACAGAACTTAATTTTACATCTTAAAATCATTCCTTTAAAATTTCAGATCAAACTGAACACAAAATCTTGGTCAAATAATTCACCCAAACAGACTGCCCCAATTGCCCTGCATCCTGGCAGCAGTTCTAAACTTTGTGAATTCCATAAATTAAATTCAATCAACTTGGTTCCAAATTATTTTTCTCAAATACTAGACTCATTAAGCAACAACATATCCAAAATTCAATTGAATATAATTTTTCTACATTTTATTAAAAATCCCGAAATATAGCTGTCTCAGTTAAGGTACCTGCTGGAACAGATCTAATAAAAATAATTTTTCTAAACTCATAACCTATCCAAAATCGAATCAACATATTTTTCAGTCATTCTAGACTCATAGAGGCACAACATATCAAAAATTCACTTCAAGAACATTTTTCTATAATTAATTAAAAATCATACAAATCACAGCCTTTACTAATTGTAAAACAGAAACAATTTCACTAAACACAAACATACATCAATTATTCCATTTTCCAACTCATATATATATCAAACCCTTACTAACCAATTTAATAATCCATCATCATCCTCACAAATAACCATTTAAATCTACACATATCTTTCAATCTTTCACTATTATCATCTTAACATACTAACTACATCCCATATCAACACAATCAATGGAAATCAATTCAAAGAAATGAATACTTACTTGAGTAGTCTTTGCCAAATCTTCAATCTTCACTTCAATTCTCTTTAAGCCCTTAAAAAATTTTGATGTGCATAATTAAAATCTCCTTTCTTTCTTTCTCTCTCTCTCTCTCTCGTAAGAAGAAGAAGAAGAAGGAGACAAGAAGATTTTTCTTCTTTTCTTCATACTTATCCTATATATATATATAATAATAATAATATTAATTATTTCTAAAAATTCTCCACCACAACCTTCATTCAACCCTTTGACTTTCTTTTCTTCTTTCTCTTTTATAAATATTATTATCATTATTATTAATTAATTAATATTATATATATATATATATTCACTTTTCCTACACCACTTTATACATTATGTATATGTGGTGTATATGTGGGTATATGTATATTCCTTTTATATTTCCCATATATTTTCCAAATACCAAATATACATCTCATCCCTCAAATACATCTACCTCTTCATTTCTTTTCTCTTTTCATCAAACATATACATTTAATCCAAATACAACAATAACTCTAAAACTTTTAGGGTATATTTTGGGATATTACAACACTACCATTAGCTTTACGCTTGATTTTGAGAACCCATTTGATCCTAATAGCTTTACATCCTTTTGGAAAATCAACCAAATCCCAAACTTGGTTTGACTTCATAGACTTCATCTCTTCTTCCATGGCTTTAATCTAATTTTCCTTTGTAAGGCATTTAAGAGCTTCATTCACATTTTTAGGCTCTTCTTCATCTTATGGAGTAACTAAGAAAATTCCCCCTTCAATCTCAAAACAACGATGTGGAACACTTTTCCTATTTGTTTGACGTATTTGAGATTAATCAAAGTTACTCCCACTCGAACCAACTTTCAAAATTGGATATGCTACAAGTAATATTTGAGTATCTGAAAGGGATTCATGTCACTCCTACTCGAATGTAGTGTATCTAATTTATCCCTATTAGCGGAAGTAGTATGATCTAGAGTTTCATACAGAGATAAGTCTTGACCTATCTCACCCTTCTTTAGAAAATTATTCTCTAAAAATGTGACATCTCATAATTCAAATTCAGTGATGCTACTATTATCTTATTCACCTATGAGCACATATCTTTTTGATTATTCAGAATATCTTATAAAGATACATTTCTTCTCATTTGGACCTAATTTTCCATATTTATGGGAAGGTTTGTGTACATAGGCTGCGTAACCCCATGGTCTTAGTATATTTGGGTCAGGTTGTTGTTTTGTCCATAACTCCTGTGGCATAGTGGAAACTGATTTAGAGGGCACTTGGTCGAGAACATATGTGATAGTCAATAATGCATCACCCCAAAAGGTAACGGGCAATTTTGCTTGTGCCTTCATTAATCTCACAATTTCAAGTAGTGTCCTATTTCTTCTTTCAGCAACACCATTTGTTGTGGTATTGCTGGAATAGTCAATTGGAATTTTATTCCCATTTCATCACAAAAACTTCTGAACTGGTCAGATAGATATTCCCAACCCCTACTAGTTCTTAAAACCTTTATTTTGTTGTCTAATTGATTCTCAACAAGACTTTTGTACTTCTGAAAATAACTCAAAGCTTTAGATTTGTGAGAAATCAAAAAGACAGAGCCATATCGTATGTGATCATCAATAAATGTTAGGAAATAAACAACCCCATCTAGCCTTCACGTTCATTAAACCATAAATATCAGAGTGGATTAACTACAATGGAACTTCAATATTTTTAAACTATTTTCAACATCACACACACACACACATATATATAACATTAAACTAAGAAATTGAAATAAAATCAAATTAACATATAATTAATTATTCATTGTCACTTGTTTCATGTTCATCATCAAATTCCTCATCACTCTCTTCATATGTCTTAGTATTGAATTTTGATTCATCAGAATCCATATGTTCATCATCATTATTTTGTGTCTAAGTCAATCAAATTAGGTTTTGGATCATTTAATAGATCTGGGTCTGTAACCAAATTATTATTATCGATTTTATGCTCTTACAACTCAGCTTCTTGAATTGCCACAAGAGATGGAGTCAAATTTTCAGTAGAATCTATGAGCTCTACAATAAGCCTAACTTTAACCTTACAAAAAAAGCCAATCAACTTCATCTTGCATCAAACTAGGATATAGTAAATACGTCACTTGAGTAGCTTGCATAGGAAGGATGAATGATTCATACTTACTAACTTTCATCTTTGGTTGATATCTACTAAATTATACTCCTTGTGAATTTTTGTATCAACATTTGGAGTTGGACGAATCAATGACACTTGAATACCACTATTCTTTTTATAACAAGAGTCAGATACTCCACAACAAAAATTTTAGTAAATCGACCATTATAATCATTAACATCTTCTGTGTAATTTGAACCCTTTATATAGTCCACAATTATTTATTGAACTACCTAAGCTATGAGATTCTATATGAAACTTAAACCCATTAAGAAAATATATAGGATATGATTTCACTATCCTTAAAGGCCGTTATGCAATATCCTTAATAATTTTACTGGAAATATCATTTTATCATGCCCACATATAGCAAACAAAATTATTATAATATAAAAACATCTAACCACATTTTATATCTTACAAAATGTGAAAATCTATATAGATATAACTTACTTAACTTTTAAACCAATGCGAAAGATTTGTTTATAGATGTTAATCAACCTGGGAATCCATAATTATGGGATTTATATTTTGTAATTATGCTATGTACATACACTTATTACCAAACAAGAAAACACAATAAGTACATATACTATTAATGTATGAATAATAATATATAACTAAAATTATTCACTTACTTGACATAAGGTCGAACCTCCTCACAGTTAAGAAAAATATAAGTGTGAACTGTGTTATATTCTATTTCAATCAAACACAGAGACTTTGCTCAACCATAAAGTCGAGCAAGATATGTAAAAATTGCTAAATTTCCTTCTTCTTCATCATCATCACCTCCACCATCATTTTAGGTGCTTTTTGTTTCCTTGTATACACATGGGGCTCAAAGTAATAGGAATAGAAGGTTGAAGCATCTTCAACTATATACACATTATAGATAGATCCTTCAACTCTTGCTTTATTTTAACATTTGGTCTTAAATGTCTAAGGTATCTATTCAAATATACAAAGTTCATTATGCAAATTAAAATCTATATTATAGACGATTTTATTACTTATAATTAAGGATAATGTGCCTTTCAAATAGATATACCCATCTGTATTGAACTAGACCAACAACTTATGCTTCATATGTCAAGTGTACTAGAAGATGTTTCATAAAATCAAAGAAACTTAGGAAAAATTGTCTTCAATTTGCAAAGAATTAGTGAAATTTCTGATTCTAACCTCTTCATGTCTTCCACTTTCAACTTGATGCCAATGAGTACTTTGAAAAATATGCTCAATTTAGTCAAAGCTTATCATACATTATTTTGAAGCATTTTACGAAATATAATATGTAGCAACCTTTGCATGAATGCAAGACAATCATGACTCTTCATACCAAATAACTTATATTTTCGCATATTAATACATCGACCTATGTTAGACATATAGCCATTTGGAAATTTGATATTCTTCAACCATTCACATATGCTTTTTTTTTTCTCAGCCTTATCCAAAGTGTAACAAGCTTTTGGATATTTTTGTGTGGCCTTATTCTTATGTAATTCATTCCTTTGACAAAACAATTTCAAATCCTCCCTTGCTTTTTTATTATCTTTGGTTTTCTCTTCTATATTCATTATAGTGTTAAATATATTTTCAAAAGCATTCTTCTCAATATGCATCACATGCAAGTTATGTCAGATGAGGAAGAAACTCCAATATAGCAAATCTCAAAACATACTACATTTTTTCTAACCACACATTTGGCAAACTGGGGCATTTACAATTTCGACATCTGGTTTTATTACTTTTAGTAGTCCAAAATCATTAATATCTTGTAAAATCTAATCTCTTATCCTTATCGGTGGAGGGGGAGAAAGTTCAAATTCATTATTTTTGAACCTGTTTCTATTTCTTTTGAATGAATGATCCATATTGTAAAACCATGATGTCTTGCCGCTACTAGAAAGATAGAAAGATTATGAATGTTCCATACAGTACAGACAAGCTAATTTTCTTACAGTATTCTATCCTAATGACAGTGAGTAGATAGGAAAATCATTGATAGTCTATAGTAGTGTAGCTTTCATTTGAAAATTTTGTTTCTTAGAGACATCATATATCTCTATACCTACATCTCACAACTGAAGCAATTCCTGAATTAATGGTTGACGATACACATCTAAATTTTCTTTAGGATTTTGGTGTCTACATAGAATCACTATTAGAAACATATATTGCAATTTCATATACATACCAAGTGGTAAATTATATGGTGTTACTATAATGGGCTATAATGAATATTGCTTGTCTGACTGACCAAAGGGTTGAAATCTATATGTACATAAACCCAACCACACTTTTCATTATTTAGATACAAACAATGGATGAGAGCAGTTGAAATGCTTCCATGCCTTCGAGTTTGAACATTACATCATTTTCTTGGAAATATTCATCATGTCATCTCACATGTAATGTTGTAGCCTTAAAAGCATGCAATTGTTGCAACCTCATAGTTAGAGGAAAATAATACATTTTCTTCCATGTGATTTTTTCTTCTGGCCATTCCCTTCATTTCTATCTTCCCTGTATCTTGTATGACCATAAATTTTGCATTATGTTGTTCACTATCTTTACCCTAATACAACATACAACCCCAATTGCAATAACCAATTTTTTATATAAGCAAACCTAAGGCTCTAACTAGTTTCTTTGTACTATAAAAATCTTTAACCATCTTTTATCATTTGAATGATCTCTCTTAAAAATTACATAATATCATCAAAATACTTTTAGAAAAATTATGTTTTATCTTCATAAGTAATAAACAGGCAACCATTGACTATTGAGAAGGTCATTCACAACCCGACTACAATTCAACATCTATTGCATCTAAGGTATCAAAAAAAATTTTCTGCCTTAGGGTTTGGATTTTCTTCTACTTCATCATCGACATCAAAAGGCCTTCCATCGGAATCTATATAACCAATTCACGATATGGATTATCTATTTCATCCATAACCATATGTGTGCTAGAAACTTATTCTTGCTCATTGCTTTTATAAAAATATGGCTTTCCATGGTGATTCCATTCATAATAATCTAGAACAAACCCAAATTTCAACAAATGTAAATGAACATCATTTATAGCAAGAAACTTCATATAAGGACACTTTAGGTAAGGACATCTAATTTTATCCCTATCCATAAATGCAGGCTGACTAGTAGCAAGCTGAACAAAAAATTGCACATAGTTAGGTCCTAACCTATCTACTACTAGTGAACAGTGCCTAAACAAGTAATATAGTGAAAATAGAGTATTGTCTCCTTAGGAAAGGGATATTATAAGTAACCTAAATTCATATTTCTTTATTATTTAAAGGAATCAAATAAGGTGTATAGTTAATTAAATTCTAATGTAATTAATTTATCTTAAATGAAGGATCAAATTTTATCAATTTATTTCCCTATGATTCTTAATCAATTCACTCAATTCTTTTCTAATAATTTGATAACCAAAGTCCTTACAAAATTTAGCATTACTCTTTCTCAATTAATAAGGCTCTTTCTCAAGTAATACGGCTAGTAATTACATTGCCTTAATTCCCTACTTTTATGAGAACTCAAAACATACAATCCAATAATTCAAGATATAAAAAATGGTTCCCTAGAAAAAAATTCTTATCTATAAGCTTAACTTCCTAGAATTTTTATTCCTAAACCAATATTGCGTTCAGCTCTCGCTTATTATATAATACAATAAAGCAATCAATTGCCAATTGATTAGTAGCCTTGAGCACAAGAGTAACAAATCAATTAAATAGACAAATATGACTACATTTTATTAAGAACTCATAGAAGAAACAAATGAATCCACCTACTCTCATAATGAGATTAGTTACTCATATCTAAATTCAACAATAAAGCAAATTGATTCAAAATATTCAAATAAATAACTCATGAATAAACAATTAAAGGATCAAAATAAGTGTATAATTCAACAAAACTATAAAATCTTTAAATCAAGAACTGAAATCTTATTCTTGGATCAAATGGATCTCATAAAATCAGGTTGAGATCTCCTCTAGACCTTGGTTGTCACCTTCTTCTCTTCTAAATAATCCTTAAGTGTCAAAATCCTCCCAAAGGCGGTTACCTCTCTTATATACACTGCTCAGTTGCCTCTTAGGAAAAAACTAGGGTTTTGAAGAGAGTCAACCTTGAAAATCATATATTCCAGTACATAACAATTATGCACGGCTTTGCATAAACATAACATAACCATGCCAAATAAAAAACTTCCATGCTTGGCTTCTTTTCTTAACATAGTAAGGATTCTTTTACATAGGTGTGCTCTTGGACTTCTGCGTGCCCGTGCTTTATTTCTGCCTCTAGATCCTCTCTTCTTTTTTTAGAAAGCTCACTTTTCATCTATATACCCTTGCCTATACACATGGATATGCCAATGCACATGCTTTCCTTGTTGGAATTCATGTATTTCAGCTTGTTTTCACGGTCTCATGCTATATTTCCATGGGAACTATAAAGAAAGAGATTTTATATTAAAAATAATCATGATACATAGAAGAATCAACATTTATATAGACTTTCTACTAAAATATTAAGGATAAAAATGGGTATAACACACACCAACCGAATTAAGCAGTTGATACATCCACATTCTTCCATTATCCATTTTAAAAAATTTAACCTAACCGTACAAAATATAAGTTTATAACGATTATTTAATATCACTTGTATGGAATATTACTGAATATTCTCCTTATATCACTTGAGTTATGGACTTATCTGTCACACCCTGGATTTGGAGTGGACGATCCTAGGGTTCGGGTCGGTATAATATGTCGGACCCATATAGAACCCATGTCAGAACATAACATAAAATGAGATTTCACTAAGTTTTTTTTTTTGCTACAAAAATTTTCATATTTGGGCCTCCTTACATTACATAAAACTAGGATCCTTCGTAGTAATTTTCCTTTATTTACTTGGATACCACAATACCATTATTACCAGAGTTACACTACCTATAAAATAATACTGAAAACAATAATAATGCGAGGGATAAGCCGCAACTCAGTGAGTGTTCTTAATTTTTAATGTGTGTTTTAGTTACACTTTACGTTATTAACTAATTAAGTATTTTATTAAAGCTTATGCGATTTCGTGGTTCAACAAAGCATACTAGCATGCCATTACACATTGAGAATCACACAACACATTTATATTTAAGGCGAATTCATAACAGTAGCAATTTAAACATTAGCATACAATATATTTAACAATATATCATGATAGGTTCAACAAATAATATTTATAACTAATTCACAACCTATATCTTCAGGGCAAAATCATAATAACTTAACAGCTTGTATAATGATACTAACTCATTTTAGTGCTAACTCATTTTAGTGCTTACTATTTTTCAATCTAACTTTATGGATTTTCTTGTATGAATAAATAGATTACCAAATTCTAGGTAATTTAAGTGGGCCTAGTCAGGACTAATTATCCCTTTAACTATATTTAACAATAATACTTGTTATTAAATTATCAGGGTTTAATATTTATTTTATGACTAAAGATTTGAGGTTATAATGATATACCCATAATAGAATGGACACTCTTCTCTACTTGAGTATAATAAAAAGTTAGTTTAGATAGAGATTCTCATAATTTATAACTGTAATTGTACTAAATTTAGATTTTGCTTAATACTCTCAATTACACATATATCATATTTACTTCGTCAAAGTGAGCATTTGTACTCAACTTGAGTATGCAAAATACTTTAATTTTGAAAATCATATGACAATACAAAATAGAGACAGTCCAAACTGTAAACAGAGGTAGCCAGATCCCCACTAAAGTTGGACTCTGTCAACATGATCATCAGAAATCAGGTTTGGTCATCGGATTAGTCTCAAAAGGCTTATTCGAAAGGTCATACATGAATTTAATTGGCTTGTTTCACTATGATGATTTTAATAATCGCTCATATAGTAAAATTACTAATCAGGATATTTATGTATAACACTATTTGCTTTAGTCTTATTTCTAGTACTGGTAGTCTTTACTATTATTTATTTACACAACTTTAACAATTCATATTCTTTAGCTAATCATACTTTATGACTAAATATCTCTTTTTATTAATCTTTTAATTTAATCCCATGAATTAAAAATCACATAAATCTCATATATTCTATATATATTAAAAATAAACATGACATCAACACATTTTTAATATTAAATACCATAATAAAATTCTATCGTTTTACAATCATCATTCTCTACACATATGCATTTTAATCATATTATATTTTACTTAAACTCATAAAGTAAAATAATCTCTAATTCTTAATACCTTCATTATATTACTAATTCTTATAACTTCTTCGTCGTCATATTTAAGTGGTCATAAAATTCAACATTAATATCACAAAGTAACAACCAATTTTAAAAAAATCTATTCTTGTATTTATATAGTGTATATAGCTTTGTATATACTCTCACTTCCTAAATTAATTTAATAGACGATTTAACTTAAATTTCTTATCTTATCTATACATATTTCATAAATTATCTTTGAAATGTAGTAAGGTTACTTTTAGATATATTATAGATATACAACATATATTACAGATATACAATATGTATACACAAACTCCTCCTCTTTATTCTTTTCTACCTCATACAATACTTGATGTTACATATTTTATTATTATCATTATTATTTTTCTATTTTTTAAAGTATTATTTTTCTATTTTTTTAAAGTTTCCACGTAAAACAAACAAGAACATGGCTCATCATAACTTTTTTATTGTTCTTCTACTTTAATTTATAATATCTCATCTTAAATCCTCCACCAATTAAATTTTCTATACTTTACATGTTTGAATATATATATATATATATATAACATTGCTCACAATCAAACATCAAATAAAAAGTAACACTATACATCACTCTGTATTCATAATATCATCACGTGCATAAAAAATATTAAGACATGCATGAACTGAAACAATTTATCCAATTTAGTACAAATTATTTCATCTTCTCAAGCTCATATTTTACTTATAATAATAAAATTATATATAAATATTCTAGTTCCTTTTAATTAGTTCTTTTCATATATATAAGTTACATAAATTATCATAATCATTTTAAGGATGTATATATTATGTATATCCTGTATAAATATTATGTATATTACATAACATCAAAATTAATTTTACTTTAATTTCATATGTATATACTTCTCTGTTTATGCATATATTTTTCTTTTATTTGTTTTATATTGATACTAATATTTAATTTCCTCTTAGTTTCTATTTTCACTTAGCAATATTTCTAATTCTTCTCCATGTAAATAGAACCATTTATTCTTATACATATAAGTATTTATTATTTTATATATATTTTTCCTCATGCACATATATTTTCCGTAATCATTATTTAGTGACAATGACTAGGACCATCTTCATAAATTCTCACCAATTAATTTGTTACAACATTCATACTTGTCTTAATTTCTTACTTTTAATCTAACTTCAACCAAACATCACAAAAAAAAAAAAAAACAAACAAACAAACAAACAAACAAACAATGTGCAATTTGGAAATTTACAGTGAAGTACCCAACTTTGTTTATTAAACAATTTCACCTTCATAAGCTCATATCTTTCACTTCACATGTTAGAATTGAATTCTAAAGTTATATTCTTGTTTATCTCAACACACCCTCTCTATACATATAAATTTCATGAATTATCATTTATATTTGAGAAATTATATTTCATGTATATCTTATATATATGTAGTGTATATCTTATGTGTATATTTCATTATTTTTTATACCACCTGTAACAAATTCATATCATCATCCTATAAAGCCATTGTTCATCTACATGAACACTTAAAACTCACTCTTTACAATTTTTTTTTTCTTAATTCTAACATTTTCTTATTATGGTCAAATTCAATTCTATTTGGTTTCTTATTACATACAAATCAGTTCTATTACTTAGTTTCTTCTTCATGCTCAATATCATATTTCATTTTCATTTTTTTATTCATCATAAATTTCTAGTTTAATTTCCAGCTTCTATTTTTTTTCATCTTCCATTTTAAATTTTCAAACAAGTCCTTTACAAACAAGTTTTTAGCAAACAACATATACAAGTCATATATATTCTAAAGGTTTTGAACACTCGCCTGTTGTAGACATCTTTAAATATCACCTTCTTCTTTTTTTTTTTTTTGGAAACTTCTGCCCATTTTTAGCTTCCCAACCCAAGCTTGTACCCTTTTCAAGCTCTCTTTCTCTCTCTCTTCTCTCTCAGTTTAATGTTTTTTTTTTTTTTTTGTCAATCTCAGTTTAATGTTTTTGTTTGGCTTAAATGATAGCATTCAAGGTAAGTTAACATGCTTTGTATAGATGCTCTTTTATAATAGCTAGAATCGGTATTTTTCTTTTTTAATGATGATGAAGTTACAAGATTTTAAAAGCATTCACAATGAGAAGAGCCAATTCCTTTCTCATTGGATCCCACTAAAATATCACATAGACATTTTTGAGACTCAAATAAAAGTGAGACTTAATCTTCAGTGGTGAGGGCCAACTCCCATTTTAATGGGTCTCATTATTATTATTATTATTTTAATAATTAAATTTTAAATATTAATTTATTTTATGATAAAATAATAAACTTATTCAGCCATAAGAAAATTTTATTTGATTTAATTAAATAAATTATTTAATTAATTATTAATTTTGATTAGACTAATTTTTAATTATGTAAAAATATTAAAAAGTTTTAAATTATTTTTTTAAAATTAATTCTTAATAAATAAAATGATATTTTTATGAATAAACTACATAATTAAAAATAATATATTATAATTTCAAACATTAAATTATAAAATAAATTAAAATTATAAATAATGTCACAAATTTAAAAATTTATATAACCATTTAATTATTTTTATTATAAAATTTAAAACTAAAAATAATTATTTTTATTAAAAATATATCATTTAAAAAAATTATTATAAAATTATAAAATATTATTTTATTAAAAATTATTATTTTTACTAAAAATATTTATTTTTATTAAAAATATATTATTTAAAAAATATTATAAAATTATAAAAAATATTATTTTTATTAAAAAAATTAAAATTATATATATTTTTAAATAAGGGGCTATCAAATGGCAGCCCCTTATTGGAGTGCCTACAGTGAGGGACGGTCCCTTGAAGGAACTATGGGACTTGTCCCACCCACAGTCTCAGTCCCACAAAAAATTAGGACCACGAGCATCCTTGCATTGGGGATGCTCTAACTATCTAAGAAAATCAAATGTAGGACATATAGACTTTATTCTCTATGTTTACTTTTGCCATTTGGTCAAGCTTTTTATCTTTTTCTTACACGTTACAATGACAAAGCTTTTAAGGTGATGTTACTGAGGACACTTGTTTGCTATATTAATATTTTTAATTTCTAAAAATTATAGGCTAGTAACTAATGTCCCTATTTATCCAACACTATGATTTTTATGTTTCTTTTTAAATTTTATTTCCTCTCCACACGTTGTCAAGTTTGAAATTCAAACTTAGACACTTGTATTTTGTTAATATATTGCTTTTGCAAATGGAAGATAGACGTGACTTTCCTTAGCTTAATATATGTATTTACATGTATATACCTATTTCTTAGACATGTGCCACACTAGTGTTGTTTTATTAATTTAATATATATATATAAACATATATATACATATTTCAATAGTTTATTTCTTTAATTAAAATTTATTACATAGTTTATAGTGTGACACACTTTGGATTGTGGTATTACATTAACCTATTCAAGAATGCTTACATAATGTGATCACAATAAACATGTAAAAAGTTTGACAGCATCTCTCCTCAGTTCTCCGAATACATGAGATGGATATAATCAATATACTCAAATATGTACTTAGAGAACATTACAAGATATTTGATTAAAAATATCTACACAAAAATAACAATGATCATATGGCGAAACATTCCCAAACTGTCCAAATAGAACAATTTAGTAGAATCCTCATTACATTATAAGAATTCTGCTAAACGGAAGCTAAGGTGTATGTATTTATTCAATTTCTAAATTTATTAATAAAATATTCACAAAATTCAAACATTCAAACATACAAATCTATAAAAATATATGCATACCCTCATACTCTATAACATGCTTTCAATACAAATTCAATTTGAAAGCCAGATACCTTTCAAGCTCATCCACTTTCTTCAGTCCACAAAAAAGATTCAAAAGGATAGGAAACATACCTTGCTAGAATCTCCATTTAATAGCAACACAATTATATGTAATATATAATCACATGCAATAATATGAAAAAGTGTAATGTAATAATGTTTCAAGGTAATGTAATGTTTAGTAGAACCACAGAATTTTTATAAATTATTTCAATTCCTAATTAGTTTTATAATTAATGTTTTTATTCCTAAAACATAAACAATCAAACTGCATCCAAATATCAATATCCTAAAATTAATTTTTCTACATATATGCTATAGAATTTTTAGTTACTAAATAATTATTTGAAAACCTAAACAATCAAACTACAATAAATCTCAATATCCTAATATTAATTTTTCTACATGTACTATAGGATTTTTAATTACTAAATAATTTAATAATTAATGTATTTATTCCTAAAATATAAGCAATCAAACTACTATCAAATCTCAATCCTAAAATTCATTTTTATACATATTATAGGATTTTTAATTACTAAATAATTTTAATTTAGATAATTATTAACAAATGGAGAAAATATACAAATTAACTGAAAAATAAAAAATTTACCATAAACCCTAAATATATATATAAAAAGGCTTAATATATCTATTGCTTCATAAACTTGTCAGCTTTATCATTTAGCCTCTTCTACTGTTCGAGTTTCTATTTTACCACTTATATTTGTATTTTTCATAACAATTTAACCCTTATAAACTTACGTGGCAAATCACGTGATATTCATTTTTAAAGTGTGTGTGAATATAATTTTTAATCCTCATATGTATTTGCAATGACCAATCTACTCCTTATTATGCTTACAATTAGTTAAATACAAGCTATATTACATCCCAGATTAAGGTGCGAGAATTAATATTATTATATGATTAATGAGAAAAATAAATAATAATACATAATAAATAGTAATATATATATATAACACAAAATATTTATTTATATATTAAATATATGAAATATATAATAATATATAAAATATTTATATATGTATAAAATATAGCAATAATATATTTAAAAATATATATTTAAAATTCACGAATAATACATTAAACATAAAATATAAAAGTGAAAAAATGTTTCATTTAAAAAATAAAATAAAAGTGATTTTAATTAAAATTAAATGATATGTTTTATTTTTGAAATATCATATACACAATATAATATATATACAGTCAGTAAAAATAATATCCAATATAAAAAATAAATATAAATCTATAATTTTTAAAATTTTAAATTCATTTTTTATTATTAAACCAAAATTTTATTAATTTTCATTTAATAAAATAAAGCTTTAAAATAATTTTTAATCTTGAGATTTATCTGTGATAATTAAAAAATTAAAATTTAAAATTCATGCTATTTGTTAATTAAATTATAATTTTTAAAAACTTCATTTTATAAAATATATTTTTAATTTTTTAAGTATTAAGAATAAAAAAATTTAATATTAGATAATTTAACTTATAACATTTATTTTAAATAAACTCAAATTATTTTCGAATACAAATATAGAATTTTACTTAAAAGTTGGCAAACAATTTACTAAAAATAAATTCAAATAATATAACATTTTAAATCTAAATATAATAAATTATTCTTAAGATAAAAATAATTTAAAATTATTACTCACAAAATTTATTAAAGTTAAAATAAAAAATAAAAGTTTGAGAAGTAGAATTATAAAAAAAATTAAATCATAATATTAAAAAAATCAATATTAATAAAAATTAATAATATTATTATGTGATGTATAAAATTTCATGATTAAAAAATTTATTATAATATTATTAAAAAATTTAACATCATGATACTAATATATATTAATATTTCATATTATTATCAATATATATATATATATAATAGATAGATATCAGAGCCATCTTCTTTTAGGGGTGGTAGTAGATAGATATAGAACTGTTTACATAGTTAAATTTTTGACTTTTAGATCTAGAAGTGGACTTAGTGTTGTCTAGGTATTGGATATGCAGTAAGACCCGTGTCAGCCGATGGATAGGCGTTTAGGGCAGTAAGTCAGTGATCGCTACCAAAACCAACATTAATAAACTTTAAAAATCTATTTTTCAAAAATTTAAAAATGGAACCATTTCTATGTAAATCTGCTAGTACAACTAAATCAGATAGTTCTGAGTCATCAGAAGTTAAAAGGATAGTTAACAGAAATGAAGTAATTTTAGAAGATTTTAATAAAGCAATTGATAATTGGGTAATACCGAAGATAGATAAAGAACAGATTTATAAAATACCAAAATTAAACATATTTAAAAATGATTATATAATTAAAGCTGAAGAAAGAGATGTACAGTTAAGTAAACCCTTTGAGAAAATAACTTTACTTTCTGTAGAGTCAATAAAGCATCATAAAAATAAAAAATATAAATATATACATATAGGATTAGTACAAATAGGTATAAAACATTTAACTAGAGAAGGATTAAATACTAGTATTCTGGCTGTGGTCAGAGATGCTAAGTTTGTAAATTTTAATGACTCACTTTTAGGAACTATAGAAATCAGTCTGAGTAGTGGTCCAATTTCATTTGACTGCTTCCCAGATATAACAATTTCATTAAATGATCCAAATATATTAAAAAGTGTAGTACTGGAAATTAAAACACATAATTATAAAATGCTTGAAGAATCTATTCATGTAGCATTAATGTATAAAATAAATTACAAAGCTATGGTATCTGCTTTTGCTACAAAATATATAATGCAACCTAAATTAGGAGAAACTAAATTTTTACAGACAGATTTAAGTAAAGCTAACACAGTAATTCCTAAGACTATTCAGTGGAAAGATATTAGTCTCCCTGATGAATGGGTGTTAGAGGATGCTGTTCCTCTTCCTGAACCAAAGACTATAGTTAAACCCAATATAGAACTCAGTAAAATTGAACAGTATGAAGACGGTAAAGTTAAATTAAAATTTAGTAGACATAGTGTAAGCAGTAGGTATTCAGACTCCTCCTCCTCTGTATCAACAGTAGATATAGGTAGAGCCTCACAGTTACCTTCTGTAATATATGCTTCATATAAAGAAAATGAACCTAAACCTGTATTACAAACAGTAGTTAAGCCTAGGTATTCTACGTCAGATATACATGAGTCTAGTAATAAACTAAAAGGTGTAGATTATAGTACAACAGTACCACATTTATATTATAATCCTACAGGAACAATGAACCCTTTAGAACCAAACCCTAATTATAATCAACCTCAAAATATAGAACATTCACCTTCTCCACCTATGTCACCTACAGCTTCCTTCATGACAGGAAATGTAGAGAGTATAGATAGAGAATTAAATGTAATTAATAAAGAATTTATTTTTAATTATGATAAATTAAATAAAGAATTAACAGCAATTAAAAATAAAGATAAATTAGAAAATGTAATAAAAAAGGTAAAAGATTTTGAATCAGTTAAAGAAGAATATATTGACTTTATAAGAAATTATGAAGTTAATATGAAATTCTTTGATTGGTTTAAAAGAATTTATAGAGGTAAACTTAAGGCAGAAAAATTAATAAATTCAGTAACCATTAGAAATAAAGACACTGAATGGAAGGTAAAAGATAAAATTATACAGAGTGAACATCCACCTAAAACGTCAAGTGTATTTTTACATGGAGATAAAGAAATAAACATAGCACCATTTAAAATAGTTTCTGAAGATGATACCAGCAAGATGGCTTTAATAAACAGATTAATTAAAATAATAAATAAGAAATAGTAATAATGAATTAAGAAAAAGAATGTAAAAGAATATATTAAAATAAATTACAGAAATAATTTAAAAGCATATATTAAAAATATAAAGAATATAAAGAATAATTATAATCTCTTTTAAATGGTACGGTGGCGTTGTTTCATACCTGGTGCAAAGGAGGACTTCAGACAAGTGCAAGTCTGACGTTGCTCCAATTTATATTTAGGTTTCCAGCCTTATATACCACTTTAAAGATTACAATTAAATCTTTAATTAAATTTGTATCTTAGGTCTAAATTATTTTATTTAAGTTTTATCAAAACACACTCTTAAGTCTATTTGTTTTAGTATACCTAATTATACTATGTGTGGTATAATTATACGGATCCCGTATAAATATACAGCGTAGAATATAGAGAGGAGAAAGACAGAAAAGGATAGAATATAGAGGTCCTTTTCAGTCTGTAAGTAGTGCAAATATAATTTCTGATGTTTTAGTTCCAGATCAAGCTCAACTTGCTCGTTTTTTGCTTGCAAGAACTAGAACAGAGCATACTTATAATGAAATGAGAGATGAGATATATAAAAATTTAAATTTATTTAAATAAATAAAAACAAAATACAATACAAAATAAGAATACAAAATATAAATTATAAATTATAAACTAAGACTACCTTATATAAGGAGATCAATAGGTGTGGAGTACAGAACTGGAAAAATAGTAAATGAAAGAAGAGAGGGAAGGAAGAAGCTAAAACTAGGCTGAGAGTTTCTTGAATGTCTTCTGTGTTGAGAGAGAAGTGTTTTTCGGATCCCCTTTACCTTCAGAATGAGCTTCATTATATAGACAGAGGCTTTAAAATTTCACTATTCTTGTCACATGCTTTGGCACTGTAGAGGAATAGTAACCTGTCGTTACTATTTGCTTTTACTGTACCTCCACGCATCCAGAACTGTGGATGAATAGTACCTTGTCTAGGGGTACTGTTGACTTTACTGTGGGGAACTGTGGATGAACAGTTCTTCTGACTTTACTGTTGGTTTTCCTCTGGTGAATACTGTTGATGAACAGTATTTTGTCAGTGGGCACCGTCTTTATTGACTTTATCAATCTGAGTGGAGAAATAAGGTTTCTCCTGCCTTTAATCAGACGAATCTGAGTCAGATTCTGACTCAATTTTCTTTTTACTTTTCTTTTCTTTTTCTTTTTTATTTTTCTTTTATTTTTATTTTTATTTTTTATTTTTCTTTTCTTTTTCTTTTTCTTTTTCTTTTCTTTTTTCTTTTCTTTTTTCTTTATCTTTTATCTTTTCTCTTTTTCTTTTTCTTTATTCTTTTTCATTTTACCTTTACTTTTCATTCTGATGGGAGACAATATACCATAGCAATCATCCTCATTACTGGGACAGTAATCCGAGTCAGATGTCTCGGTGGAAGATGATGTCATGGATGATGTAGAGGAATCCGAATAAGAGGAAAGAGATTTTCTTCTTCTGGATGAGGCTTTAGAGACTTTAGAATGGTCTTTAGTTGAAGATCCAGCAGAGCAGGTTCTACTGGGCTTAATGGGCTCAGATGTTGAGGGAAGAGACCCAACCATCTGTTCCATTAAGGCTTTATATTCTTCTGCAGTCTTGGCAGCTGCAAGAAGGGCAATATTCTGGGCTCTTTGAGCTCCAAAAGAGGCTTGTAGCCTTGGGTCAAGACCACCATGGTTTCTCTTTAGGAGCCATGCTTTAACAGTCTCCTCAGTGGTAGAATTGCGGAAGGCAGTTCACCACTTAACTTTAGACTTCCTTAATACAACAGGGATATTGGTACCTGGAATAATGGATGATTCAAAGTACCATTGATATACCCAAGGTATATTGAAAGTCAAACAAAAGAGAAGAAGAGGAGAAAAATTCTTCTCATAAGGATTAGGGTTTAAGTGAGCTTTATAATGCTGGTAAGCTAACTGTACCTCTTGTGGGAGACAACGGTCTTCATTACCACAGAAATACCACCAGTCAACAAACCAGGATGGGAGGTTGTTTATCTTTATATTGGTCTCACAATAGATTAGCCAGGAATGGGTTTTACCAGGGTTTTGGAAAAACAGGGCTTTGGTCCAGGCTTCTATATAGTCCCAATAGTTATATGAAGAACAACATGATAAAGAAGGAAGGGTTTTAAACTGCACAGGAATGTGCAAAGGTCTTCCCCATTCAGAATGATGGAGAATTTTCTTTATTTTGAAAGAAGAATAGGCTATGACAGCCTTATCTTGCTGACTATAACTGTGCTTTAAAAACAAAGAACCTGAATCCACAAGAATATGTAGATAATATTCTTGAGGTTTTGAAAATTCTTTTGGTTTAAAAAACCATCCTTTAGGGTAAACAGAATCAATTATATACCATGGGTTCTGCTGAGCAGTACCAAAATCAGTAATTAATTCTGTAGACCAAAAATTTTTATTGTGCCAAAAGGTCTTTGACTTTAAAGGAAAATTTGAAGAAACAATTTGAGTTGAAGAGTTTGAAATATTCAACTCATTTTTAGAAACATTTTGAGTTAGGATTTTTGAAGATTAACCTAACTCTGTTTTAAAAGGGATTAAAGAATTCATACCTGGGGCTTCAGGAGGCGGGAAGCCCATATTTGCAAGAGCTTTAAGGACCTCAGGAGATTGGGCCAACTGAGAGACCCAAAGATCCAATTTAGCTTTATCATCTTCTGCTTGGACAGCATCAGCCCAAGACTTTATAGGTTTAGGGTTTGCAATACTATCTGAATGATCAGATAGAGCTTTAGGAGAGTCATCTTTAAGGGTTTCCTTTTCTTTATTGGCTGTTTTCTTTTTTCTCCCCATGATTCCTGAGAAGGAATTCACGAGTAAGGAAGTCAGGTAAACTATTGTTTTCTCCTTTAATAAATTCAATATCAAAATAAAAAATACTTAAAATAGCTTGTCATCTAGCAAAAATTTATTTTAAGGCAAGGTTTTTAACATCTTTTTGTAAAACATCTTTTGCACTTTTACAATCAATTCGTAATAAAAACTTTTGATTCAATAAATCAGATTGAAATTTTGAAATACATAATACAATACTCAAAATTTCTTTCTTTATAGTAGAATAGTTTAACTGGGTTGGACTCCAATGTCCTGAATAAAATTGGACTATGGCTTCTCTACCCTCTTTAACCTGTTTTAAAATCCCACCAAAACCTATATCTGATGCATCAGTCTCTACTATTTTGGAGGCTAAGGGATCAGCTATATGTAGGCAAGGAATAGTTTTAACTAGGTCTTTAACCTGTCTAACTATGCCAGAATGGACCTCAGTCCATGGACCTGGGTTTTTCTTTAATCTATCATGCAGAGGTTTAATAGTTCTATTTAGGTTGGGAAAGAATTCTATAACATAATTCAAACAACCTAAAAATCTTTGTAATTGGGCTTTATTAATAATCTGGTCAGGAAACTTATCCCCAAAGGCTAAGTTTCTTTCTATAGGTTCTATGATTCCCTGTTCTATATAATGTCCTAAGAACCTAATCTTAGTTTGAAACAGAGACATCTTCGTTTTACTTAATACTAAACCATTATGTTTTATTACCATAAAAAATGTTTTTAAATGTTTAAAATGTTCCTCTATGGTTGTTGAATATATTAAAACATCATCAATATAAACAATACAAAATTTAGTGTAAGGGTTAAAAATATCATTCATCACTCTCTGAAATTCAGAGGGTGCATTCTTTAAACCAAAAGGCATAACATTCCATTCATACTGTCCAAATGGAACAGTGAATGCAGTCTTATACCTATCTTTAGGGTTAATCTGAATTTGCCAAAAACTAGATTTCATATCAAATTTACTAAAAATGTTTGCTTTATATAATCTTCCTAATAAATCTTTTTTATTTGGAATAGGGTACCTAATCCATTTTAAAGCTTTATTCAAGGGTTTATAATTTATTACTAATCTAGGTGCACCTCTTTCTATTTCAGAGGCCTTGTTTACATAGAATGCAGCACAAGACCAAGGGCTTCTAGATTTAGTTATTAATCCTTTATTTTCTAAATCATTTATTTCCTTTTTACAAAATTCAATTAAATCAGGCGCCATCTGAATGGGCCTAGCTTTAGTTGTAATAGACTTTTCATCAAAGCCTATTTCATAAGGTAAATCAACCATGTGTTGCTTTCTGTTCCAAAATGCATTTGGAATATCAGCACACAAATCTTTTTCTATTTGAGATTTTAATTTATTAATTTTTTCTTGTGTAAATTTATTGTTTAACTGTTCATTTATTTTTTGTAAATGATAATTATTTTTTAAATTACAAAGTTGTTCAGACTTTGCTTTTATAAGAGCATTTATTTGTAATTCATTAATTGAATGTGCCTTTAAGAGATTTAAATTCCTCTTTGAGGCTTGTTTTGGGAGATGACACTATTAATGTTATTAGTGCTTATGCTCCCCAAGTAGGTTTGGACGGAGCATCCAAGGTTCAGTTCTGGGAAGATATGGATGATATCATGCAAGGTATTCCAGATAATCAGCAAATCTTCATTGGTGGGGACCTTAACGGGCATGTTGGTAAGGACAGTAATGGTTATGACAGGGTCCATGGGGGTTATGGTTTTGGCAACAGGAATGAGGAGGGAAAGAACATTTTGGATTTTGCGGTGGCTTATGATCTAGTGCTGGCGAATACCTGTTTTGAAAAGAGGGGGTCACACTTGATTACCTTTAAGAGTGGACGAACCCAAAGTCAAATAGACTTCATACTTACTCGAAGACGGGACAAAAGTAAGTGTAAGGATTGCAAGGTCATTCCGGGTGAAGCATTGGCGGCGCAACATCGTATTGTGGTTTTAGATGTTAAGAATAAAAGTAGCTGGAGGAATGATAAGAAAATATTGGAACCAAGGATAAGATGGTGGAAATTGAAAGACCTAGCTCAAGGTACCTTTAAGGAGGAGTTACTAAAGGAAGAAATTTGGAACCTTGAGGCTAGTGCAGAGAACTTGTGGACAAAAATGGAAGGTGGCATTAAGAAAGCAGGTAGTAAATTGCTGGGGATCTCTAAAGGGGCAGGGCCTCGACCGCATGATGCATGGTGGTGGGATGAGGAGGTTCAAAAGGCTATTAAGGCTAAGAGGGAATGGTATAAAAAGTTACCGAATGCGGTTAATAGCGAGGCCTTTGAGGAATATAAGAGGGCTAAGAAAGAGGCAAAGAAGGCTGTTAGTGTAGCTCGTGGCAGAGCCTTAGAAGGGATTTATCAAAAGTTAGGTACTAAAGAGGGAGAAATGGGCATTTATAAGATTGCAAGGATGAGAGAAAGGAAAAGCAGAGATTTAAGCCAAGTCAAATGTATAAAGGATGAAGATCAACGGGTGTTGACAAGAGATGTTGAGATTAAGGAGAGGTGGAAGGCTTATTTTGAGCAGTTATTCAATCCTGAACATGAACAAGATTTTCAAGGTCTTCATGCAACAAATGATTATATCAGCTGGTCTAAGAGGATCTTGCATAGTGAAGTAAGAGAAGCCTTGAAGTATATGAAAGTTGGTAAAGCTTGTGGCCCGGATGGTATTCCTATAGAGGTTTGGAAGAACCTTGGAGAGGTAGGAGTTGCCTGGTTAACTAAACTCTTTAATGCTATTGTGAAAGGACGTAAGATGCCGAATACCTGGAGGAAGAGTATCATGGTACCCATATATAAAAATAAGGGAGACATTCAATGCTGTACAAATTATCGGGGTATCAAACTTATGAGCCATACTATGAAATTATGGGAAAGGATTATTGAACACAGATTGAGGAAGCTTACAAGAGTTTCGGAGAATCAGTTTGGGTTTATGCCAGGGAGATCTACCATGGAGGCTATTTCTCTTCTAAGAAGACTAATGGAATTGTATCAAGAGAAGAAGAAAGATCTCCACATGGTATTTATTGACTTGGAGAAAGCCTATGATAGAGTACCAAGAGAAGTGTTATGGTGGGTTTTGAAGAGGAAAGGAGTCAACGGCAAATATATCAACATCATCAAGGACATGTATGAGAATGCATCCACTAGTGTGAAAACACCTGGTGGAGACACTGAGACTTTCCCTATTACTGCCGGATTGCATCAAGGTTCGGCCATGAGTCCATATTTATTTACCCTGGTTATGGACGAGCTAACCAGAAGCATACAAGACGATGTTCCTTGGTGTATGTTGTTTGCTGATGACATTATTTTAATTGATGAGACTAGTGCTGGTGTAAACCGTAAGTTGGAAGTGTGGAGAAAAACCCTCGAGGACAAGGGTTTTAAGTTAAGTAGGAGTAAAACGGAATATATGCACTGTGAGTTCAGTCTAAGGAAGAAGCAGGAACATGAGGTTAAGTTGGATGGAGTTTTGGTTCCTAAAACCAACCACTTCAAATATTTGGGTTCGGTGTTCCAGAATGATGGCCGTATAGATGAAGATGTGGCTCACAGAATACAGGTAGGGTGGTTGAAGTGGAAGGGTGCGACTGGGGTTTTATGTGATAAGAAAATACCTCTGAAAGTGAAAGGTAAATTCTATAGGACGGTTGTTAGACCTGCGATGCTCTATGGTAGTGAGTGTTGGGCACCAACGGGACAACATTTGCATAAGATGAGTGTGGCAGAAATGAGGATGCTAAGATGGATGTGTGGACATACCAGACTGGACAAAATTAAGAATGTTCATATTCGACAAAAAGTCCAAGTAGCGGACGTCGGAGATAAGGTGAGGGAAGGAAGACTTAGATGGTATGGGCATGTTTTAAGAAGACCTCCTAATTCTGCGGTTCGTAAGTGTGAGAATTTGTTGATTGAGGGGGCTAGAGGTCGTGGCAGACCTAGAACTGTGTGGAAGGAGGTGATAGCAAGAGACTTACGTGCCTTAGATCTTGATGCGGATTTGATTAATGACAGACTTGAATGGAGACGTAAAATCCGTGTCTTGGAAGGGGCCTAAGGCTGGAGTTTTTTTTTTTTTGGTGTCTTTTGAGCTTATTTTGTTGAGAATCCATACAGCCGACCCCAATTTGTTTGGGATTAAGGCTTAGTTGTTGTTGTTGTTGTTGTTGTTTTCTGACTTTAAAACTTATACTATCATCATTTACTGAATAAGGTGTTATCAAATTCATAAATGGTGTTCCTAAGATTACCATATGATGAATGTTGGTTAAGATAAATATATTCTTTATTTCTAAATTTTTATCTATAATTGATGCTTCTGCTTTACCAAGTATATTTAGTTTAGACTTATTTGCTGCTGATAAACTTTCATTAGTTTGTTGCCAAAATCTTTTTGGTACTAAACTAGGTTTAATGCAGTTTAAATCAGCTCCTGTATCAAACAATGCTATAGTTTCTATATTATAATTATCTGAAAATTTTAATCTTATTTTTATTAAATATTTTCTAGATGTTATTTCATGCAACATAAAAATTAAATTATCAGGGATTTTTTCTTTACTAATTAAGCTAATTTCATTATCAGCTTCTTTATCATTTATCTGTTCAATATCTTCTCCAGCTTCTTCATCAGAAGAAGAAGTTGAGCTCATTAAAGATTTTATTATATGTGAATCTTGCTCTTGTTTATTCTTCAATTCTTTTAATTCTAATTTAATTTCTTTAATTTCTTTTTGTAAATCATTTATGGTTGGTTTATTTTTTACTGTTTTATTCTTGTTTAATATTGCAGTTAAATCATATGTTTGTTTACTAGTACTAGGTAACATAGAGTTTTTAGGTTTATCATTTTCTAATATCGTATTTAACATTTTTTCTTGAATTTTAGGATTACTTATATATTTTATTGCTTCTAATATAGACTCTTGTTCTTTAGTTAAAACATTTAATGATTTACTACTATATTTAGAACTTGATTCTGATCCTATATCGTCTATCTGATTTATTTCCTCAGAATCTGAATACTCTTCAGAATCTGAATAATCTAAGTATAATTCATAAATTTTGTTTAATACAGATTCTTCTAGATTTAATTCTTGTAATTTTTTTTATCAAATTTACAAAATCTTGATGTGTGGCCTTTTCTTCCACATTTATAACATGTTAAATCTTTATATGATGTAAATTTTTTATCTTTTTGTTTATATGGTTTTCTACTAGGTTTTCTATATTTGTAAGGTTTATAAGGTTTCTGTTTTTTATAATAATCATCTTTATCTAATTTTTTCTTATAACTCTTTTTGTGATATTTTTTTATAAGGTTTCTTATATTTTCTTGAAGTAGAACATTGTCCATTACAATCTTTATGTTTCTGTGTTATGCTATAATCAAATTGTTTACAGAAAGAACTCAATTCTTGTTTAGTCTTTCTCATTTTATATTTTAATAATTTTTGAAGTTTTATATCTTGACAAAGTTTTAATCCTTCTTTTTGAACTATACTAAACAGTTGTCCATAGGTTAATAGGTCATAAGGAATAGGGTTTCCAAATTCCTGTTTTATATGGTTCCTCACTTTTTCTCCTAAGAAGAAGGGTAATCCTGCTAAGAATTTTTCTTTCCAGAAAGCCTGGTTAGAATCTTCTCTAAGCATTATCCTAGTAAGGAAAGTTGTTTTATAAAATTGAAAATCACTAAGTTTCTTGCATCTAAGATTACTTAGTAATTCTGCATTTTTATCCTTTAAATGAGTAGGATCACCTATAAAATGGAGTGATATAGTCAAGATTAGTGATGCCACAGCATCTTGAATAGTATCACCAAGCTCATCTAATATAGGTATTCCATCTTCATAAGTTTTTACGGCATTTAAAATTTCTAAATGTTGTTCATCAGTGAGATGATTATCCCACCAACCTTTAAGTTGTCCTGTAAAGCCAGCTATAAAAAGTTCAGCTATAGTTCTATCTGAAGTTCCTGTTTGGGTTCTATAGGCATTGGCAGCCATTGTCATCTGTTGAAGAAGACTCAGAATATTATATTCTGATAGGCTATCAATGTTCCATTCATATACTGAAGAGGCATTATACTTATATTGTGATAAGACATTTGGTCTATCCGTTATACCTAAGTCTGGGGCAGACATTCTAGGTACTATAGATTGATTATATGTTATACGATTTATCTATGGCTCTAGGGCTTTACTAAAGGTTTCAATATCTTCAGATTCAGGTTGAGAATCCTCAACTGATTCTGATTCTTGTTCTTGGGTGACTATACTTATAGTTTTAGAAGCTTTAGATTGAGGTGCTTCTTGAACTACCTGTTTTGATCCAGAAGAAGAGTCAATTTTACTTAATTGTTCTTTAATTGCTCTAACAAAATCTGAATCTTTAGATTTTACTTCCTTTTGTCCTGTTTTAGAAAATTCGAAAGGTTTAAAAACATGGGACTTAAGTTTTTTATCTCTTACTTCTTTTTCAACTTTTACTATCTTACTTTCTTTAATAGTATCTTCTATTCTGTTTAATTGTTGTCCTATACTTAATAGATGTGCATTACTAAAATTATTCTGTTCTAATATTTTTCTATTGGGATCATCTTCAGAAACTATTTTAAATGGTGCTATGTTTATTTCTTTATCTCCATGTAAAAATACACTTGACGTTTTAGGTGGATGTTCACCCTGTATAATTTTATCTTTTACCTTCCATTCAGTGTCTTTATTTCTAATGGTTACTGAATTTATTAATTTTTCTGCCTTAAGTTTACCTCTATAAATTCTTTTAAACCAATCAAAGAATTTCATATTAACTTCATAATTTCTTATAAAGTCAATACATTCTTCTTTAACTGATTCAAAATCTTTTACCTTTTTTATTACATTTTCTAATTTATCTTTATTTTTAATTGCTGTTAATTCTTTATTTAATTTATCATAATTAAAAATAAATTCTTTATTAATTACATTTAATTCTCTATCTATACTCTCTACATTTCCTGTCATGAAGGAAGCTGTAGGTGACATAGGTGGAGAAGGTGAATGTTGTAACACCCCTTCCCGACCTACATGTGTAAGCTGAGTAGAGGCGCCACACTAACCTAATGTTGCTACCAATTTTACTTAGTCAAATTTTAGTTCCGATTTTTTTTTCAAAAATTTTGCCATAGTTTCGCCTAAAAATTGAGTCCCAAGTGTCGACAAAACCGATTTTTTTCTTATTTTTAAAAACATTTTACACAAACCAATGCAAACAAAATCATTCTCAGTACACTCCCAATAAATCCCCCTTGTAACCTCAACTACAACCTGCAAAAAGAATTTACACTTCTAGTGCAACATAAAATAAAGGTTTTGTGACAACCCCTATATTTAAATATTACACAGCGGAAGTTATAAAATATTTACATATTTACATACTAAACATTTCTTTACAAAATATAAAGAAATATACATGATTGGCAAGTCTGCTCTGATCTTTAAGCTCCAAAATTGGATTCAACAAGGTCTACTCTCACTTGGTCTTGATGAACTCTCGGGTTCAACTCTATCCACTCTATTACCTGCGCGATTAAACACTATCGCGCTAAGCCAACGACTTAGTAAGATAAAACATGTTAATGGTATGCTTAAATGTAATGCAATGCCACATATGTTATTGATAAGATCAACATCATAAATATTAAGTTAACACATAATTATGCATTTCACAAATCATAGTCATATGAGTATACCACATTTCAACATCTTTCCACATTCAACATTACTCAATCATACTCAATAACCAACATCTCATTTCATTAACTCATAACATTATTTAGGACATTCATATAACCTTGACACCTATGGGCCCAACAAGTATTTAATATGATATTCAGAGTTCAGAGTTACTGATTTGGTTCATAGTCACAATAATCACGCCCGTAGGCAATGTATATACAAGTATCTCTATCCATGGATAGTGTAACAGACCCAGTCTCTTGGACCATCACTCAACACATATGAGGAGATCCTCAACCCGGCAAGACTGTTACAAATCATATATCTTATATTCACAATTCTCATAGTGTAACAGACCCAGTCTCTTGGACCATCAACTCAACACATATGAGGAGATCCTCAACCCGGCAAGACTGTTACCTTTCATCATTTCTTAGGCATGCCACCCAAATCCAGAACTCTGAAACTGAATAACATATTAAACAAACAATTCATTTATTATATAGTTACCATTTCCATTCTCAAATTCTCATCACATTTAGGCAAACATGCCTTCTTTCTTTCAATATCATCATCATAGCCAATCACAATGGCATTGTCTCATATCATGTCTTATTTGAATTATCATTTCAATTTCAATGTATATTATTCATGAAACACATAACCATTCACAATGCATAACATAACATTGTTCAATCTCAACAATGCAATTAGGGCAAAGAACAATTGATATGATTCATATGAATAATACATTCTGGTTTTAGACTCCATTTTATCCTTATTTTGAAAAATTGTATAAAATAATCTACTTGATTAAAAATTCTAAAATTTTTACAGAATTTAATTTTGTATCTTAAAATCATTCCTTTAAAATTTCAGATCAAACTGAACACAAAATCTTGGTCAAATAGTTCACCTAACCAGACTGCCCCAATTGCCCTGCATCCTGGCAGCAGTTCTGAACTTTGTGAATTCCATAAATCAAATTCAATCAACGTGGTTCCAAATTATTTTTCTCAAATACTAGACTCACTAAGCAACAACATATCCAAAATTCAATTGGATATGATTTTTCTACATTTTATTAAAAATCCCGAAATATAGCTATCTCAGTTAAGGTACCTGCTGGAACAGTTCTACTAAAAATAATCTTTCTAAACTCATAACCATTCCAAAATCGAATCAACATATTTTTCAGTCATTCTAGACTCATAGAGGCACAACATATCAAAAATTCACTTCAAGAACATTTTTCTATAATTAATTAAAAATCATACAAGTCACAGCCTTTACTAATTGTAAAACAGAAAAAGAATTTCACTAAACACAACTCATCTCATCATCAAACCAACAAACCCTAATTCCTTTCTCACACCACTTCAAAAGAATTGAAGAATTTAAAGAAAAGATCTTACCTTAGATGAAGAAATCCACAAATCTTTAACCAAAACCCTTGCTTCCTTCTTCAAATTGCTTCAAACCTCAAGGTCACCTCTCTTTCTCTCTTGGTTTTTGGAGAGCCGGCACCTCTTGAAAGAAAGAAGGAAAATGATGAAGACACAAAGTCAAATTTGCTTTTAATCTCCACCAAGTGATCTTATCCAAGCAATTACCAAAATGCCCTCAATCATATAACTAACTTTTTGTCTCATATAAGCCCTTATATGTAATTGCACATTCCACAAAAATATCTTCTTGCATTGACTCTTCCTTTGACCCATTTATATGTTATATATATCATCATATACACAACATATACATTTGTCTCTAAACCCTAAATTTCTTCTCCAAAACACATACAAAAACATTCTCTTCCAATTTCTTATCAACTTATCATATATACATAATTCAAGTGCAACAACACTAACACCAAGACTACTAGAGCATAATTAGGGATATTACAAATGTTCTATATTTTGAGGTTGATTATAATTAGGGTTTGGTTCTAAAGGGTTCATTGTTCCTGTAGGATTATAATATAAATGTGGTACTGTTGTACTATAATCTACACCTTTTAGTTTATTACTAGACTCATGTATATCTGACGTAGAATACCTAGGCTTAACTACTGTTTGTAATACAGGTTTAGGTTCATTTTCTTTATATGAAGCATATATTACAGAAGGTAACTGTGAGGCTCTACCTATATCTACTGTTGATACAGAGGAGGAGGAGTCTGAATACCTACTGCTTACACTATGTCTACTAAATTTTAATTTAACTTTACCGTCTTCATACTGTTCAATTTTACTGAGTTCTATATTGGGTTTAACTATAGTCTTTGGTTCAGGAAGAGGAACAGCATCCTCTAACACCCATTCATCAGGGAGACTAATATCTTTTCACTGAATAGTCTTAGGAATTACTGTGTTAGCTTTACTTAAATCTATCTGTAAAAATTTAGTTTCTCCTAATTTAGGTTGCATTATATATTTTGTAGCAAAAGCAGATACCATAGCTTTGTAATTTATTTTATACATTAATGCTACAGGAATAGATCCTTCAAGCATTTTATAATTATGTGTTTTAATTTCCAGTACTACACTTTTTAATATATTTGGATCATTTAATGAAATTGTTATATCTGGGAAGTAGTCAAATGAAATTGGACCACTACTCAGACTGGTTTCTATAGTTCCTAAAAGTGAGTCATTAAAATTTACAAACCTAGCATCTCTGACCACAGCCAGAATACTAGTATTTAATCCTTCTCTAGTTAAAGGTTTTATACCTATTTGTACTAATCCTATATGTATATATTTATATTTTTTATTTTTATGATGCTTTATTGACTCTGCAGAAAGTAAAGTTATTTTCTCAAAGGGTTTACTTAACTGTACATCTCTTTCTTCAGCTTTAATTATATAATCATTTTTAAATATGTTTAATTTTGGTATTTTATAAATCTGTTCTTTATCTATCTTCGGTATTACCCAATTATCAATTGCTTTATTAAAATCTTCTAAAATTACTTCATTTCTGTTAACTATCCTTTTAACTTCTGATGACTCAGAACTATCTGATTTAGTTGTACTAGCAGATTTACATAGAAATGGTTCCATTTTTAAATTTTTGAAAAATAGATTTTTAAAGTTTATTAATGTTGGTTTTGGTAGCGACCACTGACTTACTGCCTTAAACGCCTATCCATCGGCTGACACGGGTCTTACTGCATATCCAATACATAGACAACACTAAGTCCACTTCTAGATCTAAAAGTAAAAAATTTAACTATGTAAACAGTTCTATATCTATCTACTACCACCCCTAAAAGAAGATGGCTCTGATACCATCCTGGTATGTAAACAGTTCTATATTTTAGACCTAAGATACAAATTTAATTAAAGATTTAATTGTAATATTTAAAGTGGTATATAAGGCTGGAAACCTAAATATAAATTGGAGCAACGTCAGACTTGCACTTGTCTGAAGTCCTCCTTTGCACCAGGTATGAAACAACGCCGCCGTACCATTTAAAAGAGATTATAATTATTCTTTATATTATTTATATTTTTAATATATGCTTTTAAATTATTTCTGTAATTTATTTTAATATATTCTTTTACATTCTGTTTCTTAATTCATTATTACTATTTCTTATTTATTATTTTAATTAATCTGTTTATATCTATGTTGTTTATGCTTAATTATTTTATTATTTTTTGTTAATTCTTTTAAAGTTATTTTATCCCCTGTAAACGGTCCGGGCTTCCCGCCTCCTGAAGCCCCAGGTATGAATTCTTTAATCCCTTTTAAAACAGAGTTAGGTCAATCTTCATAAACCCTAACTCAAAATGTTTCTAAAAATGAGTTGAATGTTTCAAACTCTTCAACTCAAATTGTTTCTTCAAATTTTCCTTTAAAGTCAAAGACCTTTTGGCACAATAAAAATTTTTGGTTTACAGAATTAATTACTGATTTTGGTACTGCTCAGCAGAACCCATGGTATATAATTGATTCTGTTTACCCTAAAGGATGGTTTTTTAAATCAAAAGAATTTTCAAAACCTCAAGAATATTATCTACATATTCTTGTGGATTCAGGTTCTTTGTTTTTAAAGCACAGTTATAGTCAACAAGATAAGGCTGTCATAGCCTATTCTTCTTTCAAAATAAAGAAAATTCTCCATCCTTCTGAATGGGGAAGACCTTTGCACATTCCTGTGCAGTTTAAAACCCTTCCTTCTTTATCATGCTGTTCTTCATATAACTATTGGGACTATATAGAAGCCTGGACCAAAGCCCTGTTTTTTCAAAACCCTGGTAAAACCCATTCCTGGCTAATCTATTGTGAGACCAATATAAAGATAAACAACCTCCCATCCTGGTTTGTTGACTGGTGGTCCTTTAAGATATATATATATATATATATATATATATTGGTTGCTCACAAAATTAAACCCAATGGAGTAAAATGTTAGCGTATATGGTGTCTATATGTGTTGTAAGTAGGACCCATAAAGATTGTGATATAAATATTTTGTTTTACTTATTGATCATTGCAATAGCTTTACTTGTGCTTAAGTCCTGTATATTAAATTTAAACTTCTTAAAGTAGATAAAATGTTTATCATCATGAAGAAAACACAATTTGAAAAAGCAATAAAAATATTATGACTCTCACTTCATTTTTTCATGAAAAGGAATTGTTTTTCCAATGGTCATGTCCTTAAACTTTTGAGCAAAATGGCACCGTAGAAAGAAAAAAAAAGTTTTGTGGTTGAAATTGTTAGAACCCTTTTAATTAAGTTTCATGTACCTCCTCAATTTTGTGATGAGGTTGTCTATACTCCATCTCCATACAATAATTTACAACTCTCATTAGTTGTTAAAAATCAATCACCATAGTATTCTCTTTACAATAAAAATCATGATCATTCAAGCATTCATGTTTTTAGTGTACATATTTTGTATTACTTCATTCTTATGAACGAAATAAGTTATCTTCCAAAACCTCTAAATATTTATTCCTTGGCTATGGTGATAAACAAAAAGGCCATTTGTGTTATGATCTTGGAAATCAAAGAATGTATATATCAACAAAAAGGCCATTTATGTTATAATCTTGGAAATCAAAGAATGTATATATCTTGGTGATGTTATTTTCTTTGAAGAGTCATATTTTATTCCTCAGTAGGAAGCACTACACTTAGTCAATTCATTTTTATTTTATCCTCTTTTTCCTAAAATCACCTATGGAATAAGAAAAAACTATTGAAATAGAGAACAACCCAAGTTTAATTATGGAAATTGCTAACATGTCTAGTAATGATCATATTTCTCCAGGTCTTGTCATTGATTTTTCTTCATCTGATAATAATGATAGTACTAGTTTGCCACCACTTCATCATTCCACTCTATCTAACTTCGGCCAACCTCCAAATAAACTTTGTTACTCCCATAAACGGTATAGTTCCTTTCTTTCTTTGTTTCCTTATCTTAATTCCTTCCACCTATAAATAAGTAGTAGAGCATGACGTTGGAGGAAAGCTATAGAAGAAGAAATTGATGCACTTAAAAGGAAGTCACTCTTGGGATTTGTTTCCTCGCCTCAAAAATACTTTTCTAATAGGCGGTAAATAGATATGATATTAAAGTTAAATATGATGGGAGTTAATACTATTAGCTTATTTATCAACTCTCTTTAATTTAAACCATGGATCCAATCAATAATAATTTATAAAATAATAAATTACCATTTAAATGAAAAATTTTCCTTAAACCACTATGGGAGACGCGCACCCAACTCAAAACGATAATTTATAATTAAGAGGGTGTTTCTCAAAACTGAAGCTTTTCAGCTTATTGTGAATAAGTGATTTTTAGATTATAATCAGATTAAAAATAAGCAGTTAAGCGTTTCTGTAAACTAGTAAATAATCAGCTGATAATCAGTTTATAATCAGTTAAGTGTTTCTGTAAAATCAGCTTATAATCAGTTTTTAATTGCAGAAACTGTCAAAATGATCAAACTGTCCATGCGTTTATTTATTGTATAAAAATAATTTTTTAAATGTCAATTTAAAATTTATTTTACAATAATAATAATAATAATAATTTATTTAATAAAATTTATTTGATAATAATAATAATTTATTTTTCAAAATTTATTTTGCAATAATAATAATAATAATTTATTTAATAAAATTTATTTGATAATAATAATAATAATAAAATTTATTTAAAAATAATAATAATTTATTTAATAAAATTTATTTGAAATATTGAAGATTAGATAGGGATAATATGGTCTTTTACTTGGTCAAAACTGCTTAAAAAATAAATGCTTAAAAAAAAAATAACAAAACCCAACTTTTAAAAAACTGATTAAAATCAGATTATAATATACTATTTAAGTTTTCAGAAACACTTAAATAAACAACTTATAATCTAAAAATTGCTTATAATCAGTTTTGACCAGCTTTTAAGTTTTGAGAAACACCCTCTAAACTTCGATTCTCCCATCATTGGTCTAAAAACGTCCCTTCAAAAAAGAAATCAACAATAGCCATAAAAGAAAAAATAATAACCATATTTGAGTTAATAATAGCTATACAAAGAAATAATGATACATAAAAAAAAAAAACATAAATAACAACAACAACAACAACGATTATATGCATCTCTTCAACATCGACACTATTTGACAAATACTACTATATTGAATTGAGAAATACTAGACAGAGAGACCATTTACAAAATTGATTTATTATGATCGTTTAACACAGTAACTCACGTTTTTATATATAGCTCAAGAGAAAAAAAAAACATTAAACCCATTATTGCAAAGCAAAAGAAAACGAAATAATAATAATAATAATAATAATAATAATAATAATAATAATAATAATAATAATAATAATAACTCCTGCTCCATGCATTGGTAAATTATGTGTAATTAATGCTGTCCTTTCTCCTCCCCCAAATTAGACTGATGCCTTGCTTTTTCCTTCTCTTTCACTTGACTTCCCTGGCTCTTATCATATTCTTCATCGGCAACGGCAAAGCAAAATTCAAAGGATTAACAAAAATAATGAATAACTTTCTATAAATAAACATTATATATATATTTATTTATTTCACAAATAATTTATGAATTCTAATATTTAGATATCCTCAAAATTTAATCCATGATTAATATCCTCATGTTCTTATTAAGTGTAGAATTAGGAATTACCAATTAGTAACATTTGATATTTGAACCGATCCCATAATTCCTCGAAGGCATTTCATACATTCAACATTCTGAATATCATTCTTAATAAAATAATAACCACAATGAATCAAAAAGCCTATCTATCTAACCCTCTGAACCCATCCTTTGAACTAAATAATAAGAGTTCTTATAGGAATGTTTCCTTTCATCTAATCAAAATTTTCTTCCAGTCTACTATATATATTTTTTTTCCTAAAAGAAAAATGAAATAAATTTCAAATATTATTAAAATTACACACACACACACACACACACACACACACACACATATATATATATCAGTTCTTGTAAAACGGACTTTATTTTACAATATATTATAGTCATCTTAAATATCAATTTCTCTATTACCCTTCAAAATAATACGAACATATAATTATATTCTTATTACCATTATAACTATTATCATTTTTTTTAATTTAAAAAATATAACTACTATTTCAAATTTAGATATAATTATATATATATATATACATATATATCCACCAAGTCAAAAATTAAATAATAATATAGAATATGCATAAATTTTGGTGTAATATAGAATCGGTCAAAGTTCCTTTTCCAATTTGGAAAAATCAATCCTCTTAAAAATGGCATCATTTTAAAAAGAACTGCATGCAATGGTTTATAAATTTATGATCTGTATAATTTTATATTTTATTAACTGTATAACTAAATTTTCATAAATAAAAATTGTATTCTATTTTCTTTTAAGGAAAAAAAAAATTACGGTGACTCAACTAAAGGCGAAACATACCAGGTTGATCTTCTTTATCAGATGACTGGTTTCCTCCATAAATCCCACCAAATCCTTCTTCATCACTCCTAGTGGCATACCCTTCTCCAAATGAATGAGACATCGCATCCCTTTCAAAATATAATACACACCACAAAAGTATTATTGTCAACTTCATAAACTCAAAACATTAAATCAATCAAATTCATTATATGTCTCACAATGATCACAAATAGCACCCTCATCAAATTCTTTTTGAACTCATTTGAGATTGTAAAATTAACTCCCATTAAAATCAAAGTAAAACTTAATTAAGATCTCAATTTTAAAAAAGTACATCAAAAGTTCATTGATAATGTATACCACTCGCACTTACAACTTCACAATCACTGTTGTGCTACAAATTTAAAAGTCATCAGCTGAAAAAAGATGAAAGGAACATATAACTGACCCTAGTTGTTTTGATTCTCTGGTTTTCTCATTTGGGTTCTGCGCCTTGTCCATGTCGTGTGGATTTTCTGGTTTGCCTGTGCCTGCTGCTGTAGAAACCTGGTGGTGCTTGAATCTGAGCACTGAAGGAGAATTTGATGAAGATAAGAAAATAGAAGGCGGCGAATAATGGATTCTGATGGACCTGATTGCTTGATTCATTTTTTTCTTTTTTTGGGTCTTTAGTTTTCTGGAGGATTCACAACTTATATAGAAATATATTTATATCTGCTTTCTTTTCACGGCACCTAGCAGAAACGTGGCAATGAGAAACAGATCAATTAACTCTAAAAGTTGACACTATCTACACAAATGGCATTCATAGAGCTAAACTTCAAAAATAGATGATGCTCCATGTTAATATATATACATATATATATATATATACATATATATGCTTTGCATTAATAACCTCTCTCTTTATATGAATCGCGAAATTAGAATTTAACATAAGGTGATTAAAGTTTTGGAGTCAAAAGGAATAACGTTTAACAGCTAAATTTATTGTTTTTTAAATAATATAATAGTATAATAATTAATTTTTATTAGTTTAATTTTAATAAATTTATCACCATAAAATTAATATTATATTCTTATTTTTTTATAATTAGCAAAAAAAATTTCATAACATAAGTAATAAATTTATTATATATTCTGACTTATAAATTATATATTAATAGTTTAAAATAATATTATATAATTTTAATTTTAATAAATTTATCATTATAAATTAATATTATATTCTTATTTTTTTATAATTAGCAACAAAAATTTTATAATATAAGTAATAAATTTATTTAAATAATAATTTATATTTATCAAATTAATAAATTTAAATAAAATTCATACATAATATTATAAAAATTTAATAATTTAAAGACGAATTTTTTATATGATTATTTTTATTCTTAAATTAAGATAAATTAAAAATAAATTAATAACTAATAATGTCTATTACATAAAAGTTTTATAGTGAAATAAATAATGTAATATGATTAATAATAAATATTTATCAAATAAAATAATATTTAAGTATTTTTATTTAAATAAATATATTATTTAGAAGTAAATAATAATATTATTTATATAATAATATTATTTATTTATAATTATGTTTTAAATATTGATGAAGCGGGAAGATATTTCAAATACATAAATAGTATTTTTATTAAGTATGGGTGAGTGTAAATATTTTTTAAAATATTTTTGAAAAAAAAATATTTTGATGGGTAGTTTTTTTTATTAAAAGAGTATCCGAATAGGAGAAGAAACGTAAACTGAGCATTGAGCTAAGTATGTGTGGTGGACTCCTCGCTCACTAGTCACTGCTTACTATTCTATAGCGAACTTAAACGAGCAAATGGCGCGTGTTGAGCTTAACCCGATCGCCACTTGAAGGGGGAATACTGTATTCATCTCCACCGCTGACAGTTTCACTGTATCACTAACTATGGCGATTGTTTCTATGCCATTTTCTTCTCTCCCTACTCTTAATCTCCGGCGAGTCAACAGGTGAGTTTTCTCAGTTTCTCTCTTTCTCCGATCTCTTCCACATTTCCTTTAGCTACCCAATTTCAATTTGTTGGTAATTGATCATCCTTTGCCTTTCTTTTAATCAATTTTCTTTTTTGTTAAGAGTTTGCATAATTTTTGGATTTCTTGATTCTACAATTTACTGCTTTTAATGGGTTGTTTTGCAAATCTAAATAGATACTCTGGCTTGGCATTTGCAAGTGTAAACAAAGAAACTGGATCTCTAGGAGTCAGAGTCACTGAAGGTGAAGGTAACTTGCCAAAAGTTGTGCTTACTTCTCCTCATGGAAGGTGATTATGTATTGACTCAACTCCTTTTTAATATAATAACTATGATTGTGTAATAAAAGTTTTTGAATTTTATTTTTGTAATTGTGGATTTTAAACAGTGAGGCAGAGATATATTTGTTTGGAGGTTGCATCACATCTTGGAAAATTCCCAGTGGGAAAGGACCTCCTTTTTGTTAGACCAGATGCTGTATTTAACAAGAGAAAGCCAATCAGGTTCTTCAACTTTTAATTTCTTTCTTGCAATTCAGATTTTTGGGAATTAAATTGTCTTCTCATTTTATATACTGACCATATCTTCACTGGGATAAGTGGAGGCATTCCACATTGCTTCCCGCAGTTTGGACCTGGTGCTATTCAGCAGCTACGAATCCTTTTTTCACTGTTCTAATTCTCATTTTTGGCATCTCTATTTCTTTCTCTTGTCCAATAAACATGTTACATTGGTTGTTGTTCTTAGTCCTGCTATTTTGCAGATTTATTATTTTATTTTTAGGAGTAAATAGCACTCTTGATATTACCTCCGTTCCATTTAAATTATCACATTTAGCTCATGTACGCAGGTTAAGAAAATGATTAAATTCTTTTAATATTATACAAAATTATTTTGAATAGACTAAAATATTCTCCATTAATTTATAAATATTAAAAATATTCTACACTCACTTTATTAATTAACTTCTTTAATAACAAGAGTATAATTGAAAAAATGCTAATTAATTTTTATTGATTTTATAAAGCGATAATATAAGTGGGACAAATTTTTTTTTTTTTCATAAAAATGAAAATTTAAATGGGATGGAGGTAGTATTTATATGTTCATGGTATTGCATGCTTTTGTTTTACCACTGAAAGCTTGTATCTACCATATTTTAGAACTTTAAATGTTTTGATCCATCTTAACTTTTTTTTCTTTTTGTCATTTCCTTGAACTTTGGGATTTCATATGCACTTAACAGCATGGATTTGCAAGGAATATGGATTGGTCCATTGTTGATTCTGGAAATGTGGAAGACAATCCTGTTGTAACTCTTATGCTCAAGGATGGTCCTTACAGTCGTGCCATGTGGGATTTTGGTTTCCAGGCTTTATACAAGGTAATCGGTTATTTTTCTTTTGGGAAAATCCATCAGCTTGGCTATATATTATGATGATATTGACGTATATTTATCTATTTTGTGGTATACATGTTTGCAACTTTGATATCGTCCAGTTATGTTACTAACCTTCTATTCATATGCAAGGGTTGCATCTTTGATATCATCCAGTTATATTAATAAGTTTCTGTTCATATTCACTCGTCAAGTTTATACATTTTGTTAATTATTTTCAGGTCATTCTCAGTGCAAAGAGCATTTCGACAGAACTGAATATTACAAATACCAACAAGAAGCCATTTTCATTTACTACAGCTCTGCATACATATTTCCGTGTAAGTGCCATTGTTACATGCTCAGAAAACAGTTATTTTTCTGCTCTGGCAATTTATGGTTTGATTTCCACACTTAAAAGATAGATTGGTAAACTCCTTTTGGTTACAAAGACAAATGGAGGGTTGTTGAGAATTAAGAATTTTCTTAGTTATTCTCTAGATATTTTGCATTTTGGTTGGAAATTTGTATTCTAAAATTTGAATGTTTGTTGTAATAGTAAGAATATCAGTGAGTATGGTAGTAGATATAGGTTAGTTTGAGTGTTTTATAGAATTTAAGTATGGGGAAAAGATGGTTAAGACATGACTATTATCTAACTTTGTACTCAAAACCATCACCTTTATCTCTATTTGTCTTCAAAAACCAACAAATGGTCTCAGAGCATGGTTCTAAATCACGGAATCGGAATTGGTCGTGGTGAAATGAAATCGGACTGAGTCAGTATGAAACAGCTTGAATCGGCTATCGCTACCGTGAATGCCGTTAAAATCGCAGAATCAGATGAATCAAGTAACGAAATCGGTAAAATGGAATGAATCAGACAGAAATAAAATAAAAAATAATCAATTTTTACTATTATTATATTACTATTATAATTTTCATCTTTAATTAATAATACATTAAATTTGTTTGCACAATCATCATATTATTTTAATAAATTTAAAAATTTATCCATATAACCCACCATAAATTATATTCATCTATATAATTTTTATACTCTATTATTTTATTATTCTATAAAAACAAATAATGAAAATAAATGACACTTGGCAACACGGTATTTCTCCATCAACACATTAACCTATTTGTTATCTTCAACCTACAGTATAATTGACCCAATACAAAATATTAGAAGAGTAAAATGATGGGAGAAGAGAAATGCAGCAGTCCGAAGTTGATTGAGCAAAGTAATCTACTATAATTTTTTTTATTTTGATTTTTATTTTTAAAACACAAAATCTTCAATTGCAGCTTCTTCTTCTTCTTCTTCTTCTTCTTCTTCTTTGTAGCAGCAAAACCCCCTTTTTTCATTTTAACAGATTTAAATCAGTTACGAAACGGACGATTCTCCGATTCACCATAATTCTTTGCCGATTCAGTGTGATTTTCATCATATTGAAAATCCCATGTGCAAATTGGTGAAAATTGTATCGATGATCCTAAATTCCGTTAAAAATCGGCCGTTTCGATATGAAACGGCCGATATTTAAAACCTTGTCTCAGAGCAAACTTCTTAGGTTTGAGGTTCGAGAAATTAAATTAGAGTGAGTTTTTTGAGAGATTAAACACCTTTTTAAGGAGTTAAATGGCTTCAACTAGTCTTATTGTTCCTACCGTTCCTTCTTTTTTCTGGTAAAAGTTATCAGATTTGGGCAATAAGATGAAGTCTTACTTAAAGTCTATGGGATTATGGGAAATTGTAGCGCATGATGGAGAGGTTTCACCACTTGAAGCCAATCAACATTATCTTAAATCAAGCAACGTGAGGAGGAGAAAATGAAAAGGAATAAGGCTGTCACTTGTATGCATTCAACTTTGTCTGATATTGTTTTCACAAGAATTATGCATCTTGAAAAAACAAAAGAAATATGGGAGAAGTTAAAGGAAGAGTTTGAAGGGAGTGAAACGGTCAAGGTCGTGAAGTTGTTAATTCTAAAAAAAGAATTTAAAAAACTAAAAATGAAGGAGAATGAATTTGTCAAAGATTATTCTTCTAAGTTGTGGGAATTGGTAAATTAGATGAGACTTTATTGGGGGGGGGGGGGGGGGGGGGGGGGGTGGTTTGTGGATGACTATAAGGTTGTTGAAAAGATATTGATTAGTTTGCCTAAAAAGTTTGAAGTTAAAGTATCAGCAACAGAAAAATCATGTGATTTGAAAAAAGGTGACATAAGCTGAGCTTATTAGTAAGCTTCAAGCTCAAGAACATAGAACTTCTATGAGAAATGAAAATGCAACAGAAGGAGCATTCATAGCTATCAAAGCAAAGTATAAAAGAAAAGCTCCATCAAAATTAAAGGAGGATAAAGCTGAAAGTTAATATTGCAATGTTAAAGAGAATTTTCCACCTTGTGGCACTTGTGGGGAAAAAAAATCATTGTGAAGAAAGATGTTGAAAGAAGGCTCAATGCAATTTTAGCAAAAAGATTGGTCATATTGAAAGATTTTGCAAGATAAAACAAAATCAATCTCCACCACAAGCTGTCCAGTAAGCCAAAGTGATGGAAAATCAACAGGAAGATGAAGAGCATTTGTTTTATGCAACTCATTTGAAAACTCCAGGCTATGAGACATCAAAAAAATTCATTTGGAATATTGATAGTAGTTGCACAAATCACATGATTAAAGATGCAACTTATTTTGCTACTTTGGACAAATTGATGAAAACTAAAGTGAGAATGAAAAATGGAGAAATTGTACATGCTAAAGGAAAATGTTCAAATTTCAATTCAGACCAAGAAAGGTAATCATTTCTAATGTTTTTTTCATTCCCAAACTTGATCAAAATCTTGCTAGTGTTGTACAACTAATGAAGAAGGGCTATGAACCTCTTTTAAAAATAATTATTGCACCATTAATGATTTACATGGCTATAAGATTGCAGAAGCAAAAATGATGAACAAAAGCTTTGTTTTAAATCTAAATGATGATTTATATGTTAATGAAATTGATGAAGCAGCAGATTGAATAGACATGGTTGAAAAATAAACTTCAATGAAAAAAATGATTGTATTATTGTTGAAAATGAAAATGAAGAATATAGTATAGCTGTTTATGGTCCCATTATAATGATTCAAAGCTAGAAGATGTTTACAGTAATGCAATTAAGGAGGAGAAAAGCTAGAAAATTAGACCAGTTGTAGTCTTATTTTTTGGTGATTAGAAAGTTACTGATATTAAAGTTCAATTGACAAATTGAAATTCATGAGTACAATTTGAAGACTTACTTGCAGAAGCTTTTCTTTATACTTAGTTTGAAGTTCTGAAATCAAACTTAGGAGTAACAAAGAATTTTTCAAGGAGTGTTGACATTGAGAATTTGCTTAGTCACTCTTTAGATATTTTGCATTTTGGTTGGAAATTTGTATTTTAAATCTAAATGTTTGTTGTAATAGTAAGAATATCAGTAGGTATTGTAGTAGATATGAGTTACTTTGAGTGTTTTAAGTCTTGTAAGTATGGGGGAAAAGATGGTTAAGGCATGGTTATTATCTAACGTTATACTCAAAATTCTCACCTTTATCTCTATATAAATTGTAAGAAAATCAATAAACAAAAAAGGTTGTAGCATATGCTCTGTTTTTGATTCTCCATTTATTTGTCTTCCGGATGAAGTACACCTTGATAATGGCTTGGGTGATGTAATAACCATCAAGGCTACAAAGTACGTGACCTGGGACCTTATTTCATACTTCATCTTCTTTCCTTCAGTGTCTCTTATTTACATTTGTGACTCTCCGATCTTGCTTACCTGATGCAGTTGGTCAGATGTACTTTGGAATCCACATCTACAGATGGAAGCATGTTACAAAGACTGTGTTTGTGTTGAAAATGCCAAGGTAAATGATATTCATTTTTGACTCAAGTAACTTCTCAAGTTTCATGGAAACTGGGATTATATTCTCGAGTCCATGTGCTGGGCTTGTTAATAATAGCTCATTGGCAAAACTTCTTAGCAAAGTAATCATATAAAAATTGTTTGCAGAAAAAATCTTCCTTTGGTTTTCTGATGTGGTTTATAATTTATCTTGCGAAGATGTGGTTTTCTGATCAATCAGCTTTGGCTGCTATTTCCGATGCCTAAATGTGCTTTTTCTTATTTATTTGTTCTTATAACTAACTGATTATGTTTTCTGTGGTTCACACAGATTGGAAATGTCACGCTAGAGCCTCAGCAATCCTGGATGGCTAAGCAGCATGTTAGCATTGGCTGAAGGGTTGCTGTGTACTGGTTACCTAGTTTTTAGAACAAAACCATCCTTTTTATGTTTTGATTTAACTCTATTTCCATTTTTGCTGAAGGATTTTTAAATGAGCAATAAGGATAGTTTAATTTTCTTTGCAATAACAATTCAAATTTATGATAATTGAGATAAGTATTCAATATGTATTTATTGTTAACAGAATGCGGTTGCTATGGTCACAATGTCCATCACTCTCTCTTCACCAATAATTACCACAAGTACATTTTCTATCACTAAAAATGTGGAAACGAGTCTATCCCACATGACAATCTTCCTGTCATAAAATCTTGGAACTGAGTTCCATTACCACATGGCAGTTACACACTCTAAGATCCTTACAATCAAAAGTTTTGTTCTTAGTTTTGTCCTGATTAGCCAAAATGCAATAGCCAGCTTCTCGCTATGCTGATTTATGCTGTTTCTTTTTCTTCATCCTTGAGATCAAGTAACTAGTTCTGTGTTGCAGGTTTATATCCTTTTTGTCTTAGCTGGTCAGAGATCTTGTTCCACATGCAATGAATCAATTCCATTTGAGGATGGGATCCGTCTCCAGCTAAAAATCCATGGACAGCACCATCTAGACTGATTGTGCTGTATCCTGCAAGTTTGGATACTCCACATCTCTCATAAACCTTCTTCTTTCAGCTGCTACATCCCATTGCCCTGCAGAAGCATGAACATTTGCTAAGTGAATGTGCCGGCCACCATTATCAGTGTCTACTTCAATTAGGATTTTCCCTATCTGTTTGCATAACTCTGTATTTCCATGAATATGACGGGCATTTAGTAGTGCCCCCCAAATGACAGCATTTGGTTTTGTTGGCAGTCTCTCAATCAGATCTTTTGCTTCCTTCAGCAATCCAGCTCGGTCCAACAGATCAACCATGCATCCATAGTGCTCTATTGTTGGCTTCATGCTATAAACGTTTTCCATGCTCTCAATTAGTGATTTTCCTTCACTGACTAGCCCTGCATGACTGCATGCAGTCAAAACTGCAGTAAAAGTTATCAGGTTTGGTTTAATCCCTGCCTTTAGCAATTGCTTAAACCAGTAAAGTGCTTCTCCTCCATGCCCATGAATTGCAAAACCATAAATTATTGCAGTCCAAATAGAGATATTTTTCTTCTCTATTTTCTTAAAAACTCCTAAAGCTTCTTCCACACTACCTCACCTTGCATACATGTCTATGAGAACACAGCCTAAAATTGGGTCCATTTGGATTCCATTCACGTTGATATATGCATGAACCCATCTTCCTTGATCCAATGCTCCGAGATTTGCACATGCTGAAAGCACACTTGCTAGCACTACTTTGTCAGATTTAACACTTTCAATTTGCATTTCTTGAAATAAGTCTAGTGCCTTTTTGTCAAGTCCTGCCTGGACATAGCCAGTAATCATTGATGTAAATGAAATGGCATTTTTTGCTGGCATATCTTTGAAAAGTTCATATGCTGTTTCAGTGTCACCATTTTTTGTATACCCATGAATCAACGAATTCCAAGAGACAATATCTGGTTTTGGAATCCAATCAAAGAGTATTTGTGCATATTTTACACAGCCAGCTGTGGCATATGCAGGAAGGAGGGAATTCGTAGCATAAACATCTGAACTGAAGCCAAGTTTTATGATGTAAGCATGAATTTGTTGGATTTCTTCTGAGGGTGACAGACAAGAACAGGCTTTGAGCAGGAAGGGAAAGGTGCAAGCATTATGCGGAACTGAAAGCATTTGATTATACAGAATCAAGGCATGTTCTGGTTTAGTGCTGTCAGCGTAGCCTCGAATCATAGCATTCCACATGAAAGTGTTAGGTTTGCTGATTCTGGCAAAAACCATATGTGCATAAGGCAAGTCCCCTGAATTTGAGGAACTAGCAAAAGCTAGTAGCTTGCTTACTGTGATGGTCTTTAAGACAAGACCTGTTTTGAACATATTGGCATGGATTTGCCTTAATTCCTCCACATTTGAACATCTTTGAAGCAGAGAGAGTCTGTGCCACACTTGAGTATGTTGTTGCAAAGGTTCCCATTTGAGTTGGTTACCTGATTAGGAAGGTATTATGAATGTTTCCAGTGATGACTCTTAGTTACTTCTGCGGCTTCAGATTTGGATAAGGTTTTTGATGCCGCAGAACACCACCACAACCAAAATGTTTTTGCTTGTCCCCATTCTCATTTATCATTTTAAGTGTCAATTTGTTTTTTCTTGATTAAATTAATGACTATCAAAATAATCTTTTCGGAGAAAGTGCTTTAATTTTGTATATTTTTCTTTTTTGTTTTTTCATAAATTTAGTTCTTATTGGATTTAAATTTGAGATTTTTCATTTTTGAAATCTTGTTTTTATTGAATTTTAATTTGATTTTTTTTAAATTTTAAAACCGACTCTAATATCACTCAAAGAAAAAAGGGAGTTTTACAAAACTGCTACAAAAAAAATGATTTTTTTAAAAATATTAAAATAAAAAATATTTACACTTTTTAAAAAAAAAAATTGAACAAATTTTTAAAAATATTTCACTCATTAAAATAATTTTTTTTTCAGAAATACATCTCTCACTACAAATAATATTTTATTTCAAATTTTATTTTTTTAAACTTCACGATTAAATAAAAATATTTCAATAAAATAATAAAAGTTAATATTTAAATTATATTTTAAGTATATAAAATGTAGTAATTTTTATAAAGTAAAAAATTTTAATTTTAATTATAAATAACAAATAACAATCACAAAAATAATAAAAAAAGTAAACTATATAAAAATATATTAATAAAAATTATTAAATTTATTTTTAAATAAATTTTACATATTATAGAAAAAATAAAGTTAGAAAAATATTAATTTTATTATATAGATGTTGTGTAGATGTTTTGTAATATCTTCATGTATGCCCTAGAAGTTTTGATTATGTTGTTATTGTTGTTGTTGTTGTTGGTTTAAAATGTGATTGAATGTATGTGTTGTGTGATAAAAAAAAAAAGAGAGAATGTTCATGTGTTATTTGAAAGAAAAGTGATGTGTAGAGAAGATGTATATGTAGTGTATATGGCAATATATATAGCATATATGTTGGTCAAAGGGAGAGTCAAGGTGTTGGATATAGTGGAAGAAGATATTTAGTTGTTGTTATTGAAATTACTATAAAGGGCATGCTAAATAAAAGGAAGTGTAATTATGTTTAAGAGGGCATTTTGGTATTTCTTCTTTTGGAAATTGTGTGGTGGAGGTTAAAAGAGGATTTGACTTTTGTTTGATCAATTTCTTTTCTTCTTTTCACGTGTGGCCGGCCAACTTAGAGAGCAAGAGAGAAAACAAGAGTTGATGATATTTGAAGCTCAAATTGAAGAAGTTTTCAAGTGGTTAAGTGGAAATCCAAGAAGATTCATTATTTTTGGTAAGTCTCTCTTGATTCTCTTAGTTTATTTAAGTTGGTTGTGAGTTTGGTTGTGGATTTTTGATGGTAGGGTTGTGTTGATTATTATATGTTGGATTTAATTGGTTGTGGTGTTGGTTTTGGATTTGAAGATGATAAGTTAAGAGTGATGTTGGTTTTAGGGTTTTGGAAATGGTAAGTGATAAATTATATTGTGTTATTTTGGATTAGGTTTTGGAAGAAGGTGATTTGCTCTAATTTGAGAAGTGAAGAATTCTTGGAGAAAAAAAAGTGTTTAGAGTTGTATAATTGGTGCTAAAGGTAAGTACAAACTATATGGTTACAAACATGTATATATTGTTTAATCTTAAAACACTTTTGTTTGTAAATGTGATAAGGTATCAAATATATTGTTAATGAATGTTGGTGATGAAAATATTGTGATGAGCATGTAAAATAATTACTAATGATGTTGATTATGTCCATTTGAATGAGGTTATGTTGTGTACAATGTGTTTTAAGTTAACCAAAAGAAATTTGGCTACATTTAGGGTTTATGCATGAGAGACACGTAATTTGGGGCGGTCGCTATTATTCATGTGCGGTCGGGACTTAGGTCGGGCTTCTGACCGTGAAACCTACTGTAATAAGGTTTCATCTTTTGATTGTGAAGTGCGGTCGCGACTTAGGTCGGGCTTCTGGCCGTGAAACCTACTGTAATAAGGTTTCATCTTGTAATTGTATGGAGCGGTCGTATTCAGGTGAGGTGCGACCGCTAGAAAGGTTCTGTTCACCTTATTGGAAGCAATCTAATCCTGCAACAAGATTCTCAAATACATGTTAAATAGATCATCCATTTGAGTTGTCAAGGATCAAAATAGAGAGCATTTGTCTAACATCATTGTTGAATCATGAAATGTGAGATGATATGGAATGTGATTTAAAGCCATTGTGATTGGCTATGATGATTTAATTGAATGAAACAAGGCATGGTTGCCAATATGATAATGAGAAGTGATAATGGAATTGATAATGCATATGATATTACATGAACAAGGTTATGTATTGTGTATTGTGAGGCTTGTGAATGGTGATGTGTATTATGAATAATGTACTTTGAAATGTGATACTAATAATGCTATATGCACAATATGAATTGAGATATGAAATGCTATAAAGCCATTGTGATTGGCTATGATGGTTCAATTGAAAGATATATGGTATGTTTGCCTAATTGATGAGAATTGAGAATGAAATGTAAATGAATTGTGTGGCTAATGTGTTATTCCATTTTCAGAGTTTGTTATTGGTGGCATGCCTAATGATAGTAACAATCTCTTGAAGTTAGGTTGGATTGAATCCTTGAAGCCTAATTGAGATGTTACAACCCTTGAAGCTAGGTTGGGTTGGTTCTTGAAGCCAAGTTGGGTTGAAGCTTAGCATGCTTTGCTCCCCTTGAAGCTTGGTTGAACCTAATCCTTGAAGCCTAGTTGGGTATATGATATTGATAAATGTGATAACAAAACCAAAACATTAACTCTGAAAATTGAATGGCATATTAGTGTGTCTTGGGCCCAATGCTTGTCTTTGTTTAATATGATTCATGAATGGTAAAATGATTGACTAATGAGATATATGGAAGATTGTTGAAATGTGGTATGTATATATATATGTGAATATTAAATGTAAAGGTATGTTATTAGCTTTTCACCTATGGTGTTGTTTTTGTGAATAATATGTATGACATTGCATTGCATTAAAGCATGATTTGTCTTACTAAGCCGTTGGCTTAGCGCGATAGTGTTTAATCGCGCAGGTAACAGAGTTGAACCCGAGAGTTCTTCGAGACCTAGTGAGAGTAGACATTGAAGGGTTTATTCTTGGATTTAAAGATCAGAGAAGAGCTGCCAATCATGTATAAATTCTTTATGTTTTGTAAAGTATTGTGTATAATGTAAATATGTGTATATTTATAGATATGGACTTAAATGTTTTCATATATGTAAATATTTTATAAATTCCGCTGCGTATTAAGTAAATGTATTTATATCTATTTTGTTTTATATTACAAGTAATTACTTATTTTTCTCTAATGTATAATGAGAAAGCTTATAGTATCATTTAAAATGTTTTGAATGTTAATAAAAATCAGTAGCATTCCTATATTCGATACATGTATACTACATTGTGGTGTATGTAGTGTGTATGTATTGGGTGTGGGGGTGTTACATGTTTGGTAGATGTTCTATATATATTTGGTATATTGTAACACCCATATACTCTATATATATAAAAAAAAAGACAGCCCGGTGCACGAATGCTTCCGCAATGAGCGGGGTCCGGGGAAGGGTTGGACCCATTGGGTCTTTGTACGCGGCCTTCCCTTGCAATACATACAATACATAAGTACTATATAAGTACTATATATATATCCTATATACATACAATACGTATATAAAATATAAGGATGTCACGTTTTAGTATTGTATAAAGCCATTACCTTAGTTTCACAATAAAAATATATTTTTAATTAAAGAACATTTATAAAACCATTAAATTTTTTTGATTATATTACAATTATATAAATTACATTAGTATTGTATAAAGCCCTTACCTTAGTTTCATAATAAAAATATATTTTTAATTAAAGAACATTTATAAAACCATTAAAAACCTTTGATTATATTACAAATATATAAATTACATTGTCTTTTCCAAAATTCACTTATGTACATATATATTTTTATCAAAATACAACATAATAAAATTGTACATGTATGCACTACCTTCTAGATGGTCTCGAAATACTCTTACTCTTCTCGTGGAACAACTGTATGACTCCCAGATCAACCATCTACTCACCTGCGTGATTTACATAACTGCGCTAAGCTCGAAAGCTTAATAGTATATATAAATATTATATACATATATTACAGAAAATCATACTCACATACTAACATCATTTATTATCATATTCTTATCATGTTTTTTTTTATTATCAATGCACTTTTCATATCTTCTCACTAAATTCATAATTTATATATATCTTTAACATAAGCCACAATTCGATGACTTATCATAATATTCATGAAATAATACACAATTTTCACACCCATATACATATTACACATCACATTATATTTTCATAATCTCCTTTTTAATATCAAGACTTAGCTCTGCTCAAGTCTTTCAACAATTCATTTCTCATCATTTAACATATTTTTTTAAGCCACATTCATTTTCAGTAATTTGCTTATGTATTGTGATCATATCATTCCAGGATCACCAACACATTTCTCATATGATTATATCTTAATATATTGCACAATTGTTCCACAATTCATAATTCACAATAAAGCAAACACAAGCATGGGCCCAAAAGAGTCTAATATGCTATTCAAATTCCAGAGTTACTGTTTTGGTCCAAGATGACATCATGTGTCTAGCCCCGAAGGCAAATCATAATCACAATGAGGATTATCTTATATGTAACATCTCAACTAGGCTTCAAGGACTAGGCCCAACCCAACTTCAAGGGTCTGCTATATCATGTAACACCCAACTAGGCTTCAAGGACCAGGCTCAACCCAACTTCAAGGGACTGTTACGTTTTGGGCATGCCACCAAATACAAAACTCTGAAAATTGAATAACATACTAGGCACACAATTCTTTCATAATTCCATTATCAATATCTTTCTCATTTTCTCAAGATCAAGTTAGGCATAATGCCTCAATTATCTCATTTATATCAATATAGTCATCACCAATGTCTTTACATACCATTTCTAATATATACATAATAAATTACATTACCCATACATTTTGGGTCATTATCATATTTTGCACATGGTTCACATTACGTATAATGCATTTGTGACGTCATACCAATCATAGCATATTACTCATGTACCAACAATGTAGTAAGTAACTTAATACATTTTTCAACCAAATGTGTTAAATCCAAATGCCATGCAAATATAAGCAATTATACCAAGTTTGTACTTACCTTATGAAACACTCCAAAATAAGCTTTAAAACTTCCTCTAATCTTCTCTAACAAAAGATCAATTTAATCGGTTTAAACTTCAAATTTTTTCAGATCTTTCAAGATGCCAAGAACGAAGATGGTTTCCCACTGCAAGAAGAAGAGACCTACAACTGAAGGTGCATCTTCATCTTCATCGTTTTCATCTTTGATGAGAGCGAATCTTTTGGCTTGGGGTTTCTTCCTGACGAGGTATGTCAATGATGAATCCCTTAATGCTCTTAATATTAGGGATAATTTTTATCATTATGTTCAAATCCTTGGGTGGGAGAACCTAGTCTCCTTATGACCTTTGCAATTTCAAGAGCTTACTTTAGAGTTCTTAATATCTCTTAATGTTGAAAGAGATGCGCAGAAAATTTGCTCTAGGTTGAGTTTTAAGTTGTTTGGAAAGTCATTTGTGATTAGTATTGAACAATTAATTGGTATATTTGGTTTCCATCAACATGGTGAAAGGTCGGTACCTAAGGAATTTAAACAATAATTTGCTTAGGGAGCATTGGGCTCGGGGACTTATGTGGCCAAATCGGCCAAAACAACTAAATTGAGCAATCCCGCTTTGAGGTATTTGCATAGTTTTATGTCTTGCGAATTCTTTGCTAGGAAGGAAAGCCCGGGTGTAGTGGAACTGAGTGAACTATTTTTCTTAGATTGTGTGGTTAATGCAGTGCCTATTAGTTCCGGCTATTGGTTAGCCGATGTTTTTGATAGTGTGGCAAATAAGAAGAAGGGGGCTATATGTATTGGAGGATTGGTTACCACATTGGCCATAGCCCTTTTTGATGATTTTGACCCGAGTACCTATCGCATGACTAGAATTACGGGTAATGATTCATTGGATTTGGCTACACTAGAGAAGATGCATATGGCGGTGCATAGGAGAGGGGCTTATATGATGGCTTCAGCTGAGCCAGACGTACCGGGGGACAGACAGAAGAGAACTCGAGTTCAAAAGGAGTCCGATTCAGATTCTCTTGATTTAGATGAAGATGCTCCGGTCTCGGATAATCAAGAGATACTTAATAGGATTGAGGCCCTAGAGAGCAAGGTAGACCGTAACCATATTGTGGTCTTGCAATAGTTGGATCAAATTAATAGCAACCTTGCTAAGATTTTGAGTCTTCATCCCTCAGCTGCATCATCTTCACATCCTCCTTCACCGTAGATCGCATTGGCTCTAATCTTTAGAGAGATTTTCCTTACTTTCTTGTGTTTAGTTATTGCATATTTTTGTTATTTTTCATTTTTTTTGTTTTTAATGTTAACATTTTATATTTTGGATATTTTATTTTATATATTGTATTTTGTTTTTGAACATTTGTGTTTGTGATGAAAAGTTAGGGTTTTGCCTCACCAGGGTAAGATGGAAAACATGTTGTACCTTAACTCTTTCTCTTTATTATTCTTGTTTTCCATTGAGGACAATGTAAATTCTAAAGTGTGGGGTAATCTTTTAGCTTTTCTTTAATTTTTGTTTTGTTTGTCTTGGTGTGTTTTATTGTGCGTTGTGCATGGTATAATTGTTGAAAACTTATTGACTTTTCTGTGATTCTGGTATTATATTTGAGACTTTAGTATCAGCATAGAGATTAGCATTTGAATTCATTTAGGATCAATTTTCACATTCTGAAATTCATGACGTATAAATCTTTGTGAACCCACCTTTGTGAGTTTTGAGCCTCATAGATTGAATGTTATTGTCAATTGAATTTCTTTTCTTAAGAGTGCACCTTCATGATTTTGCATCTCTAGAGTTTACTTTTGCATACTAATTGAACTCACATTATGATTTAATCTCAAGTTTTAAAATGATGAAGGCAAATTAGGTTAACCCTTTAGCTTAAAAAGACCTCCCTTAATTATGAATTCCTTAGTGAGCCAAGTTGAGCCTTTGACCTTTTCTTGATTGATCAACACAATTCACAACTCAACTTTTTCTTATTATTATCATACCTGCATTAAGGAATGGAGTTTCTTATGATATGACAATAGGGTGGTTTAATTCATAAGTGTGGGGTAAGCAATTTAAAAAAAAAACAAAAATAGTATTGCTTTAGTAAGATGTAGGGCTGAAATGCATACTTTGCACATTGTATTTGCTAAGAGTCGATTATTCTTTTCCTTTACATTGTAAGCTAGATGTTTCATGCAATTTTATATTTTGTATATATATATATATTAAAAAAAAAGAAGTAAAAAAAAAGAAAAAAGGAAAATAAAAGTGAAGATATATATATATATATGTACAGAATTCATATATTTTCTAGCATTAGAGGAATGTCGACTCATGTACTTTTCTTTAAGTATGCAAGTATGTGAGATTATCAATGGTTGGTGCATATGCCATTTGAGGAGTTATGAGTTTCTGAGCAAGAGTATTGTCTTATTTAGATACCCTATTTCTTGATGCAGTTATGATACAATTAAGCAAGTTTATGGCAATATGCAGTCATGAGTGGTTTGAGTGAATTAACCTATGAAATCGAGTGAAACACTTAGATGAGAGATGAGATTTGTATGTCTGGAATAATGAATGAGTTAAGAAAATCTTGATTGAAGGAAATTGCAATTATTTATGGCCAAGTCTTAAAGGATTTCATATTATATGCTGGAATTATAGTTAAGGTTGTTTGAGTTTTTAATTATAGCAAAGTTTTAAGTGTGGGGTAGTTGTTTTATTAGTTTTTGTCATAGAATTGTGTCTTATTTATTATGATGATTATTGTTTTATTTAGGTATTTTTGTAGTTTTAATATGTTTATTTAGTGTTTTCATTAATTTTGGTAGTTTTAATTTATTTGAGTGTTTATGTTATTTTTGTCCTAGTTTTTAGTGTGTGTTTGTGTGTTGAATGTTTATTTGATTCTTGTTTAAAGTGTGTTTCAAGTGTTTGTGTTAGGTTAATATGCAAGGAACCATATTAAGGGCAAAACCAAGGATCAAGAGAGGAAGGAAAGACCAAGGAACCAAGAGAAGAAAACAATGGACAGTAGCTGACACAAGCAGAGGACACAGCCAAGCTTGTGGCCATGTCCCATACCAAGCTAAGGAGGAAGCCAACAGATCAGTAGCTGACACACTCAAGGGACACGACCAAGCTTGTGGCCATGTCCCTCCAAATTTGTCAAACACGGCCAAATTGTCTAAGCTTGGCCGTGTCACACTCAATTCCAAAGAAAGAAGAAAGATGAAAATCAAACAGAGGCAGACACCTTTAGGGGACACGGCCAAGCTTGTGGCCGTGTCCCTCCAAGAACCTCAAACAAGGCCAAGCTTGTCTAAGCTTGGCCGTGTCATTCATGGATTAAACGAAGAAAGAAAAAAGTGGAGTTTTAAGTGAGGTTTCGTATAAATTATACGATTAGGGTTTTCAAGGGTAGAGAGTTTTGGGTTTTTCAGCCGTCCGAGAATAAGTTAGGGTTTCTAATTTTATTTTCTTAGAGATTATGGAACACTTTGATTAAACTAGCCTAGACTAGATTTGTTCTTGCCATTGATACATTCTTTGAGCAAGTTCTGAACAAGAGATTCTTCAAGAGCTAAGAAGTTTGTAATTTGGTTTTGTTCTCAAACTTTATCTCTTAAATTTCTTGGGAATTGTATTCATGAATATTATTATGTCTAAACTGATTTCTTTGAATTTTAATGAGATGAATATGTTTGATATCATTATGAACTAATTTGATCTAGTCTGGGGTTTGTATGGATCTACTATGATTGTATGAATTGGTTATTGCTCTTAACTGAATTATTTCTTTAGCCTTGATTGAATGAAATTGTTGTTAATATATAATTGATTGGCCACCAATTATGTGTTTTAGGTATTAGATGAAGGATTGAGAGATGAAGTCTAATGCTGGAACAATTCAATTAGGTACTTAGGTGAATTAGAGATATAACCTAAGAAAAAGATCATATCAATTGTAACAAGATTAGTTGAAAGAGGTTTGAATGCGAGAGCTTATTTCCTTGACTTGATTAATTAAGTTGCTTGAGATTTAATCTTTGAAATTAAATTGGTTGAGAGGAATAATCATTCATACATATAAGTTAGTAGAGAAGTGCAAACCCTAGACCATTCTATTAAGTGAATCAATACGTCAGCTCAGTTTACTTTTATTGTTTTAAACTCCAATCAATCTATTTTCATTAGTTGTTAGCAATTTAAATTTATTCTAATTTGTTATTTGCAACCTAATAATCAATTAGCTTATCTATCTTCCTTGAGAGACGACCTTGGGGCGATCACCTTTTCTACAGCTACCTCGTATACTTGCGAGTGACGCTTATAGTAGAACTTAATTTGAGCGAAACATGGCTTATAAATCAATACTGCCCCTCTATCATTCTTCTTCAAACATTTCCAATCGCAATGCTAAGTTCGTAAAACAAAGATCACATATTCATTCTCTAAACTTTTTCTACACAAAGAGTTAACACATTTCAACTCTGTTTCAAAGCAATTTACTCTTGATCACTTGATCATCATTAGCCTAACTTGTGTTTCAACAATATTATCATTAACATCTCTTACATATACACATTCGTTCGTATGCTAATTTTACACAATTTCCATTTATTACTCCATTTCTAATCTATCTCTTACAAAAATTTTCATTCATTATACTTTCCTTTTTCCTTACAATCTCTTATTATACACATATACATAGAACATTTCCACACGCATATACTTTGGGCCCAAAATATTATACAATCATCAAGTTCAGTTATTAAAACAACAATTTCACCATCCAGTGTTACTCGAGTCCAATCTCACTCTCAATTTTATCACACAGCCTAGCTCTGTGCAGGTCAAGACCTAAACTCTCTTAGGTTTACTAATACATGCAATATCATTCTGAATATCACTAGACAAATAATTGTATAAGATAACAAACATACAATAACATTTTTTTTCTAATACTTTCCACATTTTCTTACATATCACAATTACGTTCATATTGAAAAACTCATCTTGTAACATCCCGAATTCCAGATTGGTAAGAAAAAGACATAGAGGATATGATTTAGGCTTAGAACAAAGGAGCTTAGAACATGACCTATAACTTGAGCTCGAATTTCATCCAAGTTAATGACAGAATTAGAGAGTATCAAAGAAGACTTAATTGTTTATTTGTGTCTTAGCTAGACGTATAACTTTAAATTACCCAATTTGGAGTTGTACATATAAAGATATGATGGATTCAGTAGACAATGTGCAAACTGCCTCAGGACAGCATAGTAGGCTTGTCTTCAAAGGACTGTCAAAAATCAGATATAGCTCGGATCAAACTGAAATTTTGATACAATATATCCCCGGATGTCTAGTTTCAGTGGGAATAAGAATTAATTAATTTGGAGTTGTGAGTAAAAAGATATTAATAAAGAAAGACAGCAAGATCAGGAAGGGATATCAAAAGGACCTAAGTGGAAATTTCTCAAAAGTTAGGGGCAACTATGTAAACTTAAAAATTTAGTGTCGGAAGTTCTTAATAGTGCCCATATCCGACCCCGGAAGAATATTCTTGAGATTAATCGGGTCATAACCGTAGGTTTCAATTTTTCCTGAAAACGCACGGTTTGTAAGTTACGGGCGATTTTCCGATAAGGACATTTTGGACATTTCCACTGGAGGGGCGATTTTGTAATTAAATATAACTTTGGGGGCAAAATATTAAAAGAAAAAAAAACCACTTTCAAGTGGCCAAATCCTAGCCATTAAATCCAAATGTGTTGGACAAATCATGGCTATTGAAAATAAACCAAATCCTAGCCATTAAATCCAAATGTGTTGGACAAATCATGGCCATTGAAAATAAACCAAATCCTAGCCATTAAATCCAAATGTGTTGGACAAATCATGCCCATTGAAAATAAATCAAATCCTAGCCATTAAATCCAAATGTGTTGGACAAATCATGGCCATTGAAAATAAACCAAATCCTAGCCATTAAATCCAAATGTGTTGGACAAATCATGGCCATTGAAAATAAATAAATAAATTAAATGTAAATTAAATTATAAATAACTAATTATGGTCATCCAAACCCAAGTAAGGATCAAAAAGACACCACCATCACCACTTTTCTTCTTCTTTAAGTCGTGCTCCCCCTCCCTTCCATTTTCAAGGAGACAAGTTTCAAGTCTAAGCCATTTTTTAAGTGAAATTCAATAGGAAATAAGGTAAGATACCATCCTAAGTCTTATTCTTTCATTAGAATTAGGTATTAGGCTATGTTTAGGAAGATTTGATATTATGTTCATGTTGGGAAAGAATTAGTAAGTTGATGATTATGGTGAAAAATGATAAACTACTTAAAGGAAATGATGTAAATGGTGATTATTAGTAAGAATAAGTAAAGGATTGTTAGAAAATCATAAGGTAGCATCATGTTCATATCTAGGGTTTATTCTTACATATGTGACATATTAAATTCATAGGAAATCAAGGAGATTAGAGAGGAAAGGAAGTGAAATAGATAAGAAGAGCAAGGAAAAACAAGGTTTGGTACTTTAACCATTGAACTCCTTTTTGAAAATTTTTCTGTTTTACAATTAGTAAAATGCTGTGACTTGTATGATTTTTAATTAAATATAGAAAACTTATATTGAGTTGAATTTTGGATATGTTGTTTTTTAATAAGTCTAGTATTTGAGAAAAATAATTTGGAACCACATTGATTGAATTTAATTTACGGAATTTATAAAATACAAAACTGCTGCCAGGATGCAGGGCAACTGGAGCAGTCTGGTTGGGTGAACTATTTGACCAAGAATTTGTTTCCATTTTGATCTGAAATTTTAAAGGAATGATTTTAACATGTAAAAATAAATTCTGTAAAAATTTTAGAATTTTTACTCAAGTGGATTATTTTATACGATTTTTCAAAATAAGGATCGAGTTGAGTCCAAAACCAGAATTTACTATTCATATGGTCATTTTGCTAATATTCATTTGGTCATTTTTCAAAAGTAATCCAATTGATTCCTTATGAATATAAATGAGTATAGTATGTTATTAAAATGATAAAATATGATATTTCAAGTTGAAATAATATAAGAACCATAAGTCGATAATTGTATAATGCATATTCGATTAAGAAATGGTATGAGAATTTTGGCTCCACTTGGTATCTGGGACAGTACTGAGTACGGTAAGGGTATGATATATCATACTATATGCAGTGCTGCTTTAATATAGGACTTCGGTCCGAGTTATATAGGGTGACGACCCGAGCTATATAGGACTTCGGTCCACAGAATATATATACAGTTGTTTCAGTTAGTTCCTTACCATACATTAGTCTACCAAATTACCTTGTGGAGCGAATTGATAAAATGATAATAACTGAATATATGACATGTATGGATTGTTTTTACTGTGATATTATTTTTCAATACGATTCATTGATTTTTTTAAAGTGCATTATGCTTTTATAATTATTTTCCATAATTAGTTAAAGTACCCACTAAGCAATGCTTAGCGAGTTTAGTTTCTTCTAAACTCGTAGGTTATTAGCAAGGAGCCAGTAGCGAGCAGAAGAGTCCTGCGATCCATCGGTCATCAACAAACTTAGGTGGTGCTCTTTATTTTGTATTTTGGTGTTAGAAACTGGCATGTACTTATTTGAGCAATACAAAGAGATAACTTGATGTAGCATGTAAATCTAGTAATGTATAATAACTGTATGATTTTGATTTGAGTTGGGTTGTGAATATAGAAGTGTGAATTCTTCTTGCAGGATTGTAGTTGAGGTTATAAGGGTGGATTATTGGGAGTGTGCTAGTATTGAATTGTGAAACAAAATGTTTTTCATAAATAAGAAAAAATTAGTTTTGTCGACACTTGGGACCTTCATTTTTAGGGGAGGTTATGACAAATTTTTTTTTAAAATCTGCACTTAAAATTGGCTAAGTAAAATATAAAGACACAACCATCATGAGATAACAGTCCATCTTGGTCTATTAACGTAGGCTAAGATGGGGTGTTACACATCTCACATATCATATACATGTATACACATAATCATACAATTATACTCAATTTCTCTTTTACATACAATCTATACAAATTTAATATTTATCGCATTTCAGAGAATATTATCATTTCTCATTCTTTTGACATGACTTAGGTTATTCATCAACTCAACATATATATACACTCTGACCACAACATAATTAATATTTTTTTTTATAACACTTCACATAAATCTTAGTCACATTTTCAATGTGACATCTCTCTCACATTTTTTATGCATTAATCATACCCTTCGTATCCATTTTCATCATTTCCAATCCAATTATCTAATGTAACTCATTTTCACTTACTTAATCATTTCCCTTTAGTTCATAACAAATTTTTTATTTATATTATCAACCACATTACACATTACATAACACTTCCATAAGCAGTATTATTCATTCAAAATACCTCATATGCTTAATATACATTAAATTATCAGGATCTAAGTAATCCTCATGAAAATTCCATTAAAACTCCAAACTCTCAACTTACTACTTCGCTTAAACTTCAATCTACTAATCTCATTTTTTTTTACATTTAACTTTAAAAATATTATTTATATAGTAATATAACATCAAAACACATCATTTTCACAATTATAAAAGCCCATTTCAAAAAAAATCCAAATTTCACATGTAACTACCATTAATATGAACTTTAACAACACCCAAGCATATCACATTTCTAACATTAAAATCACAATATTTGCATTAAACAACACTAATATATCTCCTCAGATTAACCAACATCTTCTATTTTTAAAAACATTAACTTTACATAACCAAATCCTAAATTTTCACACATTGTCCTTATCAATCAACCAACTCAATATTCCCCCATACTCTCTTTATTTTAATATCATATCTACCCATTTTAACAATCAAACAATATTTTCTCTTTCTAGCAATCCAAACATAGTCTTTATTAGAAAGAGAACCAAGCTTTAGAGAAGAGGTACTTAATTAAATCTTGATGATTTTTTTAAACTCATTTCCAACATTATTCTCATATTCATTATCTTATAACCTATTTCACAAACACATTTCAATAATCAATAATTTCAAAATTAGTTTTACTTAAGTAAACTCCAATTCTTTAATTTATCAATTAAACTTATACAAATTTTTCCATATCATTTCTTTCTCTAGCTTTACTTTCATGTAAAGCCTCATTCACACACTATCATCCAACTCATGTCATTCAAATATATCACATCACAATTCACATAATGCCACATCCGAGACCAACCTAGGTGTTAATGCATATGCATGTATCACAAGTTTCATTTTTTTTAAAAAAAAATTTCATCTTTTTTTTAAATCTCCTTAGACTGAGAATCTCAAACCTAAGCTCTGATACCAAAATAATTGTAATACCCATATACTCTATATAAGTACTATACATATACCCTGTATACATATAATACTTATATAAAGTATAAGGATATCACATTTCAGTATTGTATAAAGCCCTTACCTTAGTTCCATAACAAAGATATATTTTTAATTAAAGAACATTTACAAAACCGTTAAAAACTTTTGATTATATTACAAATATATAAATTACATTGTCTTTTCCAAAATTCACTTATGTACATATACATTTTTATCAAAATACAACATAATAAAATTGTACATGTATGCATCACCTTCTAGTTGGTCTCAAAATACTCTTATTCTTCTCGCGGCACAACTGTATGGCTCCCAGATCAACCATCTACTCACCTGCACGATTTACATAACCACGCTAAGCTCGAAAGCTTAGTAGTATATATAAATATTATATACATACATTACAAAAAATCATACTCACATACTAACATCATTTATCATCATGTTCTTATCATATTTTTTATTGTCAATGCACTTTTCATATCTTCTCATTAAATTCATAATTTATATATATCTTTAACATAAGCCACAATTCGATGGCTTATCATAATATTCATGAAACAATACACAAAATTTCCATACTCATATACATATTACACATCACATTATATTTTCATAATCTCCTTTTTAATATCAAGACTTAGCTTTGCTCAAGTCTTTCAACAATTCATTTCTCATCATTTAGCATATTTTCTTAAGCCACATTCCTTTTTAGTAATTTGCTTATGTATTATGATCATATCATTCCAGGATCACCATCACATTTCTCATATCATTATATCTTAATATATTGTACAATTGTTCCTCAATTCATAATTCACATTAAAGCAAACACAAGCATGGGCCCAAAAGAATCTAATATGCTATTCAAATTTCAGAGTTACTGTTTTGGTCCAAGATGACATCATGTGTCTAGACCCGAAGGTAAATCATAATCACAATGAGGATTACCTCATATGTATCATCCCAACTAGGCTTCAAGGACTAGGCCCAACCCAGTTTCAAGGGTCTGCTACATCATGTAACACCCAACTAGGATTCAAGGACCAGGCCCAACCTAGCTTCAAGGGACCGTTAAGTTTTAATCATGCCACCAAATACAAAACTCTGAAAATTTAATAACTTACTAGGCACACAATTCTTTCATAATTCCATTATCAATATCTTTCTCATTTTCTCAAGATCAAGCTAGGCATAATGCCTCAATTATCTCATTTATATCAATATAGTCATCACCAATGTCTTTACATACCATTTTTAATGTATACATAATAAATTACATTACCCATACATTTTGGGTCATTATCATATTTTGCACATAGTTCACATTACATATAATGCAATTGTGACGTCATACCAATCATAGCATATTACTCATGTACCAACAATGTAGTAAGTAACTTAACACATTTTCCAACCAAATGTGTTAAGTCCAAATGCCATGCAAATATAAGCAATTATTCCAAGTTTGTACTTACCTTATGAAACACTCCAAAATAAGCTTTAAAACTTCCTCTAACATTCTCTTCCAAGTTGCCCTTCAACACTAAGGTTGGGCAAACTACTCTCTCTCAATGCCTATACCAAATGTGATCATAAACAACCATTTAGTATCACATTCTAAGGCATTCTTAACATTTAAATCATTTAAATAGGAATTACAAATGAAAAACAACAAAAAGAGTTATTTTTATATGACACGCTTAACAACACGGGCGTGTTGATGACCGTGTTATTAACTCATTCATACAGAAGTATTGGCGCGTCCAATGACATGGGCGTGTCACTGCCCGTGTCATTCATTCTACCTCATAAAAATATTGACATGCCCAATAATACGGGCGTGTTCAAGGCCGTGTCAATTAACTTATTTCACAGTAGCCGCGACACGTCCAGAGACATGGCCGTATTAATGGTCGTGTCATCAATGTTAAACTCAGCACCGTTGACACACCCAATGACATGGCCGTGTTAGGCAAAAGTTTTGTATTTCGAACTTTCATCCATATGAACACAATCATTCCAAAATCAATACTACAACACCCTTAATCATCATGTTAGTTTATATTCATAATTCACCCATCAATTCAACACTTATATAACTCCAACATATCTTAATAATAATCATTATATAATTCATTTATACAATCATCCATGTATCAATTTACTCAATTCCCAATTTATACTCTTTTCCTTATCACCCTTATTCCTCAATTTCAACTACTCATTATCATCCTCACAAATAATCATATTTTCATCATCTAAGCACCAATTCAACATATATATATATATATACTTCAATATTTCATTATCATCATAATATTCAATTAATCATCACTTTCTCTCACTAACCATATCACATATAAACTCAAAATATATAAAAATCAGCTCAAGGAAAAGAGCACATGAATTTTTTTCCAAATCTTCAATATCCACCTTCAATTCTCTTAAGACTTATGAGTTTGATGTGCATATAAACAAAATCAAACTCTTCTCTCTCTTTCTATTCCCACGCTCAAAGAGGAAGAAGAAGAAGAAAGAAAGAAAGAGAGAAAGCTCTCTTTTTAATCTTCATCCTTATCTTATATATATATATATATATATAAAATAATATAATTATTTCCACCTAAAATTTTCCCACCAATAATAATTATCGTTCTTTTGACTTTCATTTCTTATTTTTCTCTTGTCATTATTATCATTATTAATTAATTATTTAAAATTTACTTTTCCTACACTAATGTATACATCATGTATATATGGTGTATATGTTGATATATGTATATATCTTATATATTGTATTTATATTTTCCATAAATTTTAAATACAATATATATATATATATATATATATATAACATTCTTCATATACATCTATCTTTTATTATATTTTCTTTACCTATTTCACCAATATATTCTCTCATAACTACTATTTCAAAGTACATCAAAAATTGAGGTATTACCTGTATATTATGTATGGGATGTAGATGTTTGATAGAAGTGATGTATATGTTATTTATTTATCATATATGTTGTGTTATATTATTTAGATATTTTGTGGACATTCTGTTAATATAAAATTTAAAAAATAAAGTTAAAAAATATAAAATAAAATATATAAATTTTTTATAGATATTTTATGTATGTTTGATATATTTGTGTGCGTATTTTATATATGTTGTGTATATTTATAAATGTATTTATTTATTTTTTTATATATATTGAGAATATGATATTAACAAATTATTTTTGAATAAAAAATATACATAAAAATAAAATATAAAAAATTAAATAAGTAAAGAAAAAAAAAATAATAAAAATTAAAGTCGAAAGAAATAAAAAAGCAAAAAATAGCAAAATTTGAAGAAAAAAATGGAATGCTGGGAAAAACACTAAAAGTGTATTCAATATTTTTTCCGTTATATAAAGATATACTTATTTCTCATTTCACAAGGATTAAGAAATATTAATTATTTTTATTAAAAATTTAATTTATATATATATATATTTATATTATATCCCTACTTTATGATGAAATATATTTAATAAATAATATTAAATAGAGGGATTACGAAATATTAATTATTTTTATTGAAAATGTAAATTTATATACATTTTTCATATTATATCCCGACTTTATGATGAGATACATTTAATAAGTAAGATTAAACAGAAGTATTATAGAGAATTTATATGATAATTAATTTATTAAAATAGTGGGTGGACTATAATTTGGGACAATAAAAAAAAGTGAGTCTATCTTTGTAGGATGGAGAGAATATATTTTTTTATTTTTTACTTTTTTTTTATTTTTATACATTGCATAATCATTTAAGTTTTATTGCGTATCATGGATTAGTCTATTTCTTAATTTCTTACTCGCGAAAAATTCTAGAAATAGCCAAATTTAATTAAATATATATATGAATCACACTGCCTTCATTTTTAATTAAATTTGGCTATTTCTAAGCTAAATCTTGAACTTTACATGAATTTACAGATTCAAATAAATTTTTCTCAAGAAACTCACATTGAAACAATACAAACCAAAAAAAATGATCAAAATCACATTCCAACAAGGGTGGATGCAAAATTTAAAGTTAGTAGAGGTTAACTCCATGTTGAACTTATGTTTTTATGTTTTTAATAGCTATAACTCTTATAAAATATTTTGAGACTCTGAAATAATAAATTTAAAACTCATTAATATATTTAGCTTCACTCATTAATGATATAATTAATAAGAAAAAGTATACAAAAAAGAATAAATTAAAATTTTAAGATTTTTTGTGACCCACACAATTAATTGAGAGCAAATTGAGATGAAAATTTCATAAATAATGCAATAATAGTTTTGCATATAAATTCTTGAAAATCATTGTATATTTGCTATTCATGTATATAAATAATAAATAAATCTAATGATATAAAAATTTATAAATATTAAAATAAAAAAATAAAAATAAAAATGAGAAATTTACATAAATAACTCTTATGATCCCATGACATAGTTTTTATCCCTCTTCAGATTAGCATAGTAAAGACTATTGGCTAAAAAAAAAAAGACTATTGGCTCCACAATTGAGAAAATTACCAGCAATATGATATTTTCTTTAATATCGTCCATTTTCTCTTCATGTGTTTCAACAATAGCAGCCATATCAAAAAACCCAATTTGCAACTGTATCAAGCTTCCCTGCAAATCCATCACAACCTCATGCCTCTCTTTGCTTTTTCAAATCAATTAATTTCCCAACATATAACAGTCTTATACTCTATAAACATATAATACACACATTTTCAATATGTAAAATACACATATACGGTATAAAAATATCACAATCCGGTTTAATAAAAATTTCTATATTCCCTTATTACTCAAAACATTTGTATATATATATATATATTAGAAAATATGATACCTCACATTACTCTATTATTTAAAACACTCTTTATAATTTACAGTATATACTTACATACTCTCAAAACATAATATTAAAATATACTTTAATATAATATTTATACATGCTGGCAAAATGACTTTGTTCTTGATTAGTAGAACTCTCCAGTTCTACTGGATCACCGGTGTCACCTATGTGATGAATTACAATCACGCTAAGCCAAAGCCTAGTGGTACAAACTTTGAAAATAATAAAATTTAAAAACATTGCCAATGCATAATATTCATATGCTATGTCATCACATGATATTCAAGACCACTTTTGGATATATGCTTACATCACTTGATAATTCACACAAACACATACACAAGCATGGGCCCAAACAACTAATACATTATTCAAATCTCAGAGTTACCGTTTTGGTCTATAATGACATCATGTGTCTAGCCCCGAAGGCAAAATATCAATGTAACAGTCCAACTAGGCTTTGGCTTAAGACTCGGTCTTTTCACCCAGCCCAGCTTCAAAGACTTGTTTCTAAGGCTTACGACCTGGTCTTTTTACCTCAAAAATATTTTCACAGTAATGCCAAACGTTTAGCCCCATGGGTAAATATAGGCATGCCGCCAAACATAGAACTCTGAAAATTGAATAACATATTAGGCACATAATTATTTTATATTTTCATTATCAATCTCCTTCTCATTTTCTCATGATCAAGCTAGGCACATTGTCTTATTTATTTCATTTATATCAACATCATCATATAATCATAATGTATCTCATTTTATACAATTTAGCCATCACCAATGGTTTTACATAATATCTTTAATGTATACACAATAAACCACATTACCCAAATATTTTGAGTCATTTTCATATTTTGCACATAGTTCACATTTGATTCAATTTAGCTATTAATAATGGCTTTTCACAATGCATGATAATGCATACATAGCAATTCACATGTTTTAGCATCATGTTCATGAATACTTAATGTATCAAGTAGCTTAACACATTTTTCATCCAAAATATGTTAGGCCAAATGTAATGCAATCACATTCCATTTATCAAGAGTTTGTACATACCTTAGGAAATACTCCAAAATAAGCTTTAAAACTTCCTCTAACCTTCTCTTCCAAATTGCCCTTCAACATTAGGGTTGGGCAAGCTACTCTCTCTCAATGCATATACTAAATGTGATCATAAACAACCATTTAATATCACATTCTAAGGCATTCTCAACATCAAATCATTTAAATGGGAATTACAAATGAAAAATAAAGAAAAGAGTTATTCCCAAGTGACATGCCCAACAACACGGGCGTGTTACTGACCGTGTCACTAACCCAATCACACAGAAGCTTTGAAATATCCAGTGACATGAGCGTGTTCATGGCCGTGTCAATTATTTTTCCTTACAAAAGCTACGACACATTCAGAGACATGGCCATATTAATGGTCGTGTCATCAATGTTGAACTCAGCACCGTTGACACGCCCAACAACATGGTCGTGTCATTGGCCATGTCATTCAAAATTTTTGCATTTCAAACTCTCAACCATATGAACACAAATATTTCAAACTCAACACTACAACACCCTTAATTATCATCTTAGCTTATATCTATAATTCACCCATAAATTCAACACTTAAATAACTCCAACATATCATAACTATCATCTTATTCAATCAATCATCACTTTCTCTCATAACACATTCAAAGAAGAAGAAAGAAAAGAAATCTCTTTTCTTTCAATCCAATCTTAAAAATCATCATTAGCTACTCATAATATCTTCATAATTATTCAAATAAGCCATTAAAACATGCTAATACAAAATCTCCAAAAATCCAAATATCATGTTCTTCCATTGAATTTCAAAGAAACTTTTAAAATGATAAAGAAACTTACCAGATGATGAAGAATCCTCAAAATCTTCACTTAAATCCTTGAAATCCCTTGTAAAATTGGTTTATGCAAGAAGATCAAACTCTCCATTACTCTCTCTCTCTAACTCAAGGCAAAAAGGAGCAAAAGAAGAAGAAGAAGAAGAAAATATCTTCTCTTTCCACCCTTATCTATATATATATATATATAATAAGCCACTATTTAATTCTTTATACTATATATATGTAATGTATATCTTAGGTATATATATATGTCATATTTCCATCAAATATATTTCAAACATATATTTTACTTTTTTCACTTAAAATCCTTTCATTTTCCATTCAAATTATTTATTTAATTTATCCAAATTAATTTATTTTATTTAATATTCAAAAAAATTAGGGGTATTACACAATCTCCTGAAACTAAATTCTCTACAACTTCTTCCCTTGGTTTTTCTCCAGTTGTATAATATCTTCTTATAAGATCATATTTCTATTTGTTATTATATACATTGAATTTTAATTATTAGATTAATTTTAGTAGTAAATGTAATCAATTTCCTTCAAAGATTTGGATTAGTAGCCAACCTGGTAATACTCTTACTGTCCACTATATATATATTGTTGGTTACATTATATGTGTTAGAAAGAGCCAATTGTTGTAATCTAATTAATAGTTTTGTAATTTTAGTTTTACTTTTTAAGTGGTGAGAACATTGAATATATTTGGATTCAATGGTTTGTGTGTTATTCTCTTTTATAAATTTTGTCTTAAATTTGATTAGTGAATTTTGCTTCTATTGCCTCTGGACATAAACTTAACCATATAAATTTATTGTTTTCTCTATTTTTTTTTATTTTTCATTGCATTTTTAGATACTGAGAAGTATCATTCCATATTAGTTTTACATTGTGGCAAATCAAGATGCTTTCAATCTTGGCATAAAATAGACTACGAAAAGTGCTATTAGGGAAGGACAAACTACCGGCTACAATGATTGAATATCAAAAGCAAGAATTGAATGCGAGAACTCTAGTAGCCATTCAATTATGTATGTTAAAAATGAGGTTATTACTGGAAATACTAAACAAGACCTATGATCCAAGCTTGAATCATTATTCATGATAAAAACTCTCACTGCGAAGTTGATGGCAAGGCCTTGTTTGCACATAATTAATATATCTTAAGATGCATTTCTAAAATCACATATTAATAAATTTATTTCTATTGTTATGGGTGCAAAAAATATGGATATCTAGTGTGATGAAGAAGATAAAGCTTTATGCTACTTCACTTTCTACTTCCATCATACAAGCACTTTAGAGATACTATGATTTTCATTAGGCTTACCTTACTATAGAGGAGGTTATGTCAACTTTGTTTTCAAAAGAACTTATGCATTAAAAAAAAAACTTGCATCAAGTAGTGATGATGCTCTAAAAAGCTTGATTGTTAAAGGGAGATCTACCATACTTTTAGTATTACACATATTTATCATATATTCAAAGTTTATTACACTTTTTCATACTTTTAACATATATATATACATGAATTCTTAACACAAGGGTGAAAAACATAAGCATATAAGCCTCATACTAGGCCCGTATATCATAAAATACAAGACAAAAAATCAACCAGTTACCCCACAGTCGTGGCATCTTAACCCCATGCCCATGGGATACAAAACGAAGTTGCCAAATGCCCTAGACCACCCCCACAGTCATGACATTCAAGGACCATGGCTATGGCATTCAAAATAGTTCTGTTTCATCAAAATTTTTAGACAAATAGCCTCATTTTCAATCCCACGGCCGTGGCACTTGATTGCCATGCTCGTGGCATTGGTTTTGGGTCTGCCTTCGGAGTATTTCTTCCTTCGGTAGTCTCAACTCTTATGCCACGCCCATTGTACCTCTAGGCCATGCCCGTGGCCTCCTAAAATTATGTATTCTACACTTTAACTTAATAAAACACAAACATATTAAAGATCTAAGTTAAAAATGTATCAAAACCAAAATTTTGACATAAAAACAATTCACATCAAATGCTTTACTAAAACTTCAATTAATCAAATCTTTAACAATTGATATAATAAAAAACTTTCACAATCATCACTCAAAATTAAGAAAAACAACATCAACAACTTCAATTCCTCCATATATCCCACAACAATTCATTTATTCAGTATTTAAGAAATATCCCATTCTAAATAACTCAATCAACTAATTTAAATATTAAAAATCAAAGAAAAATAAATAATTGCAAATTAAAATACATAAACACATACCTTTGTCAAAAATCCCTCTTTCACTATGATCAATAATATTGTCCTTTCCAGTTTATTCTTCTAAAAATCTATACCTATATATGATTTCCTTTTAAATCTTGGCTAAATCATTGAAAGGATGAAGAAAGGAGAAGTTTTAGTGGTGATGGTGGTGATTGGCGTGGATGATGAGAGAAGAAGAAAGAAATTTCTACACACTCTCTCACACACACACACACATATAAATATAGTTTAATCAAGTGAGGGCATACTCACAATAACTATGGTACACCCTCACTCTAAACCATTGATTCTAATTAGAGTTTTAGTCAATTAAAATCGTAAAAATAATTTTTTTAGTAAATTTTAAAATATATTATTCACTATTTTCTACTTATATCATTTATTCATGTCACTACTATACACTATCAATTATTAATATCAATTAAAAAGTTAAATGTTTAAAATTTTAAACATTACAATTCTCCCCCACTAAAGAAATTTCATTCTCAAAATTTACCTAATAGGGAAGCTTGAAATAATTGAGGGTATTGCCGTCTCATTGTCTCTTCACTTTCCCAAATGGCTTCCTCTATCGAATGATTTCTCCATAACACTTTTACTAAAAGGATGTGCTTACTATGTAATTCCTTTACTTCATGACCTAAGATAGGTACTGTTATTTTTCATAACTCAAATCTGGCTGAATTTTAATGGACTCCATTGGAATCACATGTGAAGGATTTGATCTGTATCATCTAAGCATCGAGACATCGAACATATTGTGAATCTTAGCCAATTATGGGGCAAAGCTAATCGATAGGCTACTGAACCCATACGTTCAAGTACTTCATATGGTCCAATAAACCTAGGACTTAGCTTCCCTTTCTTCCCAAAATAAAGAATCTTCTTCCATGGTGATACCTTCACGAATACCTTATCTCCCATACTATACTCAATGTCCCGTCTTTTCAAATATGCATAAGATTTTTGCTTATCCATTAAAATTTTTAATCGATCCCTTTATAAGTTTCACTTTATCTTTAGTTGCCTTATGATGTCAGGTCCTATGAGTTTGTTCTCATTTAATTCTACCCAAAACAATGGGGTTCTGCACTTCCTTTCATATAATGCTTCATATGGTGCCATACCAATACTCATCTGATAACTGTTGTTATAGGAAAATTCTTCTAAAGGCAAATATCTATCCCAGCTACCTTCAAACTCAATTACACAACTTCTAAGCATATCCTCAAGTACTTGTATGACTCGTTCTGATTGTCCTTTAGTCTATGGATGAAATGCAATACTAAAGTGAAGTCAAGTACCTAATGCTTTTTGAAAGCTCTCCCAAAATCTTAAAGTAAAACGTGGATCTCGATCTAAAATAATGGACATCAGTACTCCATAAAGCCTGACTATCTCATTAATTTACAATTCAGTAAGTCTATCTAATGAATAGTCAATTCAAACTGGAAGAAAATGAGCTGATTTGGTTAACCGATCAATAATCACCCAAATTGTATCATGCTTCTTTGAGTGCTCGGAAGACTAGTCACAAAATCCATGGTGACTTTATCTCACTTTCATTCTAATATTGAGATTGGTTGTAAAAGACCTAATGGAACTTGATGTTCTGCTTTGACTTGCTAACACACTAAACACTGAGTCACATATTCAGTACTATCTTTTTTCATACCAGACCACCAATAATGAGACTTCAAATCTTGATACATCTTATTACTTCTAGGATGTACGATATACATATTATTATGAGCTTCACCATGAATACAGTCTTTTAGTTCCTTCACATTAGGTACACACAATCGGCCTCTATAATACAATCCACCATCTTCTAAAATAACATAATTTGATTTTTCGCCTTTATATACTTGTTTCAATACTTTCAAAAATTTTTGATTTTGTTTTTGAGCTTCTATCACTTTTTGTTTTTTGGCTGGTTCAATACTCATTTCTGCTAACATAACATATTATATCATTTAAGTTATTTAACTCAAAAATACATATATATATATCTATATATAATAATTTATACACAACATACCTGCTAAAGTCTTTTGACTTACAGCATCGGCTACCACATTGGCTTTTCTAGGATGATAGTTAATAATATAATTATAATCTTTAATCAATTCCATCCATCTTCTCAACCTTAAGTTGAGTTATTTTTGTGTTGGCAAATATTTTAAACTTTTATGATCAATAAAAATATAACACCTTTCACCACACAAATAATGTCGCCAGATATTAAGAGGAAATACAATAGCATCCAACTCTAAATCATGTGTAGGATAATTCAATTCATGAGATTTCAATTGCCTAAAGGCATAAGCAATTACCTTACCCTCTTGCATCAATACACAACTAAGTCCCTGATGAGAAGCATCACTATAAACCACATAGTCTTTACTAAGGGTCGGTGGTGTTAATATAAGGGCTTCAGTCAACATGGCCTTTAGTTGTTCAAAACTAGCTTGACATTGATAATCCCATTCAAATTTAATTTCTTTCCTAAGGAGCTTAGTTAAAGGAAGTGCTATCTTTAAAAACCCTTGCATAAATCTTCTATAGTAACCAGCTAACCCAAGAAAATTTTGGACTTCTGTTATATTCTTTGGTGGCTGCCAATTCAAAATGGTTTCAATTTTGCTAGGATCCATATGGATACCATCGAATGACACCACATGACCTAGAAATGCCACTTTTGTCAACCAAAAATTACATTTCGATAGTTTAGCATACAACTGATTCTCCCTCAGCGTATGTAATGCCATTCTCAAATGCTTATCATGCTCCTCATTATTTTTGGAATCAACCAGTATATCATTAATGAAAATAACTAAAAACTGGTCTAAATAGGGTTTGAAGACTCGATTCATTAAGTCCATGAAAGCTGCTGGAGCATTAGTCAAACCAAAGGGCATGACTAAAAATTTATAATGTCCATATCGGGTTCTAAAAGCTGCCTTCGGAATATCTACTTCTTTAACTTTCATTTGATAATAACCCAATTTAAGATCAATCTTAGAGAAAACACCTGCTCCCTTCAACTGATCAAACAAGTCATCAATCCTAGGTAACGTGTAGTTATTCTTAATAGCCACTTTATTCAACTACCAATAATCTATACACAATCTCAGGATACCATCCTTCTTCTTCACAAATAAAATCGGTGCACCCCGAGGTGATATAGTGGGTCTAATTAAACCCTTATCAAGCAATTATTGTAGTTGCACTTTTAACTCTTTTAACTCTGGTGGTGCCATTCTATAAGGTGAAATAAAAATTGGTGCTGTAATCGGAGCTAGATCAATAACAAATTCTACTTTTCTTTCTAGTGGTACCCTTGGTAATTCCTCTGGAAAAACATTTGAAAGCTCACACACTGTAGGTATGTCTCCCAAGACCTTACTTAAATGTCGTGTATCAATAACATAAGCAAGGTAAGGTTCACACCTCTTCCTAATCAACCTTCTAGCTTTAGCTACAGAAATCAAACTAGAAGAGTAAAATTATTTTTCTCCGCAGACTATAATTTCACCATAATCTGGAATTTTAAAAGTCACAACCTTAATACAACAATCCATAATTGCTTGATGTCGAGACAACCAATCCATTCCCAAGATCAAATCAAAATCTTGAAATGGAAGTTCAATCAAATCAGTAGGAAATTCTATATCATGAACTCTAATTGGACAATTTTGATATATTTTGTTTACCCTCACACTATAGCCTAAGGGGTTAGTAACTTCTATTTCAAAAACAAACTTATCAACATGCATATTCTTCTTTAAAGCTAGAGTTGTACAAATATAAGAATGTATAGAACCATGATCTAACAATGCATATGCATCAAGACCAAGTAAAGAAAATTTACCAACTACAACGTCAGGAGCATCCTGGTCCTCCAATGCTCTCATTGGCATAGGCCCTAGCTAGAGCACTACCTCGAGTATAAGATCTATTCACTATTTTAGACCCTCTCTATTGACTAACACTGGGTCGACCATCTCTACCTAGCCTACGGCTTGACTGAGACCTCTGCACAGAACTTTACCCTTCAGCAACTTTAGATTCTTATATCATGGGACAATCTCTAATTTTATGCTCTAGGGAACCACATTTCAAATAAGCCCCCTTTTTTTTTTACCAACAATCTTCACTTGCATGACCCTTGCCACAATATTGATAAGGTGTGGTAACTACCCTTGAAGATGAGCCTGTAACAACTCCAAACCTACCACCTCTAGACCTCTGAAAGCTAGCTCCACTTCCTCTACTAGACTCTTATGTTTGGGCTTGAGTACCTCTTTGTCTTTTCTGACCACCCTACTATTGTTCACTAGAAAATCCCTTCTTTGGCTATTGTCTTCTTCGCTACTCTTGTTTAATCTCATTTTCTATGGTAATTGTAGCATTAATAAGAGTGGAAAATACACCCGAATTTGACTGTTCAAACATCTTACACTTCTCTTTCTCAGATGAAACTAATTCTAAAAAATATTTACTGAGGTGAACAAACTGCCTCTCATATTTATACACAGATGACTACCTTTGTCTCAAGTATAAAAACTCCCTACACTTCTCTTCTATGTAAATTTTACTTACTTATTTTTTCTTAAACTCTTCCTTAAAAAATGCCCATGTGAGTCCACCTGCATGATTTCCATTCTTCTTTATATCCCACCAATTATAAGCTTGCTCATGTAATAAGAAAACTGCACACTCTAACCTTTCCTCATCAGTACAATGCAAAAGATTAAAAATTCTCACTATTCTCTCAAACCAATACTCTGCCACTGAAGAGTCATCAATATCACGAGCTCTAAATTCTTCTACTCCAAGTTTTTTAAGTCTCTCTATTGGAGCTCATTGGGGGCACTAGTGGTGGCAGCGGTTGTGCAGGAGGAGCAACTCCTACAATTTGCCTAAACACTTCCCCCATGTTTCTCATAAACTGGGAGTCCAAAGGAACTTATTCCACAAAAGGTTTCGATGGCTGCTAATTCCCCACACTTGCTTGACTATGTAAGGATGCAACTTGTTCCTCAGCACCTTGATGGGATCTGAAGGCCATCTTACCTATAATCATTAAAAGATCAACTACATCAAACACTTATTACATTATATAGTTCGGATAACAAATTATGAGTAGAGATTTTTGACCCCACTCCCATGTTGAATGGTTCTTGCGACTTTGGCATGTTAGGCTTAGGGCCTTAGAGAACACAAGCCTAAATTCAAAGAAAATGGAGTCGCCACCCGGACGGGCAAAAAAAAAAGGGATAGATTACTCGATTCCTAAGAAATCTCCAACCCCCTAATGGGTTTGTAAGGTGAGAATGACCCAGCCTCCCCATAATGCTCAGTTCATTAGAACCAGCCTCCTTTTCAGATCTAAATATTATTAAATTCTTGGTTATTATGACATTATCCACACTACATACAATTTAAAAGAAATAAACATCATCACTTTATTAAAATAGAAAATGAGCAAGGTAGGCACCCATCGAGGATGGAAACATGCCTTTACAATGTCCAAATCCATAACAGTAGAGAAAATAAATAAAACGGGACACCCACCATAGGTGAAAACATGTCCTTAGAATAGTCCCAAAACTTAAAATAATTTAAATTACATGGAACTTTAACTAATGGGGTATCCACAAAGTGGAAACATACCTCTTACATTCTGAATCTATAATAAACAAATAATAAAAAGACATTCAATCATTCATCATAAATAAAAGTAAACCATTCATTGCAAATCATCCATTAAATAAATGAAACAACGATCATAGGCATATAATAAATTAAATAATTAAAACTAGGGTTCAATCTTAAATAAATAATTAAATGTACAAAATTAGCGCTTTAATTTATGAATTAGGGTTTGGGGTTCCAAGGTTTGGGAATAAGGTTTTGGATTTTTGAAAACTATGGTTCTGGATGTTTTTAAAAAGGGTTAGGTTTTTAAATCTAGAAACTAGGGTTTTTGATTTTGGGTTTCAGAAATTAGCCGGATATGGGGGTTTGAGAATTGGTTTTAGGGTTTTTACAAAATTAGGGTTTAGAGAACAAAGCTAGGGTTTTTGGTTTTTAGAAAAATAGAATTTAGGATTTTAGGGTTCTATAAAACATATTTAGGGTTTTAGGTTTTTTATAAAATAAAATTAGGGTTTTGATAAAACTTAATCACTGTAAGAAAACTTTAAGGCTATTGTCATATTGATTTATAGTAAAGATTTGCATAATGCACATTCTTGTGAATGGCTACTGGATGGAACAAACTTAAGTATACAATCTGCTATGAATCATAAAGCCAATAACCACTGATCATGATTCAAATAAAAAGTGATATGAAACAAAATAATGAATATGACATACTAGAACCAATTTAAACAAAGAATAAATGTATTCAATATCTAAAACCATCATCAGAGCATCTCACATTGAATTTAAATGAATTAAATTTAGAAGGTACCATTGGTTGTTGGCTTCACCAAAATAATACATTGATCCAAGCTTTTACTTGCAGCAAACTGAAGTTCTGGCAGAGCAAAGCAAAGACAATATGTCACTGCCTTTGTATAGTGTTTTTAGGGTTTTACGTATTTTCTTATTTTGGTTAATCGTCACTCTCAAGCTGCTAATCACTCAATGTTGCTAGGGTTCCTTATTAATTATTGCCACCTCCCCCCGAAGCTCTTTAAATTCTGTATTTATAAGAAAATATTTTAGGTTTTAACTTTGTATATGAGTCTTACTTCACCTTGAATTTAAAAACTCCCAAAGCTAATCCGATTAGAATTAGAATTAAAAGTTAATTCAAACTGTATCTAAATGCAATTACACCTAAAATTCAAAATTAACATCCAAACTCAAGACCAAAGGCCCCTGTGGCGAATTGGCATGGGCCAAACTAAATTAAAGATATAAACTAGGTTTTACTTTTTAAAATCAGACTAAATTTGTCTTGGCCTTCTTTAATTAGGATCAAACTAGCTTAGGGTCAAAATTAGGGCTCTATAGTTTACCCCCCTGCTTGAGCGATCTGAGATTTTAATAAAAGAGAGAAAAAAACAACATGACTTTAAGTTGATTTTTGGATAAAGATGGGTTCTGGATCTAAGTTAGTTTGGGTTTTGGATCCGGACTGAGTTTTGGGCTCGAAAATGGTTTGGGTTCTAAACCCGAGTTTGTTTGAGTTTTGGAACCAGATAGAGTTCTGGATTCGAAAATAATTTGTGTTCTGTACCCGAGTTGGTTTAGATTATGGACTCGAAAATGATTTGGGTTTTGGACCCAGGTTGGTTTGTGTTCTGGACCCAGATTCAGCTATGGACTCAAAAATAATTTAGGTTCTGGCCCATATTGGTTTCGGTTCTGGACCCAAAATGATTTGGATTCTGGATCCAGATTGAGTTCAGGACTCAAAAATAGTTTGGGTTCTGGACCCAGATTATTTTGGGTTCTGGACTAGGATTAATTTAGGTTCTGGACTCGAATTCATTTGGGTTCTGGCCTAAAAAATAGTTTGGGTTTTAGACCCAGATTGAATTTTGTACAAAAAAATAATTTAGATTTTGGACTCAAAATTGAATTGGATTGGGTCCTTGGACCTAATATATCTGCAAAAAATTAATTGTAGTTAGTAAAGTATTTATAAAAAGGTGTAAAAAATTTGGCTATTTTTTACCATATATGTGTACCTATGTATTTTTGATCCCTACGTGGAAAAAATATTTTAGAAGTGTAAAAAAATATTTTTAGGCATGCACATATTTATTATATGCATGTGACAGAGTAATAATAATTGACATGAACTATTGATGTTAGTTGCAATGTTACAAAGAAATAATATTTGAGATGAACTAATGATGAAAATTACTTTTCTTTTCTTTTCTTTGTGTTTTATTGACTTTGAACGTTTCTTAGCCTTTTTTCTTTTTTCTTTTTTCTTTTTTTCTTTCCTTTTTTCTATTTAAACAATTCTAACATCCCATTTCTCGTTCATTTAAACTTTGAGACACCATTTATATTTGTAGATGGAGAGGATATAGCATGCTTCAAGATCGGGGTCTTGATCCAACGCTAAATTGCTAGAGTACATCCTATAGCATGAGCATGAAAATGCTGATCTCCTAGCTAGGATGCGGCTTCATCATAGTTCGAGCAAAAAAACTGAGGTAAGGCTTCACTATACTGTAATTTAATGTTTTAGTAGCACAAGGCTGTCTATATATGAGAAAAAATTATAAAGAAAAGAAAGAAAGTATGAAAAGGAAATTATCATTTCAGAAGACTAATTTTTAAGCAATGATTTAATTATTAAAATTATATGAGCCAATGAATTGTAGCAAAATTTAAGAAGTAACTTAATACTAAAAGTAGATAAACTAATGGATTGGAGTAAAAATTTAGTAACTGACTTAGTATTAATAAATTGGAATAGAAATTAATCAGTAACTTATGACAATAATAGACTTGATGCAAAGAGAAAAGAAAAAAATTTATTATTTGTAAGGTGATTTACTTACCTGAGATTGACTTACCTAGTTTAATGTTAATGCGATCGGTGCATTGTCCGAGGTGAAAAGTGTGTTTAGAAAAGCCCGACAATGGTATAATGTAGTGCCTTCTCGGGTAAAATGGATCATCCAAAAGTGTGGTTTTAAAAACTTTATTCTGTAGCAACCATCCAAAGATTGCCTGATAGATAAGAGTGTGGTTCAAGCGCTATCGGAATGGTGGATGGACATGACCTATACTTTCCATCTCCCTGTGGGGGAAATGACCATCAACCCAGTTAATTTTGCTGCTATAACTAGTCTTCACTACCATGGCATTCCGGTCCCTCTTACTAATGATATCCTGACACATGACGAGATTCAACATTTAATAGGCATGGAACCTTCATTAAAAGAGCCATCCAAGATAAAGGTTGAACTGATTTAGAGTTATTGGATCAATTATGCCCGACGGGCTTGTGGAGAAATGGTCGAGCAATACACTCGAGGATTTTTACTATACTTGCTAGGGTCAACCATTTTATATGCTATTATTTGAGTCACTTAACCCAGGGCCAGGTAAAATAGTATTAGTATACCTTGAAATTTTTATATAAAAATCTGCTTACCTTTTGTAATCTTATAGGTTGACTTAGCTTGGTGGAAAACTGAGGAGCGGGCGAATTGGACTCCTCTCATGATTGCTGCACTACCTTACCAATTCTTCCATAAAGTCATTGCTGGTCCTATGTCTATTGGCTGGTTTCTTGGGGAGAGGTTGTATGACTGGTTCCTTGGTCCTAAGCAACAGAGGGTTTTGATGAATAGTCCGACATATACTTTGAATATAACATTAATGCCAAAGAATTGGTGGCAGCTTGAAATGGTTATGATGTTGAAACTTATCTTCTTTCACAAGTTGTTCCATATATCCCATTTATTTGGGCACAACTCTTGAACTTTGATGTTTCTCCTATTGGTCTCTGGGGAGTTATCAAGGAGAAAGAAGGAAGAGAAGAAGAAGAAGAAGAAGAAGAAGAAGAAGAAGAAGAAGAAAATAGTGATGACGAAGAATATGAAGGAGAGGGAAGAGAGTTTATTTCTTATCCCGGGTCTGGTACTTCTCAGGTGAATTTCTAACATGCCGCCTGATATGATTTCTCACTCTTAAATTTGTTCTGACTCTCTTTTATTTTTGTTGTAGGCTACTGGTCAATCTTCTCCACTTGCTCCTTCTTCGTGCCTAGATATGGTGCCTTATCCTCAAGGCTTCGACTGAAACTACCTGGTCTGTCATTCTATTTCATGTTGATTTATACTGTATGTACGCATGATTATGTATGTTCTTACCCTTTCCTTTTCTAACTCACAATGAATGCTTGAGGAAAAAATAAGATACAAGAAGAATTAACTGCCAGCCGCCAACAAACTATCCATCTCCAAGGATTGTATCATCAGTCAGAATAAAACTTTTAAGACTTCCGATTTTGTGGCATCAGGGATCTTGGTGGTTCATCTTCTAGGGGACCCCGATCTGACCATGAGGTGCCTCCTCCTTTTCTAGGTGAAGAATATTATAGACCTAATTTTCAAGGTAATATGGAGGTAGATGCTTCCTCCTCGGGTAGACTTTGGGCAAATGATATTCTTCCTCCTCCAAGAGAGGATGACTTTCCTAGGGCTTTATTCGATTATGGTCTGCCTCCTTCTTGGCAGTGATCCACCTTTATTTTGCTAAGTAAAAAAGCTTGTATTGATATAAAAATAATAATAAAAATAATGGCACTTACTTTTACTGCAACTTTGACTTTTCAAAATTTTTTATTATTTTTTTAACTTTTACGTATCTTTCTTCTTTTTATATATATATATATATATACAAATTTGCATAGGATGTTCATGATGAATCCACAATTTGAATTTGTCATGGACTCAAATTCATAAAACCAAGGCAGACTCGACATCCCAACAATCATCCAATGTGAACACCTTTTCTATGCGCCAACCACACCTCAATTCTCAACTCCAAAAAATTCATATCCTACGAATTTCATCGCCGCAACAAAAACAATTCTCAATATTCAATTATATCAATCCATCAACTCTTCCTTATAAACTTAAGTTAACTGTAACTTTTATGCTCCCACAATGATAAAAGTCAATTTGAAAAAGATAAAGAATTTATTCAAAAACATCAAAGCTACATATTAGGAACAAATATCATAGTCTCAACTCAATGTTTTAAAGTGCTTTCAAAATGTCAAGTTTGACCAACTATTTTTACATGCCCTGGCTTCCTTTTGGGATATGAAAACTAGGACTTTCAAGATAAACAACTTTAAAATTTGTCCTATGATTGAAGAATTTGAAGCTATTCTCGGATATCAAAGCAATCATCCATTGGCATTAACCATATTGACTTTCAAGACTCATCAAAAGATGTAGATACTGTTTCAACTCTTAATACCCGAAGTCCTACAATTAACGAGAAGTGAGAAAATCTTATTCGGTCCCTTGATTGATTTTTGCGCTTTCCATCTGGCTCCTACCAAAGCTGGGGGACACATGTTTTGTTTGTACTTGCTTGGCCAATTTCTGCTTATTTCTTTCAATGATGATATTGATTCACTAGTACTAGATATTTTGGACCAAATGGAGGAAGGATTGTCACCAGTACTCGTGATCTTGGCGGAGAGCTTAGTTGGATTGGACCAATTCAAGATAAAAACTTCAAGGAGACTAGTTGGAAGTCTCCTAATGCTTTAGGTAATTACTTAAACTACACTTTTGGGTTTTCAATTTTGGCCTTTATTATTTTATTGCTCTAATTTTTGCCTAGTCTGGACTTGCGGGTTTTCAAAACTAGCGAGCTGTCCTAATGTTTGCCTAGGCCTCCCTCATGGATTTTCGACCTAACAGGCTCTTTTTTTATTGGTTCTAACTTTTTCCTAGATAACCCATTTGGATTTTTAGAGCTAGTGAACGACCCTAATTTTTACTTAGGCTACTCTTTGGGTTTTTAACCTAACGAGCTTTTTTTTTATGGCTTGTTTGTTTTTACAGATATGGCTATAGGAGCAGCTTTGCTTGCTCAACACCCCATATATGGACTTCACTAGATATCTGCCCCGACATCATTCTACCAGAAAACTGCTCCATCCTGCTTCTTCATATGCCATTGAATTAACTGGATCCCCTCACGAGCCATGATTAACATTCATTGATTGGTTGGTACCTTGGTATATGATTACTCTTGTCACCATTCGAACGTATCTAATGTATGTTCCTCTTATTTCTCTCTGTTGAGGTACTTGTTATGATCCTCATTGACTTGACCGCCAGTATGGAGCCGAGCCTCAAGGTTCTAAGTTCACTCCTGATTTGGACATTCCTTGTCTGATTGAAGCTTACTTGGATCGACTGAAGCAAAGCTAGCCTACACTTTACACTTATCATCTTCCATAAATCTTACACTTGTCAATGCTTAGGAAAAAATGATGTTAGGATGAACAATAATGATAATGAAAGATGTTTTTCTTTTCTTTTATAATTTATCATCACCTTTCATTATTGTGTTATTTATTTTACTTTAATGGTTAGATTATTCAAAATAGAGAACATAGAACAATTTTAACATTAATTCTATTTTATTAAATTGGGGAACAAGCAAAAAAATTAAACCAGCATACACAAAATTACTTCTGTCACCAACCAGCCCTTTTGGGTTTTCTAATTGATAATTTTCTCTCATTTAGCCCTAATTGTTGCCTAGATCGTCCTTTTGGGTTTTTGGAACTAGTAGACTTCTTTAACTTTTGCCTAGGCCACCCTTTTGGGTTTTCAAGCTAGCGAGCTTTATTTATTATTATTATTATTATTATTATTATTATTATTATTATTATTATCTTCAAACATAAAACCTCTTCAATCTGTCAATGTTCACTGGCTCACTACACTCGTTCCCATCCATGCCTGACAACTTAACTGCACCCTGCTCATGAATTGTTTCACAACAGATGACCCTTCCCAAATAGGTTTAAACATCCCTTTTGGATAAGAGATATTTGGCTTGCACTACTTTAACAATAGATTGCCAATTTTAAGCTTTTTGATCTTAACCCTTATGTTTTAAGCCCAAGCTATTTTTCTTTGATACAACTGGTGATGATACAATGCCTTTGACCTTCTTTCTTCTAACAAGGCTAGCTATGCATATCTACTTACTATCCATTCCATCTCAGACAATTAAGCTTCCAGTACCACCCTCAGTGAATTGATCTCGATCTCAATTGGCAACACTGCTTTCATCCCATAAATCAACAAAAATGGCTTCATTCCTATCGGGGTTTGCACACTTGTTCTATACCCCCATAAAGCAAAATGAAGCATTTCTAATCAGTCTCTATACATCTTGGTCATTTTGGATAAAATCTACTTAATTGTATTGTTCGTTGCTTCCACTGCACCATTAGCCTTTGGTCTATAAGGGGAGGATCGGTGATAACGGATCTGGTATTTTATGAATAAATCTGTAGCCGCTCCTTAAAACTATATTCCATTGTATGATATTACACTATGTAGGACTCCATATCTGTAGATGAGATTCTTTTCAATAAATCTAGCCATTTGCCTTGCCCCTAGCTTGTTGAAAAATTCGGTTTCAACCCATTTTGAAAAATAATCCACTGCTACTACAATGAATCAATGATCATTCGAAGCTATCAGATGTATCTCCCCAATAATGTCAATCTCCCAAGTTGCAAAAGGCCAGGGAGAAGACATAGAATGCAATTCTTGTTGCGCTCGAATTAAGTTCTACTACAAGCGTTACTCGTAAGTATACGAGGTAGCTGTAGCAAAGGTGATCGCCCCAAGGTCGTCTCACAAGGAAGCTAGAGAAGCTAATTGATTATCAGGTTGCAAATAACAAATTATAATAAATTTAAATTGCTAACAACTAATGAAAACATATCGATTGAAGTTTAAAGCAATAAAAGTAAACTGAGCTGATGTATTGATTCACTTAATAGAAAGGTCTAGGGTTTGCACTTCTCTACTAACTTATATGTATGAACAGTTATTCCTCTTAACTAATTTAATTCAAAGATAGATTTCAAGCAACTTAATTAATTGAATCAAGGAAATAAGCTCTCGCCTTCAAACCTCTCTCAAATAATCTTGTTACAATTGAAATAATCCTTTTCTTAGGCTATATCTCTAATTCACCTAAGTCCCTAATTGAATTGTTCCAGCATTAGACTTCATCTCTCAATCCTTCATCTAATACCTAAAACACATAATTGGTGGCCAATCAATTATATATTAACAATAATTCCATTCAATCAAGGCTAAAGAAATAATTCAGTTAAGAGCAATAACCAATTCATACAATCATAGTAGATCCATACAAACCCTAGACTAGATCAAATTAGTTCATAATAATGCTATCAAACATATTCATCTCATTAAAATTCAAAGAAATCAATTTAGACATAATAGAATTCATGAATACAATTCCAATGAAACTTAAGAGATAAAGTTTGAGAACAAAACCAAATTACAAACTCCCTTTAGTTTCTGAAGAATCTTTTGTTCAGATCTTTTCTCGAAGGATGTTGCAATGGCTAAAACAAATTTAATTTAGACTATTTGAATCAAAGTGTAATCAATAATCTCAAAGAAAACAATTGGAAAACCCTAAGTTATTCTCTGACGGCTGATAATAAACTCTCCAATAAATCCCTTTCAAAAACCCTAATCGTCTATTATTTATACGAAACCACGCTTCAAAAATCCGTGTTTTCTTTCTTCCTTTAGTCCATGAGGTGACACGGCCAAGCTCCTAACCGTGTCATGTGACACGGCCAGTGGCTTGACCGTATCTACTGAATGTGTCAGCTTCTGTGATCCTTCATCTTTTCTTCTTTGGAATGAGTGTGACACGGCCAAGCTTGGGTGAGCTTGGCCGTGTTTGAGGTGTTTGGAAGGACACGGCCAGTGGCTTGGTCGTGTCCCCTGGGTGTGTCACCTACTGACCTCTTCGTTCTTTGCTCTTCTTTCTTTGGTTTCTTCTTTGGCAATGTGTGGGACACGGCCAAGCTCTTGGCTGTGTCCTCTGAGTGTGTCAGTTACTGCCCAAATTTTTCCTTCCTCTCTTGGTTCTTTGGTTTTGCCCTTAAGGTAAGCCATGCTTCATGCTACTCTTTCTTCCAATGAAATGCCTTGCATATTAACCTAAAGCAAACACTTAAACAAATCTTAAACAAGAATCAAATAAACGTTAACCAACAACACATAAACACCACACTAAAAACTAGAACAAAAATGACATAAACACTGAAATAAATTAAAACTACCAAAATTGATGAAAACACTAAATAAACAGATTAAAACTATCAAAATACCTAAAGAAAACAATAATCATCATAATAAATAAAACACAATTCTATGATAAAAACTAAGAAAACAATTCTTCAGGAGGTAAGTGATTCAAGTTTTTGTACATTTGGCATTGTTGACACTTCTTCACAAAATCAATACAGTCTCTCTCTATTAACCTTATCAAATTATCTTCTTAACTATGGCCAACCCATTCATGTGGGGTCCATAACTTCCCTCATGTATCTCAGACATGATCTGCTCAACTTCAAAATTCCTCAAGCACCTTAAATGCACTCCGTCAGGCCATCTTCGATACAACTCCCCATGAAAGGTTATGTATTGCAAGGATCATCGCCTTATAGCTATTCTCTCTTCCTTAATTGCACCTTGTGGGTATTTCCTACTTTCCAAGAAGCATCTTGTAGTGTCATACCATGCATCATGGTTTGTATAAATTTCTATAACCGTCTCATACTCATAACAAGGAGTCGATGAACTAGTCAAAATTAGAGGTTTAAGAAACAACTTAACAGGATTTTCCCACAATGAAGCCAAGGTGGCTAGGGCATCCGCCATCTGGATTTTCACTCTCGGTAAATGTATAAATCTACACTCCTTGAAATTTATCTTTATCATGGTTAAATAATCATGGTATGGTTTTAACTTCTCTTCTTTTAGCTCCCATTCTTCATTTACTTAGGATACTACTAACAATGAATTGCTAAAAGACTTGCACTTTATCTACCTTCATGATCATCAGGGTTTCTAGGCAAAAAATACATGCTTTATACTCTACCATGTTGTTGGTTGCCCTAAATTTCAACTTCTTAGCTAAAAGGATAAGCTCTCCTTCCGGTGATTCCAATATCACTCCCAAACCTGCTTCCTTTGTATTCACTACTCCATTAAAATACATCTTCCATCCTTGTACTTCTATGGCCTCTAATTGTTCATGAGGAAATTCCAAAACAAATTATTCATTGTCAGGCAATGGTTGTTGAGCCAGAAAATCTGTAACTGCTCTTCCTTTGATAGTTTTCCTGGTTATATACTCAATCTCAAATTCTTCTAAAATTATCAGGCATCTTCCATATTTCCTGATCAACGAGGGTGTTTCCCTTCAATACTTCATTGGATCCATCCTGGAAATCACTTGCACACTATAACATTGAAAGTAATGTTGTATCTTAGATGACCAAACCACAATTATATAAGTCTTTTCACTGATACTATACTTAATCTCATAAGATAAGAGCTTTTTACTCAAATAGTGAATTGCATACTCAACTCTTGATTCATCTACTTGTGCTAGCATTGCTCCTATTGATTCTTATTCTATTGCTAAGTATAGTAACAAAGGTCTACTGGGTTTAGATGGTTTAAAATAGGTGTATTCAGTAAATACTCTTTTATACGCTCAAATGTCCTTTGACACTCTTTATTCTATTTGAATGGCTAGTTCTTTTTAAGCAATTTGAAGATTGGTTCAAAAATCATGGTAAGCTTTGCTATAAACCTGCTAATGTACTATAACCTGCCAATAAATCCTTGAACTTCTTTCTCTGTCTTAGGGGTCGGCATATCCATGATTTTCTTAAACCTTGATAGGGTCAATCTCAATGCCATTTGGACTAATTACATATCCTAACATCTCGCTTGAAGTAACCCCAAACACACACTTCTCCGGATTTAGCCTTAGCTTATACTTCATTGCTCTTTCAAAGAAGATCTTTAAATTTTGAAAATGCTGCTCTCACTTACCATCATATCATCAATATAGACCTCGACTTCCATATGCATCATGTCATGGAACAGGGTAGTGGCCATCCTCTGATAGATTGCTCCAACATTCTTTAATCCAAATGGCATTACCTTGTAGCAAAATATGCCCCACGTAGTAATGAAGGCAATTTTAGATTTAGCCTCTTAGGCCATTAATACATGGTTGTATCTGAAAAATCCATCTATAAATGAGTGTAGCACGCTAGAGGCTACACTATCGATAAGAATATCTATATGGGGTAAAATAAAATAATCTTTAGGGGAAGCCTTATTCAAGTCTCCATAATCCATGAAAACCCTAATCCTTCCATCTTTCTTTGGTATGAGAACTATGTTGGCTAACCATTTAGGATAATCTATCACATCAAGGAACTTTACTTGTATATGCTTAGTGAGTTCTTCTTTGATCAATTCTGCCTATTTCGACCTCAACTATCTAAGCTTTTGTTTGACAGGTTTCATGCAAGTGTAAGTAGGAATCATGTTCTCGGCTATGCCTCGATCAATTCTAGGCATATCCTCAAAGGACCAAGCAAAGACTTCTTCATAATTTTAAATATTTTTTCAAATATCTATCTCTCTTTAGGAGTAAGGTCGGATGCTATACTAATATTTTTTGGATTATCGGTTGCTCCCAAATTTAATAATTGTGTGTTAACAGAGTTAATATTAAAAATGCTCATGTAATTACTACTTGAATGTATGCAACCATCAGGAAACACATCACACAAGTAAGTAAAATTAGACTTTATTGCATTCATTTTGGAAAAGAAAACATCATCATCCTCATACAAAGCAGACAAATTAAAATTAAAATCAAAGTCATTATTCTCATAATAAAAAATTAAAAGACTCTCAAACTATTCTTCAATTAGAGCAGCAATCTCCTCTGGGGTCTTTTGGATCTTTAGGACAACTTCCTTCTTTTCTTCTTGGATAGGCTCCTCGTCAGTTGGTAGGTCAAGCCTTTTCTCCATATGTTCCACTAATTCAGCAACATCAACAAAGATCTCAAAGCCCGAAATCATCTTCCCCATGGACATTATTGGCTCTGACTTCCTTTGGAATGGTCTTGTAGACCCTTAATTTTGACCCCAATTTGATACAGTCCTGATTAAAGGATGTCAAAATAAATTTGATCCGACTTTAAAGATTTAAACCTAGTTTATAATTTTTAAATAAGTCAGTTCGGATTAAAGAGGCATAAATTCAATTGTAAAACCCTAAAATCAAGTTGAATCAGCCCAAATTAAAACTTTTCGGTCCATAAGTAAAAAAATACAAGAAGAATAATTCAGTTCAGGCTAGCTAGGGCGACTGATCAATTGCTTATGTTGACCTAGAGGGCCCAGGATGACATGAGCATGCCTCATGTCGATATGGCAGCCCAGATCGGCATGGGGTTGGACTCATGTCGACCTAGACAACCAAGTCGACATGGCCTTAACTCATGTCGATTTGGTTGGCCAGATCGACATGGTTTCAATTGGTTTCTTTAGATTTTTTAACCGAAATTTCCTAAAGAGCTTAGAATTCGTCTGAAAGAAAAATTAGCATAGTTAGGTTTAGGGTTTTTTGATTGGTGTTTCCTATAAATAAGAAGTCTTAATACTTTAAAAGAAAACAAATAGGAGAAAGAGAAGGAGGGAGGAATTTTTAGCAACCTTGGGATGACAATAAATAGAGAAGAACAACAGTAGCTTTTTTTTTAGAACGAAGGAAACAACAAGCAGAAAGATCAAGACAACCAAAAAAGAAGGTAGAGTCCATACTGTCTTCACATTGTTCACCCAGAAATCAATTTTTTGGTGGAACCGGCGATGGAGGTTTGATCTTTAATCATAAAATATTCATGTTTATAGTAGCTTTATTTTCTTTAGTTAATAAGAACATGCAGTAACTTGATCTTTGTTTTAATAGCTTTAATTGTTTGCTTTAGTTAATACATTAATCAGTTGGTGTTCGTAACTCCACTTGCATGTTTTATAAAAACTTAAAACCATCCAGTAGTTGTTGAGGGTTTGAATCAATTGTCAGAATCTAGTTTGTTTACTAAAACCTCAAGAACCATAAGTTATTTTATTGAAACTCAAAACCCTAAACTAATTTTATCCAAAAGCTTAAACCTTTTCATTATTAAACTCCAAAATCTTAGTTATTCTTCCAAAACTTTAATTTATTTCTCCAAATCCAAAATTGTTTTTCAAAGGCAGTAAGTTAAAATCCTAAACCCTTTTTTTCCAATAATCCAAGAATATCAAAACCCTAATCCCATAAATCTTTCTCTCTTAAACCTTAAATTCCTTAAACCCTAAAACCCTAATTCCAAACCCTAATTCCAAAACCTTAATTCCAAAACCCTAATTCCAAAACCTTAGTTTCAAAAACCCTAATTCCAAAACTCTAGTTTCAAAACCCTAATTCCACAACTCTAGTTTCAAAACCCTAATTACAAAACTCTAGTTTCCAAAACCCTAAGTTCCAAATCCCAAATTCCAAAACCCTAATTTCTTAAAAACTTAATTTAAGATGTGAACCCTAAACTTATACTTTTTATTAATTTATTTATTTTTGGATTTGACTATGTAGTTTATTATATGTTTTAATGGTTGGTTTATTTAATTTTAATGAATGAATGAATGAATGGACATTTTCTTTATTATTATTGGTACTAATGTAAGAGGTATGTTTCCACTTTTTGGGTACCTCATTATTTAAACCTTATGTAATTTAATTTATTTTATATTTTTGGGATTAATGTAAAGGGCACGTTTACACCCTTTGGTGGGTATCCTATTTAGTTTTGGACATGGACAATGTAAGGACATGTTTTCATCCTCGAATGGGTGTCCATTTATTTACTTTGTTTGGACATTGTTTTGATTTTAATATATTAATGCTTTTATTTTAATTGTTGCATGTAGTATGAATAATATCATTATATTTAAAAATTTTATAATATTAAGACCTAAAAAGGAGGCCGGTTCTAATGAACCGGGCATTGTGGGGGTGCTGGGCCATTTCTCACCTTCCCCACACATACCCAACTTTTTGAACCCATTAGGGGGTTGGGGATTCCTTAGAAATCTAGTCATCCACCCCTTTTTTTTTGGCCCGTTCGGGTGGCGACTCCATTTTCTCCGGGCTTAGGCCCATGTTCTCTAAAGCCCCGAGCCTAAACAGTGCTAAAGTCGCAAGAACTATTCCACCAGGAGTGGGGGCGAAAATCTCCGCTCACAGTAGCGACTCCATTGGGGATAAGAGAAGTTGATTTAGTTGGTCTTTATATTATTTTATTCTTTCTTATCATGACATTATCCATTGCATCATTTAGATTGCATCGTGTGTGTGATTTAGGATACCCGTATTACCCGTGTTGTGTTATGTAAGGGATACCATACTTTCACTCAAGGTATGGAGATCGAGCATGGCGTAACTACTCATAGCCTTGTACCATTTGGTATATACTTGCTATGGGAACCTAAGCCTTTTAACCCAAAGAATAAAGCTCATATAATTGGCCTAGTTACCTTAGGTTTTTACCCCAAATGCTTGTTCTTTGACAATGGTTAATTTATCTTGGCTTAAATCATGGCTTATTTGGTTTGTTCTTTTTCTAATATGACCTAAGTACATTCGTTAAAGTCCAAAAAACCAAAGCAATTTTCAAAATTTTTCAAAATGGTCTTTGGATATAAAACTTTTTTATAAATAAATTCTTTTCTCATGACTCAAATACAAAGCCCAAAATCCATTTTTTCTAAAATCTTTTTACAATGGGTTTTTCAAACAAAATTATTTTTGCATTTCATCCAACCTTTTCTTACAAAAAGCTTATAAATTATTTAGGTCAATTATGAAATATAAAAAAATCAATTGTGAGCCTAGTTTATACTAAAAATTATTAACCATGGGCTTGTTTTTGGCATGAATCATTAGTTCTTTTTCAAGTGAGAAATCTATTGATAATAAACCTCTTAATTTAGTTTTAATATAATATAGCATAAAAGCTACTTTAGTTGGTTGAATGGATTAAAGCCTAATTAATGGAAATTATTATGAGTTGATTTTCATTTTTAAAAATATAACTATTGGTTGAAACGTCCGAGGGAAATATTCAAAAATAAGATACCCCATGTTGGTATTTTGTTAACCATATACCTAGGAAAAAAGACTAGCGATCCGTGTGTGGAAGTTATAAGGTGGGAAGAAATGTCCTATTTAGCCTTCTTTGTTTATTATTTGTGCATACTTGCATACATACATACATACATTTGCATCTCATATCATTGATCCTTTCTGGCTCACAACCTTAGATTACGATAGTTCAAAAGCTTACGACAATCCGACCTACGCTGGAGAGGAAGAATCTAGCAACAACTCAATCACTTGCTCACCAAAAGCAATGGAGCCCAAATAAATTCAAAGAATGGTGGATGATGCCCTCAATGCCAAGATGGAAGAAATAAAAGAGGCCCTGATCGAGACCATAAAGAATCAATTTGCTATAATTTTAGGGAACAATACCGAAGCATCTGCTAGCACCAAGAAGCCAAAGGACAAAGGGAAGGCTAAGGTTGGTGAAGTGGCTTTTGATGAAGACAAGGTAGTCCTTGATGATGATGACGACTGGGCTCAGTACTTCCAAGATCATTAAGATAAGAAGAAAGAGTCAAAGGTTGTTGAGAAGACAACTACTGAAAAGACCGAGATGTCCGATGTTGAGAAGATGATTGAGAACATGGAAAATAAATTTGAGAAGAAACTGAAAACTGAAGAGTTGTCCGAGATTGACAAATTGTTTGAACAAGATGAGGAGGTCCCTTAAAAGTTCAAGATGCCTTCCTTCGCTAGGTACAATGGTACTGGAAACCCTCATCTCCATGTAAAGCAGTGCATCACTGATATGCAGTTTGCTCGAGCCACTAAGGCTCAAACTTTTAGATATTTCATGCTCTCATTGGACGTTATTGTCCAAAATTAGTTCAACACCTTAGAGGAAAGTGATCAAAGAGATTGGGACATGTTGTACAAGGCTTTCATTCAGCAATATGGGTACAATGTCGTGCTAGAAGTAACCTTGATGGAGGTGGAAACCATTAGGCAAAGACAAAATGAGAATTTTGTGGACTATGTGAAAAGATGAAGAAATAAGGATGCACTTCTCAAAAGGAGGCATGATGAGTCAGACCAAATCAGGATGATATTTAGAGGCATCCTGCCCAACCTCCGTGAAAGGCTATCTCACACCCTTATAAGGGACTTCAAAGATCTTCTCCAAGCTGGTCTACAAATTGAAGAGTGGAAATGGAGAAGAACCGCTTTTCGGCAAGAAGGAATGAGAAAGGAAATTCTCATCCTAGCAATCAAAGTACACAAAAGGAAGCTGATGTTAAAGCCACTAGTCAAGGAGAAATGAAGCAGTTTTTAGAATTAGGGAAGCCACCGTCTTGGGTTCTCAATAAGCTACAAAAGAAGGGACCCTTGACTCCTCATCTTTTGCCTAATCCTCTTCCACCTAACTTTGATACTAATGCATTTTGCCAATTCTATGAAAGTTCTGGACACGAAACGGACAACTATATGAAGTTGAGGCATGAGATCCTGAATTTAATTGATAATGGAAAGTTGCCTGAGCTGGATATGCCCAATAATAAAAGCAATCCTCTGCCTAAGTTCAACAGAGTGCCACCACCAGCAACCTTCATGGTGGAAAAAGGATTGGAAGAAGATTTTGTTTTATCGTCCTTTCAAGATGGGAATATTGAAGATGTGAAAGGAGAAGAAGCTTAACTCAACAAACTTTCCTTAGCTTGAATGTTGCTTTTCAATTTTGCTTTCTTTAATATCCAATTGGAACAATTGTATTTTTCAAATTTAAGGTTGCTTGAAATAAATTATTTTTGTCAAAATTTTTGTTGGTATTTGTTCATTTTAGTGCTCAACCAATGAGAAATTTAACTTGATATTTATAAATTAGCGTATCTAGGCATCATGATTCTAATGACTTTACTAATTGAGGGAATTGCTCTATAGCATTGAGTTGTGTATGCTTACTTAGAGAGGGCTCCTGCATAATTACCTTTGTTTAGGTCCTAGTTAGTCTTAGAACATGCTTTGACAAACTTTTGAGGAAAAATTGAACTTTGATTATTTAAGGGAGAGATGATCTAGGCATTGTTTGACGAGCCAACAACTAGTATCCACCCTATTAAATATCAATCCCTAGTTGTCCCTTTGAGCCTTCATGAAATTTTAGCTTTCTTTTCTTTGGCTTGCAAACCCCAACAACCTACCCTAAGCTGTTGTGATACTTTTGACAAGTCTTATGATCACTGAGATGAAGAGGCAAGAAGATTAAAGAAAGAAATGAATAGTCAAGACCATGAAGATAGTTGAAGTTCTCAAGACTATAAGGGTAGTTGAAGTTCACTTGAATTAGACCAAATATCACAAATAAAGTCAGAACTAAAGCAGATTAATACCAGTCCATTCATCCATTATTAAAAATGCAAGTTATTACAAACAAGACAACTCTTTTAAAGCTAGAACTAAAGAAAAAAGAAAAAAAAAAGAAAAGAAGAAGAAAAGAAAAAAGAGAAAAAAAGAAAAAAAAGAGGCAAAAGAAAAAAAGGAAAAAGAAAAGAGAAGATAAAACTTAAAAAGGCGGTTCAGAAAGCCAACTGAGTTCTTTTTTACCTAAGACAACAAAAGGCTTCCATTTAGTTTATAAGGGCAGTTTGACTTGAATTGGTCCAACCTAACCAAAGATTCAATCAAAATCGGAGAAAAAGGAGAAAATTCATCCCGTTCTTGAAAGTTCTGTACTTGACAGTCCTACAAGGAAGAAGGACAAAATGATAAAATGCTCAAAGAAAGGGAAGAATAAGAAAATTAAAGAGAAAGAAAAGGGAAGAATAAGAAAAATAAAGAGAAAGAAAAGGGAAAAGAAGAAAAGAAATGAAGACTGTCCCAATCAAGATCCAGATTAATGCCAAGAAGATGGGAGAACATTCAAAGCTCTTTCTTTTCATCCTCCCAACTGTCTAAAGTTCTAACAAGTAGTTTGTAGTGTGAAGGTTTGTCCTTTGTGTCACACCAGCTCCAATCTCAAAATGGCTTTCATTGAACCCTTGTCCCTTATAGACCCCATTTCAAGCCTATCAAAGACCTATTGATCTCTCTTGGTAGGTAGAGTCTATTAGTGGAGATAGTTTGGATAGGCATGCATATGAGACAGACAATATTCAAACTCAAATGAGACTTTTGGCCAAGTAATGTGTATGTGCCTATCTGAAGTGCAACAATTCTTGCTTAAATAGAAATGATTCCTGAGTTTAGTACGGTAACTAGGGTTGTCATATTATAGATATGTTAATTTGAAAAATCAAGTCCTGAGGTAAATTGACATTAATTTGGCAAAACCAATATTTGATTTCAAAATCAAAATTCAAAATTGAAAAAAAAAATCAAGTTAAGGGGAGTATATTGAACTATTGAACCTCGAAGGACACATTGGAAAAAGGAAATGATTAATGGCAAGGTTATGAAGAAGCTACTGAATCATAATTTGAAATAGATGTATCTCTGTTGCTTGGGTCCTCCATTATTCATGTTTTCAATATCTCAAAGATAAAAGCCATAAATGTGAAGCATCCTGTCATTCCAAAGCAAGACTTGAATGGGTATCTGGAAGGAGTCAATGAGAACACTTCTGCTGATCACCTTGGTCTGTGAGTCGACGGAATCGCTGTAAGTGTTATTCATGCATATCATGCATACATGAGTATATCACATGTCATTTTCTTGTATTGTATTGTCTATTCTTTGTCAAAGCAAACAACAGACACTCTATGAAGTAAAGATGAAACGGGTATAAAATCAGGGGGCATGGAAAGCCTATTGCTTGAGGAAGCTTCAGTCTTTTTGCAAAATAAGAAATTCATGCTTTTCCGAAGAAGTAGACAATTTACAAACATCAACCAAAACCTGCATAAAAAAAATCATGGGTTTTAGCCTACATAGGGGGCAAAGTTTCTCCCTTTCAAATTTTTGAGTTTATGCATGTACAAAACATTTTGAGACTCACTTCCAATATTTTACCACGTAGGGGGCAAGGAGAAGATATGAAGGCTAACTAAAAAAAAGGTTGATTTTTTTGCAAAAGTACAAAGGAAGAACAAAAAAGAATGGAAAAAGAAGAAAATTAGAATTCTCAAAAGAATGAAGATGCAAAAAACAAAAGATCAGTCTAGCTAAAAGAGTTGAAGCTAGGGTAAAGACCCGATCTCTAATGGATAAAGATCCATTTTCAAAGGTGAAGACCTGATTCCAAGGATGAAGATCCAATTTCAAAGGGTGAAGACCTAAAGTCCAAAGGATGAAGATCCATTTTCAAGGGTGAAGACCCGATGTAAAGGATGAAGATCCAGCTTAAAGTATAAAAATCCAATTTCAAGACGTCCAAAGGATGAAGATCCACATTCAAGGGTGAAGACCTAATTTCCAAAGATGAAGTTCCACTTTAAAGGGTGAAGACCCAATTCCAAGGATGAAGATCCAGCTTAAAGGATGAAGATCCACTTTCAAGGGTGAAGACCCGATTTCCAAGGATGAAGATCCATTTTCAAAGGTGAAGACCTGATTCAAAGGATGAAGATCCAATTTCAAAGGGTGAAGACCCGAAGTCCAAAGGATGAAGATCCATTTTCAAGGGTGAAGACCCGATGCAAAGGATGAAGATCCAGCTTAAAGGATGAAGATTCAATTTTAAGGGTGAAGACCCGATGTCCAAAGGATGAAGATCCATTTTCAAGGATGAAGACCCAATCTCCAAGGATGAAGATCCGTTTACAAGGGTGAAGACCCGATCTCCAAGCCGATGCCAAGGATGAAGATCCAAGGTCCAAGGATGAAGATCCATTTTAAAGGTGAAGACCCACAATCCATTAAAGAATGGAACAACCCAAATTACTCTTAAGTCCAGAACTTAGCTCGGGTCCAGAACCCAAATTACTCTTAAGTTTAGAACTTAGCTCGGGTCCAGAACCCAAATTATTTTTTAAATCCAGAACTTACCTCGGGTCCATAATACAAATTATTTTTAAGTCCAAAATTTACCATGGGTTCAGAACCCAAATTAGGTTCAGAACTTACCTTAGGTCCAGAACCTAAATTATTTTTAAGTCCAAAACTTACCCTGGGTCCAGAACCCAAACCATCTCAGTCTAGAACCCAAGTCTTTTCCTAGTCCAGGATGCATTTTTGCCAAAATTAAAAGTCTTATTGCTTTTCACTCTCTGAGTCAATTCAAGATTGTTTAAGCAAGGGGAAAACTGTAGACCCTTAATTTTGACTCCAATTTGATACAGTCCTGATTAAAGGATGCCAAAATAAATTTGATCCGAATTTAAAAGATTTAAACCTAGTTTATAATTTTTAAATAAGTCGGTTCAGATTAAAGTGGCATAAATTCAATTGTAAAACCCTAAAATCAAGTTGAATCGGCCCAAATTAAAACTTTTAGGTCCATAAGTTAAAAAATACAAGAATAATTTGAGTCAGGCCGGCCGGGGTGACATAAGCATGCCTCATGTCGATTTGGTAGCCCAGATCGACATGGGGTTGGACTCATGTCGACCTAGACTTTGACAACCAGGTCGACATGGCCTTAACTCATGTCAATTTGGTTGCCTAGATCGACATGGTTTCATTAGATTTTTTGATCGAAATTTCCTAAAGAGCTTAGAATTCATCTGAAAGAAATATTAGCAGAGTTAGGTTTAGGATTTTTTGATTGGTTTTTTTCCTATAAATAAGAAGTCTTAATACTTTAAAAGAAAATAAAGAGGAGAAAGAGAAGGAGGGAGGAATTTTTAGCAATCTTGGGACGGCAATAAACAGAAATGAATAGCAACAGCTTTTTTTTAGAACGAAGGAAACAACAAGCAGAATGATCAAGACAACTAAAGAAGAAGGCAGAGTCCATACTGTCTTTACATTGTTCTCCCAGAAATCAATTTTTTGGTGGAACCGACGATGGAGGTTTGATTTTTAATCATAAATTATTCATGTTTACAGTACCTTTATTTTCTTTGATTAATAAGAAAATGCAGTAACTTGATCTTTGTTTTAATAACTTTAATTGTTTGCTTTAGTTAATACATTAATCAGTTGGTGTTCGTAACTCCACTTGCATGTTTTATAAAAACTTAAAACCATCCAATAGTTGTTGAGGGTTTGAATCAATTGTCAGAATCTAGTTTGTTTCCTAAAACCTCAAGAACCATAAGTTATTTTATTGAAACTCAAAACCCTAAATTATTTTTATCCAAAAGCTTAAACCATTTCATTATTAAACTCCAAAATCTTGATTATTCTTCCAAAACTTTAATTTATTTCTCCAAATCCAAAATTATTTTTCAAAGGTAGTAAGTTAAAATCCTAAACCATTTTTTTCCAATAATCCAAGAATATCAAAACCCTAATCCAATAAATCTCTCTCTCTTAAACCCTAAATTCCTTAAACCTTAAAACCCTAATTCCATACCCTAATTCTAAAACCTTAATTCCAAAACCCTAATTCCAAAACCCTAGTTTCAAAAACCCTAATTCCAAAACTCTAATTCCAAAACTCTAGTTTCAAAACCCTAATTGCAAAACTCTATTTTCCAAAACCCTAAGTTCCAAATCCTAAATTCCAAAACCCTAATTTCTTAAAACCTTAATTTAAGATGTGAACACTAAACTTATACTTTTTATTAATTTATTTATTTTCTGATTTGATTTTGTATTTTATTATATGTTTCAATGGTTGGTTTATTTAATTTGTAATGAATGAATGAACATTTTTTTTTATTATCATTGATTTATTTTGGTACTAATGTAAGAGGTATGTTTCCACTTTTTGGGTATCTCATTATTTAAACCTTATTTAATTTAATTTATTTCATATATTTTCGGATTAATGTAATGGGCACGTTTCTAATCTTTGGTGGGTGTCCTTTTTAGTTTTAGACATGGACAATGTAAGGATATATTTCCATCCTCGGATGGGTGTCCATTTATTTGCTTTGTTTAGACATTGTTTTGAATTTAATATAATGATGCTTTATTTTAATTGTTGCATGTAGTATGGATATTATCATTATATTTAAGAATTTTATAATATTAAGACCTGAAAAGGAGGTCGGTTCCAATGAACCGAGCGTTGTGGCGGTTCTGGGCCATTTCTCACCTTCCCCACACATACCCAACTTTTCAAACTCATTATGGGGTTGGGGATTTCTTAGGGATCGAGTCATCCACCCCTTTCTTTTTCCCAGCCAGTCCGGGTGGCGACTCCATTTTCTCTGTGCTTAGGGCCGTGTTCTCTAAGGCCCCGAGCCTAAACAGTGTCAATGTTGCAAGAACCATTCCACCCGGAGTGGGGGCAAAAATCCCTGCTCATAGGTCCCATGTTTGTAGCTTTGACAAAAACCTCTTCAAGTGGAGGAAAACTTATCTTCTCATTCTTTTTTGGCAGAGCACCTTTATTAGCTTCATCATATCTGTGAGCGGGGATTTTTGCCCCCACTCCTAGTGGAATGGTTCTTGTGACTTTGGCACTATTTAGGCTCGGGGCCTTAGAGAACACGGACCTAAGTCCGGAGAAAATGGAGTCGCCACCCTGACGGGCTGGGAAAAAAAAAGGGGTGGATGACTCGATTCCTAAGGAATCCTCAACCCCCTAATGGGTTCGGAAAGTTGGGTACGTGTGGAGAAGGTGAGAAATGGCACAGCACCCCCACAACGCCTGGTTCATTGGAACCGGCCTCCTTTACATGTCCTAATATTAAAAAATTCTTAAATATAACAATATTATCCATATTACATGCAACAATTGAAATAAAGCATCGTTATATTAAAATCAAAGCAATGTCCAAGCAAAGCAAATAAATGGACACCCATCCGAGGATGGAAACATGTCCTTATATCGTTCATGTCTAAACTAAATAGGACACCCACCAAAAGGTAGAAACATGTCCTTTACATTGGTCCAAAATATAAAAACAATTTAAATTATATGATATTTAACTAATGAGGTACCCACAAAGTGGAAACATACCTCTTACACTTTTGGAAATCAAAATAAATCGATAAAAGTAAATAATCATTCATTATAAATAAATCATTCATGAAAGATATTAAACATCAATCAAAATATATAATAAACATTCATCCATAATAAATTAAATAAATCAAGCATTGAACTTAAATAAATCAACCATCAAAGCACATAATAGACTACATAATCAAATCTAAAAATAAAGCAAGTAAAGATACAAATTGAGGTTTACTATTTCTATTTAAAGTTCTTTAATTAATATTTTAGGGTTTTGGAATCTTAAGATATTATTATTGTTATTTGTTTAGGCTACTGTAGGTTTTAAGAGAATTGAAAGGGATTAGGGTTTTATAAATTTAAGAAATTAGTAAGGTTCTTTGATTGATCAAATTAGGGTATCACTCTTAAAATTTTGAAATTAGGGTTTTAAGGTTTGAAACTTTGATTTTGTTTTGCCGTGAGCAAAGGTAAGTATGGTTTTAGTATTGACTATAATAACTACTTAAGTATTTTTGGATGGAACAAATATAGAAAGTCTTTAAGGGAGTTATATGAAAGATTAAAATATCCCGGTGAATAAAATTATAAAAAGTTGTTGTGAAGATTTGAAAACAGAATTTGAATTTACGGTTTGAATAAATTAGGGTTTAGGTTTGTATTTTGAATAAAGCTACTGTATTTTGAATAATCATAATAAAGGAAGTTAAACATAAATATTTATAATACATAAATAAATATTGACCCAAGCCCACACGGCGGTCTCGCTAGCCGGTTAGCGGGCGGGGGTCAAGGGGGCAGCACCCCTTGCCTGGTTGGGGCCCGGACCCCGAAGATTTTGAAAACTGGCTTTTAGGATTGTAGGTTTTGGTGTTGAAAATTAAGATTTTAGGGTTTAAGATTTAGAAAATAGGGTTTTGAAATTGGAAGAAACTAGTGTTATTTTTAAAAGAATAATGCTTACTATGTGATTTTGGAAAGAAGGATTAATTAGAGTTAAAGCTTTTGATGCTTAAAAAATAAGGCTACTGACTTTTTGGAATAGAGATTAGGGTTTTGGGAATTAATAAAATGATTTAGAGTTTTTGAAGTTTTTGGAAACAGAAGGATGATTTAAGGTTTTTAGAAACAAAAGAAACGAATTAGGGTTTTTAAGGTATTTGGAAAAAAAGTTTTAGGGTTTTAAGGTTTAGAAGAAACAGAAGAAATAATTTGTTAATTTTCAGTGATTGAAGCTACTGTAAAAAATAGAGATTCAAACCTTCATTCGTTGGTTCCACCAAAAGTTGCTTTCTGGATGAACAAAGACAAAGGCAAGGTTGCTGCCTTTGATGAATTATTGATGGCTTTGCTTGTTGCTAATCTTCTCTTGCCAGGGTATTCTGTAAACCAAGTTTTGATCACCTAATCAAAGTCCCACTATCCGATGCAAGTCTAAAGTTCTCCCCCCCTTTTTTGTGTTTTCAATGTGTTATTTATAGGAAAATTTATAAGATTAATTCTAATTGTTTAAGGAAACTAAGATTAATTAGGAAAAGAAACAAAAGCCAAATAGAATTTGGTTTTGGAAAAAATTGCGTTGAAAAAATCACGCTGGCGAAAACTGCGACGGGCTGCGAGGATTTGATTTGGGTACTTGGACCCGAGACTGAACTTGATTTGGATACTTGGACTCGAAACTGAATTTAATTTGGGTACTTGGACCCGAGACTGGATTTGATTTGGGTACTTGAACCCGAGACTAGATTTGATTTGGGTACTTGGACCTGAGATTGGGTATTTGGACCCGAGACTGAATTTAATTTGGGTACTTGGACCTGAGATTGGGTATTTGGACTCGAAATTGAATTTGATTTGGGTACTTTGACTCGAGATTGGGTACTTGGACCCGAGATTGAATTTGATTTGGGTACTTGGACCCGAGACTGGGTACTTGGACCCGAGATTGAATTTGATTTGGGTACTTGGATCCGAGACTGGTACTTGGACCCAAGATTAAATTTGATTTGTGTACTTGAACTCGAGACTGATTTGATTTGGGTGCTTGGACCCGATATTAAATTTAATTTGGGTACTTGGACCTGAAATTGGGTACTTGGCCCCGAGACTGATTTGATTTGGGTACTTAGACCCGAGATTGAATTTAATTTGGGTACTTGGATCTGAGATTGGGTACTTGGCCCCGAGATTAAATTTGATTTGGGTACTTGGACCCGAGACTGGGTACTTGGACCCGAGATTGAATTTTATTTGGGTACTTGGACCCGAGACTTATTTGATTTGGGTACTTGGACCCGAGATTGGGTTTGACTTACCTTTTATCAGTTGAGAATTCTGACTGCTCCGGCTATTCTATTCTTTAACGCGTTGTGGGTCTTCACCGTTGGACCTTGGATCTTCATCCTTAGCATCAGATCTTCACCTTTGAAAATGGATCTTCATCCTTGGAGATCAGGTCTTCACCCTTGTAAATGGATCTTCATCCTTGGAGATCGAGTCTTCACCTTTGTAAATGGATTTCATCCTTGGAGATCGGGTCTTTGCCCTTGAAAATGGATCTTTATCCATTGGAGGTCGGGTCTTTACCCTGGCTTCAGCTCTTTTAGCTGGACTGATCTTTTGTCTTTTGCGTCTTCATTCTTTCGAGAATTATAATTTTCTTCTTCTCTTTTTCATTCTTTTTTTGTTCTTCCTTTGGACTTTAATAAAAAATTCAGCCCTTTTTAGCTAGGCTTCATATCCTCTCCTGCCCCCCTGCGTGGTAAAATATTAGAAGTGAGTCTCAAAATGTTTTGTTCATGCATAAACTCAAAAATTGAAAAGGTGAAACTTTGCCCCCTGTGTAGGCTCAAACCCATGATTTTTCTACGCGGGCTCTGATTGATGTTTTTGTTGTCTAGTTCTTCGCAAAAGCACACATTTCTTCTCTTTGCAAAATTACTGAAACCTTCTCAAGCAATGGGCTTTTCATGCCCCCTAATTTGATATCTTCTTTTGATTGTTTACTTCACAAGGTATTTGCTGTTCACCTTAATAAGGAATAGACAATACAAGACAAGAAAGTGTGATGTGATATGCTCATGTATGCATGATATGCATGAATGATACTTACACACTACAAAAAAAAGCCCAATCAGCGACGCATTCTGCGACAACTCTTATTTCGTCACTGATTAGCGACATTATCAACGACAACTTTACGACAAAGAATCGAGATAAGCGTCTTTCTAACATTTCGTCGCTGAATGGGTCGCTAAATGTGTCGCTGATTAACGACAAAAAAATGGTCGTAGAATCTGTCGCTGAATAGCGATAAAAGGTCGTTTCTCGCTGAATGTGTCGCTGAATTTTGCGCCGACAATCAGCGACGACGTTACGACTAATTTACGACAAATTAGCAAAGAATGTGTTTATTTTTTATTGAAAAATTTTTGGTCGCTAATTAGTCGCTAAATGTGTCGCTGATTTACGAGAAAAATAATTAGTCGCAGAATTATCGTTAATTTGCGAGAATATTGAGACGAATTAGCGAGAAATTAATTTTTTTTCTATTTTGAAGTAATTGGTCGCTAATTAGTCACTAAATGTGTCGCTGATTTGCGAGAAAAATAATTAGTCGCAGAATTATCGTTAATTTGCGAGAATATTGCGACGAATTAGCGAGAAATTAATTTTTTTTCTATTTTGAAGTAATTGGTCGCTAATTAGTCGCTAAATGTGTCGCTGATTTGCGAGAAAAATAGTTAGTCGCAGAGTTATCGTTAATTTGCGAGAATATTGAGACGAATTAGCGAGAAATTAATTTTTTTTCTATTTTGAAGTAATTGGTCGCTAATTAGTCGCTAAATGTGTCGCTGATTTGCGAGAAAAATAGTTAGTCGCAGAATTATCGTTAATTTGCGAGAATATTGCGACGAATTAGCGAGAAATTAATTTTTTTTCTATTTTGAAGTAATTGGTCGCTAATTAGTCGCTAAATGTGTCGCTGATTTGCGAGAAAAATAGTTAGTCGCAGAATTATCGTTAATTTGCGAGAATATTGCGACGAATTAGCGAGAAATTAATTTTTTTTCTATTTTAAAGTAATTGGTCGCTAAATAGTCACTAAATGTGTCGCTGATTTGCGAGAAAAATAGTTAGTCGCAGAATTATCGTTAATTTGCGAGAATATGGAGACGAATTAGCGAGAAATTAATTTTTTTTCTATTTTAAAGTAATTGGTCGCTAAATAGTCGCTAAATGTGTCGCTGATTTGCGAGAAAAATAGTTAGTCGCAGAATTATCGTTAATTTGCGAGAATATTGCGACGAATTAGCGAGAAATTAATTTTTTTTCTATTTTGAAGTACTTAAATTTTATCTAAATTTCTTTGTTTGTTTTTAGATTTTTGTTAGAAATTTATTTTTTTTTATTTTCTTTGGATTTTTGCAGCTAAATATAGGTTAACGTGATTCTAATTTGTTTTTTTCTTAATTATATTATATTAACGTGGTTCTGACGTATTTATTTTATAAAAGAATTATGATATTTGATTTTTTTTTGAATATGCATGTATTATAACAAATTCAATCCGACCAAATTCATTTTTATTTGAAAAAACTTATATATTTATCTGTCAGTCGAAATATTAAATCAAATTGATGAACCTTACTCGTGCACTCACATAGAACAGTATTTTATTTGTTCTAATAAAATTATTATTTTCAGTTAACACACATTTATTAAAAAAAATAATTAAAATTTTTAAACATTAGAGAAAATTATTTTAAATGAACTAAAATACACTCCATTAACTCATTAATATTAAAATTATTAAATTTTTATAATATTAATTAATTTATTAATAATAAGAGTATAATTTTAAAAAGATGAATTAATTTTTTTAATTATATAAAATGATAATTTTAATGAAATAATTTATTTTTAAAGTGATAATTTTATTAAAATGAGGGGCATAAATAATAAAAAGTACTTTTTTTTTAAAAAATAAGTATTTTATGATTATACTATAAAAAAAAATTGTTGCAAATTTTGGTTTACCCGCTTAAACGCACTAAAGTTTCATATTAACCAAATAAACCGCTCAAATGTGTTCAACGAATGCCCGGTTTTCACTGTTTTTGCCTCCAAAATTTTCAAAATCTCCCCCCGTTTTCCCTTCTCAGATCTATCTCTTCTTTACCCGCAAAAACTCCTTTCCCGTTCAGTTCTCTAATCTTTCACTTCTCTTCCCCGCTTCACATTTTTCATATCCATCTCCCTCACGCTTCCCTGCTCAAGAAATGGGGAAGCAAACCAAATCCAAAACCACCCAATCTTTTGGCAAAGGAAAGGTAACACCGATGCAAGTTGCATTTATTGTCGATCGGTATCTCTCCGATAACAACTTCTCTGAAACTCGAGCTGTCTTCAGAACTGAGGCTTCTTCTCTACTCTCCAAATCCCCAGTTCAAGAGGTACCCATTACTTTTCTATTTCAATAGAATTTTTTTTCATGTGTTTTATCCGGATTTATGATTTTCAAAATCTATGTCGATTATCTGAAAGATTTTTAATTGCTGTTTCTGCGTTTTTCTGGGTTTGTTTTATTGATCAAAATTGAAACTTTTATGAGCAGGTTGTAACTGTAATTGCTTTGCCTTTTGGGTCTGATAAGCTTTATACGGGAAGTAATGATGAGACAGTAAGAGTTTGGGATTGCGAGTCTGGCCAGGTTGCTATTTAGATTTGATTTTCACATTTTCGTATTAGAAATCTATTTTTAGACACATCATTACAAGGAGATTATGTTTCTAGTGGTCTTAAAATGAAATAATGAGTCTTTCAGTGCTGTTCTTTATTGAATGAATTTACATTGAACTTGAAGTTAATGCTTCGTTTTAAAGATAGATTTGATCTATAACACACCAGAGAGACGTTGCGTCATAGTTATTATAATTCTTTAGGACGATTATTCAGTTTTTAACTAAGGCTCTTGCTTATTTGATTTTCTGTATTTCTTTTACAAAATTGTTTAGTTGTAGTACTTTAATTATTATACTGGAACTCCCATGCATAACCTTATGTCTGGTAAGCGGGGTCATTTATGATGGTTCTCTGTATTGCAGTGTATGGCTGTGATTCAGCTGGGAGGAGAAGTCGGCTGCATGATCAGTGAAGGTCCTTGGATTTTTGTTGGCATACCAAATGTTGTTAAGGTTGGACATAGAGAATACCTTTCTTGAATTGTCATGAATGATATGTTGCTTCATCATTTTTGAATCTTATAAAATATTATTTTTAGGTATTTTATATTATAATAGATTCACAATTTTAGTTGCTTGTAGTAAAATTTTATGCCATTGAATAGGATCTAAGATGACAATCTTGCAGGCATGGAATACACAAACTAACACTGATCTAACTCTTAATGGACCTGTTGGACAAGTTTATGCCCTTGTTGTGGGTAACGACTTGCTCTTTGCTGGTACGCAGGTAATCTCTTCATGTTAAGGAGACTGGTCTTAAAATTTTATTTATTCTTAAGTTGCTTTAATAGTCAATCAAATTATTGTGGTAGAATTTATTGAGCATCGCAATTGTATTAAAAATGTTACATGCTTTATGGCATATGGACATTGTAAGTGTTTGGCTGCAAACAGAGTTAGGTTTGTGCTTATATATGAAAAAGGCCATTTTTTTACCCATACGTGTCTTCCTTTTCCCTTTGTGCTCGAGGAACAGTTAATAACTTTTCCTTTTTTATGCAGGATGGGGCAATATTGGCATGTAAATTTAACCCAACTACCTTTAACTTTGAACCAGCAGCATCACTTACAGGTCACAATGTTGCAGTTGTTTCATTAGTTGTTGGAGCTAATAGACTGTATTCTGGTTCAATGGACCATTCTATAAGGGTAAGCTGTTATTTGGTGTTATATCTTAATGTAAAATTTTTTGGTTTTCATTATAAACATTGTGAACTAGATCTAATCTTTTCCTTTGTATCATTTTTTTGGTCTTTTGTAATATTAACTTGTCCTTCCTGCTAGGTCTGGAATCTTGATACTTTGCAGGGCGTACAAACACTAAGTGAGCATACTTCAGTTGTTATGTCTGTACTTTGCTGGGACCAGTTTCTTTTGTCATGCTCATTGGACCAAACAGTAAAGGTTTATATCATATTCAGTTCACATGGAGCTTTTTTTTATTTTGTTATTAGGATGATGTTACTTAGTTGTTTCTATTTGTTTAGGTGTGGGCTGCTACAGAAAGTGGGAACTTGGAAGTAACATACACTCACAATGAGGAGCATGTAGGTTATTCAATTTCATATTGTTAACATCTTGCTTGTTGAATTTTGACTTACCATGTCAAGTGAAGCATTTGATCAGAAAAGGAGCCATTGAAATGCTTATGGATTTTATTTAGTATTAATTTCAAATGCTGAGCACCTGCTCCTATATGAAATGCATCATTTGTGAAATTGTGAACTTTTGCCATCAGAACCTGTTTTGTTCTGGCACTTCAAAAATATTTTTTGGTCTCATAATGCAATTGTATATGTGTTACTGCAAATCTAATCTTTAATGGTATATGACCAGCAAAAAGAGTTAGTTATAAAGAGGGAGATGAAACTTCTTTTAATTTGAAGTGAATAATTAGACTAGGTCAAGCTTGAATTGTTAAAGACATTAATCCAGTTGTTTCAATGTTTTTCTTGATGTTAAAAATTTTTATTTTATGACTACAGAGTTGATGCAAAAATGTTAGAGTCTTCTCTAGGGAGTGAGGTTAGTGAGACTGTATCCTAATTGGACCTTGCTGTACCAAAAAAGTTGTTTTTGGGTTCTAGTCTTACTATTTTATTGCAAGCCCAAATGAAGATTTAGTGTGATTTAATTTGAATTCTAATAATTGAGCATTCAAAGAAACGATAATTACTGAGACGCTCTTGGTAATTGAATTAGTAGTGGAAACCAACTTTAAAAGCTACCTTCCTTGAATTTGAAGTTCCAATTTTGTAAGACGAGTAAATTTTGTTCAGACTTCAGTTTTAGCATCGCAACCTTCCTCACTGCCTATTGGAAAGTAATGCTGTGGCTGGGGGCTTCAAAACAATACTTAGCTTTGTTTTCCAATTTTGTAACATGAGTAAATTTTGTTCAGACTTCAGTTTTAGCATCGCAACCTTCCTCACTGACTATTGGAAAGTAATGCATTGAGACAAGTCCTTATCCTTTCTTTTTGTATTTGAAATTACTGTTGTTCTCTCTCATTTTTGTAGGTACCCAACATTGCCGAACCGGTATTTATTGTCCCTTCCTATTAAGGAACTTACCCATACAGATGGAGCATTGATAGCCTTATAGGTAACGAATAGGGAGAAACTGTGCCATTTTGTTGAGGAAGAGCTATTCCCTACATGGGGAGTCAGTTATGCAATGTGGAGGAAGAAGATGTTCGTATGTAGGATATACTTGATAGTTGGTGTTCTTTTTGTTTGTGTTTGGAGTGTCGGATTATCAAAGTTGGTGTTTTCTTTGTTTGTATTTGGAGTGTAGGATTATTAAAGTTTGTGTTCTCTTTGTTTGTGTTTGGAGCGTCAGATTATTAAAGTTGGTGTTCTCTTTGTTTGTGTTTGGAGTGTCGGATTATTAAGACCTTATGTGTTCATTATACTTTCTTAAGGAGTAAACTTTACATTTGAATTGTTTATGTATACTTATTGCCACTAATAACTTAATTATGAATGTTGTGTTATTTGATTATTATTGTAATGAATGACTATTTTATAATCAGGTTTGGTTATTATATTTGAAATTCAACAGGTTTTTAAAAATGTGTAGAAAAAAAAAAATGGAATACTGAAAAAATATAGCCAAACAATTACAAAATTGCGACAAAATCAGCGACCAAAGGTGATAAAAAAATATTGAATTCTGCGACAAATCAACGACTGAAACAACGAGAAAAATATTGCGACATATTCTGCGACACATCAGCGACAAAATTTAGCGAGCAAATTAGCGACAAATTCAGCGACTAAATTAACGACCCAAATAGCGATGAATTCAACGACCAAAGCTAAATCAGCGACGACTTTCAGCAGGAATAAATAATTCCCGCCAAAAATGAAAATGTCGTTGAATTTGTCTCTGTTTTGTCGCTGATTTGTCGCTAATCAACGACACGCACAATTGGTCGCTGATTTATCGTTGATTTTTTAGCGACCAGGACATTACCGTCCGCTCGATTTTTCTCGCTGTTCGTCGCTGATATTATCGCTATCGTATTTTGGTCGTTGATTTTGTCGTTAATTGAGTCGCAGATTGCGTCGCAGATTACTGTTTTTTTTGTAGTGACAGTCATTCCATTGACTCACAGACTGAGGTGATCAGCAGAAGTGTTCTCATTGGTTCCTTTTAGATGCTCATTCAGGTCTTGCATTGGAATGACACAATGCTCCACATTTATGACTTTTATCTTTAAGATGTTGAAAACATGAATAATGGAGGCCCCAAATAGTAGAGATTATGATTCAGCATGTCAGTTGGTAGCTTCTTCATGACCTTGCCAGTAGTCATTTCCTTTGCCCAATGTGTCCTTTGAGGTTCAACTGTTAAACATATTTCCCTTAACTTGAAGGCTTTGTAATTTTTTTTTCGAAATCCAATGTTGGCTTTGCCAAATTAATGTCAATATACCTTAGGACTTGATTTTCCAAATTCACATATCTATAACATGACAACCCTAGTTACCATAATAAACTTGGGAATCATTTCTATTTAAGCAAGAATTGTTGTACTTCAGATAGGCACATTGTAATATCCCAAAGTATACCCTAAAAGTTTTGAAATATTTATTGTTGTATTTGGATTAAATGTATATGTTTAAATGGAAAGAGAAATGCGATAAGGGAAGAGTGTATATGTTGTATATATAGTGATATATATAACATATACAAGTCAAAGAAATGGAAGTCAAAGAAGATAAATTAATTATTTTAAATTAATTAAATGGAAAATTGAATTAGTGAGTGGATGAAGATATTTGATTATTTTAATATTTAATTGCTTGGTTGAGAACAAAAGAGAGATTGAGTGGTTAAGTGAAGAGGGAGAGTTGACTTTGCCATTCATTCTTCTTCATCTTCTTCTTCTTTCTTTAGTTGGCCGACCCTCACCAGAGTAAGAAGGGAAAGATAGATTTTGCTCATCCAAAATCAAGATTGAAGGATGTTTCAAGTGATCAAATTAGAATTCTAAGGGTTTTCATCACTTGTGGTAAGTTTTCCACTTGATTCCCTTGTTTCTTTTAAGTTTGTGTTGTGGGTTTGGTGTTTGATTGTTGATGGTATGAGTATGTTTGATTGTGGTGTGCTTGAGAGTGTTGGGTTTAATTAATTTTGATTTTGGGGTTGGATTGAAGAGAAGGAGTTAGGTTTGGTGTTGGGAGAGTAAGAGTTGTGTTTATGTAATGGTTGTGAATTGGTGATTGATGTATGTTTTGAATTATTTTGGTGTTTTTGCAAGTTATTATGGTTTATGGGTATGTTTAGTTAAGTTTGTTTGAAGTGGAAATGGTGGAAGTAAGAGGTTTGTTGGATGTGTTGTTGTTGTTGCCGGAATCAGGATTTTTGGCCTGACACGCCCATGAGCACAGCTAGGTCTTTAGGCGTGTCAATTGTTCTATGTTCTTGGATGGGTGACACGATCAGTGACACGCTCGTGTTATTGAACGTGTCACAGCTTCTGTGTTGTAGTAGTATTGACACGGCGAGTAACACGCCCGTGTTATTGAATGTGTTATAGCTACTGTGATGTTGGTGGATTGACACGGCCAGTGACACGCCCATGTCACTGAGCGTGTCAAAGCTTCTGTGTTGTTTGTTTAGGGCACGGTCAGGGACATGCCCATGTTGTTGAGCGTGTCATGTGTAGAGTTTTCCCTAGTTGGTTCTTAGCCTTATTATCTTTTGTGTATCTTTAAGTGAGTGTGTATTATCCCTTTTGAATTAGGTTTTGAAGAGATTGAGTTGCCCTAATCCAAGTGTTAAGGATTCTTGGAAGAGGAGTTTGGTGTGGAGTGAGTTGCTCTTGAGGTAAGTACAAACCCTATATTATTGCATTGATTTATATGACTTTGGGACTTAACACATCTGGTTATAAATGTGTTAAGTAATACATTACATTGTTAATATATTTGATTAATATCATGAATTGCATAATGTGAAAGATATGATAATCATTCAAAATGTATATCCAATGCAATTGGTTGTGTATACCTTAATGGTGAGATGTGATGCCATTGTTATTGGCTATAATGATGCAAATGAAATAATTGGGGCATGTTTGCCTAGATGATTATGAGGAAATGAGAATGGAATTGATAATGAAATAATGAAAGAATTGTGTGCCTAATGTGTTATTCACTTTTCAGAGTTTTGTTGTTGGTGGCATGCCTAATAGTAATAATCTCTTGAAGTTGGGTTGGGCTTGATCCTTGAAGCCAAGTTGGGTTGAAGTTTAGCATGCTTAACTCCCCCTGAAGCTTGGTTGGTTCTAGCCCTTGAAGCCTAGTTTAGATGTTACAACCCTTGAAGCTAGGTTGGGTTTGGTTCTTGAAGCCAAGTTGGGTTGATGCTTAGCATGCTTTGCTCCCCTTGAAGCTTGGTTGAGCCTAATCCTTGAAGCCTAGTTGGGATAATGATAAATGTGATAATTAAACCAAAACATTAACTCTGAAAGTTGAATGGCATATTAGTTTCTTTTGGGCCCATGCTTGTCTTTGTTTAAATATGATTCATGAATGGTGAAATAAAATAAATAATATGATTTAATGAAAGTTTTGAAATATGATATATGAATGTGTGACATTAGCATTACATTAAAGCATATTGTTATTATGGTTTGTACCACTAAGCCGTTGGCTTAGCGCGATTGTGGTTCATCGCACAGGTGACAGGGTAGAACCGAAGAGTTCATGTAACGACCCTCCCCGACCAGGTCGGCTGCCCGGCCCACTAGTGGCTTACGGCCCGGCCTTTTCACCACCTGGGCACGGAGTCCGCAGGAGGCAAGCGATCGCTACAGTACTGGACAGCCCTCGCGGCCCACCCAGCAGGAATTTGTTTATTTGGCCCCAAGGGGTCGCCTCCCTGGATCGAACCCCTGACCTCCCACTTAAGAGAGCCAGCGAGAACCATCCAGTACCATTTCTGCTAAACAATTGTAACACTCCGATACCCTATATAAGTACTATGCGTATACCTAGTATACATACAGTAAATATATAAAGTATAAGGATGTCACTTTTCGTTACCTTTTAAAATATTTATAACAGAGTTCAAACCATAATACATTAATTTAAATAACATTTACAAAATCATTATCTTTATTAAAAATTCATTTATACATATAAATACTCTCTCGTCAGAAATACATCATAATTAAAATTTATACATGTATGCATTACCCTCTAGTTGGTCTCGACAAACTTTACTCTTCTTGTGGCATAACAAAAGACTTCATATCTTCCATCTATATACCTGCGCGAATAAACACCCGCGCTAAGCCCGAGAGCTTAGTAGTCCAAATATAAAATATAAACATATAGTATAGAAGTATTGATATATAATGATACATCGATTCAATATATAATTAGTTCTTATCATATCTTCTTTTCTTTTTAATTTTATCTTTAATATATCCTAGCTAATTTCATATATGATGTATATATATATACATAATATTATCACCAACCCCAATGCATCACCAATACTCAAAACCAATATATTAATACCCCTACATTATATATATACCACACCAACCATTATTGCAATACACACTTTACATATCATACCAATTATTATTGCAATACACACATTACATATCATACACTCATTATTGCAATACACACATTACACATCATATCACTCATTATTGCAATACACAATTTACATATCATACAAATCATAAATCATATTTCCAATAAAGACAACCTTTATCATCAACCACAATTCATTTACATATTACACTTAATAACATTATATTATTCACAATTCACCAAGCATAATTCATTTTTAATACTCACAATCAATATTTCAATACTTGCATTTCACATTGACAATAAAGACAGACTTGGGCCCAAAACACTAATATGTTATTCAAAGTTCAGAGTTACTGCTTTGGTTCATAGTCACAATCATCACGCCCGTAGGCAATGTATATACATGTCTCTCTATCCATGGATAGTGTAACAGACCCAGTCTCTTGGACCATCAACTCAACACATATGAGGAGATCCTCAACCCGGCAAGACTGTTACAAATCATATATCTCATATTCACAATTCTCATAGTGTAACAGACCCAGTCTCTTGGACCATCAACTCAACACATATGAGGAGATCCTCAACTCGGCAAGACTGTTACCTTTCATCATTTCTTAGGCATGCCACCCAAATCCAGAACTCTGAAAATGAATAACATATTAAACAAACAATTCATTTATTATTTCATTATCAATCTCATCATCAATTAGGCCAACATACCTTATCTCTTTCAATTGAATTATCATAGCCAATCACAATGGCTTCATATCATATCATATCTCAATCCATATGATACATATAGCATCATTGATATCACATTTCAAAGTATATTATTCATATAATACATTGCCATACACAAGATTCACAATGCATATAACATAACATTTTCTCACTTCTCAAAACACATTAACATCATTCATTACTAGAGCATTTATCATAACAAATTGCACATACCTTAAGAATGATCCTCATTTCTTCCTACCTTTCCCATTTCATATTTCATCCTTTATATATATTCTTCATTTACATTCACAATATAATAGCTTATTTAACACTTTCATCCTAATGTGTTAATGTTCAAAGACATATAAGGATATACAATCAAATAGGGTTTATGCTTACCTTGTTAATGATCTTCACATCCTTCACATCATTCAATCATCACCTTAGTCCAATTATGTTAACAATATAATAGATCACTTAACACATTTGCAAACAAATGTGTTAAGCCTCGAATTATGTAATTAAATACAATCATATGTATTGGTACTTACCTCAAGAACTAGTCCCATCAATCTATACATTTCTTTTCTTTCCAAGAATTCTCCACATTTAGGTTAATGCAACCCAATCTCTTCAAAACCTTTGAGGGACACGGGCAGCACCACTTGAGGGATACGGTTAGGGCAATTCAACCTCTTCACAATCAAAATGATGAAATTCCTTGAAATTCCAACTTGGTTACTTGGAATCTCTCTCAACTTTGGAGCTTAGAACATCAAACCCTTCTTTTACTCTCTTGCTTTCCTTTGTCTTAGGTGAGCCGGCCACACAAGGAAAAAGAAGAAGAAATGATGAAGAAAACACAAAGTCAATAGGCATTAAATACTCCTCCAAAAGAAAATTACTATCTTACCCTCATACACATTTTAATTCTCTTTACAAGCTCTTGCCCATTTTGGTAATTTCACATTCAACAATTTAAATATCTTCTTCCCTTGACTAAGCACTTTGACCAACATATATGTCATATATATTGCCATATACCCAACATATACACTATCTCTCTCTATACAATTCTTTCCTTTGCAAATACACATATTCATTTCTCTCAAATACTTTTACCATTCAACCAAACCCTATACAAATATACCACTTATCAATTACACATTCAAATCAATTATAACAATATTATCATAACTTCTAGGCACACTTAGGGATATTACAATTAGACATATACATATACATCACATATACATTAAATCCAAATACAACAACTCCTCCAAAACTTTTAAGGTATATCTCGGGATATTACAATTCTCTCCCCCTTAAATAATTTCGTCCTCGAAATTAACCAGTTCAATAACACTCCCTTCTTAACAATACGCCATCTTAAATCTTCATATATTATGAATAGTATTCTTATATTCTGGTTTCATCCAATCACATAATGTGTATTCTTCCTCCTAGAATCAATCATCTTTTTCAATTCCATAACTTGTCATAATATATATATCTTATTACATTTTATCCAATATTCAAAATAACTCATTACAATCCCAAATACCTTATCTATGTACAAGAATCCAATCATCTTCGTCCCATTATTACATTCAAATACTTTACCACTTCATCTCTTTATAACTATTCTCTTAATTTACACTAAAAAATCATTGATTCACCACCTTGGTGAAATCTAGATCATTCGATCAATTTGTCACAATATACCACATTCAATCTGGTTTGATTCAAACCAACAATTAACTTATTTAAATTTATCATTGGATTTCACAATATATATAACTTAATTCCATTAGATCCAACTTATTTCCACCTTCTAATTCCTTTAACTCCATATTCAACTTTTTGAAACTATGATCATTAATAACAAATCACTTCCAATTATCTTTCAATATACACATAATTTATCTTCTATTATCTTAGTACAATTTCCACCAAATTCGCAAGATTATCTCGTACCATATTTATTACTCATAATTCACTCATTTAAACTTTATAACCATCCACTTATTCAACTCATACCATAAACATATTCAATATAACTTTCAATCACAAATTACACTTTTTCCCATTTATCATCTCTTCACCTTTTTATAACATTACTATAATTACAATAATTGCCTTTTTATTACATTATTCATAACTCAAAATATTATCACAATTCTCTTTCCTTTCTTTACTTTTCAAAATTATAACCAAATTGTTAACACAAAAGTTATAAGATACACATTTACCAATCATAACTTTCAACCATGATACTAGAAACATAATTGTCTGTTTTACCAAAATTGTGCTACAATCAAATCATTTCAATCCAAATTCTGTGGATAACAAAGCTAACCGACCACACACATTAAACAAATCATATGGCCATAAGAGCTTAATGGTCACATTTGTAACTTATAGATCAATACTATTCCTTAATTATTCTGTTTCCAAACTTTTCAATTACACTGCTAAGTTGGATCACAAGGATTATATATCCATTCTCCAAACTTTGGCTACATCAAGATTTAGCACATTCCAACTTCACTTCAAAACACTTTGTTCTTGATTACTTGATCATTAATAGCCTAATTCATATTCAAATATGTTATCTTTAACATCTCCTATGCACAACATTTGATCATATACAATTTTTACCCAAGTTCGTTCATTACTCTATTTCCAATTTATCTCTTCTCGAAATTTCATACATTATACTTTCTTCTTCCATTACAATCTCTTTCTATACCTGTATACATAAAACATTTCCTCATACACTTACTTTAAACCTATAACCATATTACTGTCCAATATTTCCCAAATAAATTCTCATTTCATCATCATAGCATATACATTATTGAATGCTCTCACATTTCATATACTCTTATTGATATATTCATAGCAATTTACATTATACACATATAGCATTATTCATAGGTATCAATGATATAATAGATTTCTTAACACATTTATAATCAAATGGTTTAAGGTTCAAAGTCATATGAATATATGAAATCAAATAGGGTTTTGTACTTACTATTCATAGCTTCTCAAACCATATTCATTTTATGTAATTGCTCAAGTGTTATAATCATTTCATTACATTTCTCATTTCATATGCAATTCATTACTCAATGACATTGATGCCTCAACAAACTCACCTTATGCACATCACAACATATAATACATTCATATATTAGTCTCATTTTTAAGCCTTTAGATCACAAATTACAGGTCATATCAACATTTAAGTCCCCACGGTCGTGGCCTTCAAGAGCCACGGTCGTGGCATAGAAAACTCTTCTGTGCTACCAAAATGCATAAAGACACAGTCATGTTTGTAACCCCACGGTCGTGGCCCTCACTTACCACGGCCGTGGCATCCAATCCGGGACTGTTTTTTCCAAGACAACTCAAGTATTTTACATTTATTTCTTCTCATTGCACAACATCATTTTTATCCCTTTTTGACATGGCTTAAGTTATTTATCAATTCCACACATATATATATCCTAACCATAGTAATACTTCACAAATTCTTAGTCACCTTACCAAGGTGACATCTCTCTCACCTTTATTTTGAAATGCATTTAATATATCATCTTTATATCCGTTTGTTTACCATTCAACGTATATATATATTACCCATATATTTATACATATGTACATTACACCCAATAATATACACATTGAGCCCAATAGCTCCTATACACTTAATTATATGCTCTTTTTTTTTTGCAATAAAATGACTTAAAATAGCTCCTTTTCATTTGCTTATCTATTTCTCTTTTTACTTCAAAACAAATTCTCATACCATCAATCACATTACTTAAGTCATAATACTTTCATGTGCAATATTAATCATTTCACCTGGCTCAGGTATTGAATATACATTAAACCATCAATATCCAATCAATCTTTATCAAATTCTAGTAGGACTTTAACTTTTCAACTTACTACTTTGCTTAAACTTCAATTTACCAAACTCATCTTTTCTTAAAATCAACTTTAAAAACATCTCGGATATATATATATATATATCTATATATCACAAAGCAATATCAACACATATTTCTTCCCCAATTATTAAGCTCATTTCGAAAAATCTCAAATATCATTTATTATTACCATTACCATGAGCTTTCACAATATCCAAGCATCTTACATTTCTAACCTTGAATTCACAATGTTTGCGTTATAACAACAATACCAATTGATATTCTTACTTAACCAATATTATTATTTTTTTAAACAAAACCTTAACTTTATATATATATCCTAAACTTTAAATAGTCACACTTTATCTATACTCATCAACTCATTCCATATCCCACCATACTCTTTTCATTTCAATAACATATCTTTCAATATTATCAATCCAGCAATATTTCCTCCATCTAACTAACCCAACACAACCTTATTATAAAGAGATTCAAAGTGTAGAAGAGAGAGTACATATTCTAATCTTAATTTTGTTTCCATCTCATTTTCAGCTTTATTTTCCGTTTCATTTCTTTATACTTCAACACATTCAACACTTTCCTTTACTAGCATAAATTTCCATTTTTAATTATCAATTAGACTTATATAAATTCATATCATTTCATTTTCTAATTTTATTTTCATGTAAAACATCATTCACACATTAACATCCATTTCATATAACATAGATATACTACAAATCATATAATGCCACCTCCGAGACCAACCTAGGTGTGAATGCATATGCATGTATTACAAATTTCATTTTCAAAACTCTTCTTTTTAATTCATTTTAAGCGTTTCAAAACTTTTTCTTTTTAATTTTACTTAGGCCGAGAATCTCGAACCTAAGCTCTGATACAAAAACAATTGTAACACCCCGATACCCTATATAAGTACTATGCGTATACCTAGTATACATACAGTAAATATATAAAGTATAAGGATGTCACTTTTCGTTACCTTTTAAAATATTTATAACAGAGTTCAAACCATAATACATTAATTTAAATAACATTTACAAAATCATTATCTTTATTAAAAATTCATTTATACATATAAATACTCTCTCGTCAGAAATACATCATAATTAAAATTTATACATGTATGCATTACCCTCTAGTTGGTCTCGACAAACTTTACTCTTCTTGTGGCATAACAAAAGACTTCATATCTTCCATCTATATACCTGCGCGAATAAACACCCGCGCTAAGCCCGAGAGCTTAGTAGTCCAAATATAAAATATAAACATATAGTATAGAAGTATTGATATATAATGATACATCGATTCAATATATAATTAGTTCTTATCATATCTTCTTTTCTTTTTAATTTTATCTTTAATATATCCTAGCTAATTTCATATATGATGTATATATATATACATAATATTATCACCAACCCCAATGCATCACCAATACTCAAAACCAATATATTAATACCCCTACATTATATATATACCACACCAACCATTATTGCAATACACACTTTACATATCATACCAATTATTATTGCAATACACACATTACATATCATACACTCATTATTGCAATACACACATTACACATCATATCACTCATTATTGCAATACACAATTTACATATCATACAAATCATAAATCATATTTCCAATAAAGACAACCTTTATCATCAACCACAATTCATTTACATATTACACTTAATAACATTATATTATTCACAATTCACCAAGCATAATTCATTTTTAATACTCACAATCAATATTTCAATACTTGCATTTCACATTGACAATAAAGACAGACTCGGGCCCAAAACACTAATATGTTATTCAAAGTTCAGAGTTACTGCTTTGGTTCATAGTCACAATCATCACGCCCGTAGGCAATGTATATACATGTCTCTCTATCCATGGATAGTGTAACAGACCCAGTCTCTTGGACCATCAACTCAACACATATGAGGAGATCCTCAACCCGGCAAGACTGTTACAAATCATATATCTCATATTCACAATTCTCATAGTGTAACAGACCCAGTCTCTTGGACCATCAACTCAACACATATGAGGAGATCCTCAACCCGGCAAGACTGTTACCTTTCATCATTTCTTAGGCATGCCACCCAAATCCAGAACTCTGAAAATGAATAACATATTAAACAAACAATTCATTTATTATTTCATTATCAATCTCATCATCAATTAGGCCAACATACCTTATCTCTTTCAATTGAATTATCATAGCCAATCACAATGGCTTCATATCATATCATTTCTCAATCCATATGATACATATAGCATCATTGATATCACATTTCAAAGTATATTATTCATATAATACATTGCCATACACAAGATTCACAATGCATATAACATAACATTTTCTCACTTCTCAAAACACATTAACATCATTCATTACTAGAGCATTTATCATAACAAATTGCACATACCTTAAGAATGATCCTCATTTCTTCCTACCTTTCCCATTTCATATTTCATCCTTTATATATATTCTTCATTTACATTCACAATATAATAGCTTATTTAACACTTTCATCCCAATGTGTTAATGTTCAAAGACATATAAGGATATACAATCAAATAGGGTTTATGCTTACCTTGTTAATGATCTTCACATCCTTCACATCATTCAATCATCACCTTAGTCCAATTATGTTAACAATATAATAGATCACTTAACACATTTGCAAACAAATGTGTTAAGCCTCGAATTATGTAATTAAATACAATCATATGTATTGGTACTTACCTCAAGAACTAGTCCCATCAATCTATACATTTCTTTTCTTTCCAAGAATTCTCCACATTTAGGTTAATGCAACCCAATCTCTTCAAAACCTTTGAGGGACACGGGCAGCACCACTTGAGGGATACGGTTAGGGCAATTCAACCTCTTCACAATCAAAATGATGAAATTCCTTGAAATTCCAACTTGGTTACTTGGAATCTCTCTCAACTTTGGAGCTTAGAACATCAAACCCTTCTTTTACTCTCTTGCTTTCCTTTGTCTTAGGTGAGCCGGCCACACAAGGAAAAAGAAGAAGAAATGATGAAGAAAACACAAAGTCAATAGGCATTAAATACTCCTCCAAAAGAAAATTACTATCTTACCCTCATACACATTTTAATTCTCTTTACAAGCTCTTGCCCATTTTGGTAATTTCACATTCAACAATTTAAATATCTTCTTCCCTTGACTAAGCACTTTGACCAACATATATGTCATATATATTGCCATATACCCAACATATACACTATCTCTCTCTATACAATTCTTTCCTTTGCAAATACACATATTCATTTCTCTCAAATACTTTTACCATTCAACCAAACCCTATACAAATATACCACTTATCAATTACACATTCAAATCAATTATAACAATATTATCATAACTTCTAGGCACACTTAGGGATATTACAATTAGACATATACATATACATCACATATACATTAAATCCAAATACAACAACTCCTCCAAAACTTTTAAGGTATATCTCGGGATATTACAGTTCAGCTAGACCGAGTCGAGTCTAGACTCTGAAGTGTTGATTGTGGGCTTAAAGATCAGAGACAAACTGCCAAACATGTATAAATTTTATGTTTTGTAAACATGGATTTTGATGTATTTATATATGTAAATTCCACTACATTTTCCGCTGCATAATGAATAAATGTTTTATCTAGTATAGTTTATAATATAATTTGAATGTTTTAAGTTTTCTTATAATGTTGTTAAATTGAAAGATTGGTTTGCTTATTATAAACCGTGGCACTCCTGTATTCGGTATACGTATATTACAGGTGTAATAGTATGTAGTGTGCGTATACAGGGTATAGGGGTGTTACAAATGTTTTTGTATCAGAGCCTAGGTTTGAGATTCTCAACCTAGGTAAATTGTAAGAAAAAGAACATTTTGATTATATAAGTTAGTTTTTAAATAAGATACATGTTTTGGTATTAGTAGTCTCTGATCTTTGATGAGGTATATTCTGCTGTGTTGCAGATATAGATAGTGATGGCGTCTCAGTCACATCAGTCCATAGAAGGTAGAGCTGAGAGTGTAGCTCCTGAAGAGGGTAGAGATGGAGCTAGGATTGAGAGAGCTAGAGAGGCACCTGTTCCTGTGCCAGAGAGACCAGCTGTTGAGTAGGTTCCACCAGTTTGGCTAAGACATGTGGTAGAATTGTTGAGGCAAGCTCCGGTGCAGCAGCCACCACCACCACAGCCACAAGTGCCGGTGAGGCATTATGATAAGTTGAGAAAGTATGGGGCTGAGGATTTCTTTGGTACTACTGATCCTGCAATAGCTGAGCAGTGGTTGGATAGAGTGCAGAGGGTATTTATTCAGTTGCAAGCTACTTCTGAAGAGAAATTTGATTATGCTAGATCCTTATTGCAGAAAGATGCTTATGATTGGCGAAAGACAGTTCCACATGCCATGGATGATCCACCTTGTAATATCCCTATGTATGCCCTAGAAGTTTTGTATGTTGTTGTTGTTGGTTTAAATTGGGAAAAGAATGTATATGTATATGTGTTTTGGAAAAAAATTTAGGGTTTAGAGACAAGTTTATATGTGTTAGTGTGTAAATCCAACATGATTTTAGTACCTAATCTTTTGCTTTTATATTGATATTTGTGCTTAAATATGAGAATTTATTTGGTTTTTATTGTTTTGGTTAGGGAATGTTGGATTTAACTAAAAGGAACCATTTGGAGCTTAATTGGAGCATTTATGAGCAAAGGACTTGGAGCTGGAATTTTTGGAGGACGATTTGGAGCAGTCTGGAGTTAGCCTTGGCCAAGGCTAATGCCGAACCTTGATGGAACGGGGCTGTTTTAATTAGAACGACTTAACCTACCATTCTGATGTCGTTTTGAGCTTAAATAGAGCTTAGGAAGAAGAATTAATTATATTTTAAAGGGCACTTTTGTAATATTATGGTGGGGGCCCTAATTTTAGACATTATAATCGTGTTTTAGATCTTTTTACGGGACTTCTCTTCCGGCTGCTATTGAGTTACGAATTTGAGAACATTTTTCATAACTTTTCAATGTCTTCTTCATTAGCCATGCGTGGCTAAACTCTCTAATCAGTTGGAGGTTGATTCAAGGTTGAGATTCTTCAGGATTGTGAGGTTTTAATGTTCTTATTTGCTTTTAATTGATTATTACATTCATACTTTTACTGCAGTTTATTGGAAAACTATATTCCTTAATGTGTTTTGTTAATTTATTGAACTGATCAATCAATTGATTAATAAGATGCATATAGCTAATCATTGATGCTGAATCCGTAATTGTTTAGTTGATTTGATGCTTGTAGCGATTGATATAATCTGATTGTAACCAGGCTTTCGGGTTATATTAAGTAATTGTATGATCTGATTTAAACGAATCTTGCTTTTAGGTTTGTTGATTAGGACTAGGTCTTTCTAGAGTTTATTGCAATTGATTAATTAAATTCTGTCGCTTGTATTAGGGTTGTTAATCAATTAGGGGTTATTCATAGCGCTTGTCTTGCTTAATCTATTATAAACGGAAAGATTGGCCGGAGATGCTTTTTCGATGGCTATAACTTGTCTGTGATTTGATATTAAAAGATTATTTTTAGTCCGATGATCAATCCAAATGAATCTCATACCGCGAACTTCCTTTGACTGAATTCACCTCCCATTGTTCAGGTTTTTAATATTAATTTGCTGTCCTAATTTCGTTCTTGATCACTTCTTTAACTTAATTTCGTTTTATTTTTCATAAATATAATTCCACTGTTTTTATTTTATTTTTCTTAAATTACAGCAGGTCAGGTTTTGGTTAGCCTTGGGCAAGGCTAGTCCCTAGGGTTCGACCCTTCTCACCCTATTTACAAGTTTTCTTTTGTAGGAAGAGTAGGTTTATTATTTTTGGTGGATTCGACAACCATCAATTTTGGCGCCGCTGCCGGGGACTAGTTACTTTACTGTTTATTGTGTTTTTGGATGACCAGGTCTGAAAATTTGCCAATAGAATTCGATCCTGAGATAGAGAAGACAGCTCGCCCTTTGAGGAAGAAAGCTAAGGAACAAAAGTGGGCAGAAACGACTTCTACATCTAGTCCAGGAGTTGTAGCTGCTGGTTTGGTTGGATATTCAACCGAATTTGAAGAAGAAAGTATCGATCAAGAGGGATCTTCTACTGAATCTGTTAGAGAAGAAGAAATGGCTGATAACCGCACCGTTAGAGAGCTGCAAGCTGCCCCAATAGACCAGCAGCCCATGTGCATTGTTTTTCCAACTATGGAGGCGCCATTTGAGATAAAATCTGGTCTAATTCACCAACTCCCTCTCTTCTATGGAATGAAGAATGAGAACCCACACAATTTTTTGAAGGAATTCCATGGAGTGTGTTCAAGTATGAAGCCACATGGTGTGACGGAAGAGCAAATCAAGTTGAGGGCATTTCCATTCACATTGAAGGATACTGCTAAGGAATGGTTACTAAATCTACCATCGGGTAGTATCACGTCATGGACAGAGATGGCCAGTGCATTCTTGGATAAATATTTTCCCGCCTCTAGAGCTGCTACTATCCGTAGGGAGATTAGTGGGATTAAGCAAAAGGATGTGGAGAGTCTTCATGACTATTGGGAGCGATTCAAGAAGTTATGTGCAAGCTGCCCACAACATGGGATGTCCGAACAATCCCTTCTCCAATATTTTTATGAAGGAATGCTTGCTATTGAAAGGAAAATGGTTGATGCTGCAAGTGGAGGAGCCCTTGTCAACAAAACTCCAGCTCAAGCAAAGGAGATCATATCGACCATGGCTGTCAACACACAACAATTTGGACAAGCGGAAGATTCAACATGCAAAGTCTATGAGGTAAGTAATTCTTCCCTTGAAACAAAGCTAAATGAGCTAACTTGTGCTCTTAAAACTTTTACTGCAGGGCTTAATAAGAATGTCAGAGCGTGTGAAGTGTGCCACTCCTATGAACACCCAACTGACGCTTGTTTATTGTGGCAAGAGGGTCGAGAGCAAGTCAACGCCATGGGAGGTTACTCTGGACAGCCCCAAAGATCAAAATTTCCTCTCTCCAACACCTATGATGAGAGTTGGAAAAGGCATCCAAACCTCAGCTATGGGAATAGGAACCAGAATTTTCAAAATTTTCAGCAAGTTAGACCACCTCCTCAACAAGCTTCCAATTCAAGCATGTCTTTGGAAGCCATGGTCCAGTCCTTAGCTGCTAGCACATTAGCAATTCGAGAAGAAGCTAAAAGGGATATCAATGACGTTAATACAAGCTTGAATACCCTTCGACAAGAAACCAAGAGTACCTTGCAGAATTTGGAAACTCAGATTGGGCAAATTGCCTCTTCCGTGAGTAAATTGGAGACACAAGGGAAGCTTCCTTCTCAAACGGTTGTTAACCCAAGAGAGAATGTGAGTGCCATTACTTTGCGTAGTGGTAAGGAGCTACATGCAGCAGACCCAAAGAAGGACAGCAGCAAGTCGAAGAGTGAAGCTGAAAAAGAAGTGGAGATCTTGAAGGAAGAGCCTCTTAAGAAAGCAAAAGGGTGGATGGATGAGCCATTTGTCATACCACCTCCTTTTCCAGAGCGGTTTAGGCAATGCAAGAGGGAACAAGAAGAGAAAGATATCCTTGACATCTTTCGCAAGGTTGAGGTAAACATTCCTTTGCTTGATTTAATTAAACAAATACCTCGATATGCAAAGATTTTGAAGGAATTTTGTGTGAGCAAGAGAAAGCAAGCTGATGTTGAGAAAGTAAGTGTGGGGGAGAATGTCTCTGCAATTTTGCAAAGAAAACTTCCCCCAAAGTGTAAGGATGCAGGTATGTTTTCTATACCATGTAGAATAGGCAATGTGCATATTAAAAAAGCTTTGTGTGATTTAGGTGCATCTATAAATGTCATGCCATTGTCTATTTTCACATCTTTGAGTGTTGGTGAGCTGAAGAAAACTAGCATATGCATTGAACTAGCGGATAAATCTGTTATCTACCCGGAAGGGGTACTAGAAGATGTGTTAGTGCAAGTTGATGGTCTTATATTTCCTGCTGATTTCTTTGTTGTTGATATGAAGGATTCTAGGTCCTCAAATTCTAGTGACATCATTTTAGGAAGACCATTTCTTAGGACAGCTAGGACTAAAATTGACGTTTTTGATGGTATTCTTACCATGGAGCTAGATGGTGAACTCGTCAAATTTAGTATGTATGGTGAGGTTAAGGAAGTAAGTGACTTGTCTAGTGTGTGTGCCATAACTGATGTTGATCATAGTTCTGCAAATTCTTTTAAATTAGATGGTGAAAATGAGCTTAATGTGATTTCTTCTAATAATTCTGATATGGTTGCCACTAACAAGTTCAAAGAAAAAGTTTGGTTTGATGAAAAGTTGCAGGGAACTGATCGTGAGAAGAGGGCATGTAAGTTGGGACTGAGGAAATTGCCTAGCAAATTGAAGTATGTGTTCACTGATGATGTACTTTTGAATGATAGAGACTCAATTTCCTTGATAGTTCCTTCGAATTTGAACATTAAGCAAGAGAAGGAGCTGACTTGTGTGCTAAATGGTTACAAGGATAAGTGCAAAAGGGCAGGAAATGTTGCCCATGGAACCTGGTTGGAGCTCGGTTGAAGGCATCGAAATGTCTAGCCTAAGACGTTAAACAAGGGCGCTTTCTGGGAGGCAACCCAGCTTAGGCTTGCCCAAGCCTAACTCTGTTTTTATTTGCTGTTTCAGTTTTTATTATTTTCAGCATTTTATTTTTATTTTGTTAGTCATCTTCTTCCTAAGTTTAAATTGCTTTCTTTGCAATTCCTGGTAAAAAAAAAAGGTTTAAATGGACTTTAATGGTGGATACATTCTTTTTTGTAGAAAAAAAACTCATATTTTAAAATTGTTCACCGTATTTTAAAGAAGGGTCAGGTCATGGGAGTTTTAATTTATTTTTACCATGTGATGTTATTTGTCTAATATATTTTTAATTGGTTTATTTTTACAGATGGGTAAACAGATTTTCTCTTCGTTCTCTCATGAATCACGACCAGCGCTGCTCCCAATCGCAAATTGCGATTGTAACCTCCAGCCACCGCCCGCTATTAATCATCTCAGTTCGTTCCACCGTCGCTCATTTTTCCCTCTCCTTCGATTCTGCACCCAAGTCGAAACAAGAATACCTTTCACAACCCATTCGACTCGTCTCTTCCAGTCTTCTATCTTTCTGCGAAAAATCATTCCTTCATCACTGTTTATTCACGCGAATCACAGAATCCCCAAATCATGAAAGACCTAGCCAATCGCATCCTTCTATTGCGAATTCAAACCACCATCTTCACCAAAAAAAAAAACCCAGATCGAGTTGTTTCCCCTTTTACTGCGATTTTGAATCTGCAAGTCTGCTCACCCACCACCCATTACCGAATCAGTCATGCCTTTGATCTTTTCAGTCGAGACTGTATTTTAGATTGCAGAAATAGAGGCAAAAGCTTAAGTTCTGCTGTCCAAACTTCCTTTCATTGCCGATCAAGCTGCAGAGAAAAAGAAAAAAAAACCCGCAACTTCAGTTTCCATTCCAGAATCAAACCACAGCAGCAGTAAACATCTAAATTGAGGTTTGTGCTCATAATTGTGGCGTTCCAGTTGCTCTATTTTCGTTTAAATTGTTTGCATCATCATTCAGGTACGCACTCTTTCTTCCAAACCTTTGTAATTCTAATTCTGTTGTGATTCTGAGCTGAAATAATTGAGAAACATTGCTTCACTACAATTCTGTTCTGAAATTGGTTGCTTTGGTGCTGAAAATTACTACAAGTTAATTGCTAGTTTGCTGCATAGGTTTGATTTAAACAGAGAAATATTCATTGAATTTGTTTGTTGAGGCCATATTGTGTTGCTGAATTTGATTTTGGTTTGTAAATTGAGCACCTTAGTTCACTTCCTTTTGCTTGGCTGGTATTGAGTTGTTTGTTGTTGGCATATGATTGACAGTTGAATGTTTTTTCTTGAAATGATCTTCATGTGCACAGTGTTGAGCTTTTCTAGCTAACAACTCTGTTTAAGTCCGTAATGTGCACCTGTAGTTGATGTTATGATTTTTGCTGTTGATTTTAAGTGCGCAGCTGCATTTTGAACTTTCATTGTCTGCTGGAATTACTGTGTTGGGCCTATATTGCATTGCTGACATTTATTTAATTTTGAAACAAATGCATTTTCAGTCTACTTTAGATATGTGCAAGCAAATTCTTAAAGACTGGACTTAGAAATTTATTGGAATGATTTGTTTTTGAAGAATGATCGCATTTGTTTTGTTAAGTTGATACTTTTCGTAAGTGTGCATTTTGAAATATTGATTGTCCAGTTTCATTACATGAGAAGTGCAGTGTCACTAATTTCAGTCTTCCTTTGCCTTTGTGATATTACACTACTATGACTGATTTTAACTTTGATTTTGCGCTATATGATTACATTGATAATTTGGAAATCTGGACTGAATTACACTTGTTTAGGAGTTTGTTTTGCTTGGCCTGCACCTTGTTTCTAAGATTTTCCAGGAAAATTATAATCTTGGCAATTTAATAAGGACAGTAGCCACCAGCCATGCAACATGTCTACAAGCAGCGACTTGTTACCACTGCTGCTATCCACTCTGAACCAGCAGCTTGTGCGTTGAACCAGGTTCTGTTTACAATTGCTGTATTGACAACGCAAAACAGGGCAGCACCTCTTACTTTCACTCTCTTTTAATTTATTTTGTTTAATCTTTTCCTACTTGTGTTTGATTGAAACTTGTCCACATTGAGGACAATGTGCGAACTAAGTGTGGGGGAGGGGTTTTAGCTGTTGAGGGGTTTTAAGCTATTGTTGCTGAAATTTTGAGCTTAAACTATGTTTAATGCTGCTGCCATTATTTTGCTTTTGATGTATGCTCCATATATGGTCAATTTTTAAAATTTTGAGTTGTGGCGTGTGTTAAACTTTCCATTCTTGTTGCTGCCATATGCTTATTTCTGCTGTAAATTGGCCATTTAGATTGTTTTTGGATGAAATGCTTCTTAGTTCTATGCTAGGTACTTATCCTATGAATTATATAGATTAAAATATTTGAATGTTTGATATCTTGTGCTGATTTTAGAATTACTCAATGGGGTTTATTGTGTCCTATAACATGATTTGAAACTCTTAGGAAATTCTAGAGAGGAGAGCTTTGCTTTTATAATTTAGTTGAACACATGTGAGAACTTTGAATGATGAGACTAGTGAGCGAAGACTTTAACTTGAGATTGACCATCATTGCACTTATGAATTTGGTTGCAATTGTTTACACTTTGAATTCTAAAAATTTGTTTTCCAAAACTTAGTTTCTTTTGATGGGTGTTTTTGAGAGCAATTTTCGAAGTAAAAATTTAGGATAGCTTCACGAATGCTAGAACTTTCTTTTACGTTCCCTTGAGGTGAAATCTTAGGCGAGTCTTGACTTTGGACATGATTTAGGCGTTCTTTTGGCCGATGTTATTATCCTTTTGTGTTTATCCCACCTTTATGTTACCGTTCTTTTAACCCCTTCTAGCCTACGAAGTATGCTAAATGCGTACTCTAAATTCTTTTCTTAGCCTACAATATAACCTTATACACCAAAAGCCCTTGCCTACCACCATTTTTGCAAGAAAATAATCTTTTTAACTATTTGTTGAGCACATGCATATGTTAGTAATTGGGTTTGACGCAATTGCATTTTGTTTATGATTTTGTTTAGTTTTTAGAATTAGTTCGTACAACCCATGCTTATTAGATGTATATTTTTCATGGGTTCTATTATTGTTGTAATTAGTTTTTATGATGTTCTTTAAAAATAATAAAAAAAAAGAAAAATAGAAAAAAAAGTGAAAAAGTAAAAGAAAAAAAAAAGAAAGTTTATATTTTGTAATAGTATTGTTGGGAATATGTTTTGTTGTAATTGTATATAGAATTTTTATTTTTAGTCGCATTTGTCGTCATTTGAGTATTAAAGTTGAAACATCATGTATTGCTCCTTTGAGGTTAATCATGAGAAGATTTATTTTCTTGTTATTCTTTATCCTTACATTATCCTTTCTTTTCTAACCATCACCCCAGCCTTACCCGAATAAAGACCTATTGATCCTTGGTTGAGATTTGTTCTACATTAGTGGAGAGGGAATTTGGAGGAGAGCATATGGACGTTCACCGGTTTTTATTTTATTGAAGCTATGAAAATGTATTTTCAATGCTTTGTTAATTGCTCGATTAAATGCTTGTTGATTCAAACTCCGATTGGTGTGTGTGCGTGTTTTAAGAATCCTTAGTGTAACCTTTTTCAATTAAGTTCATAATGATGGAATGATATTGATAGTTGAGTTTTCAATTGTGATGTTGAATTGTTTGGGGAACTTGCACGTGTTTGATTGAATTTAAAGGTGAAGTTTGTGGTCTCCTATACAGATTTGATTTTGAGTTTTGAGTCATGCTTGAGGGCAAGCATGGGATAAGTGTGGGGGAATTTGTTAGTGTGTAAATCCAACATGATTTTAGTACCTAATCTTTTGCTTTTATATTGATATTTGTGCTTAAATATGAGAATTTATTTGGTTTTTATTGTTTTGGTTAGGGAATGTTGGATTTAACTAAAATGAACCATTTGGAGCTTAATTGGAGCATTTATGAGCAAAGGACTTGGAGCTGGAATTTTTGGAGGACGATTTGGAGCAGTCTGGAGTTAGCCTTGGCCAAGGCTAATGCCGAACCTTGATGGAACGGGGCTGTTTTAATTAGAACGACTTAACCTACCATTCTGATGTCGTTTTGAGCTTAAATAGAGCTTAGGAAGAAGAATTAATTATATTTTAAAGGGCACTTTTGTAATATTATGGTGGGGGCCCTAATTTTAGACATTATAATCGTGTTTTAGATCTTTTTACGGGACTTCTCTTCCGGCTGCTATTGAGTTACGAATTTGAGAACATTTTTCATAACTTTTCAATGTCTTCTTCATTAGCCATGCGTGGCTAAACTCTCTAATCAGTTGGAGGTTGATTCAAGGTTGAGATTCTTCAGGATTGTGAGGTTTTAATGTTCTTATTTGCTTTTAATTGATTATTACATTCATACTTTTACTGCAGTTTATTGGAAAACTATATTCCTTAATGTATTTTGTTAATTTATTGAACTGATCAATCAATTGATTAATAAGATGCATATAGCTAATCATTGATGCTGAATCCGTAATTGTTTAGTTGATTTGATGCTTGTAGCGATTGATATAATCTGATTGTAACCAGGCTTTCGGGTTATATTAAGTAATTGTATGATCTGATTTAAACGAATCTTGCTTTTAGGTTTGTTGATTAGGACTAGGTCTTTCTAGAGTTTATTGCAATTGATTAATTAAATTATGTCGCTTGTATTAGGGTTGTTAATCAATTAGGGGTTATTCATAGCGCTTGTCTTGCTTAATCTATTATAAACGGAAAGATTGGCCGGAGATGCTTTTTCGATGGCTATAACTTGTCTGTGATTTGATATTAAAAGATTATTTTTAGTCCGATGATCAATCCAAATGAATCTCATACCGCGAACTTCCTTTGACTGAATTCACCTCCCATTGTTCAGGTTTTTAATATTAATTTGCTGTCCTAATTTCGTTCTTGATCACTTCTTTAACTTAATTTCATTTTATTTTTCATAAATATAATTCCACTGTTTTTATTTTATTTTTCTTAAATTACAGCAGGTCAGGTTTTGGTTAGCCTTGGGCAAGGCTAGTCCCTAGGGTTCGACCCTTCTCACCCTATTTACAAGTTTTCTTTTGTAGGAAGAGTAGGTTTATTATTTTTGGTGGATTCGACACCCATCAATATGTTGTGTATATGGTGATATATATAACATATAAAATGGTCAAAGAGAGAGAGAGTCAATGCAAGAGGAGATTTTTATATGGCATGTGAAATTACTTATTTGGGTTTATAAGAGACAAAAGCTAAGTTAAGTGATGAGGGGTATATGAGTAATTGCTTGAAATGAAATGCATGGTGGAGATTAAAAGAAGAAAAGGTGTTTGACTTGTGCATTTTTCTTCTTTCTTTCTTGAAGTGGCCGGCTCTCCAAATAGCAAAGAGAAAGGGAGGTGTTCTTGAGGCAAGAAGTAAATTGAAGAGGCAATCAAAGAGTTTGGTTAGAGATTTGTGAAATTTCTTCATCTAAGGTAAGAAATCTCTTGTTTCCTTTGTTAATTTTGAAGTTATGTTTAAAGTGAAGTGTGATTTGTTGATGTAATGATTTGGTGTGTTTGATATGTGTTATGACATGAGTTATATCCATTTGAGTGAGTTTGTGTTGGGAATTATATGTTAAAATGCATTTGGAAGAGGGTTGGTTACATTTAGAGTTTTGGAGATGAGTGACACGGCCAAAGGAAAGGAGAGACACGGCCAAGCCAAGGAAATTTGGGCGTGTTGGTTGAGTTTTTGAGAGACACGGCCGTGTCCCTTAGCCGTGTTCACTACTGGATTTTGGTTTTGGGAGACACGGTCACAAGCTTGGCCGTGTCCCTTGCCCGTGTTGCTTACTGTCCAATTGGGTTGAGTGACACGGCCACAAGCTTGGCCGTGTCCCTCAAGTGGCTGCCCGTGTCCCTCAATTGTGTGGGTTAGGGTTTTAATTCTTTGTTCTTCTTGCATTGCTTTGGTTCTCCAAAGGTAGGTTGGTCCTTAAACCTAACCCTAAACACTTTAAACACACTTGAATCAATGAATGATATAATCAAATGCATGTGTAAGGTCCTAAAGCTATGAATCATATCAATTGTTCTTTGCCCTAATTGCATTGTTGAGATTGAACAATGTTATGTTATGCATTGTGAATAGTAATGTGTTTCATAAGTAATATACATTGAAATGTATATCAAAGATGCAATGATAATTCAAATAAGACATGATATGAGACAATGCCATTGTGTTTGGCTATGATGATGCGATTGAAAGAAATAAGGCATGTTTGCCTAAATGTTGTTGAGAATTGAGAATGAAAATGATAATTGAATAATAAATGAATTGTGTGGCTAATGTGTTATTCCATTTTCAGAGTTGGTTGTTGGTGGCATGCCTAATAAGTGTAACAATCTCTTGAAGTTAGGTTGGATTGAATCCTTGAAGCCTAATTGAGATGTTACCACCCTTGAAGCTAGGTTGGGTTAGTTCTTGAAGCCAAGTTGGGTAGAAGCTTAGCATGCTTTGCTCCCCTTGAAGCTTGGTTGAACTTAATCCTTGAAGCCTAGTTGGGTATATGATATTGATAAATGTGATAATAAAACCAAAGCATTAACTCTGAAAATTGAATGGCATATTAGTGTGTCTTGGGCCCATGCTTGTCTTTGTTTAGTGTTGATTATGAATGGTTAAATGAATACTAATGAGGTATATGAAAAGATATTGAAATGTGATATGTAATGTGAAAGTATGTTGTTAGTTTTGCATATATGATGTTACATGTATAATATGGATTGAGAAATGACATTGCATTGCACTAAGTCATATCATTAGCATGATTATCTTACTAAGCCGTTGGCTTAGCGCGATAGTGTTTAATCGCGCAGGTAATAGAGTTGATAGAGTTGAACCCGAGAGTTCATCAAGACCAAGTGAGAGTAGACCTTGAAGAATCCGTTTTGGGTGCTTAAAGATCAAAGCAAACTTGCCAATCATGTATATTTCTTTATATTTTGTAAAGAAATGTTTAATATGTAAATATGTACATATTTTATAACTTCCGCTGTGTAATATTTAAATGTATATATATATATAACTAATATGTTTTGTTTTATAAGTAAATGATCTACTTTTCTATAATGTATAATGATAAGAGTATTGTATCAAGTTTAAAGGGTTTTGAATGTTAAGAAAACCGTAGCATCCCTATGTTTGGTGCACTTATGCTACATTGTTGTGGTTGTAGTGTGTGTGCATTGGATATGGGGGTGTTACACACCTACTTTTTCTTATGGTGATTTTTTGAGGGAGTTTGAGCAGAAATATACTCCGAGGGAGTATAAGGATGCCAAGAAAATGGAATTTCTGAATCTAAGACAAGATAACCGGACTGTTAAAGAGTATGAGATTGAGTATATCCAGTTGAGTCACTATGCCGGTGGGATTATTTCAGATGAGATTGACAGGTGTAGGAGATTTGAGGAAGGGTTGAGGCCCTCTATTTTGTGTATTGTTGCTGGTTCTCGGTATCAAGACTTTTCTCAGTTAGTTGCCGCAGCTAAAAGTGTTGAGAGACCGCAGGGTATTGCAGCAACTGCTACCGAGGAGGAGACCAGAGTTAGGAGATCCCAGTTTGAGGCAGGGTCTTCATCTATGAAGAGAGGCCGAGGAAGTTTTGTTTCGAGAGTTAGTAGGAGCCAGAGGCAGTCAGGTAGGTCAGTTCAGTATCAAAGGCAGAGATCGAGACCTACAGTTTCTGTAGCGAGTGCTCCGATTCCAGTGGTTCAGAGATCCATTCCACCTATATGTGTTCATTGTGGTAGGACACATGGGGGTGCTTGTTGGAAGACAGGTGGATCAGGAGTATGTTTTAAATGTGGGTCACCAGCTCACTTCATTAAAGATTGCCCTGAGCTACAGGAGGATAGACAGACTGATACTACAGCTTCTCGACCTAGTGTCAGCAGAGGTGGTCGAGGGGGCAGAGGTTTTAGTAGAGGCGGTCGACCCGGGATCAGTCAGAGAGGAGGTTCTACATCCAGAGGCAGTAGGCCAGATGAGGCTGGGTCTTCTCAGCGAGTGTATGTGATGCAGAGGCAACCAGATGCTTCAACAGTTATTGCGGGTACATTTTCTTTATTTGGCATTTCAGTTCTTGCTTTGATTGATCCAGGATCTACTCATTTATACATAAGTGCATCTATCTTGCTTGTGTCTGAATTGCATTCTGAGTCCTTAGGATTTGATGTCTTGGTGACAAATCCTTTAGGACATAGTGTTGTGGTGAGTAAGGTGCATCATGATAGTTCAGTTGTGGTACAAGGTGAGGAATTTTTGGGGGATTTGATTGAAATGACTTTTAAGGAGTATGATTTGATTTTAGGCATGGATTGGTTGTCTAAGCATGGAGTTGTAGTAGATTGTCAGAAGAAGTGTGTTACCCTGAGAACCGGTGATGGTAGAAGTGTGATGGTATCTAGTGAGTGGAGACAACTTGCATCCTTGTTTGTGTCAGCTGTTGTAGCTAGAAAGTTGATTAGAAAAGGGTGTGATGCTTATCTTGCTCATGTTGTGGATACCAGAGTAGTAGGTTCTCAACTTGATAGTATACCCACAGTTGCGGAATTTTCAGATATTTTTTCGGAGGAGTTGCCAGGGTTACCCCCTGAGAGAGAGGTTGAGTTTGGTATTGATTTGTTGCCTGGTACCACTCCCATCTCTATTACTCCTTATCGAATGGCACCTGATGAGTTGAGAGAGTTGAAGGTGTAGTTGCAGGAGTTGTTGGATAAAGGGTTTGTTCGCCCTAGTGTTTCTCCGTGGGGAGCTCCTGTTTTGTTTGTAAAGAAGAAGGATGGTACTTTGAGGTTGTGCATCGATTATAGGCAATTGAATAAGGTAACCATCAAGAATAAGTATCCTTTGCCTCGGATAGATGATCTCTTCGATCAGTTGAAAGGAGCAGCAGTGTTTTCCAAGATTGATCTGAGATCAGGGTACCATCAGTTGAGAGTCAGAGCTAAAGATGTTCCTAAAACAGCTTTTCGCACAAGGTATGGGCATTATGAGTTTTTAGTGATGCCTTTTGGGTTGACGAATGCACCTGCAGCTTTCATGGATTGGATGAATAGGGTGTTTAGGCCTTATCTAGATCAGTTTGTGGTGGTCTTCATTGATGATATTTTGGTGTACTCGCGTAATGAAGAAGATCATGACAAGCATCTGCAGATTGTATTGCAGACCTTGAGAGAGAAGCAATTGTATGCTAAGCTGTCGAAATGTGAATTTTGGCTTGATCAAGTGACTTTTCTCGGTCATATAGTGTCAGCAGATGGTATAAGAGTCGATCCAAATAAAGTTGAGGCCATTTTGAATTGGAGTCCACCGAAGTCTGTGACTGAAGTTAGAAGTTTTTTGGGTTCAGCAGGCTATTATCGACGGTTTGTGAAGGGTTTTTCTTTGATAGCTACTCCACTCACCAGATTACTTCGGAAGGGAGTTAGATTTGTGTGGACAGATCAGTGTCAAGCTAGTTTTGAGCAGTTGAAGGAAATGTTGACTCAAGCTCCTGTTCTTACTTTGCCTTGGAAGATAAACCATATGTGATTTACAGTGATGCTTTACATAATGGTTTAGGTTGTATTTTGATGCAAGAGGGTAAAGTCATAGCTTATGCTTCTCGGCAGTTGAAGCAGCATGAGCTTAATTATTCGACGCATGATTTGGAATTGGCAGCTATAGTGTTTGCTTTGAAGATTTGGCGACATTATTTGTATGGAGAGAAGTGTTTTATTTATACGGATCATAAGAGTTTGAAATATTTGGGTGTTCAGAGGGAGCTGAATCTTCGGCAAAGACGATGGTTGGAGCTGATCAAGGATTATGATTTTTTGATTGATTATCATCTTGGTAAGGCAAATGTTATTGTTGATGCCTTGAATCGGAAGTCTTTAGCAGGTTTGACTATTTATTCGCTCTCGTTGCTTGTTGATTTGAGAGCGTTGCATGCTAGTTTTGAATCATGTGATGATGGTGCATTGTTGGCTCAGTTGCATTTGAGACCGGTGTTGTTGGATCAAATTAAAGAGGCTCAATTGGCTGATGAGAAAATTAAGAAGATTGTTTCAAATTGCCAAAATGGGGAGAATCGAGATTTCTATATGAGAGACGATGGTAGCCTTTGGTTTAAGGATAGATTGTGTGCTCCTGATGATGCAAGATTGAGAAAGATTATTTTGGAAGAAGTGTTTTATTAGTTTTTGTTATAGTTTTGTGTCTTGTTTAATATGATAATTATTGTTTTATTTAGGTATTTTGTTAGTTTTAATCGGTTTGTTTGGTGTTTTCATTAATTTTGGTAGTTTTAGTTTATTTCAATGTTTAGGTCATTTTTTATGTAGTCTTTAGTATTGTGTTTATGTTGTGTTGGTTATTGTCTATTGATTTCTTGTTTAGATTTGTTTTGAGTTTTGTGTTAGGTTAAAAAGGCAAGGAAGCAAATTTGAAGGAGAAAGTGGCAGTGGCTGACACAGGCAGAGGACACGGCCAAGTCACTGGTCGTGTCCCATACCAAGATTAAATTGAAGAACAAGTCCCAGTAGCAGACACAAGCAAGGGACACGGCCAAGTCATCTGGCCGTGTCCCTCCAAAAAGACCCAACACGGCCAAGTCAAGCTTCACTTGGCCGTGTCTCTTCCACAGGAAAGAGATCAAAATTGCACAGAAGCGAACACAGGCAAGGGACACGGCCAAGTCATCTGGCCGTGTCCCTCAAACATAGTCCAACACGGCCAAGTCAGGCTTCATTTGGCCGTGTCACTCAACCAAAGAAGAAGAAAGAAGAGAAGCAACAGAGGTGGACACATGCAGGGGACACAGCCAAGTCACCTGGCCGTGTCCCTCCAAAAGCCACTCACACGGCCAAGTCACATCTGACTTGGCCGTGTCCCTCATGAAGAAAACACGCAACGGATTTTTAAAGCGACGTTTCATATAAAAGGAAGGGGATAGCTTAGGGTTAGGAGGTTTTTTTTTTGTTTTGAGCAAAAGTTTGAGCCGTCTGAGAGTGAGCTTAGGGTTTTAACATTTGTTTTCTTTGATTTTGATTTCACTTTGGATTAATCTAGCTTAGATTAGATTGTTCTAGCCATTGAGACATCCTTCTTGCAAGATTTGAACAAGAGATTCTTCAGAAGCTTCAAGGAGTTTGTAACTTGGTTTTGTTCTCGAACTTATTCTCTTTATTTTCATTGAAATTGTATTAATGGATATTATCATGTCTAATTTGATTTCTTTGAACATTAATGAGATGAGTATGTTTGATTGCATCATGAACTAATTTGATCTAGTCTAGGGTTTGTATGGATCTGCTATGATTGTATGAATTGGTTATTCTCTTAGCTAATAATTTCTTTAGCCTTGATTGAATGAAATATTTTAATATATAATTGATTGGCCACCAATTATGTGTTTTAGGTATTAGATGATGGATTGAGAGATAAAGTCTAATGCTGGATCAATTCAATTAGGGACTTAGGTGAATTAGAGATATAACCTATTAAAAAGATTATTTCAATTATAACAAGATTAGTTGAAAGAGGTTTGAATGCGAGAGCTTATTTCCTTGACTTGATTAATTGAGTTGTTTGAGATTTAATCTTTGAAATTAAATTAGTTAAGAGGAATAACCATTCATACATATAAGTAGTGAAGAAGTGCAAACCCTAGACCTTTCTATCAAGTGAATCAAAACATCAGTTCTAGTTTACTTTTATTCATTTTAAATTTTAATCAATCTTCTTCATTATTTAGCAATTTAAATTTCTTTAATTACTTGTTATTTATAATCTGATAATCAATTAGCCACTTTAGCTTCCTTGTGAGACGACCTTGGGGCGATCACCTTTGCTACAGCTACCTCGTATACTTGCGAGTGACGCTTTGTGGTAGAGTTAATTCGAGCGCAACAAGTTTTTGGCGCCGTTGCCGGGGAGGCTAATTGGCATAATTGTTTATTTAAAAAAAATAAAAAAAATATTTTAGATTATTTTTCATTGTTTTCATTTTATTTTATTTGTCCTTTGCTTTTGATATTTCTTTTTCTAGAAATTTTTGTTTATGCAAGGCAGGAGATCACTCGAAGGAGAGCTACATCCATTCATTCCAGAAATTCAAAGAGTAAAAAGGAGCAGGGAAGAGTTTGAGCTCTACACCGGATTTGATACAGAGGAGGACATTTCTAATTTTGAGTCGGAATCTGAAAAATCTGTGAAGATGGCTGAAGAAAGGCAAAGAACAATGAGAGATTTTGCTAGACCTGTCATTGGGACTTCCACTTCTTGCATAAGACTGACAGATGCAGCAAGGAACTATGAGTTGAAGAACATTCACTACAACATGCTGCCATCATTCTATGGAGTTCCAAATGAAGATCCTTTGAACTTTATTAGGGATTTCTACTCCACCCTCAACACTTTTCCTTTGGGAGGACTAACAGAAGATCAGTTGAGGATGAGATGTTTCCCTTATACTTTGAAGGATAGGGCAAAGAGCTGGCTTATGATGTTGCCCGAAAACTCACTGACAACTTGGGAGCAAGTTTATAACAAGTTCATGGGCAAGTTCTATTTACATCAAAAGACAGCTGAATTGAGAGGGAAGATTGCTACATTCTCTCAATTTGAAGGAGAGCCATTTCATGAGGCTTGGGACAGATTCAAGATGCTATTGATCCAGTGTCCACATCATCACTACCCACTTCAACTCCTTAATCAGTTTTTCTATGATGGTCTAACCCAGCAATTTCAGAACACTGTTGATAATGCAGCTAGGGGAGCCATGGGAGAAAAGACAGCTGATGAGACTTATGAGATCTTTGAGATGTTGGGAGCTAATTCTCAACAAAAGAGTGTAAGGGGAAGAAGTAAAGGGGTGAATCAATTGGAAGCCAATACTGAAATGGTTAGTCAAATAGCTGAATTGACAAGGCAGGTTCAGATGCTAAATATGAAGAACAATATTTCTTCATCCACTCAAGAAGTGTGTGGAATCTGTGGGACATTTGGGCATGGAGCAAATATATGCCCCTCTGTATATGAATCTTTTGGGAATGAAGCTGAGCAAGTTAATGCTATGGGGGGATTTCAACCAAGAGCCAAGAATGATCCTTACTCCAACACTTACAATCCTGGTTGGAGGAGTCACCCCAATTTTTCCTGGACAACAAATAATGCTCAACAGCCATTCAATTTTCTCCAGAGACAGAACCAACAGCAGGGCCAATCCTCAAATCAAGGTTAGCCTAAGAGAGAAAGTTTGGAAGAAAGTTTACAGGCTTTTATCCAAGTCAGTGCTAAAAATCAGGAGATGAACAACAAGAGGCTGGATTCCTTGGAAGCATCTTTTAAGAAGGTGGAGACTCAAGTGGGGCAACTTGCTCAACAGATGCAGATTCAACAAAAAGGGAAGTTCCCAAGTCAACCTGAACAGGCACAAGCAGTGACTGTTCTTAGGAGTGGCAAGGTAATTAATAACAATGTTGAACATAATTCTGTGAATACAGGTGAGCAAGAGAATAAAAAGGAAGGAGAACTAGAGAAAAAAGGTGCTGAAGAAAGATCAATGGAGAAGTCCCCTACAGTAGATTTGCACAAGGCAAGCAATCCATACCGGCCACCTATACCATTCCTCAGCAGGTTGAAGGATGATAAAAAAGATAAGCAATTTTCAGATATCTTCAACATGCTGTCTAAGGTAAGTATTAACTTACCCTTACTTGAAGCAATTAAGAACATGCCGTCTTATGCTAAATTCTTCAAAGAACTGAATACCAAGAAAAAGAGGTATGAGCCGAATGAAAAGGTGATAGTTTCTGAGGTAGCTAGTGCTGTTTTGCAGCATAAACTACCTCCTAAGCTAAATGATCCTGGAAGCTTTATTATTCAAATTACTATGGGGAATGGAAAAGGTACTGAGGGCATGTGTGATTTAGGAGCTAGTGTGAATTTAATGCCTTATTCTATTTATCTTGATTTGGAATTAGGGGAACTTAAACCAACAAAAATGGTGTTGCAATTAGCTGATAGATCTCTTAGATTCCCGAAAGGAGTTATAGAAGATGTGTTAGTTAAAGTTGGTGGTTTGATAGTACCTGTGGATTTCATTGTTCTTGACATGGAAGTAGGTAATTCTTCACCATCTGCACACACAATTCTGCTGGGTAGGCCTTTTATGGTGACTACCAACACTTTGATAGATGTTAAGAATGGAAAATTATCAATGACTGTTTTGGGACAAACTGTGGAATTTTCTATTTTTAACACTTCTCCTATTCCTACAACTGCTTTATATGAGGATTGTTCTTTCATTGATTGTGTTGATGCAGTTGTTTCAGATGTTTTCTTGCAGACAGGTTCCTCTGATAAATTGGAGCTGGCATTGACTTTGGATAGTGATTTGGAAATTTTTGATGCAGAAATAGCCAGTTGTCTTGAGACCTTAGGAAGTGCTGAAGTAGAGGAACTTAAGGAGGAGCCAGTTTGTGAACCTACCCCCATTGAAAAAGAAGAGAAGAACCCCTCACTAGAGTTAGAGCTGAAAGAGTTACCTAAGAACCTGAAATATGTGTTTTTAGGAAATCACAACACTTTACCTGTGATAATATCTAGTGAACTTAGTGAAGGGGAGGAGATGAGGTTGGTGAGTGAGCTTAAAAGATTAAAGAGAGCAATAGGATGGGGTTTAAGTGACATCAAGGGTATTAGCCCTTCTATGTGCATGCATAGAATCACTTTAGAAGAGGGAGCTAAACCTGTGAGGGAGACTCAAAGGCGCCTTAACCCAAATATGAGTGAAGTGGTGAAGAAGGAAGTGCTAAAATTGCTGGATGAAGGAGTAATTTATCCAATTGCTAACAGTGAGTGGGTGAGCCCAGTTCATGTAGTTCCTAAGAAATCTGGAATCACTGTGGTGAAAAGTGAGAATAATGAGTTGTTTCCTACTAGGACTACTACTGGGTGGAGAATGTGCATTGATTATAGGAAGTTGAACAATGCTACAAAGAAAGATCATTTTCCTCTTCCTTTTATTGATCAGATGTTAGATAAACTTTCTGGGCACTCACATTATTGTTTTCTGGATGGCCTTTCAGGTTACTATCAGGTGCCAATAGCTCCAGAGGATCAGTCCAAGACAACCTTTACTTGCCCTTTTGGGACTTATGCATTTCGACGTATGCCCTTTGGCTTGTGCAATGCACCTGCAACCTTTCAGAGATGCATGATGTCTGTCTTCTCAGATATGATCGATGATTTTATTGAGGTATTTATGGATGATTTTTCTATTTTTGGTAATTCTTTTGACAATTGCCTCAATAAACTTGTTCATGTGCTTGAGAGATGCATTGAATGTAACCTCACTTTAAGTTGGGAAAAGAGTCATTTTATGGTTACCCAGGGCATTGTTTTAGGTCATGTGGTGTCCAGTAAAGGGATTGAGGTAGATAAGGCTAAAATTGAATTGATTGCTAAGTTACCCCCACCTACCTCAGTTAAGGGAATAAGAAGTTTTCTAGGGCATGCAGGATTTTACAGGAGGTTTATTAAGGATTTTTCCAAAATAAGCCAACCATTGTGCCATTTATTAGGGAAAGATGTTCCATTTGAATTTACAGCACAATGCATGCAAGCTTTTAATTCCCTTAAGGAAAAATTGACTAGTGCACCTGTGATTGTAGCTCCTGTCTGGTCTTTACCTTTTGAAATCATGTGTGATGCCTCTAATCATGCAGTAGGAGCTGTTCTTGGGCAAAGGGTTGACAAATACTTGAGAGTAATTTATTATGCCAGTTTAACTCTGAATAGTGCACAAATGAACTACACTACAACTGAGAAGGAAATGTTAGCTGTTGTTTTTGCTTTAGACAAATTTAGAGCATATTTAATTGGGTCAAAAATTATTGTGCATTCTGATCATGCAACTCTTAAATATCTATTAACAAAACAACATGCTAAACCGCGCTTAATTAGATGGGTATTGCTGTTGCAAGAGTTTGATTTCCAAATCAAGGATACTAACGGTAGTGAGAATGTTGTTGCTGATCACTTATCCAGATTACCCTTCTTTAGTGAAAATCTTGCATCTGATAGCATTTATAAAAATTTAGAAGAATTTCCTGATGAGCATCTGTTTGTGGTGATTAATGCCCCTTGGTTTGCAGATATTGCTAACTATCTTGCTTGTGGTATTTTGAGATCTAACATGTCCTTTCAAGAAAAGAAAAGGTTTCTACACTTGAGTAAGTTTTATTTTTGGGATGAACCTTATCTATTCCGGATATGCAAAGATGAGATAGTTCGCAGGTGTGTAGCTGAGGAAGAAAACTGAGTGTTCTTCAATTTTGTCATGACCTTCACTGTGGGGGTCATTTTGGAGGAAGGATGTAATATCCCAATGCATGCCCTAAAAGGTTTGATTAGGTTGTTGTTGTTTATTAGATTGAATGTATATGTATGTGATAAGAAAAGAATTTGGAAAAGAATGTTTATGTATATGTGTTTTGGAAAAGAAAAGAGGGTTTAGAGAGAAGTGTATATGTTGTTTATATGATATATATATAACATATAAGTTGGTCAAATATGTAGTCAATGGAAGAGAGATATTTATTTGGTTATTGGTGAAATGACTATTAAGGGCATTGGATTAAAAAGAAATCTAGAACAAATGATAAAAGGGTGTTTTTGTAATTGCTTGAATTGGAACACTTGGTGGAGATTAAAAGAAGAGTTGACTTTGTTTTTGTGGTTCATTTTCTTCTTTCTTCTTTGTGTGGCCGGCTCCTTCATAGACAAAGGAAAGCAAGAGACAAAGAGAAGATCTTGATGTGTGAAGCTCAAATTGAAGGAAATCTAAGTGATCAAGTTGGTGATTCAAGAAGTTTTATAACTTTGGTAAGTTCTCTTGTGATCTTTGTGCTTATTTGAAATGATATTTGAGTTTGATAGATTTTTAAGAGTGTGTTGGTTGATTTTGAGATGTGAGAAGTGTTTGAGTGATTTGATGATGGATTTTGAGTATGGATTGAAGAAAAGAGTAAGTGGTTGGATGTGATGATGTTGCATATGTGGTGAGGATTTTGAGATGATTTTGTGTTTTGTGTTTGATGTGTGTTTTGGCTTGTTTTGGGTGTGTTGCAAGTTTAAGATGAGTTTTGAGTATGTTTTGTTAAGATTATGTGAAGAGGATGTTAATGTATAGAAGTGTGTTGTTGAGTGTTTGGTTGTTTTTGATCGGAGTCTTGATTTGTGGCCGGACATGCCCAGGAGCACGTTCAGGGCTTTTAGGCGTGTCATTGTGTTGGAGGCAGTAGGTTTGACACGACCAGTAACACGCCCGTGTTATTGAGCGTGTCATAGCTACTGTAAGATTTGAGAATTTACACGCCCAGGAACACGCCCATGTTGTTGAGCGTGTAAATACTTCTGTGTTGTGGAGTTAAGACACGGTCATGAACACGCCCGTGTGGGTGAGCGTGTCAGGGTTAGGGTTTGCCCTAATTAATTCCTAATTGGATTATCTCTTGTGTATCCCTAAGCAAGTATATGCTATTACTTTTGATTTAGGTCTTGAAGATAGTGATTGATCATTGATCTAAGAGGTAGAAGGATCTTGAACAAGGAAGTGTTAAGAGTGGTGTGATTTGTTTTTGAGGTAAGTACAAAACCTATATGAATGTGTGTAAGTTCAAATGTGGCATTAATACATTGTAAATGTAATATCCTCATATATGCCCTAGAAGTTGTGATTATGTTGTTGTTGTTGTTATATAATTGGATTGAATATATGTGTTAAATTACAAGAGAAAAGAAATAGAGAAAAGAATGTTTATGTATATGTGATTTGGGAAAGAATTTAGGGTTTAGAGAGAATGGTATATGTTGTGTATATGATGATATATATAACATATAAGTTGGTCAAAATGAAGAGTCAAGGAAAGAAGATATTTATTTTTGTTAAGTGTGAAGTTACTATAAAGGGCATGTAATGAATGGTAATCAAGACAAATGGTATAAGGGTGTTTAGGTAATTACTCTTGTTGAATCACTTGGTGGAGATTTAAAGAGGTGATATTTTGTCTTTTCTTCATTTCCTTCTTCTTCTTCTTCTCTTCTCCACGTTGGTTGGCTCCTCCTTAGACAAGAGAGAGCAAAGTGAGATTTGTTTAATTCTAACATCAAATTGAAGGGAGAATCAAAGGATTTAATTGAAGATTTGTGGAATTCAACAACTTAGGTGAGTTCTTTCTCTTGATTTTCCTTTGTTCTTTTGAAATTGTGTTTGGGATTGGTGAGTTGATATGGATGGTTGATTAAGTGTGTTTGTGATGTGTTTTTAAGCATTAAGTTTTGAAGGAAGTGAATTGTCATTGATTTGGGAAGTGAAGAAGTCTTGGAAAAGGAAGTGTTTAGAAGTGGTGCTTAAGGTAAGTACACACTTGTTTCTCTTGCTAATTGAAGTTGTTTGAAAGTTTGATTGTTATATGTTGGTGATGAAAATGTTGTGATGAGTATGTAAAATAATTGCTAATGATGTTGATTATGTCCATTTGAATGAGGTTATGTTGTGTACAATGTGTTTTAAGTTAACCAAAAGAAGTTTGGCTACATTTAGGGTTTATGTATGAGAGACGTAATTTGGGACGGTCGCTATTTAGTCATGTGCGGTTGCGACTTAGGTCGGACTTCTGACCGCGAAACCTACTGTGATAGGGTTTCATCTTTTGATTGTGAAGTGCGGTCGCGACTTAGGTCGGACTTCTGACCGCGAAACCTACTGTGATAAGGTTTCATCGTGTAACTGTATGGCGCGGTCGTATTCAGGTGAGGTGCGACCGCTAGAAGTGTTCTGTTCTGCTTTATTTGAAGCAATTTAATTTTTGTAACAAGATTCTAAAATACATGTTAAATAGATCATCCATATGAGTTGTCAAGGATCAAAATAGAGATCATTTGTCTAACATCATTGTTGAGATTGAACAATGTTATATTATGTATTGTGAATGGTAATGTATTATATTGTTTGCATAACGTGACTAGTGTTATGACTTAAATAGCGCGAAAGAGGCGATGATCGTTCAAAAAGGTACGTACAATGTAATTTGTTATGATAAAAATTTTAATAATGAATGATGTTAATGTGTCTTGAGAAATGATTGAAATGAAATAAATAGACATATTGTTTATATGACGATGAATTTAAGATACATATGCAATGAAATTAATGATGTATGTTCGAATAATGACATGTTCGTGTAGTTAATGTAATTGGTGTTGTATATATATATATATATATATATATCAATAATGATGTGTATGATGTGAAGCCATTGTGATTGGCAATGATGATTCAAATGAGATGTGAAGCCATTGTGATTGGCTATGATGATTCAATTGAAAGAGATAAGGCATGTTTGCCTAATTGATGATGAGATTGATAATGAAATAATAAATGAATTGCATAACTAATGTGTTATTCGATTTCAGAGTTCTGGGTTTGGAGGCATGCCTATAAAATGAAAAAGGTAACAGTCTTGCCGGGTTGAGGATCTCTTCATTTTGAGTTGAATTGAGATCCAAGAGACTGGGTCTGTTACACTATGAGAAATTGTAATTATGAGATATATGATTGGTAACAGTCTTGCCGGGTTGAGGATCACCTCGAGTTTAGCCGAGTTGATGATCCAAGAGACTGGGTCTGTTACGCTATCCATGGATAGAGATATTGATATATGATGCCTACGGGCTTGATAATTATGATTATAGACCAAAGCAGTAACTCTGAACTTTGAATAACATATTAGTGTTTTGGGCCCGAGTCTGTCTTTATTGTCAATGTGAAATGCAAGTATTGAAATATTGATTGTGAGTATTAATACTGAATTATGCTTGGTGAATTGTGAATAATATAATGTTATTAAGTGTAATATGTAAATGAATTGTGATTGATGATAAAGGTTGTCTTTATTGGAAATGTGATTTATGATTTGTATGATATGTAATTTGTGTATTGCAATAATGAGTGATATGATGTGTAATGTGTGTATTGCAATAATGAGTGGTATGATAGGTAAAGTGTGTATTGCAATAATGATTGGTATGGTATATATATAATGTAGGGGTATTAATATATTGGTTTTGAGTATTGGTGATGCATTGGGGTTGGTGATAATATTATGTATATATGTACATCATATATGAAATTAGCTATGATATATTAAAGATGAAATTAAAAAGAAAAGAAGATATGATAAGAACTAATTATATATTGAATTGATGTATCATTATATGTCAATACTTCTATACTATATGTTTATATCTTTATAGTTGGACTACTAAGCTCTCGGGCTTAGCGCAGGTGTTTATTCGCGCAGGTATATAGATGGAAGATATGAAGTCTTTTATTATGCCACAAGAAGAGTAAAGTTTGTCAAGACCAACTAGAGGGTAATGCATACATGTATAAATTTTTAATTATCATGTATTTCTGACGAGAGAGTATTTATATGTATAAATGAAGTTTTGATAAAGATAATGATTTTGTAAATGTTATTTAAATTAATGTATTATGGTTTGAACTCTGTTACAGGTTTTTAAAAGGTAACGAAAAGTGACATCCTTATACTTTATATATTTACTGTATGTATACTAGGTATACGTATAGTACTTATATAGGGTATCGGGGTGTTACAGTAAATTTATATGAGCAATGTGTGTTGTTATGTTTATATCAATGATGATATATATATATATATGAATAATGTGAATGACATGATGATGCAAATGATTATGTATATGAAAGATTGAAATGCTATGATGTGAATTGAGATAAAATGGAATGTAGAGCCATTGTGATTGGCTATGTTGATCCATGTGAGAATGAAATTGATAACAAATAAATAAATGAGTTGTGTGGCTAATGTGTTATTCCATTTTCAGAGTTTGTTGTTGGTGGCATGCCTAATGATAGTAACAATCTCTTGAAGTTAGGTTGGGCTTGATCCTTGAAGCCAAGTTGGGTTGAAGTTTAACATGTTTTGCTCCCCTTGAAGCTTGGTTGGGTCTAGTCCTTGAAGCCTAATTGAGATGTTACAACCCTTGAAGCTAGGTTGGGTTTGGTTCTTGAAGCCAAGTTGGGTTGAGACTTAGCATGCTTTGTTCCCCTTGAAGCTTGGTTAAACCTTATCCTTGAAGCCTAGTTGGGTATATGTGATAATGATAAATGTGATAAAACCAAAGCATTAACTCTGAAAATTGAATGGCATATTAGTGTGTTTTGGGCCCATGCTTGTCTTTGTTTATATGTGATTCATTAATGGTAAAATAATTGAATAATGATAATCATGAAAGAACTTTGAGATGTGATATGCTTATATGATTATGATTTGTGTAAGGCAAAGGTTTGATGTTAGCTCTTCGCTTATGATGTGGATATTAATGGAATGTGTGACATTGCATAGCATACAAGCATCATATTAGCATGTTTTGTCTTACTAAGCCGTTGGCTTAGCGTGATAGTGTTGATCGCGCAGGTGATAGAGTAGAACCCGAGAGCTCTTCGAGACCGAGTGAGAGTAAATAGTGAAGAGTTTATTTGGGACTTAAAGATCAGAGAAAGCTGCCAATCATGTATAACTTCTTTATATTTTGTAAATATTGTTTACAATGTGAATATATGTATATTTGTAAATATGGATTTAAATGTTTTTATATATGTAACTATTTTATAAATTCCGCTGCGTATTAAATAAACATATCTATATCTACTTTGTTTTATCTTACAAGTTAATTATTTATTATCTATATTGTATACTGAAAAAGATTATGATATTATTTAAAAGTTGTTTTTGAATGTTAAGAAAAATCCGTAGCATCCCTATACTCGATACATGTATACTACATTGTGGTGTATGTAGTGTGTATGTATTGGGTGTGGGGATGTTACAGTTGTTTTGGTATCAGAGCCTAGGTTTGAGATTCTCAACCTAGGTAAAATGTAAGAAAAAGAATATTTTTACTTAAAAAGTGAATTTTTGAATAACATACATGTTTGGGATTGGCAGTCTCTGATCTTTAATGAGATGTATTCTGCTGTGTTTGCAGAAATAGGTTGTGATGGATCCTCATTTGCGTCAGTCAGTTGAGGGTAGTGAGGAGAGTGTAGCTCCGGAGGATAGAGCTAGAGTTGATAGTGCTGAGGAGATACCTGTTTCTGTATCGGGGAGACCAGCTGGTGAGGAGGTTCCGCCAGCTTGGCTTAGGCATGTGATAGAGGCTTTGAGACAAGCACCAGTGCAACCACCGCCGCCACCCCCTCAGCCTGTGGTATCAGTGAGGCACTATGATAAACTAAGGAAGTATGGAGCAGAGGATTTCTTAGGTACTACTGATCCAGCTGTGGTTGAGCAATGGCTAGATAAAGTACAAAGAATCTTCATTCAGTTGCAAGCCACCTCAGAGGAAAAATTTGACTATGCCAGATCATTGCTACAGAAGGATGCATACGACTGGTGGAGGACAGTGCCCCATTCTATGGATGATCCACCAACCTTGTCCTATGCTGACTTTTTGAGAGAGTTTGAATTGAAGTATACTCCAAGGGAGTATAAGGACATGAAGAAGATGGAGTTTTTGAGTTTAAAGCAAGATAGCCGGACCGTAACTGAATATGAGGTTGAGTTTATTAGATTGAGCCATTATGCTGGGGGCATTATAGCTGATGAGATAGATAGATGCAGGAGATTTGAGGAGGGATTAAGGCCCTCTAACATGTGTTTGGTGGCTGGATCTAGATATCATGATTTTTCCCAGCTTGTGGCAGCAGCTCAGAGTGTGGAGCGAGCTCAAGTTATTGCAGCTGCTTCAGAGGAAGAGATTAAGGTTAGAAGACCCCAGTTGGAGGCAGGGTCTTCTTCTGCGAAGAGAGGTAAAGGAAGTTTTGTTTCTAGGGTCAGTAGGAGTCAGAGGCCAGCTGGTAGGTCAGTGCAGTTTCAGAGGCAGAGATTTAGACCTGCAGCTTCAGTGGTGAGTGCTCCGACCCCAATAACTCAGAGATCCACTCCACCCATTTGCATTCATTGTGGTAGGCCACATGGTGGTCCTTGCTGGAAGACTGGTGTAGCAGGGGTTTGCTTCAGATGTGGATCACCTGATCACTTTGTTAGAGATTGTCCTGAGAGACAGGAGCAGATGTCAGTGGATACTGTAGCTTCTCGACCTAGTGTGAGGGGAAGTCGAGGAGGCAGGGGTGTCAGCAGAGGAGGAAGATCTGGGTTCAGTGCTAGAGGAGGTTCTACATTCAGGGAGAGTAGACCAGAGGAGGTTGGATCTTCCCAGAGGGTATATGTTATGCAGAGGCAGCCAGATGCTTCGGCAGTCATAGCTGGTACTTTTTCTTTATTTGATACTTCAGTACTTGCTTTGATTGATCCCGGATCCACACATTCCTATATTAGTGCATCTGTTTTGCCTGTGTCTGATATGCATACTGAATCCCTAGGATTTGATGTGTTGGTGACAAATCCTTTAGGGCATAGTGTGATTGTTAGCAAGGTGCACCGAGATAGTGTAGTAGTGGTGCAAGGTGAAGAGTTCTTTGGAGATTTGATTGAGATGCCATTTAAGGAATATGATGTGATTCTAGGCATGGATTGGTTAGCTAGACATGGAGCTGTGGTAGATTGTAAAAAGAAAGTTGTTACTTTGAGAACTGTTGATGGTAGAGATGTGATAGTATCTAATGAGCAGGAACAGCTAGCATCTTTGATTGTTTCAGCTGTTGCAGCCAGGAGGTTGATTAGAAAGGGGTGTGATGCTTACCTTGCTCATGTGGTGGATATTAGAGTGAAAGGTTCTCAACTTGATGATATACCCACAGTTGCAGAGTTTCCAGATGTGTTTCCAGAGAAGTTGCCAGGGTTGCCTCCTGAGAGAGAGGTGGAGTTCGGTATTGAATTGTTGCCTGGTACCACTCCTATCTCTATTACTCCTTATAGAATGGCACCTGCTGAATTGAGAGAATTGAAAGTGCAATTACAGGAGTTGTTGGATAAAGGATTTATTCACCCCAATGTTTCTCCTTGGGGAGCTCCTGTTTTATTTGTGAAGAAGAAAGATGGTACTATGAGATTGTGTATCGATTATAGGCAATTGAACAAGGTGACTATTAAAAATATATATCCTTTGCCTAGAATTGATGACCTCTTTGATCAATTGAAGGGTGCAACTGTGTTTTCTAAAATTGATCTGAGATCAGGGTACCATCAGCTGAGAGTTAGAGCCGAAGATGTTCCTAAGACCGCCTTTCGGACCAGGTATGGACATTATGAGTTTCTAGTTATGCCTTTTGGTCTGACGAATGCACCGGCAGCTTTTATGGATTTGATGAATAGGGTGTTTAGACCCTATTTGGATCAGTTTGTGGTAGTGTTTATTGATGATATTCTGGTGTATTCACGGAATAAAGAGGAACATGACAAGCATTTGCGGATTGTGTTGCAAATTTTGAGAGAGAAGCAATTGTTTGCTAAACTGTCAAAGTGTGAGTTTTGGCTTGATCAAGTTACTTTTCTGGGTCATATAGTTTCAGCAGAAGGTATTAGAGTTGATCCAAGTAAAGTTGAAGCTATTCTGAATTGGAGTCCACCAAAGTCAGTGACTGAAGTTAGAAGTTTTCTGGGTTTGGCAGGCTATTACCGACGATTTGTGAAAGGATTTTCTTTGATAGCTACTCAACTTACCAGATTACTTCGAAAGGGAGTGAGATTTGTGTGGACGGATCAGTGTCAGGCTAGCTTTGATCAGTTGAGAGAAATGTTGACTCAAGCGCCCGTTCTTACTTTACCTGTGGAAGGCAAACCATATGTGATCTACAGTGATGCTTCACATAGTGGTTTGGGTTGTGTGCTAATGCAAGAAGGTAAAGTTATAGCTTATGCATCTAGACAGTTGAAACCGCATGAGCTTAATTATCCGACCCATGATTTGGAATTGGCAGCCATTGTGTTTGCATTAAAGATTTGGCGCCACTACTTGTTTGGGGAGAAATGTTTTATCTACACTGATCACAAGAGTTTGAAATATTTGGGTGTCCAAAAAGAGCTCAATCTTCGACAGAGGAGGTGGTTGGAATTGATTAAAGACTACGACTGTTTGATTGATTATCATCTAGGTAAAGCAAATGTTGTTGCTGATGCCTTGAGTCGGAAGTCTTTGGCAGGTTTGACTGTTTATTCGCTCTCGTTGCTTGTTGAGTTGAGAGCATTGCATGCCAGTTTTGTATCTTGTGATGATGGTGCATTGTTGGCACAGTTGCATTTGAAACCAGTTTTGTTGGATCAGATTAAAGAGGCTCAGTTGGCTGATGAGAAGATTCGAAAGATTGTTTCAAATTGCCAAAATGGAAAGAGTAGAGATTTTATTGTGAGAAATGATGGGAGTCTATGGTTTAAGAACAGATTGTGTGTACCGGATGATGCAAAGTTGAAAAGGATCATTTTAGAAGAAGCACATCAGTCAGTGTTTGCTATGCATCCGGGCAGTACAAAGATGTATCATGATTGCAGATTTTGTGTCCAAATGTCTCACATGTCAGAAGGTAAAAGTAGAGCATCAAGTTCCAACTGGGTTACTTCAGCCTTTGTCAGTGCCTGAATGGAAGTGGGAAAGAGTGACAATGGATTTTGTGTCTGGGTTGCCATTGACACAAAGGAAGCATGATGCCATATGGGTGATTGTTGATAGGTTGACTAAGACAGCTCATTTCCTTCCGGTTCAGATGGATTACTCTTTGGAGAGGTTAGCTGAGCTGTATATCCATGAGATTGTAAAGTTGCATAGTGTCCCAATTTCTTTAGTGTCTGATCGAGATCCCCGGTTTACTTCAAGATTTTGGAAGAGTTTGCATAGTGCTTTGGGTTCTCGATTACATTTCAGCACTGCTTTTCATCCACAGTCGGATGGACAGTCAGAGAGGGTGATACAGATTATTGAGGATATGTTGAGAAGTTGTGTTATTGATTTCTCTGGAAATTGGGACAGATTTTTACCGCTTGTGGAGTTTGCTTATAACAACAATCATCAATCCAGCATTGGTATGGCACCATTTGAAGCATTGTATGGCAGACGGTGTAGAACACCTTTATGTTGGAGTGAATTTGGTGAAAGTAAGTTTATTGGGCCTGATTTGATTAAAGAAACTGAAGAGAAAGTGAAGTTGATTCGAGGCAGGTTGAAAGCAGCTTCAGACCGACAGAAGTCTTATGCAGATCTGAAGAGGAGAGACATAGAGTTTGATGTTGGAGATAAGGTATTTTTGAAAGTGTCTCCTTGGAAGAAGATATTGAGGTTCGGTCGGAAAGGGAAATTGAGTCCTCGATTCATTGGACCGTATGAAGTTTTAGAGAGAGTTGGGCCAGTTGCTTATCGGCTTGCTTTGCCACCTGAGTTGGATCGTATCCATAATGTATTTCATGTTTCTATGTTGAGGAGATACAGATCGGATCCATCTCATGTGTTGCCGATTGAATCTATCGAGGTAAATCAAGATCTGACATTTGAAGAGGAACCAGTTGCTATCTTGGCACGTGATGTGAAAAAGTTGAGAAACAAGAGTGTGCCATTGGTGAAAGTTCTACGGAGGAATCATGCAAAAGAAGAAGCAACTTGGGAAAGTGAGCAAACAATGCAAGAGCAATATCCTCAATTATTTCGGACTTGATATCAGGTAATTTCGAGGGCGAAATTTCTTTTTAGAGGGGGAGAATTGTAATATCCCAATGCATGCCCTAAAAGTTTTGATTAAGTTGTTGTTGTTTATTAGATTGAATGTATATGTATGTGATAAGAAAAGAATTTGGAAAAGAATGTTTATGTATATGTGTTTTGGGTAAGAAAAGAGGGTTTAGAGAGAAGTGTATATGTTGTTTATATGATATATATATAACATATAAGTTGGTCAAATATGTAGTCAATGGAAGAGAGATATTTATTTGGTTATTGGTGAAATGACTATTAAGGGCATTGGATTAAAAAGAAATCTAGAACAAATGATAAAAGGGTGTTTTTGTAATTGCTTGAATTGGAACACTTGGTGGAGATTAAAAGAAGAGTTGACTTTGTTTTTGTGGTTCATTTTCTTCTTTCTTCTTTGTGTGGCCGGCTCCTTCATAGACAAAGGAAAGCAAGAGACAAAGAGAAGATCTTGATGTGTGAAGCTCAAATTGAAGGAAATCTAAGTGATCAAGTTGGTGATTCAAGAAGTTTTATAACTTTGGTAAGTTCTCTTGTGATCTTTGTGCTTATTTGAAATGATATTTGAGTTTGATAGATTTTTAAGAGTGTGTTGGTTGATTTTGAGATGTGAGAAGTGTTTGAGTGATTTGATGATGGATTTTGAGTATGGATTGAAGAAAAGAGTAAGTGGTTGGATGTGATGATGTTGCATATGTGGTGAGGATTTTGAGATGATTTTGTGTTTTGTGTTTGATGTGTGTTTTGGCTTGTTTTGGGTGTGTTGCAAGTTTGAGATGAGTTTTGAGTATGTTTTGTTAAGATTATGTGAAGAGGATGTTAATGTATAGAAGTGTGTTGTTGAGTGTTTGGTTGTTTTTGATCGGAGTCTTGATTTGTGGCCGGACACGCCCAGGAGCACGTTCAGGGTTTTTAGGCGTGTCATTGTGTTGGAGGCAGTAGGTTTGACACGACCAGTAACACGCCCGTGTTATTGAGCGTGTCATAGCTACTGTAAGATTTGAGAATTTACACGCCTAGGAACACGCCCATGTTGTTGAGCGTGTAAATACTTCTGTGTTGTGGAGTTAAGACACGGTCATGAACACGCCCGTGTGGGTGAGCGTGTCAGGGTTAGGGTTTGCCCTAATTAATTCCTAATTGGATTATCTCTTGTGTATCCCTAAGCAAGTATATGCTATTACTTTTGATTTAGGTCTTGAAGATAGTGATTGATCATTGATCTAAGAGGTAGAAGGATCTTGAACAAGGAAGTGTTAAGAGTGGTGTGATTTGTTTTTGAGGTAAGTACAAAACCTATATGAATGTGTGTAAGTTCAAATGTGGCATTAATACATTGTAAATTTATATGAGCAATGTGTGTTGTTATGTTTATATCAATGATGATATATATATATATGAATAATGTGAATGACATGATGATGCAAATGATTATGTATATGAAAGATTGAAATGCTATGATGTGAATTGAGATAAAATGGAATGTAGAGCCATTGTGATTGGCTATGTTGATCCATGTGAGAATGAAATTGATAACAAATAAATAAATGAGTTGTGTGGCTAATGTGTTATTCCATTTTCAGAGTTTGTTGTTGGTGGCATGCCTAATGATAGTAACAATCTCTTGAAGTTAGGTTGGGCTTGATCCTTGAAGCCAAGTTGGGTTGAAGTTTAACATGTTTTGCTCCCCTTGAAGCTTGGTTGGGTCTAGTCCTTGAAGCCTAATTGAGATGTTACAACCCTTGAAGCTAGGTTGGGTTTGGTTCTTGAAGCCAAGTTGGGTTGAGACTTAGAATGCTTTGTTCCCCTTGAAGCTTGGTTGAACCTTATCCTTGAAGCCTAGTTGGGTATATGTGATAATGATAAATGTGATAAAACCAAAGCATTAACTCTGAAAATTGAATGGCATATTAGTGTGTTTTGGGCCCATGCTTGTCTTTGTTTATATGTGATTCATTAATGGTAAAATAATTGAATAATGATAATCATGAAAGAACTTTGAGATGTGATATGCTTATATGATTATGATTTGTGTAAGGCAAAGGTTTGATGTTAGCTCTTCGCTTATGATGTGGATATTAATGGAATGTGTGACATTGCATAGCATACAAGCATCATATTAGCATGTTTTGTCTTACTAAGCCGTTGGCTTAGCGCGATAGTGTTGATCGCGCAGGTGATAGAGTAGAACCCGAGAGCTCTTCGAGACCGAGTGAGAGTAAACAGTGAAGAGTTTATTTGGGACTTAAAGATCAGAGAAAGCTGCCAATCATGTATAACTTCTTTATATTTTGTAAATATTGTTTACAATGTGAATATATGTATATTTGTAAATATGGATTTAAATGTTTTTATATATGTAACTATTTTATAAATTCCGCTGCATATTAAATAAACATATCTATATCTACTTTGTTTTATCTTACAAGTTAATTATTTATTATCTATATTGTATACTGAAAAAGATTACGATATTATTTAAAAGTTGTTTTTGAATGTTAAGAAAAATCCGTAGCATCCCTATACTCGATACATGTATACTACATTGTGGTGTATGTAGTGTGTATGTATTGGGTGTGGGGGTGTTACAAAGGAAGACTGCAGAAAAGGTGCTTCAAAGTGGTTTTTACTGGCCTACTTTATTTAAAGATGCTCAAGACTATTGTAAGCACTGTGATCGTTGCCAAAGAGTAGGTAACATTGGGAGGAGGAATGAAATGCCCCTTCAGTCATATATTGTTGTTGAATTGTTTGATGTTTGGGGAATAGACTTCATGGGTCCTTTCCCCAAGTCCTTTGGTTATGAATACATTTTAGTTTCTGTTGATTATGTTTCCAAATGGGTGGAGGCAATCCCCACCCGTACTAATGATGCTAATATTGTTGTTAAATTTATGAAGGAAAATATTCTTAACAGGTTTGGCACACCAAGGGTGATAGTCAGTGATGGGGGGAGCCATTTTTGCAACAGGCTTTTTGAGAAGTTAATGCACAAATCTGGTGTGAAGCACAAGGTGTCAACCCCATACCATCCACAGACTTCAGGACAAGTGGAAACACCAAACAAGCAGCTAAAAGGGATTCTGGAGAAAACAGTCAACACATCCAGGAAGGATTGGGCAAACAGATTGCATGATGCACTATGGGCATATCGGACTGCTTTCAAAACTCCTCTAGGTATGAGTCCATATCGATTGGTGTTTGGAAAAGCTTGTCACTTACCAGTGGAGTTGGAGCACAGAGCATATTGGGCAATCAAGACTCTGAATTTGGACTTGGATAAAGCGAAGAGAGAAAGATTTCTGCAAATTTTAGAGTTGGATGAGCTGAGAAATGAGGCCTATGAGAGCTCAAGAATCTACAAGGATCGCACTAAAGCACTTCATGATAGAATTATAGTGCGAAAGACATTGAGTCCAGGTATGAAGGTTTTACTTTTTAACTCACGACTCCGTCTTTTTCCAGGTAAACTCAAGTCTCGATGGAGTGGGCCTTTCGAGATAACTCGGGTGTATCCTTCTGGTGCCATTGAATTACTTAAAGTGAGACTTTTAAAGTGAATGGACAGAGAGTTAAGCCATACAATGAAGGATTTCAGGAAGTGAGGATCATTGATAGCACTTTGATCCGTGATCCTTAGATTTGCATGATGTCCAGCTTTATGACATTAAAGAAGCTCTAAATGGGAGGCAACCCATCGGTTTGCATTTATTTTTCATAGTTGTAATTTTAAATTTAGCGAGTATTAATTTTATGTTTGGTTTAAATAAATGGACTGTGCTTTGATCGGTTTTTCTTTACTTTGTGTTTCAGGGTGTTGAAAGAAGAAGGTTTGCAAAATTGTTGAATAAAAAAATTTTAAAAGTTAATAAAAGGCAGTAGGTGACATGGCCAAAGGACTTGGTCGTGTCCCTTGGCCGTGTCACACACTGGACACGGCCGGGCTTCCTTAAAAATTTAACGATTTTGCAATTTTGTACAGAATAGGACACACCCAGAGGACACAGCCAAGTCACTGGCCGTGTCCCTCCAAGAGCATCAGACACGGCCGTGTCACCTTGACTTGGCCTTGTCCCTTCACTTTCACACACAGACACGGCCAAGTATCCACTAACACGGCCGTGTCTCTCAAATTTTACACTTTTAAAACCCGATTTTGCCCAGTTCTTTTCATAAATCCCTAAATTTTCTTTCTTCGTCTCTCTCTCGCTCTCTTGCTCTCTGTATCACCAAATCCATTGATTTTTATTTTAAAACTCCAACTCTTCCATTAAAACTTCAAATTTCTTCAACAAAACTTGAGATAATCACTTAAAACTTCCTCTTTACTCATATAATTTTGATTTAATTCAGTTTTGGGTGTTAATTTTTCATATCTCAATATGCCAAGAACTAAAATTGTATCACACCGCAAGAAGAAGAAATCTGGTGCCGAAGGAGCTTCGTCATCTTCCTCAACTTTATCTTTCAAGAGGGCAAGTCTTTTGGCTCGGGGTTTTTTCCCGACAAGGTATGTTAACGATGAATCTCTTGATGCCTTGCAAATTAGGACTAATTTTGAGCGATATGTACAATTTCTTGGATGGGAAACTCTAGTCACCTTGAGACCTTTGCAGTTTGAGGAACTTACTCTAGAATTTTTGAAAGAAATGATAAGAAAATCTGCACTAAATTGATGTTTAAATTGCTGGGTAAATCTTATGTGCTCAATATTGATCAGTTAAATGATATATATGGTTTTCATCAACATGGGGAAAGGTTGGTACCCAAAGAATTTAAACAACAATTTGCTTGGGGAGCTTTAGGCTCGGGTTCTTATGTGGCCAAATCGGCCAAGGCATCTAAGTTAAGAAATTCTGCTTTGAGATATTTGCATAGGTTTATGGCTTGTGGATTCTTTGCTCGGAAGGAGAGCCCTGGTGTGGTTGAAGTGAGTGAACTATTTTTTCTGGATTGTGCTTTTAATGCAATGCATGTCAGTGCCGGCTATTGGTTATCCGATATTTTTGATTCTGTGGCTAACAAAAGAAAGGGGGCAATTTGTGTTGGAGGGTTGGTTACCACACTAGCAGTAGCCCTGGTTGAGGATTTTGACCCGAGTACTAGTCGTATGACTAGAATTTTGGGTAATGACTCTTTGGATTTAGCTACACTTGAGAAGATGCACATGGTGGTGCGTAGGAGAGGGACTTATGTGATGCCTTCAGACGAGCCTGCAGCACCGGGGGACAGGCAGAAGAGGGCACGGGTCGAAGAGGAGTCCGACTCGGATTCTCTTGGCCTAGATGAGGATGCTCTGGTCTCGGAACATCAAGAGGTACTTCTAAGGATTGAGGCCCTGGAGGGCAAAGTGGATCGACTGGATAGCAAGGTGGATCGTAACCATGCTGAGGCCTTACAGCAGCTGGAACAGATTAACAGTAACCTTGCGACGATTTTGAGTCTCCATCCATCAGCTGCATCATCTTCCCGCCCACCTTTTCCATAGATTTTGAGTCCTTGCTTTATTTTGCTTTATTTTGTATTTTTGTTATTATTTTTCGTTTTTGTTTTCAGGTTAACCTTTATATTTGGATATTTTATTTTTATATATTGTACTTTTGTTTTTTTTTGAACTTTTGTGTTTGTGATGGAAAGCTAGGGTTTTGCCTCACCAATACGATGGAAGACAGGTTGTCCTTTAACTCTTTTTATTTACTATTCTTGTTTTACATTGAGGACAATGTAAGTTTTAAGTGTGGGGTACTCTTTAAGCTTTCCTTTAATTTTTGTTTTGTTTATTGTGTTTGTTGTGCATGGCATAATTGTTGAAAATTTATTGATCTTTTCTTTCATTCTAGCATTATAGTTGAGACTTTAGTATCAGCATAGAAATGAGCATTTGAATTCATTCGGGATCAATTTTCGCATTCTGCAATTCATGACATATAATCTTTGGGAACCCACCTGTGTGAGTTTTTGAGCCTCATAAATTTGATATTATTGTCAATTGATTTTCTTTTCTTAAGTGTGCACCTTCATGATTTAGCATCTCTAGAGTTTGCTTTTGCATACTAATTGAACTCGCATTATGATTTAATCTCAAGGTTTAAAGTGATGAAGGCAAATTAGGTTATCCCTTTGGCTTAAAAAGACCTCCTTTAATATTAAATTCCTTAGTGTGCCAAGTTGAGCCTTTGACCTTTTCTTGTTTGATGAACACAATTCTTAACTTAACATGTTCTTATTATCATCATACCTGCATTAAGGAATGGAGTTTTATGATATGACAATAGGGTGGTTTGTTTCAAAGTGTGGGGTAAGCAAGTAAAAAAAAAGAGAAAAATGGAATTGCTAATTGGGGGTTGAAATGCATACTTTGCACATTGTATTTGATTAAGAGTCATTATTCTTTTCCTCTACATTTTAAGCTAGATGTTCCATGCAATTCTTAATTTTGTATGTATATATATTAAAAAAAAGAAAAAAAAGAAAAAAAATGATGAAAGTAAAAAAAAAGAGAGAAAATAAAAGAAAAGTTATATATATATATATACAAAATTCATATATGTTCTAGCATTGGTTATCAAAAGAGGAATGTTGACTCATGTATTTTTATGCAAGTATGTAAGATTATCAAGGGTTGGTGAGTATGCCATTTGAGGGAGCTATGAGTTTCTTAGCAAGAGTATTGTCTCATTTAGATACTCCATTTCTTGATGCTCCAGCTTAATGTCTTTTCTCACACCTTTACCTTAGCCCCATTACATCCAAATGAAAGACCTTCAGATTATTTCTTGAGAAAATCAGTGAGGGAGATTGGATAATTAAGCAAGTTTATGGCAGTATGCAGTCATGAGTGGTTTGAGTGATTAACCTTTGAAATCGAGTGAAACACTTAGATGAGAGATAAGATTTGTATGTCTGGATTAATGAATGAGTTAAGAAAATTTTGATTGAAGGAAAGTGCGATTATTTATGTTGTCTCTTTAAGTATTTCATCTATATGCTTGAATTATAGTTAGGATTGTTTGAGTTTTTAATTTATGCCATGTGAATTTGCTTGAGGACAAGCAAAGTTTTAAGTGTGGGGTAGTTGTTTTATTAGTTTTTGTTATAGTTTTGTGTCTTGTTTATTATGATAATTATTGTTTTATTTAGGTATTTTGTTAGTTTTAATCGGTTTGTTTGGTGTTTTCATTAATTTTGGTAGTTTTAGTTTATTTCAATGTTTAGGTCGTTTTTGATGTAGTATTTAGTATTGTGTTTATGTTGTGTTGGTTATTGTCTATTGATTTCTTTTTTAGATTTGTTTTGAGTTTTGTATTAGGTTAAAAAGCAAGGAAGCAAATTTGAAGGAGAAAGTGGCAGTGGTTGACACAGGCAAAGGACACGGCCAAGTCACTGGCCGTGTCCCATACCAAGATTAAATTGAAGAACAAGTCCCAGTAGCAGACACAAGCAAGGGACACGCCAAGTCATCTGGCCGTGTCCCTCCAAAAAGACCCAACACGGCCAAGTCAAGCTTCACTTGGCCGTGTCTCATTTGGTTCCACAGGAAAGAGATCAAAATTGCACAGAAGCGAACACAGGCAAGGGACACGGCCAAGTCATCTGGCCGTGTCCCTCAAACATAGTCCAACATGGCCAAGTCAGGCTTCATCTGGTCGTGTCACTCAACCAAAGAAGAAGAAAGAAGAGAAGCAACAGAGGTGGACACATGCAGGGGACACGGCCAAGTCACCTGGCCGTGTCCCTCCAAAAGCCACTCACATGGCCAAGTCACATCTGACTTGGCCGTGTCCCTCATGAAGAAAACACGCAGCGGATTTTTAAAGCGACGTTTCATATAAAAGGAAGGGGAGAGCTTAGGGTTAGGAGGTTTTTTTTTTGTTTTGAGCAAAAGTTTGAGCCGTCTGAGAGTGAGCTTAGGGTTTTAACATTTGTTTTCTTTGATTTTGATTTCACTTTGGATTAATCTAGCTTAGATTAGATTGTTCTAGCCATTGAGACATCCTTCTTGCAAGATTTGAACAAGAGATTCTTCAGAAGCTTCAAGGAGTTTGTAACTTGGTTTTGTTCTCGAACTTATTCTCTTTATTTTCATTGAAATTGTATTAATGGATATTATCATGTCTAATTTGATTTCTTTGAACATTAATGAGATGAGTATGTTTGATTGCATCATGAACTAATTTGATCTAGTCTAGGGTTTGTATGGATCTGCTATGATTGTATGAATTGGTTATTCTTTTAGCTAATAATTTCTTTAGCCTTGATTGAATGAAATATTTTAATATATAATTGATTGGCCACCAATTATGTGTTTTAGGTATTAGATGATGGATTGAGAGATGAAGTCTAATGCTGGATCAATTCAATTAGGGACTTAGGTGAATTAGAGATATAACCTATTAAAAAGATTATTTCAATTATAACAAGATTAGTTGAAAGAGGTTTGAATGCGAGAGCTTATTTCCTTGACTTGATTAATTGGGTTGTTTGAGATTTAATCTTTGAAATTAAATTAGTTAAGAGGAATAACCATTCATACATATAAGTAGTGGAGAAGTGCAAACCCTAGACCTTTCTATCAAGTGAATCAAAACATCAGTTCTAGTTTACTTTTATTCATTTTAAATTTTAATCAATCTTCTTCATTATTTAGCAATTTAAATTTCTTTAATTACTTGTTATTTATAATCTGATAATCAATTAGCCACTTTAGCTTCCTTGTGAGACGACCTTGGGGCGATCACCTTTGCTACAGCTACCTCGTATACTTGCGAGTGACGCTTTGTGGTAGAGTTAATTCTAGCGCAACAAGAAGCACATCAATCGGTTTTTGCTATGCACCCTGGAAGTACTAAGATGTGTCATGATTTAAAGCAGCATTACTGGTGGTCAGGTATGAAGAGGGACATAGCGGAATTTGTATCCAAGTGTCTCACTTGTCAGAGGGTAAAAGCTGAGCATCAAGTTCCAACAGGGTTGCTTCAACCTTTATCAGTGCCTGAATGGAAATGGGAACGTGTGACAATGGATTTTATGTCTGGTTTGCCATTTACTTAGAAGAAGCATGATGCTATCTGGGTGATTGTTGATCGATTGACAAAGACAACTCATTTTCTTCCAGTTAAAATGGACTATTCTCTTGAGAAGTTGGCTGAGCTGTATATCAGTGAGATAGTGAAGTTGCATGGAGTTTCAATTTCTTTGGTGTCTGATCGAGATCCTCGGTTTACTTCAATATTTTGGAAGAAGTTACATGGTGCTTTGGGTTCTCGATTGCACTTTAGCACTGCTTTTCATCCGCAGACAGATGGGCAGTCAGAGAGAGTGATACAGATTTTAGAGGATATGTTGAGAAGCTGTGTCATTGAATTCTTCGGAAGTTGGAACATATTTTTGCCACTGATGGAATTTGCTTACAACAATAGTTATCAATCTAGTATTAAAATGGCACCATTTGAGGCTTTGTATGGAAGAAGATGCAGAACGCCTCTATGTTGGAATGAAGTTGGAGAAGGCAAGTTGGTGGTCCTGATTTGATTAAAGAAACAAAAGAGAAAGTGAAAATAATTCAGGATCAATTGAAAGCAGCTTCAGATCAGCAGAAATCTTATTCAGATTTGAAAAGGAGAGACATAGAGTTTGATGTTGGAGATAAAGTATTTCTGAAAGTGTCTCCTTGGAAAAAGATTTTGAGATTTGGTAGAAAAGGGAAGCTAAGTCCTCATTTTATTGGACCTTATGAGGTATTGGAGAGAGTGGGACCAGTTGCCTATCGAATTGCTTTGCCACCTGAGTTGGATAGAATTCATAATGTCTTCCATGTTTCTATGCTGCGGAGGTACATATCAGACCCATCTCATGTTCTGTCCATTGAATCTATTGAGGTGAGTTTGGATCTGACTTTTAAAGAAGAACCAATTGCTATTTTGGCACATAAAGTGAAAGAGTTAAGAAATAAGAAAGTGCCACTTGTGAAGGTTCTTTGGAAGAATTATGCAAAGGAAGAGGCAACTTGGGAGAATGAGCAAGCGATACGAGATCAGTATCCTCAATTGTTCCAGACTTAATATCAGGTAATTTCGAGGATGAAATTTCTTTTTAGAGGGGGAGAATTGTAATATCCCAAAGTATACCCTAAAAGTTTTGAAATATTTATTGTTGTATTTGGATTAAATGTATATGTTTAAATGGAAAGAGAAATGAGGTAAGGGAAGAGTGTATATGTTGTATATATAGTGATTTATATAACATATACAAGTCAAAGAAATGGAAGTCAAAGAAGATAAATTAATTATTTTAAATTAATTAAATTAATTAAATGGAAAATTGAATTAGTGAGTGGATGAAGATATTTGATTATTTTAATATTTAATTGCTTGGTTGAGAACAAAAGAGAGATTGAGTGGTTAAGTGAAGAGGGAGAGTTGACTTTGCCATTCATTCTTCTTCATCTTCTTCTTCTTTCTTTGGTTGGCCGACCCTCACCATAGCAAGAAGGGAAATATAGATTTTTCTCATCCAAACTCAAGATTGAAGGATGTTTCAAGTGATCAAATTGGAATTCTAAGGGTTTTCATCACTTGTGGTAAGTTTTCCACTTGATTCCCTTATTTCTTTTAAGTTTGTGTTGTGGGTTTGGTGTTTGATTGTTGATGGTATGAGTATGTTTGATTGTGGTGTGTTTGAGAGTGTTGGGTTTAATTGATTTTGATTTTGGGGTTGGATTGAAGAGAAGGAGTTAGGTTTGGTGTTGGGAGAGTAAGAGTTGTGTTTATGTAATGGTTGTGAATTGGTGATTGATGTATGTTTTGAATTGTTTTGTTGTTTTTTCAAGTTATTATGGTTTATGGGTATGTTTAGTTAAGTTTGTTTGAAGTGGAAATGGTGGAAGTAAGAGGTTTGTTGGATGTATTGTTGTTGTTGTTGTTGCCGGAATCAGGATTTTTGGCCTGACACGCCCTTGAGCACGGCCAGGTATTTAGGCGTGTCAATGGTTATGTGTTCTTGGATGGGTGACATGATCAGTGACATGCTTGTGTTATTGAATGTGTCGTAGCTTTTGTGTTGTAGTAGCATTGACACGGCCCGTGTCATAGCTACTGTGATGTTGGTGGATTGACACAGCCAGTGACACGCCCATGTCACTGAGCGTGTCAAAGCTTCTGTGTTGTGAGTTTAGGGCATGGTTAGGGACACGCCCGTGTTGTTGAGCATGTCATGTGTAGAGTTTGCCCTAGTTGGTTCTTAGCCTTATTATCTCATATGTATCTTTAAGTGAGTGTGTATTATCCCTTTTAGATTAGGTTTTGAAGAGATTGAGTTGCCCTAATCCAAGTATTGAGGATTCTTGGAAGAGGAGTTTGGTGTGGAGTGAGTTGCTCTTGAGGTAAGTACAAACCCTACACTATTGCATACATTTATATGACTTTGGGACTTAACACATCTGGTTGTAAATGTGTTAAGTAATCCATTACATTGTTTATTTATTTGATTAATATCATGAATTGCATAATGTGAAAGATATGATAATCATTCAAAATGTATATCCAATGCAATTGGTTGTGTATACCTTAATGGTGAGATGTGATGCCATTGTTATTGGCTATAATGATGCAAATGAAATAATTGGGGCATGTTTGCCTAGATGATTATGAGGAAATGAGAATGGAATTGATAATGAAATAATGAAAGAATTGTGTGCCTAATGTGTTATTCACTTTTTAGAGTTTTGTTGTTGGTGGCATGCCTAATAGTAACAATCTCTTGAAGCTGGGTTGGGCTTGATCCTTGATGCCAAGTTGGGTTGAAGTTTAGCATGCTTAACTCCCCTTGAAGCTTGGTTGGGTCTAGTCCTTGAAGCCTAGTTGAGATGTTACAACCTTTGAAGCTAGGTTGGGTTTGGTTCTTGAAGCCAAGTTGGGTTGATGCTTAGCTTGCTTTGCTCCCCTTGAAGCTTGGTTGAGCCTAATCCTTGAAGCCTAGTTGGGATAATGATAAATGTGATAATTAAACCAAAACATTAACTCTGAAAGTTGAATGGCATATTAGTTTCTTTAGGGCCCATGCTTGTCTTTGTTTAAATGTGATTCATGAATGGTGAAATAAAATAAATAATATGATTTAATGAAAGTTTTGAAATATGATATATGAATGTGTGACATTAGCATTACATTAAAGCATATTGTTATTGTGGTTTGTACCACTAAGCCGTTGGATTAGAGCGATTGTGGTTCATCGCGCAGGTGACAGGGTAGAACCGGAGAGTTCGGCTAGACCGAGTCGAGTCTAGACTCTGAAGTGTTGATTGTGGGCTTAAAGATCAAAGACAAACTGCCAAACATGTATAAATTTTATGTTTTGTAAACATGGATTTTGATGTATTTATATATGTAAATTCCACTACATTTTCTGCTGCATAATGAATAAATGTTTTATCTAGTATAGTTTATAATATAATTTGAATGTTTTAAGTTTTCTTATAATGTTGTTAAATTGAAAGATTGGTTTGCTTATTATAAACCGTGGCACTCTTGTATTCAGTATACGTATATTACAGGTGTAGTAGTATGTACTATGCGTATACGGGGTATAGGGGTGTTACACACATACACATTACTTGGCCGAAGGTCTCATTGAGTTTAAATATTGTCTATCTTATATGCATGCTTATTCAAACTATCTCCACTAATAGACTCTACCTACCAAGAGAGACCAACAGGTCTTTGATAGGCTTGAAATGGGGTCTATAAGGGACATGGGTTAAATGAAGGCCATTTGTAAGTTAGAGCCGTTGTGACACTATGGACAAACCCTCACACTATAAATTCCTTGTTTGAACTTTAGGCAGCTGGGAGCAATCTTGCTAGACTCAAAATTCCTTCTATCTTCTTGGCATTAATCTGGACCTTGATTAGGATAGTCTTTGCCCTTGCAAAAAGTTTGGTATCCAAATTTGTTTCTTTTCTTCTTCTCCCTTTACTTTCTTTTTATTTTTCTTACTCTTCCCTTTCTTTGGGCATTTTATCATTTTGTCCTTGTTCCTTGTAGGACTGTCAAGTACAGAACTTTCAATAACTGGATGGTCTTTCTCCTTTTTTCTCCAATTTTGATTGAATCTTTGGTTGGGTTGGACAAATTTAAGTCAAAATATCCTTATGAGCCAAATGGAAGCCTTTTGTTGCTTTAGGTAAAAGAGAACTCAGTTGGCTTTCTGAATCGCCTTTTTAGGTTTTATCTTTCTTTTTTTTTCTTTTCTCTTTTCCCTTTTTCTTTTGTCCTTTTTTTTTCTTTTTTCTTTTGTCCTTTTTTCTTTTTTTTTCTTTTTTTTTGTTTATTGCTCTAAAGAGTTATCTTGTTTTACCAACTTGGTTTCCAATAATGGATGAGTGGAGTGACATAAATCTTCTTTAACAGGGATAAATCATTTGTTACTCTAATGTTTTCTTGATATATTGGAGATATTAGGAAAACTTCAACTACCCTTATAGTTTTGAGAACTTCAACTACCCTTATGGTCTTGATAACACCAACTATTTTTACAGTCTTGGGTATGCATTCCATTCCTTGATCTTCTTGCCTCTTCACCTTAGTGATCATAAGACTTGTCAAAAGTATCACAACAGCTCAGGGTAGGTTATTAGGGTTTGTAAGCCAATGAAAAGAAAGCTAAAATTTTATGAAGGCTCAAAGGGACAACTAGGGATTGATATTTAATAGGGTGGATACAAGTTGTTGGCTAACCAAACAATGCCTAGATCATTTCACTCTTAAATAAGTAGAGTTCAATTTCGCCTCAAAAGTTTTCCTAAACATGTTCTAAGACTGACTAAGACCTAGACAAAGATAATTATGCATGAGCCCTCTCTAAGTAAGCATACACAATTCAATGCTATAGAGCAATTCCCTCATCTAGTAAAGTCATTCAAGTCATGATGCATAAATATATTAATTCATGAATTATCAAGCTAGATTTCTCATTGGTTGAGCACCAAAATAATCAAAGACCAACAAAAATTTTAATGAAAGTAATTTACTTAAACAACTTTAAATTTGAAAAATACGATTGTTCCAATTAAATATTAAAGAAAGCGAAATTGAAAAGCAATATTCAAGCCAAGGAAAGTTTATTGAGTTAAGCTTCTTTTCCTTTCACATCTTCAATATCTTCATCTTGAAAGGATGATAAAACAAAATCTTCTTCCAATCCTTTTCCTACCATGAAGGTTACCGGTGGAGGTACTCTTCCAAATTTAGGCAAAGGATTGTTCTTGGTATTGGGCTGTCTGGCTCAGGTAGTTTACCACTATGTGAGCGCGAATTTTTGCCCCCACTCTTGGTGGAATGGTTCTTGCGACTTCGCCACTATTTAGGCTTGGGGACTTAGAGAACACAGACCTAAGTCCGAAGAAAATGGAGTCGCCACCCGGATGGGTTAAAAAAAGAAAGGGGTGGATGACTCGATTCCTAAGGAATCCCTAACCCCCTAATGGGTTCGGAAAGTTGGGTACATATGGGGAATGTGAGAAATGGCCTAGCACCCCCACAACGCCCAGTCCATTGGAACCGGCTTCCTTTACAGGTCTTAATATTATAAAATTCTTAAGTATAACAATATTATCCATATTACTTTTATTATTTTTTTGTCCTAACAATACACTTTCTAAAGAAATTGACAAATGTAAAATCTATGGTAGACTATAAGTGTAATGTGCAGGCCAGCTTTGCTTCAGCTGATCCAAGTAGACTTCAGTCAGACAAGGCATGTCTAAATCAGGAGTGAAATCAAAACCTTGTGGCTCAGCTCCATACTGACGGTCAAGCCGGCAGGGATCGTAGCAAGTACCTCGACGAAGAGCAGCAAGAGGAACATACATCAAGTATGTCTGAATGGTGATACGAGAAATCTTCCACCAAGGTAATAACCAATGGATGTTGACTTTAGTGCGTGAATGGATCTAGTCAACCCAGTCAGCATACGAAGAAGCAGGATGGAGTAGTTTTCTAGCAGAATAATGTCATGGCAGATTTCTGGAAAAATTCATAGATGGAGTATCAAGCAAGCAGAGACGCTTCTGAAACCAAATCTGTAAAAAAATTAAAAATTAAAAAAAAAAGTCCGCTAAGCTGAAAACCGGCAAGGGTAGCTTAGGCAAAAATTAGGACAACTCGCTAGTTCTGAAAACCTGCATGGGCAGACTAGGCAAAAATTAGAGCAATATATAATATATAAAAAGGGGTCCGCTAAGTTGAAAACCTGCAAGGGCAGCTTAGGCAAAAATTAGGATAGCTCGCTAGTTCCGAAAATTCGCATGGGCGGACTAGACAAAAATTAGAGTAATAAAAAATATCTATACAAGAAAAAGAGAAAAACCTAAATTGAAAGCCCAAGAGGGCATTTAGGTAATTACCTGAAGCAACAATGGACTCCTGGTCAATTTCTTTGACAATCCCGATTTAAGTTGGTCTAATCCAACTAAAGTCTCAGCTAAGATCACGGATATCGGCGACAAGCCTCCTTCTATTTGGTCTGTGATAGCCAATACTCATGGATCAATATCGCCATCAAAAGAAACAAGCAAGAATTGTCCAAGCAAGCATAGACAAAGAATACATTCCCATGCCTTAGTAGGAGCCAAATGAGAAAGGCAAAAGTCAATTAAGGGAGCAAGCAGAATTTTCTCACCTCTCATCAACTGTAAAACTTCGAGCTTTGAAAGTTAAAATAACATCTGCATCTTTTATTGAGCCTTGGAAATCAATATAAGTAATGCCATTTGTTGATTGCTTGGATATCCAAGGATGGCCTCAAATTCTTCAATCAAGGGACATATTTCAAAGCCATTAATCTTAAATGTCCTAGAATTCACATTCCAAAAAGAAGCTATGGCATGTAAAAAAGAATGGTCCAATTTAATATTTTGAAAACACTTCAAAGTATCAATTTTTTACCAAGATATTTGTTTCCAATGAATGGCATTCATATTTTTAAATAGAATTTTTGTTTTCTTCAAATTGAGTTCGACCATTTTTGACAAGTGAAGAAAAATTGGAATTGTTAGAAGAAAAATTAATGTTGAAGTGAAAAATTTCCTGGCTTCTCTATATGAGATCATGGCATGAAAAGAGATTTATATGGGATGATTGGCTATTCCAAAATTGACAAGGAAAAGTGTGAGACCGAGACACGCAAGGTTAAGAAATTGGAAATGAAAAGGTTTTGAGTTGCGGCGTTGCCTTTGGTTTTGTAAATTGGTGATACTATAAAAATATTGAATATGAAGAGGAAAGGCCAATAATTGTATCGTAGGAATAATAATGATGATAAAAAAATTGCAATAAAGATGCAAATTATATATCATCATTATTATTTCTATCATTATACTTATTATATAATATTTCCTCAATTAATACAATACTGATAGATCACTAAGAATGAGGTGGTGGATCATGATCAAACAAAGCCTTAAAAAAGTCATCGCCTATTAAAGAAGGAGGCATGTTGCATATTCTGAGTCCGCCCGAAGTAGGAGCACTTAAATCTCTATTACCTTGAAATTCAGATCTGTAATGGTCCTCATCCGAAGTAGATGAAAGGATCTCATGGTCATCAGTTTGGGGGCCTCTAGATGACGAAGCACCAGGATCACTCACCCCCTGAAACCAAAAGTCTCAAAAATCTTGCTTTGACTGGTGATGAAATTTTTCAAAATGGAAAACCTGTTGACGACTAGCAGCTAACTCTTCTTGAAGTTTCTTATTTTTTTCCTCAAGCATCTATTGTGAGCCGGAAATGAAAAAGGTAAGAGCATACATAATTATGCATACATATAGCATAAATTATCATGGAACAAGAAAACCTACCAGGTAATTCATATAAATGTCCTATGGATGAGATGGGATCTCTGGTTGATTAGAATGAGAAAATGGAAGAGCAGTAAAGGAAGGTCCAGCCTCATGACCAAATGAGCCGGCAACCTGCAACAATCATTAAAAAAGTCAAAACAAGTTAAGAAAGAAGCAATTACAATGAAAAAATGGTAAAAGTCTACCTGAGAAGTGCTAGCCCTGAGATGCGAGATAGACTCTCTTCCCTCTCCATGATACTCCTCCTCATCTCTATCCTCATTTTCCTTAGGAATCTCCTATACACCAATAAGAGATACATCAACGTTCAAGAGTCCTACTCGAATAAACTGGGTATATGATGCACCCGATGGATAAAGAAAGGTTTCAACATCATAACCATGTCGAGCCAACCACCATGCATTCTCTGAAATTGATGTGATATTTAAACTATACTCCAGACAACTCATCGGGATCCTCCGTCGCTCAAGACCAAGGAACCACTCATACACTCTCTCCCTGAGAAACCAACCACTAGACACAGGGCCGATAATGACTCGACGGGTATGTTGAAAAGGCAATGTGGCATTCATGGAGTAAGTCTAATTCGTCCGCTCTTCTGCGTTCTACCAGGCCAAATTGACCTACAAAATGACATAAGGTAAGTGAACTTTTATATAAATTTTAAAGTATACCAGGTTAAGCAACTCATGAGATAATGCTAGGTGTGCACATGGTGAGAGCCGGGAACTGCTACATGATCTGACAACCAAAAATTTAATCTTAGATACCTGACTCTCTCTCGGGAAATGCCAGGCACCCTCATAAGATTGTGCTCATATGCCCATACTTACAACAACAATAAAAATCAAATTCATGCTAGAATAAGAATGGAATTGACATTGGTGGAAGAAGAGTACCTCAACAACCACCATAAAGCCAACAAAAGACTTCTTATTTCTTCAAATCTTATCAAGTCCATGATAAAGACAAGCAAGGCCAGATTCACCCTAGCCGTAAAGCGGTACCATACTTATATTAGTAAGGGCCCTCAACACTGACAAATGGATGGTAGATTCAGTGGTGCATAAAATGGTCAACTCGAGCAAATATAGTAAAAATCCTTGAGCATATTATTTGGTTGTTTCCCTATGAACCCGTCCTTTGTAGTTCATCCAATAACTCTGAATTGGCTCAATTTTTATCTTGAAAGGCCCTTTAAATGATGGTTCCATATCGATTAACTGTTGGACTTCTTCGAATATTAAAATATCATTGGTAAGAGAGACCGGAAGGCCATAGTACTGAATACCAGTTATGTCTGTATAATCGACTGGGCCAATGGTCATTTATCCTATAGATAGGTGAAAATTATAGGTCATGTCCATCCACCACTCTGACAATGCTTGAACTACACTCCTCTCTATCGGACACTCCTCGGATGGTAATTGCAAGATAAAGCTTTCAAAATCGCAATCTCGGATAATCCATTTTACCCGAGAAGGTGCTACATCATACCATTATCGGGCTTTATAGACATACCCTCCACCCCGGATAACGCAACGATCACGCTAATACGGAGCTAGATAAGTTAACACAAGGTAAGTATATCATCAATATCAATAACACTGATTTTTAGGCTAAATTTATTTATATTTATTTTTAGTCTATCTATTTACTTGTTTGTTAAATTCTTAAATATAGTCATCTAATTAATTTATTTTTTCTAAATAAAAAAATACAAAAAACACAAAAATGAAAAATAATTTGCTGTTAAAATAGATAATTGAATTATTACCTTGGTTTTTTTATTTGAACTGCGATGAAGCTGCATCCCGGCTAGTAGACTTATAGTTCCATTTTCATGCCGTCAAATAAACTCCAATAACTCAACATTAGATTGAGTTCCTGATCTCGAAGCATGCATTTTCTCCTCAACTCTATGCTAAACTCTCTGATTTCACTATCATAATATATGTAATTGTGGATGGAAAGAAGAGATGAGCCGAGGTTTATATAGAAAAATTGCAAAAGAAAAAGACAAAAATAAAAAAGAGAAAAATAGTATTCTCGTGAAAAAAAAAGTAAAAGTAAATTTTACTATTGATAAATAGTAAATGAATAGTTGGTGAATAGTGCATAAATAGTGACTACACAGAGAATGAATAGTAAACTCAATTATTCAGATATTTGCGTGTATATAAATATTTTTTTACTTTTAAAATATTTTTACACGCAGGGGGCAAGAAGATATAGGCATGGTAAAAAATAGCTAAATTTTTTGCAAATTTCTTTAGTATCCTACTGACTACAATTATTTTTTGCAAATAATTGAATTACCCTTAAGTCCAAAACTTAGCTTAGGTCCAGAACCTAAATTCCCTCTTAAGTCTAGAACTTACCTCGGGTCCAGAACCCAAATTATTTTTAAGTCCAAAATTTAGCTTAGGTCCAGAACCTAAAATTTTCTCTTAAGTCCAGAACTTAGCTCGAGTCCAGAATCTAAATTATTTTTAAGTCCAGAACTTAGCTTAGGTGCAGAACCTAAATTCTCTCTTAAGTCCAGAACTTAGCTCGCGTCCAGAACTCAAATCTCTCTTAAGTCCAAAACTTAGCTCAGGTTCAGAACCTAAATTACCCTTAAATCCAGCACTTACCTCAGGTCTAGAATCCAAATTCTAAATTTATCTCGGGTCCAGAACCTAAATTATTTTTTAGTCCAGAGCTCAAACCAATCTTGGGAGTCCAGTATGGCTCCAAACCCAGTTAAAAATCACATTGCTTTTCACTCTCTTTTGTTGTAGTCTCAGATCGCTCAAGCAAGGGGCAAACTGTAGACCTTTAATTTTTTACCCAGTCTGGTCTAATATTTTTAAAATAGTCCAAAATAATTTTTATGGTATTTTAATTAAATAATATTTATTTTAATATTTATTATTTATAATTTTTAATAAAATTAAAAAGGTAATATTAGTAAAGTTAAAAAAATAATAAATAAATAATCAGCGACGAAAAATTTCATCGCTGGCAAAACTGACTTGGGCCAATTCGCTGCAGGAAAAACCTACGACGAATTGGCCACAAGCCAATTCGATGTAGGAAATTCTTATGGTGAATTGGCTGGCCCAAGCCCAAACTCTCACAATTCTCATGCTGGCCCGCCCGTAGCACGCAGCAGTTTTCTCCAGCGCAATTTTTGCCAGCGCAGTTTTTTCCAAAACTGAATTCTACTTGGTTTTTATTTCTTTTCCTAAATGGTTTTAATACCCTTAGACAATTAGAATTAAGTTTTGTTTTTTTCCTATAAATACCATATTAAAACATACAATCAAGGGAACAGAACTTGGATCCCTTGAAAAGGAAATTTTGAACCGAACTTGGGACTCTTAAATTCTCGCTGCCAAAAAAAAACCCCAGCAAGCAAGGAGAAATTCAAGACATAGCAACCAAAGGAGGCAACAATCAATCGTCTCCAGATTGCTTTGCTCAACCAAAATCAAATTCGAAGCAGGCAACAGCTTTGTTCAATTTCTTCAATTTGGTGAAGCCTTCAAACGTAGGTAAATTGCTTTAAATTTAGTTTATTAAATCATTAATCATCTTCATCTTTCAAGCCATCATCACACTGCCTTAGTTATTTAATTCTTCCTTTAATTTTAGTTTATGCAGTAGCATAAATTAATTCATACAATACCTAAGGTTATTAATTAAAGTAAGTAATATAATCATTCAAAACAATAGTATATTTTCTTAAACCCTAAGTTATTTAAACCCTAAATCTTAATTAATTCTGTTTTCAAACCTTCACAGTAGTTTTTATAATTTTATTCATTGAGTTATTTTAATCATGCAATAATTAATTTAGCTTTCAATGTTTATTTCACCTAAAAAATATTTAAATAGTTATTATAATCAATATTAAAAGCACACTCAACTTTGATCACGGAAAAACATCAAATTATAAATTCAAAATCATAATCTACAGAATCAAGATTTCAAACCATAAAACCCTAATATCTTAATCGTAAAACCCTAAAACCTTAATAGCTTTAAAACCTTTTTTTCAAATCTAAAATCCTAGTTACACCTTTCTAAAAACCAAAACAACAATCTGTTTACTTAAAACCCTAACCAAACCTATTTTTTAAATCACAGTAGCATTGTTTTCATAAAAACATCCAAAACCCTAAATCTTTAAAAACATCCAGTAGCTATGTTATTTCTTTAAAATATTTCTCAACTAATTAAACTAGTATATGCAAAACCCCAGTTGTTAAACATAAAACCCTAGAAACCCTAATTGATGCATGAACCCCTAAAGTTAATATACTTACTATTTTATTTAAATTGGATGAATGTTTATTATATATTTTGATTGATGTTTGATGTCTTTGATGAATGATTTATTTATGATGAATGGATTTTTTCTTTTTTATTTCAAAACATTGTAAGAGGTATGTTTCCATATTTTGGATACCTCATGTCGTGAGCATCATGTAATTTATTTTATTTTGAAATTTTTGGACCAATGTAAAGGACACGTTTCCACCTTTTCGGTGGGTGTCTGTGAGCGGAGATTTTTGCCCCCACTCTCGGTGGAATGGTTCTTGCGACTTCGGCACTATTTAGGCTCGGGGACTTAGAGAACACGGACCTAGGTCCGGAGAAAAATGGAGTCGCCACCCGGACGGGCTGGGAAAAAAGAAAGGGGTAGATGACTCGATTCCTAAGGAATCCCCAACCCCCTAATGGGTTTGAAAAGTTGGGTACGTGTGGGGAAGGTGAGAAATGGCCCTGCACCGCCCACAACGCCCGGTTCATTGAAACCGGCCTCCTTTACAGGTCTTAATATTATAAAATTCTTAAATATAAGAATATTATCCATACTACACACAATAAAAAGAAAGCATCATTATATTAAAATCAAAGCAATGTCCAAACAAAACAAAATAAATAAATGGACACCCATCCAAGGATGGAAACATGTCCTTACATCACATGCCTAGATAGGACACCCACCAAAAGGTAGAAACATGCCCTTTACATAAGTTCTAAAATAGAAAAGCAAATTAAATTACATGATATTTAAATAATGAGGTACCCACCAAGTGGAAACATACCTCTTACAACTTTTGGAAATCTAAATTGATTGATAAAAGTAAATAATCATTCATCATAAATAAATCATTCATCAAAAGTATTTAAATAAAATAAACATCCATCCATGATAAATTAAATAAATCAAGTATTGAAATTAAATAGATTAAAGCATAAGAGATAAATCAAGGTATAAATAAATATGGAATTGAATAAAGCAAATAAAAGTTCAATTATAGCTACTGTGACTTTTTATGGAATTAAAATAGATTAGGGTTTTATGTTTTAAAAGGTTGGTAAGACTCTTTGATTAACCAAATTAAGGTTTGAATGGTGAAATCATGAAACTAGAGTTTTAGACACTTTAAAGTACTTTGATTTGTGATTTTAAATTGTATTTTTAAGCTACTGTGTAAAATTAGCATATTTGTGTTTTTATATTTTTTTTTATGTTTTAAAGGATTAAAGTTTAGAAAAAGTTAGGGTTTAATGTTTTAAAAGGTTTAGGGTTTACTATTTTAGGTTTAAAAGTTGAATTAGGGTTTTATGCTTTAAAATTAGGGTTCTCGGGTGATTTGTTGAATTAAGGTTTAAAAAGACAATTTGATGATTTCATGAGATTTTATGAATTTAAAACATGAATTGAAGATTTTATAAGTAGAAAATATGTTTTTGAAGGCTTTTGAATGAAATAGAACCTAATTTAAAAGTTTGAAAGAAACAAAATCAAGTTTTGGTTTTGTTAAAGAATTTGTTCGATTAGGGTTTTGAGATTTTGAAGAAGCAAAAAGTAATAATTTTAAATCTTTTTTGAAAATAAAGTAATGTATTAGTGTTTTAATCTTGGAAAAATTAAATTAAAGTTCTAAAGTTTTTGATTTAAAAAACCTTAATTTCATAGGTTTGCTACTGTGAAAATATAAATCAAAAAGAATTTAACATACCTTCTTTTGTTGATTCGTCCAAAAACAATTCTTCTTGGATGAACTAGCTCCAAAGACAAGCCTTTGTTGCCTTTGAATTGCTTAATTCGTGCTGCTGCTGCTTTTAAAAATCACTTGAATTGAGTTTCCCTTTTCCTTCACTGATTTGGTTTCAAAAAAGTCAAGCTACTGCCTCTTTTTTTTCCTCCCTATTTTGGTTCTATTGGTCCTTATTTATAATGGTTTTAGGTTGTTTATTCCTAATTACACACGTTAAGTAATAATAATAAAAAAGAAATTAAAACCTAATTGGATTAGGTTTCGAAAAATTTGCGTCGAAAAATTTTGCGCTGGCGAAAACTGCGGCAGCCGGGCCCGTGGCTGGGGCCAGTGGGTGTGCCAGCCCGCAGGAAATTCCTGCGGGAAGTTATTTCGCCCATAGGCCTGCGGGTGAAGTGCTGGGCCTACAAGCGTGCCGCCCGCAGGAAATTCCTGCGGGCAAAACGCCCACGGGCCCGCACGACTGCTTTTTGCTGCCGATTTTTTTCCCGACTTCGATTTTATTTTTATTTTTATTTTTTAATTTTATTTGTTTAATTTTATTTTTTATTAATAAAAATTAGATACTAAATCAAAAATTATTTAACAAAAATTATTTTGGACCAATTAGACAACAAAAATTATTTTGGAGTAAATAAAACATATTGGACCGGATTGGGTCAAAAAATAAGGGTCTACAGTTTGCCCCCTGCTTGAATGATCTGAAACTCAAGTGAAAGAGAGTGAAAAGCAATAAGACTTAATTTTTGAGATGGTGATTTAAATTTGTTTTGGGTATTTGGACCCGAGATTGATTGAATTTGGGTGCTTGGACCCGGGATTGGGTACTTGGACCCAAGATTAGGTACTTGGACCCGAGCTTGAATTGATTTTGGGTACTTGGACCTGGGATTAGGTACTTGGACCCGAGATCGGGTACTTGAATTTCGGTACTTGGACCCGGGATTGGGTACTTGGACCCGAGATTGATTTAATTTGGATCCTTGGACCCGAGATTGGGTACTTGGACCCGGGATTGGGTTGAATTCGTTTTGGATACTTGGACCCAAGATTGGATAGAATTTGGGTACGTGGACCCAGAATTGGGTACTTGGACCCGAGATTGATTTAATTTGGGTCCTTGGACCCGAGATTGGGTACTTGGACCCGAGATTGAATTGATTTTGGATACTTGGACCCGGGATTGGGTTGAATTCGTTTTGGGTACTTGGACCCAACATTGGATGGAATTTGGGTACTTGGACCCGAGATTGATTTGATTTGGGTACTTGGACCAGAGATTAGATTTGATTTTGGTACTTGGACCCGAAATTGGGTACTTGGACCCGAAATTGATTTGATTTGGGTACTTAGACCCAAGATTGAGTACTTGGACCCGAGATTGGGTACTTGGACCCGAGGCTTATTTGAATTTGGGTGCTTGGACCCAAGATTGATTTGATTTGGGTACTTGGACCCGAGAATGGGTGCTTGGACTCAAGATTGAGTTTGACTGACCTTTTATCATTTGAGAAGTCTGACTACTCCGACTGTTTTATGCATTGCGATTCTTCATCATCAAAATGGATCTTCATCCTTTGAGATCGAGTCTTCACCCTTAAAAATGGATCTTCATCCTTTGAGATCGGGCCTTCACCCTTAAAATGGATCTTCATCCTTTGAGATCAAGTCTTCACCCTTGAAAATGGATCTTCATCCTTTGAGATCGGGTCTTCACCCTTGAAAAGTGGATCTTCATCCTTTGAGAACGGGTCTTCACCCTTGAAAATGGATCTTCATCCTTTGAGATCGGGTCTTCACCCTTGAAAATTGGATCTTCATCCTTTGAGAATGGGTCTTCACCCTGGCTTCAGCTCTTTTAGCTGGATTGGTCTTCTGTCTTTTGTACCTTCATTCTTTTGAGAGTTCTATTGTTCCATTCTTTTGTTCTTTCTTTTTGCAAAGATTTAGCTATTTTTAATTGGACCTTATATCCTCTCCTTGCCCCCCTGTGTGGCAAAATATTTGTAAGTGAGTTTAAAAATATTTGGTATATAAACTCAAAAAATTGAAAAGGAGAAACTTTGCCCCCTGTGTAGGCTCAAACCAAAGATTTTATCCATGCAAGCTTTGATTGATGTTTTTGCCGTCTTGTTCTGCGCATAAGCATGCATTTCTTCTCTTTGCAAAATTACTGGAGCTTTCTCAAGCAATGGGTTTTCTATGCCCCCCTGATTTGATATCTTCTTTTGATTACTTGCTGTTCATTTTGACAAGGAATAGACAACACAAGACAAGAAAGTGCGATGTGACATGCTCGTGTATGCATGATATGCATGAATGATACTTACAGTGGTTTTATTGACTCACAGACTGAGGTGATTAGCAGAAGTGTTCTCATTGACTCCTTTTGATGTTTGTTCAAGTCTTGCATGGAATGCTCGAAAGCTTTTGCATTTGTGGTTTTCATCTTCAAGATGTTGAAAACATGAGTGGTGGAGACCTTGAGCAGTAGAGTTAGGGATGCATCCCTTTCCAATTATGTTTCAGCATGTCGGTTGATAGCTTCTTCATGACCTTGCCAATAATCATTTCAACAGACTTCCCTTAGCTCGAAGGCTTTGTATGAAAAAACACTCTTTTTTTTTTGAAATTTTTGAATTTTCATTTTGAAATCAAATGTTGGCTTTGCCAAACTAATATCAATGTACCTCAGGACTTGACTTTCCAAATTAACATATCTATAACATGACAACCCTAGTTACTGTACTAAACTCGGGAATCATTTCTATTTAAGCAAGAATTGTTGCACTTCAGATAGGCACATACACATTACTTGGCCAAAGGTCTCATTTGAGTTTAGATATTGTCTATCTCATATGCATGCTTATTCCAACTATCTCCACTAATAGATTCTACCTACCAAGAGAGATCAACAGGTCTTTGATAGGCTTGAAATGGGGTCTATAAGGGACATGGGTTAAAGTGAAGGCCATTTGTAAGTTGGGGCTGATGTGATACAATGGACAAGCCTTCACACTATAAATTTCTTGTTTGAATTTTAAGCGGCTTGGAGGCAATCTTGCTAGTCTCTAAATTCTTTCTATCTTTTTGGCATTAATCTAGAACTTGATTAGGACAGTCTTCGCCCTTGCAAAAAGTTTAAGACCCAAATTCATTTCTTTTCTTCTTCTCCCTTTTCTTTCCTCTTTATTTTTCTTACTCTTCCCTATCATTTTGTCCTTCTTCCTTATAGGACTGTCATGTACAGAACTTTCAAGAATTGGATGGTCTTTCTCCTTTTCCTCTGATTTTGATTGAATCCTTGGTTGGGTTGGACTAATTCAAGTCAAACTGTCCAATTGGAAGCCTTTTGCTGCTTAGGTAAAAGAGAACTCAGTTGGATTTTTTAACCATTTTGGATTTTCTTTTCTTTTTTTCTTTTTTTTTTGTTCTAGCTCTAAAAGAGTTGTCTCATTTGTACTAGCTTGGGCTTCCAATAATGGATAAGTGGAGTAACATAAATCTTCTTTAATGGGGATAAATCATTTGTTACTCTGATATTGTCTTGATATATTAGAGATATTAGGAGAACTTCAACTACCCTTATGGTCTTGAGAACATCAACTACCCTTATGGTCTCGAAAACATCAACTACTCTTATGGTCTTGAGAACTTCAACTACCCTCATGGTCTCGAAAACATCAACTACTCTTATGGTCTTGAGAACTTCAACTACCCTCATGATCTTGACTAATCATTGCTTTCTTTGATTTTCTTGCCTCTTCATCTTAGTGATCATAAGACTTGTCAAAAGTATCACAACAACTCAAGGTAGGTTATTGGGGTTTGTAAGCCAATGAAAAGAAAGCTAAAATTTTATGAAGGCTCAAAGGGACAACTAGGGATTGACATTTAATAGGGTGGATACTAGTTGTTGGCTAACCAAACAATGCCTAGATCATTTCTCTCTTAAATAAGTAGAGTTCAATTTTGCCTCGAAAGCTTGTCAAAGCATGTTCTAGGACTGACTAGGACCTTGACAAAGGTAATTATGCAGGAGCCCTCTCTAAGTAAGCATACACAACTCAATGCTATAGAGCAATTCCCTCACCTAGTAAAGTTATTCAAGTTATGATGCATAGATAAATTTATGAATTATCAAGATAGATTCCTCATTGGTTGAGCACCAAAATGAACAAAGACCAACAAAAATTTATAATGAAAGTAATTTATTCGAACAAATTTAAATTTGAAAAACACGATAGTTCCAAAATATTAAATAAAGTAAGATTGAAAAGCAACATTCAAGCTAAGGAAAATTCATTGAGTTAGGCTTCTTTTCCCTTCATATCTTCAATATCCCCATCTTGAAAAGAGGATAAAACAAAATCTTCTTCCAATCATTTTCCCACCATAAAGGCTGCTGGTGGTGGCACTCTTCCAAATTTAGGCAAAAGGTTGTCTTTGGTATTGGGCTTACCCGGCTCGGGTAGCTTGCCACTATCAATCAAATCTTGGATCTCATGCCTTAATCGGGTACACCTATCAGTCTCATGTCCTTGAGTCTGATGAAATTGACAAAATGCCTTAGTATCAAATTTTGGGGGTAATGGACTAGGTAAAGGTCGAGGGGCCAATGGTTGTAACAACCTTTCTTTTGTAGCTTATCGAAGACCCAAGACAAAGGCTTCCCCAGATATGAAAATTGCCTTCTATTTGCTTGACCGGTTACATTAACATCAACTTCTTTTTGTGTGCTTTGATTGTTAGGCTGGTTGTTTCCTTTCTCACTCCTTCTTATTGAAAAATGATTCTTCTCCCTTTCCCACTCTTTAATTTGTAGACCATCTTGGAGAAGATCTTTGAAATCACGGATGAGTGTATGAGACATCCTCTCACGAAGATTAGGCAACACCCCTCACAATCATCCTTATTTGATCGGATTCATCGGGCCTCTTTTTTAGTAAAGCAGCCTTGTTTCTCCATCTCTTGACATAATCTACAAAATTTTCATTTGATCGTTGCCTAATGGACTCAACTTCCATTAAGGTAACTTCCATTTCAACATTGTATCCATATTGTTGGATGAAGGCTTTGTAAAGTAGATCCCAACTCTTTTGTGTTCCATCATCTAAGGTATTGAACCAATTTTGGACAGCAGGATCCAATGAGAGCTTGAAGTACCTTAGAGTTTGAGCCTTAGTAGCTCGGGTAGATTGCATGGCAGTGATATATTGTTTCACATGGAGATGAGGATTTCCAGTGCCATTATACTTTGCAAAAGATGTCATCTTGAACTTGTATGGGACCTCTTCATCTAGCTCAAATAATTTGTCAACTTCGGACATTTCTTCAGTTTTCAGCTTTTTCTCAAATTTCTTTTCTAAATCAGCAATCATCTTTTCAATATCAGATGTCTCGGTCTTTTTAATAGTTGCCTTCTCAACAACCTTTGGCTCCTTTTTATCTTGAAGATCTTGGTAGTATTGAGCCCAATCATCATCATCAATGATCACCTTCTCATCATCAAAAGCTACTTCACTAACTTTAGTCTTCCTTTTGTCCTTTGGCTTCTTAGTGCTAGCAGAAGCCTCGGCATGATTGCAGTCAATTGGTTCCTCATGGTCTCAGCTAAGGCCTCTTTATTTCTTCCATCTTGGCATTGAGGGCTTCATCCACCATTCTTTGAATTTTTTCGGGCTCCATTGTTCTTGGTGAGCAAGCGATTGAGTCGTTGCTAGATATCTCATCTCCGGCGTAGGTTGGATTATAAGCTTTTGAACTATCGTAATCCAGGGCTGTGAGCCAGAGAGGATTAATGATATGAGATGCAAATGTATGCATGTATGCACAAACAATAGACAAACAAGGACAAATTAGGACGTTCCTTCCAACCTTATAACATCCACACACGAATGATGAGTCCCTTTTCCTAGGTATATGGTTAACAAAATACCAACATGGGGTATCTTGCTTTCGAATAATTCCCTCGAATGTTTCAACCAATAGTTATATTTTTGAAAATGGAAATCAATCCATGATAATTCCCATTAATTAGGTTTTAATCCATTCAACCAACTAAAGTAGCTTTTTGGATTAAAACGAAATTAAGAGGTTTATTATAAATAGATTTCTCACTTAAAAAAGGTAACTAATGATTCATGCCAAAAACAAGCCCATGGTTAATTTATTCTTAGTGTAAACTATGCCCACAATTGATTTTTGGTATTTCATAATTGACCTAAATATTTTTGCAAGCTCTTTGTAAGAAAATGTTGGGCGAAAATAGTTTTGTTTCTAAGCCCATTGTAAAAAAGGTTAGAAAAATGGATTTTGGGCTTAGTATTTGGGCCATGGGCCAAAGAATTTTTGATTTGTTTTTAGAAAAGTCTTATATCCAAAGACCATTTTGAAAAGTTTTGAAAAATAGCTTTGGTCTTTTGGATTTTAAAGAAAAATTTATTTTGAGCTTACAATATACTTAGGTCATATTAGAAAAGAACAGACCAAATAAGCTATGATTTAGACTAAGATAAACTAACCATAGTCAAACAACATGCATTTAGGGTAAAACCCAAGGAAAGTAACTAGGCCAATTACATGATCTTTAGTCTTTGGGTAGAAAGGCTTAGGTTCCCATAGCAAGTATATACCAAACAGTACAAGGCTATGAGTGGTTATGCCATGCTCGATCTCCATTCCTTGAGTGAAAGTATGGTATCCCTTACATAACACAACATGGGTAACACGGGCATCCTAACTCACGCACACGATGCAAACTAATATGATGCAATGGATAAAATCATTATAAGAAAGAATATAATAATATAGAGATCAACGGAATCAACTTCTCTTATCCCCAGTGGAGTCGCCACTGTGAGCGGGTATTTTCGCCCTCACTCCTGGTGGAATGGTTCTTGTGACTTCGGCACTGTTTAGGCTCGGGGCCTGAGAGAACACGGACTTAGGTCCGGAGAAAAATGGAGTCGCCACCCGGACAGGCCAGGAAAAAAGAAAGGGGTGGATGACTCGATTCCTAAGGAATCCCCAACCCCCTAATGGATTCAGAAAGTTGGGTACGTGTGGGGAAGGTGAGAAATGGCCCACTACCCCCACAACGCCCGGTTCATTGAAACCGGCCTCCTTTATAGGTCTTAATATTATAAAATTCTTAAATATAAGAATATTATCCATACTACACACAATAAAAAGAAAGCATCATTATATTAAAATCAAAGCAATGTTCAAACAAAACAAAACAAATAAATGGACACCCATCCAAGGATGGAAACATGTCCTTACATCACATGCCTAGATAGGACACCCACCAAAAGGTAGAAACATGCCCTTTACATAAGTTCTAAAATAGAAAAGCAAATTAAATTACATGATGTTTAAATAATGAGGTACCCACCAAGTGGAAACATACCTCTTACAACTTTTGGAAATCTAAATTGATTGATAAAAGTAAATAATCATTCATCATAAATAAATCATTCATCAAAAGTATTTAAATAAAATAAACATCCATCCATGATAGATTAAATAAATCAAGTATTGAAATTAAATAGATTAAAGCATAAGAGATAAATCAAGGTATAAATAAATATGGAATTGAATAAAGCAAATAAAAGTTCAATTATAGCTACTGTGATTTTTATGGAATTAAAATAGATTAGGGTTTTATGTTTTAAAAGGTTGGTAAGACTCTTTGATTAACCAAATGAAGGTTTGAATGGTGAAATCATGAAACTAGGGTTTTAGACACTTTAAAGTACTTTGATTTGTGATTTTAAATTGTATTTTTAAGCTACTGTGTAAAATTAGCATATTTGTGTTTTTATGTTTTTTTATGTTTTAAAGGATTAAAGTTTAGAAAAAGTTAGGGTTTAATGTTTTAAAAGGTTTAGGGTTTACTATTTTAGGTTTAAAAGTTGAATTAGGGTTTTATGCTTTAAAATTAGGGTTCTCGGGTGATTTGTTAAATTAAGGTTTAAAAAGACAATTTCATGATTTCATGAGGTTTTATGAATTTAAACACACGAATTGAAGATTTTATAAGTAGAAAATATGTTTTTGAAGGCTTTTGAATGAAATAGAACCTAATTTAAAAGTTTGAAAGAAACAAAATCAAGTTTTGGTTTTGTTAAAGAATTTGTTCAATTAGGGTTTTGAGATTTTGAAGAAGCAAAAAATAATAATTTTAAATCTTTTTGGAAAATAAAGTAATGTATTAGTGTTTTAATCTTGAAAAAATTAAATTAAAGTTCTAAAGTTTTTGATTTAAAAAACCTTAATTTCATAGGTTTGCTACTGTAAAAACATAAATCAAAAAGAATTTAACATACCTTCTTTTGTTGATTCCTCCAAAAACAATTCTTCTTGGATGAACTAACTCCAAAGACAAGCCTTTGTTGCCTTTGAATTACTTAATTCGTGCTGCTGCTGCTTTTAAAAATCACTTGAATTGAGTTTCCCTTTTTCTTCAATGATTTGGTTTCAAAAAAAATCAAGTTACTGCCTCTCTTTTTTCCTCCCTAATTTGGTTCTATTGGTCCTTATTTATAATGGTTTTAGGTTGTTTATTCCTAATTACACACGGTAAGTAATAATAATAAAAAAAGAAATTAAAACCTAATTGGAATTTCCTGCTGGCGAAATAATTCGCCCGCAGGAATTTCCTGCTGGCGAAATAACTCGCCCGCAGGCCTGCGGGTGAAGTGCTGGGCCTACGGGCGTGCCGCCTGCAGGAAATTCCTGCGGGCAAAATGCCCACATGCCCGCACGACTGCTTTTCGCAGCCAATTTTTTTTTCCGACTCAGATTTTATTTTTATTTTTTATTTGTTTATTTTCATTTTTTATTAATAAAAATTAGATACTACAGCAAAAATTATTTTGGACCAATTAGACAACAAAAATCATTTTGGACTAAATAAAACATATTGGACCGGATTGGGTCAAAAAATAAGGGTCTACAGTGTCCCATTTAGTTTTAGACATGGACAATGTAAGTCCATCCTCGGATGGGTGTCCATTTATTTGCTTTATTTGGACATTGCTTTGATTTTTATATAATGATGCTTTATTTTAATTGTTGCATGTAATATGGATAATATTGTTATACTTAAGAATTTTATAATATTAAGACCTGCAAAGGAGGTCGGTTCCAATGAACCGGACATTATGTGGGTGCTAGGTCATTTCTCACCTTCCCCACACGTACCCAACTTTTCGAACCCATTAGGGGGTTGGGGATTCCTTAGGAATCGAGTCATCCACCTCTTTTTTTTTCCGGCCCGTCCGGGTTACTACTCCATTTTCTTCGGGCTTAGGCCCATGTTCTCTAAGGCCTCGAGCCTAAACAGTGCCCAAGTCGTAAGAACCATTCCACCGGGAGTGGGGGATAAAATCCCCGCTCACAGTCACCCCAACAACAGTGCAAAAGTAATGGGTATATCTAGGACCACAAACTCCACCATGGATTCAATGGGCCAGCCTTCATAACAGCTTTAAAGGTTCCTTCAGCATGCCTTTTAGTATTATCATAAGCCCTAATCGTCACTTCATTTGGGCTTAGATCCCTTATTGACATAGCTAGCTTTAGTAGGATCTTGAGTGGGCACACATTTATGATAGATCCATTATCAACCATTACACATGGAGTCCTTTTTCCTTTGACCTCAACCTTGATAAAAAGCAGGCATATGTGATCTCTTCCCTCTTTTGGCAAATCATCATTTGAAAATGACACCATTCCCACATCAATCTTGTTCTTCTTATGATCATCCTCACATTTCATCACTCTTTCAACTTTCACAAAATTAACCAGCTCCTCTGGTGTTATAGAAGTGAAAATCGACATGATAGCCTTTGGCCATAGTTTCTCAATGCTTTTTGGATGAAGCTAGTAAATCCCATATGCTGATAGTAGCTTGAGTTCTTTTCAACTGTTTAAGGACAACATCATTTTCTTCTTCTTTACTTCTTGTTTTAGCTTCCTTTCCCTTATTAGCTTCCATATCCTTTGGTGGTGGCCTTGCATAAGGCTTACCAGAGCAAGTGTTCATTACTTTATCTTTTTCGGGCTCGGACCAGGCCCATTCCTCCTTGTTTGGCTATAAATCTTTATCACTACCAGTTGAATCCCAAAACTTGCTCACAACATAAATGGCTACTTCCTTCTCAACCACAACTTGCTCAATCTTGCTAAGTACCACTTCTTCTTTAGTTGCCTCTTCACTTGCATCTTGGAAAGAAGACAGAACAAACTTTTCACTCAAACCTCCCCCGATCATGAAAGTTATCGGTGGTGGTACCCTGTTGAACCTTGGCAATGGGTTGTCCTTTGTGCTAGGCTTGTCAGGTTCGGGCAACTTCACATTATCAATCAAATTCTGGATCTCATGCCTCAACCTCAAATATTCATCTCTTTCATGCCCTTGCATTTGGTGAAATTGGCAAAATGCCTTTGCATCAAAGTTGGGTGGTACAGGATTTGGCAATGGGTAAAGAGTCAATGACTGTAACATCCCTCTCTTCTATAGCTTATTGAAAACCCAGGACAATGGTTTTCTTAATGTTGAAAATTTCCTTCTGCCTCATTGGCCAGATACATTTATATCGACTGCCTTTTTGAATTTTTTATTGCCAGATTGATAGCTCCCTTTCTCATTCCTTCTTGTGGAAAAATGATTCTTCTCTCTCTCCCATTCTTCTATTTGCAGACCAACTTGCAAAAGGTCTTTAAAATCCCTAATAAGAGTATGGAACATCCATTCACGAAGATTAGGTAGCACCCCTCTCACAATCATCCTAATCCGATCTGACTCATCGTGCCTTTTCTTTAGCAATGTAGCATTGTTCCTCCATCTTTTCATATAGTCAACAAAATTCTCATTTTATTTTTGCCTGATAGACTCAACTTCCATCAAAGTAACTTTCAACTCAGCATTATACCCAAATTATTAGATGAAGGCTTTGTACAAAAAATCCTAGCTCTTCTAATGAGAGCATAAAGTACCTTAGAGTTTGAGCCTTAGTAGCTCGAGCAGGCTGCAAAGCAGTGATGTACTGCTTGATATGAAGATGAGGGTTGCCAGTTCCATCAATCTTAGCAAAGGAAGGCATCTTAAACTTGTAAGGGACTTCCTCATCTTATTCAAAAACTTGTCCACCTCTGACATCTCTTCAGTTTTCAGCTTCTTTTTAAATTTTTTCTCTAGATCAACAATCATTTTCTCCATAACTGAAGTTTTAGTCTTCTCCATAGTTGACTTCTCCAAAACCTTTGGCTCTTTCTTTTCTATCATGAGGATCTTGGAAGTGTTGAGCCTAGTCATCATCATCATCTATCATCACCATGTCATCATCCATAGCCAATTCACCAATCTTGGCCTTTCCTTTGTCTTTCTGCTTCTTAGTACTAGCAAATGCTTCAACAGTATTCCCCAATAGTGCAGCCAACTGGCTTTTTATGGCACTACAACATTATCCATATACAGTCACAAAATGAATTGTGGCTAAAAATAAAATTTTGGTGGCAAGATGCTTTTGCCACAACAGATTTCTCCCGTGACATGCCGTAGCTAGAAATGGCGTAACTAAAGTTTGGTTACAGGATTTATATGTGTTGTGACTAAAATAAATATAAATAGTCACGCTTTTAATTTAAATGAAGCCATGAGTGCCGAAAATTGTTGCCATAGAAAAAAAAATTGTAACTAGTTATTAGCTTCGAGAATTGGATCTTTGTAACAATATTTTCTTTTTGCCATAATTAATATTTTTGTAACTAATTATGCTGTGATCATGTTAAAAAGATAATAATGTGGCAATTTAAAATTATGTATAGCTACAAATGTAAGTTTATGGCCAATATATCTAAATTTAGCCACAAACTTATTAAATTGGAAGCTATTTTATATATATAGTGCTGCTATTATTGAATTTGTGGCTAAATATAATATTTTGCCATAATATTTTAAAATAAAAACTAGTAATTAATTAATTATTATTTAGTGGGATTATAACATAATTTAAAATTACGTATGGTTTATTAATTATTAATAGTTTTGGTAAAATATATAGTAAAACTATTGAATATATATGAAAATTTTTCAAAATTTAGCTAAAATTTAATTTTCTTATAAAATAATAATAATATATCAATAATATTAAAAATAAATAAAAATAATAATTATAAAATACCATTATGTTTAATCCAAAATAAACTAATATAAATATATAATAATATGAGTCATATACAGCAATGGCATAAAAATTCTTAAAACTATAATACTATATCTAATATTTTTTTGAAAGTAATATTATAATGCTGCTTCAAAGCTTCATATCCACTGCAAATCATCCTCCAATTTGATCATCTTGAGCATTCTCCACAGGCTGTATAAAAATTTAATATAAAAATATTAATAAGAAAATTATATAAAACAGATAATAATCATACTATTTTAGTTATTACTTGAATATTGACAATAAAAAATTACAAATTGAAAAATTCTTATATTAGAAAAAATAAAATAAAATTTTAGACTTATTTTTTAATCACTTACCGATGCAACTGAGTTATTTTGAGTACTTGTAAAATTATTGTTTTTCTCCAAAAGCATCTTGAATTTCTCTTCCCATATTCTATTCATCTCCGCTAGTTGCTCATTCATCTGCTTCTTTACTTCATTTACTTGCTCACTTGCTTCTTTTTGAATTTGCTCTACACGCTCGTTTGCTTCTTTTCTAGAAGTTTCAAGTTGTCTAAGTAGTTCTACCTTTGTAGGTCTAGCACCAAAATATTCAGTAACATTTTTTCCAGGACCATAAGCACGTACATAACCATTTTTTTCTAGCCCAAGAACATTAGCAAACATAGCATCATCATTCAGTGAAACTTGTCCTTCTTCTCGTTGTTTCTTTAGTTGCTGAAATTTTTCCTATAGAGATATTTATATTTATATTAAATATATTAAAATATAAAATACATAATAAATAAATAAATAAAATATACGTAAAAATATTACAATGGCATCTTGTGATATTGGATCAATTTCTTTGCCTTGCTTTCTCTTTCGAGTCTCAATTATGACCTCCTTTAGTTCTTCCATTTTGGAGTTGATTGCATCATCTTTCATCTTCTAAACTTGCTCAGGATCCATTGCTTTTGGTGAGAAGCTTACTGAATCATTGCTAGATTCCACATCACTGGTTAGGTCAAATTGTCATAGGCTCTTAAACTGTTGTACTCCAAGGCTATGAGCTAAAAATGATCAATGATATGAAATGCAATGTATGCATGTAAGCATGGATGTACAAGTAACAAATAAATAAATGAACTAAACTGTGAGCGGAGATTTTTGCCCTCACTCCCGGTGGAATGGTTCTTGCAACTTTGACACTGTTTAGGCTCAGGGCCTTAGAGAATACGAGCCTAAGCCTGGAGAAAAAGGAGTCGCCATCCGGACAGGCCGAAAAAATAGAAAGAGGTGGATGACTCTATTTATAAAGAATCCCCAATCCCCTAATGAGTTTGAAAAGTTAGGTACTGTAGAGAAGGTAAGAAATGGCCCAGCACCCCCACAACGCCCGTTTTATTCGAACCGGCCTCCTTTTCAGATCTTAATATTATAAAATTCTTAAATATAATGATATTATCCATATTACACGCAATAATTAAAATAAAGCATCATTATATTAAAATCAAAGCAATGTTCAAACAAAATAAATAAATGGACACCCATCCAAGGATAGAAATGTGTCCTTACATCGTCCAATGTATAAAACAAAATAGGACACCCACCAAAAGTTGGAAACGTATCCTTTACATTAATTCCAAAATATGAAGATAATTAAAATTACATAAAGATTAATTAATGAGATATCCAATCATGGAAACATACCTCTTACAATTTTGAAACCAATACAAGTCAATAAAAGTAACAATCACTCATCATAAATAAATTGTTCATCATACATATAAATTAAAGATATATATAAACCATTAATCAAAAAATATAATAAACATGCTCCTAACTTAAATAAAGCAAATAAAGATACATGTTTAGATTTATGTCTCAATTTAGGGTTCTTTAATTAACATTTAAGGTTTTAGGATTTTGGAATTAATATAATTATTATTATTATTTTAGCTACTGTGAGGGTTTTTGGAAAAAATAGAATTGATTAGGGTTTTGGGCTAACATCATGAAATTAGGGTTTTTAGAAAGAATAAATTAGAGTTTGGTATTCATAAAAAATAATATTTGTAGCTTAAGGTTTTAAATGAATTAGAGTTTAATGTTTCTGAAAAACCAATCAAAGTGTATAGATTGTGTGAACTGTGAATATTTTTAAAAAGATTTAAAGACTACCGTGAGTTTTTATATAAAAAAACCCTAATGTGAATTCTGAGTAAAGAATTGATTAAATAGCTATAAGATAAGAAAAATAAATAAACATCCTAAGCTAAACAAGTTTACTGGTTCTAAAGGTTATGATTTAGTAAAATAATAATATGCACTCCATGCAAACTAACGTACATTGATTCAATAAGAAATTGCATGCTGTGACTTTTAGTTAGATGAAGAATAAATTTATTCAATGTTTAAAACAATCAAAGCATATGGTATTTATTTAATTTAAACCATATCATCATTTGTTGGCTCCACCAAAATTATTTCAATGAGATTCTAGATGAGCTTTGGCAAAGACAGTGAGTGCACTGCCTTTGTAGGGTTTTGCATTATTGATCTTCTTCATTTATCCTTGCTTGTCTCTTTTATTTCTCAAGTTTACTAGGGTTTTTTCGTTGATTGATTACTAGATTTTCTAGAGTACCAGCAGCCAACCAAAAGCCAAAGGTTCAAAAAGATCCCCCAGATCTTAGGTTTTTAAAACTTGTATTTACAATCACTCTCTTAGGTTAAACCTCAAAATTTTCTTGTTTAAAAATGGTTTATTTTGATGCATGTCAAATTCACGGATTTGACACAAACCGATTCCATATCGAATTACAATTACTTGAATTCGATATAGACCGAGTCTGTTTCGAATTAAAATGACTTTGTTTCGATAGAAACTGAACCCATATCGAAGTAGGTATCCGGATTCGACATGGAATTGAAAAATAATTGTCCATATCAAAATGGGAGAGGGGGCTGCCCCATATCAAAATGGGGCTTCCCCATTCGATATGTTGCTGTCCCATATCGAAATGGGACTCCATTTCGATATGGGACGACCCCATATTGAATTGGGGCAGTCCTAATTTGATATGGGGCTTTTCCATGTCAGATTGGATGTCCTAATTCGACATGAGACACCCCTACTACCCAAAAACCATCCGAATTAAGCGAAAAAGCAACCAAACCTTTGAATCGAGCCCATTTTAGGGTTTAGTTCACTGGTATCATGTAGAAACCAACCAAATCTTCTAAAACAGACCTTATTAAGGTTTTAAAAGTTTAATTAGCTTATTTTAGGTTCTATTACAATATATTAGTCCAATTAAAAGTTTGAAATTAGCACCGGACTAGCCAGGGCCAAAATCAAGGGTCTATAGTTTGCCCCCTGCTTGAATGATCTTGAATTTATTCAAAGAGTGAAAAGCAACATGGTTTTGAATCAATTTTGGGCAAGGATGTTTCTAGACTTGGAATGATTCAAATTCTGAATCCAAGGTAAGTATTAGACTAAAAAATGATTTGGGTTCTGGACTCGAGCGAGTTCTGGACTCAAAATGATTTAGGTTTTGGACCCGAGTGAGTTCTGGACTAAAAAATAATTTGGGTTCTAGACCCGGAGTGAGTTCTAGACTCAAAAATAATTTGGGTTCTAAACCTAAGACTAACCTTTTATCAGTTGAGAATTCTGTCTTAACTAATTGTTCCATTCTTTAATGGATTTTGGGTCTTTACCCACCAAAAATGGATCTTTATCTATTGGAAAGTTGGGTCTTTACCCTTGAAACATGGATATTTATCCATTGGAGATTGTGTCTTTACCCTTGAAACATGAATCTTTATCCATTGAAGATTTGGTCTTTACCCTCGAAATATGGATCTTTATCCATTGGAGATCAGGTCTTTACCCTTGAAATATGGATCTTTATCCATTGGAGAATTGGGTCTTTACCCTTGAAACATGGATCTTTATCCATTGGAGATCGGGTCTTTACCCTTGAAACATGGATCTTTATCCATTGGAGATCAGGTATTTACCTTTGAAATATGGATCTTTAACCATTAGCGATTGGGTCTTTACCCTGGCTTCAGCTCTTTTAGCTGGACTGATCTTTTATTTTTTGTATCTTCATTCATTTGAGAGTTCTAATTTTTTTCTTTTTCCATTCTTTTTATTCTTCCTTTGCACTTTTGCAAAAAATTTAGCCTTTTTTTAGTTAGCCTTTATATCTTCTCTTTTCCCCCTGCGTGGCAAAATATTAGAAGTGAGTCTCAAAATATTTTGTACATGCATAAACTCAAAAAATTGAAAGGAGAAACTTTGCCCCTTGTGTAGGCTCAAACCAATGATTTTTTTGTGTAAGCTCTGATTGATGTTTATCTTGTCTAGCTCTTCACACAAGCATGTATTTCTTCTTTCGCAAGATGACTGGAGCTTCCTCAAGCAATGGGGTCTTCCATGCCCCCTGATTTCATTCTCGCTTCATGTGTTGCTTTTTGGAGTATTACTATTTACATTTGACAAAAAAAATACAGTGTGACATGCTCATGTATGCATGGATTATACTTACAATGGTTCCATTGACTCACAAGCCGAGGTTATTAGCTGGAATGTTCTTACGAATTTCTTCCAGATGCCCATTCAAGTCTTGCACTGGAATGGCAGAAGGCTTCACTTTTATGGCTTTTATCTTAAAGATGTTGAAAACATGAATAATGGAGGCCCCAAGCAGCAGATATATACCCATTTCAAATTATGATTCAGTATGTCAATTGGTAGCTTCTTCATAAGCTCGCCAATAATCATTTCCTTTGCCCAATGTGTCCTTCGAGGTTCTATGATTCGACATACTTCCCTTAACTTGAAGGCTTTGTAATTTTTTTTTAATTTTGATTTTGAAATCAAATGTTGGCTTTGCCAAATCAATGTCAATTTACCTTAGGACTTGATTTTCAAATTTAACATATCTATAACATGACAACCCTAGTTACCGTACTAAACTCAGGAATCATTTCTATTTAAGTAAGAATTGTTGCACTTCAGATAGGCACATACAAATTACTTGGCCAAAGGTCTCATTGAGTTTGAATATTGTCTATCTCATATGCATGCTTATTCAAACTATCTCTACTAATAGACTCTACCTACCAAGAGAGATCAATAGGTCTTTAATAGGCTTCAAATGGGATCTAAAAGGGACACAGGTTAAATGAAAGCCATTTTGAGATTGGAGCTGATGTGACACAATGGACAAACCTTCACACTACAAACTGCTTGTTGGAGCTTTAGATAGTTGGGAGCATGAAAAGATAGAGCTTTGAGTGTTTTCCCATTTTCTTGGCATTCATCTAGATATTGATTGGGATAGTCTTTGCCTTTGCAAAAATTTTGGTACCCATATTGATTTCTTTTCTTCTTTTCCCTTTTCTTTCTCTTTCTTTTTCTTACTCCTTCTTTTCTTTGAGAATTTTATCGTTTTGTCCTTCTTTCCTGTAGGACTTTCAAGTACAGGACATTCAAGAACTGGATGACCTTTCTCCTTTTCCTCTAATTTTGATTGAATCTTTAGTTGGGTTAGACCTAATTCAAGCCAAACTATCTTTGTCTTTTGCTGCTTTAGGTAAAAAAGATCTTGGTTGGCTTTCTGAACAGTTTCGGGTTTTATTTTCTTTTCTTTTTATTCTTTTTTTGTTCTTTTCTTTTTTTTTTCTTTTTTTGTTTCTCTTTTCTTCTTCTTCTTCTCTTTTTTTGGGTTTTTTTATTGGGTCTTAATTCCAGAAGAATTGTCTTGACTATAGATGAGTGGAATAAAGTGAGTCTACTTCAGTGAGGATAAATTATTTGTTGTTCTGATGTCATCTTAGTGAATTGGAGATATTAGGTCTAATATCATATGAACTTTAACTACCCTTATGGTCTTGGGAACTTCAACTATCCATATGGTCTTGAATATGCATTCCTTTCTTTGATTTTCTTGCCTCTTCACCTTAGTGATCATAAGACTTGTCAAAAGTGTAACAACAGCTCAGGGTAGGTTATCGGGCTTATAAGTCAATAAAGAGAAGGTTGAAATCTTATGAAGGCTCAAAGGGACAACTAGGTATTGCTATTTAATTGGGTGGATACTAGTTGTTGGCTAACCAAACAATGCCTAGATCATCTCTCCATTAAATAAGCAGAGTTCAATTTCGTCTCTAAAGTTTGTCAAAGCATGTTCTAAGACTGACTAGACAAAGGTAATTATGTAGGAGCTCTCTCTAAGTAAGCATACACAACTCAATGCTATAGAATAATTTCCTTACCTAGTAAAGTTATTCAAATTATAATGCATAGATATAGTAATTCATAAATATCAAGCTAAATTCATCATCGGTTGAGCACCAAAATGAACAAAGACCAATGAAAGTAATTTATGCAAACAAACATAATTTTAAAAATATAATTGTTCCAATTAAATATTAAAGAAATCAAAATAATGAAAACAACACTCCAAGCTAAGGGAAGTTTGTTGAACAAACTTTCTCCTCATTCCACATCTTGAATACTCTCATCTTGAAAAGAGGATAAAACAAAATCTTCCTCCAATCCTTTTCCTACCATGAAGGTTGCTGGTGGTGGCACTCTGTTGAACTTTGGCAAATGATTGTCTTTTGTGTTGGGCTTATCAGGCTCAGGAAGCTTACCACTGTCAATTAAATTTTGGATCTCATGTTTTAGTCGCAAGCATTTTTCTATCTCATGTCATTGTGTCTGATGAAATTCACAAAAGGCTTTAGTATCAAATTTTGGGGGTAAAGGATTCGGCAAAGGTCAAGGGGCCAATGGATGTAATAGTCCCTTCTTTTGTAGCTTGTTCAAAACCCAAGACAAAGGCTTCCCCAGATCTAAAAACTACCTTCTATTTGCTTGACTAGTTGTATTAACATCGACTTCTTTATATGTACTTTGATTGCCAGACTGATAATTTTGTTTTGCAAAAAAATGATTCTTCTCTCTTTTCCACTCTTCTATTTGCAAACCAGCTTGTAAGAAGTCCTTGAAATCCCTTATAAGGGTGTGAGACAGCCTCTCACGAAGGTTAGGCAGGACACCTCTGACTATCATTCTGATCTGATCTGATTCATCGAGCTTCTTCTTGAGCAAAGCCGCCTTGTTCCTCCATCTCTTCACATAGTCCATAAAATTCTCATTTGGTCTTTGCCTAATAGTTTCCACCTCCATCAAGGTAACTTCCAGCTCGATATTGTACCCAAACTGCTGAATGAATATCTTGTACAATACGTCCCAATCTTTTTGAGTACTTTCCTCTAAGGTGTTAAACCAATTTTGCACAACAGGATCCAATGAGAGCATAAAATATCTCAAAATTTGAGCTTTAGTAGCTCTGGCAGATTGCATGGCAGTGATGTATTGTTTGACATGCAAGTGAGGATTTTCTGTACCATTGTACCTAGCGAAGGAAGGCATTTTGAACTTATAAGGGACCTCTTCATCTTGTTCAAACAACTTGTTGACCTCCAACATTTCTTCAATTTTCAGCTTTTTCTCAAATTTCTCCTCCAAATCAGCAATCAGTTTCTCAGAGAAAATGGAGTCGCCACTCGGACGGGCCAGGAAAATATAAAGGGGTGGATGACTCGATTCTTAAGGAATTCTCAACCCCCTAATGAGTTTGAAAAGTTGGGTACATGTGGGAAAGGTGAAAAATGGCCCAACACCCCCACAATGCCCGGTTCATTGGAACCGACCTCCTTTTTAGGTATTAATATTATAAAATTTTTAAATATAATGATTTTATCCATATACATGGAATAATTAAAATAAAGCATCATTATATTAAAATCAAAGCAATGTTCAAAATAAATAAATAAATAGACACCCATATGAGGATGGAAATGTGTTCTTACATCGTCTAATGTCTAAAACTAAATAGAACACCTACCAAAAGGTGGAAACGTGTCCTTTATATTAATTTTAAAATATGAAGATAATTGATAAAGATTAATTAATGAGGTACCCAATCATGGAAACATACCTCTTACAATTTTTGAAACCAAAACAAGTCAATAAAAGTAACAATCACTCATCATAAATAAATTGTTCATCAAACATATAAATTAAAGATATAAATAAACCATTAATCAAAACATATAATAAACATGGTCCTAACTTAAATAAAGCAAATAAAGATACAAGTTTAGATTTATGTCTCAATTTAAGGTTCTTTAATTAACATTTAGGGTTTTAGGATTTTGGAATTAATACAATTATTATTATTATTTTGGCTACTATGAGGGTTTTTGGAAAAAATGGAATTGATTAGGGTTTTGGGCTAACATCATGAAATAAGGATTTTTAGAAAGAATAAATTAGAGTTTGGTATTTATAAAAAATAATATTTGTAGCTTAAGATTTTAAATGAATTAGGGTTTAGTGTTTCTAAAAAACCAATCAAAGTGTATAGATTATGTGAACTATGAATATTTTTAAAAAGATTTAAAGACTATTGTGAGTTTTTATATAAAAAAACTCTAATGTGATTTCTGAGTAAAGCATTGATTAAATAGCTACGAGATAAGAAAAATAAATAAACATCCTAAGCCAAACAAGTTTACTGGTTCTAAAGGTTATGATTTAGTAAAACAATAATATGCACTCCATGCAAACTAACGTACACTGATTCAATAAGAAATTGCATGCTGTGACTTTTAGTTAGATGAAGAACAAATTTATTTAATGTTTAAAACAATCAAAGCATATGGTATTTATTTAATTTAAACCATACAACCGTTTGTTGGCTCCACCAAAATTTTTTGAATGAGATTCTAGATGAGCTTTGGCAAAGACAGTGAGTACACTACCTTTGAAGGGTTTTTTGTTGTTGATCTTCTTCATCTATCCTTGCTATCTCTTTTGTTTCTCAAGCTTGCTAGGGTTTTTTCGTTGATTGATTACTAGATTTTCTAGAGTTCCAGCAGCCAACCAAAAGCCAAAGGTTCAAAAAGATCCCCAGATCTCAGGTTTTTAAAACTTGTATTTATAATCACTCTCTTAGGTTAAACCTTAAAATTTTCTTGTTTAAGAACAATTTATTCTGATGCATGTCAAATTCACGGGTTCAACACAAGCTGATTCCATATCGAATTACAATTACTTGAATTCGATATAGACCGAGTCCGTCTCGAATTAAAATGACTTTATTTCGACAGAAACTAGACCCATATCGAAGTAGGTATCCAAATTCGACATGGAATTAAAAAACAATTGTCCATATCAAACTGGGAGAGCCCTATTTTTATATGGGACTGTCCCATATCGAATTGGGGCTTCCAATTCGATATGGGGCTTTCCTATGTTGGATTGGATATCCTAATTCGACATGAGACACCCCTACTACCCAAAAACCATCCTGATTAAGCGAAAAAACAACCAAACCTTCGAATTGAACCCATTTTAGGGTTTAACGCGCTGGTATCATGTAAAAACCAACCAAATCTTCTAAAACAGACCTTATTAGGGTTTTAAAAGTTTAATTAGCTTATTTTAGGTTCTATTGCAATATATTAGTCCAATCAAAGGTTTGGAATTAACACCGGACTAGCCAGGGCCAAAATCAAGGGTCTACACAAATCAAACCAACATAGTAGGAATGAACCTTCCAACTTATATCTTTTATACACAAATAACGAGTCTTTTTTTTAGGTATATGGTTAACAAAATACCAACATGGGACATCTTGTTTTCAAACAATTCACTCGAACGTTTTATCCAATAATTGTATTTTCAAACTTAGAAGTTAGTCCATGATAATTATCATTAATTAAGTCTTAACCCATTGATCCAACAAAAAGATAGCATTTATGCTATATTGGATTAAAACTAAATTAAAAGGTTTATCATAAATAGATTTCCCATTTGAAAAAACAACTAATGATTCATGTTAAAAACAAGCCCATTATTAACAAGTCTAGGTATAAATTAGGCCACAATTGATTTTTAGTATTCCATAATTGACCTAACTAGTTGTAAGCCCGTTTAAGAAAAAGGTTTGTAAAATGAAGTGAAAAAATAGCTTTATTTCAAAGCCCATTTTAAAAAGGTTTATTTAAAAAATGAATTTTGGGCTTTGTATGAGGTGAAAAATGGTTTTGGGCATTGTGAAAAGATTTGTTTGAAAATAGATTTTGGATTTTGGGCTTAAAAGAATAAAATTATTTTAGGCTTACAATATAGTTAGGTCATATTAGAAAATAGCAAACCAAATAAGTTATGGTTCAAACCAAGATATATAAATCATTGTCAAACAACAAGCATTTGGATAAAAATCTAAGGAAAGTAACTACGCCAATTATATGAGTTTTAGTCTTTTGGTTGAAAAGCTTAGGTTCCCATAGCAAGTATATGCCAAAAGGTACGAGGCTATGAGTGGTTATGCCATGCTTAATCTTTATATCTTGAGTGAAAGTATTGTATCTCTTATATAACATAACTCGGGTAACACGAGCATCCTAACTTATGCACATAATGTAATCTAATATCATAATAAAAAAGAATAAAATAATATAAAGACCAATGGAATCAACTTCTCTTATCCCAAGTAGAGTCGCCATATGGAATGGTTTTTGCGTCTTTGGAAATGTTAGGCTCAGGGCCTTAGAGAACACGGGCCTAAATTCGGAGAAAATGGAGTCGCCACCTGGACGGGTCGGGAAAAAGAAAGGGGTGGATGACTTGATTCCTAAGGAATCCCCAATCCCCTATGGGTTTAGAAAGTTGGGTACTATGAGGAAGGTGAGAATGACCCAGCACCCCCATAACACCCTGTTCATTGGAACCGGCTTCCTTTTTAGGTCTAAATATTATTAAATTCTTGGTTATTATGATATTATCCATATTACATACAATTTAAAAGAAATAAACATCTTCACTTTATTAAAATAGAAAATGAGCAAGGTAGGCACCCATCCGAGGATGGAAACATGCTTTTATAATGTCCAAGTCCATAAAAGAAAAGAAAATAAATAAAATGGGACACTCACCATAGGTGAAAACGTGTCCCTTACAATAGACCTAAAACTTAAAATAATTTAAATTACATGGAACTTTAACTAATGAGAGATCCACAAAGTGGAAACATACCTCTTACATTCTGAATCTAAAATAAACCAATAATAAAGACATTCAATGATTTATCATAAATAAAAGTAAACCATTCATTACAAATCATCCATCAAATAAATGAAACATCAATCATAGGCATATAATAAATTAAATAATAAAAACTAGGGTTTAATCTTAAATAAATAATTAAATGTACAAAATTAGCACTTTAATTTATGAATTAGGGTTTGGGGTTCCAAGGTTTGGGAATTAGGTTTTGGATTTTTCAAAACTATGGTTCTGGATGTTTTTAAAAAAGGGTTAGGTTTTTTAATCTGGAAACTAGGGTTTTGGATTTTGGGTTTCAGAAATTAGGCTACTGGATGTTGGGATATTGGGGCTTGAGGATTGGTTTTAGGGTTTTTACAAAATTAGAGTTTAGAGAACAAATCTATGATTTTTTGTTTTTAGAAAAATAGAATTTAGGGTTTTAGGATTTTATAAAATAAATTTAGGGTTTTAGGTTTTTTTATAAAACAGATTTATGGTTTTGATAAAACTTGGTCACTGTAAGAAAACTTTAAGGCCATTGTCATATTGATTTATAGTAAAGATTTGCACAATACACATTCTTGTGACTGTCTACAAGATGGAACAATCTTAAATATACAATCTACTATGAATCATAGGACCAACAGCCACTGATCATGCTTCAATTAAAAAGTGATATAAAACAAAATAATGAATATGAACTACTGAAACCAATTTAAACAAAGAATAAATGTATTTAATATTTAAAACCATCATCAGAGCATCTCACATTGAATTTAAATGAATTAAATTTAGAACGTACCATCATTTGTTGGCTCCAACAAAATAATACGTTGATCCAAGCTTTTACTTGCACCAAACTGAAGTTCTGGCCGAGCAAAGCAAAGGCAGCATGTCACTGACTTTATATAGTGTTTTTAGGGTTCTGTGTATTTTCTTATTTTGGTTATTTGTTGCTCTCAAGCTACTAATCACTCAATGCTACTTGGGTTCCTGATTAATTGTTGCCTCTTGTTTGATTGTTGCTGCCTCCCCTCGAACCTCTTTAAATCCTATATTTATAAGAAAACATATTAGTTTTTAACCTTGTATCCGAGTCTCACTTCACCTTGAATTTAAAAACTCTCGAAGCTAATTCGATTAGAATTAGAATTGGAAGTTAATTCAAACTGCATCTAGAAGCAATTACACCTAAAATTCAAAATTAACATCCAAACTCAAGACCGAAGGCCCCTGTGGCGAATCAAGTATGCCGATTCGACAAAATTTGGCCCGGGCCGACTTGTCTTGGGATTTTAATATTGTACCAAACCATTTTCGGCTTCTAAAATTTTTCCATACTGGTTTAGTTCTTTTAAAATTGTATCGAACTAAATTAAAGCTATAAACTAGATTTTAGCTTTTAAAATCAAACCTAATTTAGCTTGACCTTCTTTAATTGGGACCAAACTAGATTAGGGCCAAAATTAGAGGTCTACACAAATGACAATTGTATTTTTCTTTTCTTATAACCCACAAACTTAGGACCGTCTAAATCGGTGCTCTGATACTGCATAATACAACACCCCTACATAGTCCATACACTTAACTATATAGATGATGTCACGTCACTTAAGCACTCAATTTCCAATAAATATAATATATAAATAAATCAAAATACATTAATGTAATTATTGTCTTTCAAGAGAAGTACTATGATTATTTCTATATTACATACATACATCTGTTTAATTTACAAAGAACTCCTATTATTAAGTTATATTGTATACATTATTGTAATTCTCCTACTACCCTCAAATGTATACAACTGTCATACAAAATTATAAAGTATTGCTATGTGAACCATACAGAATACAATATTTATAATATTGCTCTTTGAACCTTTGTGATGCATTTAATTTGAAACATTTATCTCACTCTGCAGTCTCAATTCTTCTAGCTTGATCTGCATATCAGAAAATAATTCTAATACGCTAAGCAAAACTTAGTGGTGCTTATGCATATATAATATGCAAGAAATTTAAAGAAAAAAAAACTATACATAAACTAATATAGAAACAATAGAAGTTATCACTTTAGAATATTAATAATGAAATTAATAAATTCATTGGAACATGAAACATTGAACATGAATAAAATCAAATTTTGGTTAGCTTGACAATAACCACATAACAAATTATATTCAATATAGATAACTTTTTTAAACTTGCCCATGCATATTGAACTCAGATTATAGGTTTGGATAACGAGTCACTGTTGGCAATTTAATGCCCAATCTCAAGAATGTCTAATGGCAAATATGCCCATTGTCACTGAAGACACAGTGTATCTATAAATGGCACGTTATGCCCACTATCACTATAGATATACAGTCTCTAGCTTGACATTCAATCTCAAGCTAGATCTAAAATCAGTATGATTTGGATAATTCATTAGTTTTTAGTTAACATTAAATTAATATTAAATTATGTATATCACTTCAATGAAACAACACTTTAATCAACACTTAGTATTGCACATATTTGTCATATATTCAAAGTTTGTTACACTTTTTCATACTTTTAACATATATATACATGAATTCTTAACACATGGGTGAGAAACATAAACATATAAGCCTCATACTAGGCCCATATATCACAAAATACAAGCTAAAAATATTATCCAGGTACCCCACAACTGTGGCATCTCAACCCCATGCTCGTAGGATATAAAACAAAGCTACCAAATGCCTTAGACCACCCCCATGATCGAGGCATTCAAGGGCCATGACCATGGCATTCAGAATAGTTTTTTTTTATCAAAATTTTTAAATAAATAGCCTCATTTTCAATCCCACGGCCGTGGCGCACTCGATTGCCACACCGGTGGCATTGGTTTTAGGTCTGCCTTCAGAGTATTTCTTCCTCCGGCAGTCTCAACTCTTATGCCAAGCCCATGGTACCTCTAGGCCATGCCCGTGACATCCTAAAATTATATATTCTATACTTTAACTTCATAAAACATAAACATATTGAATATCTAAGTTAAAAATGTATCAAAACCAAATTTTTTACATAAAAAGAGTTCATATCAAATACTTTACTAAGACTTCAATTAATTAAGTCTTTAACAATTGATCTAATAAAAAACTTTCACAATCATCACTCAAAATTAAGAAAAACAACATCAACATATTAAATTCCTCAATATATCACACACAAATTCATTTATCCAATAATTAATAAATATCCCATTCTAAATGACTCAATCAACTAATTTAAACATTAAAACTCAAGGAAAAATAAATATTTACAAATTAAAATATATAAACACATACCTTTGTCAAAAACCCCTCTTTCACTATGATCACTTGTTAATAATATTGTCCTTTCTAGTTTATTCTTCTAAAAATCTATATCTATATATGATCTCCTCTTAAATCTTGGCTAAATCATTGAAAAGATGAAGAAAGGAGAAGTTTTAGTGGTGATGGTGGTGATTGGCGTGGATGATGAGAGAAGTGGAAAGAAATTTCTACACGCTCAGACACACATATATATATAGTTTAATCAAGAAAGGGCATGCTCATAATAACAATGGTGTACCCTCACTCTAAACTGTTGATTCTAATTCAAGTTTTAGTCCTATAAAATCATAAAAATAATTTCTTCAGTAAATTTTAAAATACACTATTCACTATTTTCTACTTATATCATTTATTCAGGTCACTTTTATCACTATACACTATCAATTGCCAATATCAGTTAAAAAGTTTACTATTTAAAATTTTAAACAATACAGCTATGAAGTTAATTTGATGAATATGTAATGATTTTAAGGTTGATTGGTGAAAATGAATGAGTTTTGATGAAGTTTGAAGGAAGTAGTAGTGAATTTAGGGTTTTTATGAAAGTTAGGTTAGGGTTTATGTAATTGATGTTTGTTTTGAATAAAATGGTTGGAATTGTGATATTAATGATATATTTTTACTTAAAATTTGATTTAGAAGTGAATAAGGTGGAATTGCCAAATTAAAAGAAGGAAGGGCATTTGAAGAAGTTAGGGATTGGAGTGTGAATTGGCCTTAGATTTGGCATTTCTAAAGGTTAGTACGTACTTGGATAGCTTATATTTTAATTATAATTGATTAAGCATAGCACATTGTGATTTAGTGAATCTATTATGCTACTTTGTTATTGGTTTTTATATATTAAGAGCATTGTATTAAGTAAAAGTGTGTGTAATGCATGAATTATGAAATGATAAGCCAATTTGTTATGGCAAATGTATATGTTTTGTACAAATAGTGATAAGTAAGGAAAATAAATTGGAAATGTCGGAGAGGAGTCACATTGTAAATGTGACTAAGAAATATATAGAATGTGATTAAAATATGTGGATATTATGGAAATTGTGAAAAGAATGAATAATGTGGTGAATATGGGTAATGGTAATGTGAATATGGTATATGGAAAATGTGAGATAATGTGATATGTGTTGTATGTTTCCTTGCACTATTACTCATTCCAAAATATTGAGATTGGTACTATTAGGAGAGGGTGCCTTTTGTGTGATGATACGTGACACTTAGTCCCCGATGTCAGACCTTTAGGTTGAGATAGGCCAAATCAATACTTCTGGAGCATGGGTATTATGTAGGGACTTTTGGGCCTAATGTATATGTTTGTGAAACATTATTGAATTTTATAAGCAATGTGTCGTATTGAAGGATAAAGCATGCCAAGTCATAAAGAAATACATGATGCATTATTTTAAAAATTATTTTTGTTATCAAAATATGTACCGAGCTAGTAGTTTAGCGTGATTGATTTCGTTGCGCATGTGATAAGATAGAGGAAGAGAGCCCTGCTAGACCTGACCAAGCCTAGCTTTAGAGTTGATCTAGAGGTTGAAGCTTTTTGCCATGAGACTGAACCATTGGTGTAGCATTACATGCATAGTCAACTTTTAATGCATTATGGTTTTTGTACACTGAAAACTTTATGTATAAAGTTTGTACTACGTAATGTTTTGAAAGATTTTGCAAATATTAACTACGTTTGTTAAGCAGCTAAGTAAATATGAATATAATGTTGAATTTTATGAACTACTTGATGTTGATGGGAGGATTGTTGTAGTTTGGTAAAATGTATATTTTTTTGGGAGTATATTTTATTGCATGATGAGTTTGTTTATTTTTAGAAATATTGAAATTACAGACAAAACTTTGTTGAATTTTTTTTAGAGATTTTACATTCATCTTAAGCTAAATTTTTAATAGTTATATTTTTATTACTAAATGGTAAATTTTACAAATATTAATTGTAGTACCTTTATATTCTATATATATATATATATTGCACATACGTGATATATATATTATACGTATTTAGGGTATAAGGGTGTTACAATTTGAACTTAAACTCCTAATCTATTGAAATCTAAGTTATAGTGAAGATACTCCAATAAATGGTGATGTATTGATTGAAGTCTTAAGAAGAATGCCACAAGACAAGCTTGGTAATTTCAATTAAGTTCTTAAAAGAACTAATAAGAGAATTACATCTTATAAAAATAATTTTTATTTCTTAATAATGGGTGTTGATGTTATAATATTTAACCAAACTATAGGATTATATAAGGATGGCAATCCCTTTTATAAGAATTAATTCCAAAATAGAACAAATATTCCTAACTAGATTTAGATATACAAATTACATAAAGAAAAGGAGCAAAACTTAAGTAGGAAAGGATGCTTAAAATGGGGTGGTACCTTTTCTATTCTTAGCTCGATGTTGAATTTGGCCCACTTTGTTAATTTGGTGCTTATTCTATTTGAATTACATTAATAATTTTATTAAAGTTGGAATTATAATTAGAAGCCCTACTCTCTTGAATTAAGCCATTTAAAACCTCTTTGAATCTTCTGACTCCTGCTCTTGTTAAAAGACCTCTCTTGACAAATAATGGTTCATTTATAGGCCCATTTGTACTCTTTGGATTCTTTAATTGATTTTGATTTGGCCTTGTGGCTTCTATTATTTTCTTGAGAAGGAATTAGATTAATTTGATCTTCCATAAATGAATTAAGGTTTGACCACTTGATAACAATTTAGGAAAAATCATTTGAAGTCTTGATAGTAGTTGGAGTTGAATTCAAATCTTTTGATGAAGAGGAACTACTATTTGAATTAGTCTTATTACACTTGGAATCTATTGACCCTTTAGCACTAAGAATGGGGTTGAATTAGTGGGAAATTGAAATTTTTAAGGATAAAATGAAATTAAAATGAGTAGGGCAAAAAAGAAAGAACACAATCATTTTTAGTGATTCGGGTAAAAAAAAACTACATCCTCCCAATAATCGAATTGGATATTTTACTAACTATAAAGGTTTACAAGTTTACTTCCAACTTGATATTTTCAAGCTGACATTGAACTTTTACAAGAGTTTTTACAAGGTTTACTTTCTAACTCTTATAAGTGGTTTTCCAAAGGCTCACACTTAAACCTCACTAAGAGTTTTTCAAAGGATCACCCTCAACCTAGTGTTTCAAGCTCACAACAACTTATCCCAAGTGTTTAAGCCTAACACTTGAACCTACAAGAGCATTAACTTCCTCATCACTAATAAAGTAGAAAGAAATAAAGAATAAGTGTAACGACCCTCCCCGACCAGGTCGGCTGCCCGGCCCACTAGTGGCTTACGGCCCGGCCAGAAATGGTACTGGATGGTTCTCGCTGGCTCTCTTAAGTGGGAGGTCAGGGGTTCGATCCAGGGAGGCGACTCCTTAGGGAGCCAAATAAACAAATTCCTGCTGGGTGGGCCGCGAGGGCTGTCCAGTACTGTAGCGATCGCTTGCCTCCTGCGGACTCCGTGCCCAGGTGGTGAAAAGGCCGGGCCGTAAGCCACTAGTGGGCCGGGCAGCCGACCTGGTCGGGGAGGGTCGTTACAATAAAACAATTGTAACACCCCCATATCCAATGCACACACACTACAACCACAACAATGTAGCATAAGTGCACCAAACATAGGGATGCTACGGTTTTCTTAACATTCAAAACCCTTTAAACTTGATACAATACTCTTATCATTATACATTATAGAAAAGTAGATCATTTACTTATAAAACAAAACATATTAGTTATATATATATATATACATTTAAATATTACACAGCGGAAGTTATAAAATATGTACATATTTACATATTAAACATTTCTTTACAAAATATAAAGAAATATACATGATTGGCAAGTTTGCTCTGATCTTTAAGCTCCCAAAACGGATTCTTCAAGGTCTACTCTCACTTGGTCTTGATGAACTCTCGGGTTCAACTCTATCAACTCTATTACCTGCGCGATTAAACACTATCGCGCTAAGCCAACGGCTTAGTAAGATAATCATGCTAATGATATGACTTAGTGCAATGCAATGTCATTTCTCAATCCATATTATACATGTAACATCATATATGCAAAACTAACAACATACTTTCACATTACATATCACATTTCAATATCTTTTCATATACCTCATTAGTATTCATTTAACCATTCATAATCAACACTAAACAAAGACAAGCATGGGCCCAAGACACACTAATATGCCATTCAATTTTCAGAGTTAATGCTTTGGTTTTATTATCACATTTATCAATATCATATACCCAACTAGGCTTCAAGGATTAAGTTCAACCAAGCTTCAAGGGGAGCAAAGCATGCTAAGCTTCTACCCAACTTGGCTTCAAGAACTAACCCAACCTAGCTTCAAGGGTGGTAACATCTCAATTAGGCTTCAAGGATTCAATCCAACCTAACTTCAAGAGATTGTTACACTTATTAGGCATGCCACCAACAACCAACTCTGAAAACGGAATAACACATTAGCCACACAATTCATTTATTATTCAATTATCATTTTCATTCTCAATTCTCAACAACATTTAGGCAAACATGCCTTATTTCTTTCAATCGCATCATCATAGCCAAACACAATGGCATTGTCTCATATCATGTCTTATTTGAATTATCATTGCATCTTTGATATACATTTCAATGTATATTACTTATGAAACACATTACTATTCACAATGCATAACATAACATTGTTCAATCTCAACAATGCAATTAGGGCAAAGAACAATTGATATGATTCATAGCATTAGGACCTTACACATGCATTTGATTATATCATTCATTGATTCAAGTGTGTTTAAAGTGTTTAGGGTTAGGTTTAAGGACCAACCTACCTTTGGAGAACCAAAGCAATGCAAGAAGAACAAAGAATTAAAACCCTAACCCACACAATTGAGGGACACGGGCAGCCACTTGAGGGACACGGCCAAGCTTGTGGCCGTGTCACTCAACCCAATTGGACAGTAAGCAACACGGGCAAGGGACACGGCCAAGCTTGTGACCGTGTCTCCCAAAACCAAAATCCAGTAGTGAACACGGCTAAGGGACACGGCCGTGTCTCTCAAAAACTCAACCAACATGCCCAAATTTCCTTGGCTTGGCCGTGTCTCTCCTTTCCTTTGGCCGTGTCACTCATCTCCAAAACTCTAAATGTAACCAACCCTCTTCCAAATGCATTTTAACATATAATTCCCAACACAAACTCACTCAAATGGATATAACTCATGTCATAACACATATTCATCACAATAACCACTTAAACAACACATTTGGACACAAACCATCTCAAAACCCTAACTCAAACTTTACTCTTGATTTTCCACTATCAAAATCCATTTAAACTTACAACCTTCACAACGAAACCAACCTCAATTCAATCTTTTAACTAACAATCAATTTTAACACTTGTAAACACATATCAAACACACCAAATCATTACATCAACAAATCACACTTCACTTTAAACATAACTTCAAAATTAACAAAGGAAACAAGAGATTTCTTACCTTAGATGAAGAAATTTCACAAATCTCTAACCAAACTCTTTGATTGCCTCTTCAATTTACTTCTTGCCTCAAGAACACCTCCCTTTCTCTTTGCTATTTGGAGAGCCGGCCACTTCAAGAAAGAAAGAAGAAAAATGCACAAGTCAAACACCTTTTCTTCTTTTAATCTCCACCATGCATTTCATTTCAAGCAATTACTCATATACCCCTCATCACTTAACTTAGCTTTTGTCTCTTATAAACCCAAATAAGTAATTTCACATGCCATATAAAAATCTCCTCTTGCATTGACTCTCTCTCTCTTTGACCATTTTATATGTTATATATATCACCATATACACAACATATAAACTTGTCTCTAAACCCTAAATTTTTTTCCAAAACACATATACATATACATTCTTTTCCCAATTTAAACCAACAACAACAACATACAAAACTTCTAGGGCATACATAGGGATATTACAATAAGGTTCAAGAAATCAATGCGTTAGAGTTTGGCTATGTAATATCCCTATGCATGCCCTAGAAGTCTTGGTTATATTGTTGTTGTTGTTATTGTTATAAATTGGATTGAATGTATATGATGTGTTAAGAAAAGAAATTGGGAGGAGAATGCTTGTGTATATGTGTTTTGGAAAGAAAATAGGGTTTAGAGAGAATGGTATATGTTGTGTATATGATGATATATATAACATATAAATGGGTCAAAGGATAAGTCAAAGGAAGAGAGATATTTTTGTGTTAAGTGTGTAATTACATATGTGGGCTTATATGAGACAAAAGGTTAGTTATATGGTTAAGGGCAATTTGGTAATTGCTTGGATAAGATTACTTGGTGGAGATTAAAAGCAAAATTTGACTTTGTTTCTTCATCATTTTCTTCTTTCTTTCATGAAGTGGCCAGCTCCTCCATAGACAAAGGGAAGCAAGAGGTGAAGAGAGGTTCTTGATGAGTTGAGTTCAAAATTGAAGGAAGATTAAGTGTTCAAGTGTTGATTCAAGAAGTTTTTAACTAAGGTAAGATCTTTCCTTTGATTTCTTTCATTCTTTTGAAGTGGTATGGGAAGTTAATTAGGGTTTGATGATTTGATGATGAGATGTGTTTATGATTTGTTCTCAAGTGTTAAATTGGTTTTAAGTTAATAGTTTAAATAGGTGTAGTTGTTGGAAGTGGTAAATGTTGATTTTGAAAGGTGGAGAAGGATGGTGATTTTAGTGTTTTGAGATGATGTGTGTTTAATTGTTATATTAATGTGTTGTGAAGTAATTCTTGTGGTGAATATGTGTTTAGAACATTGATTATGTTCATTTGAAACATGTTATATGATGAATATTGTGTTTGAGTGCAATTGAGAAAGTGTTGGTTTTAGTTAAGGTTATGTGCATGGGTGACACGGCCAGAAGCCATGAAGAGACACGCCCGTGTCATTTATTTGTGTTGGCTACTGCCTCTTTTATTTTTAAAGACACGGCCGTGTTCCTCAAGTGGGCTGGGCGTGTCTCTCAAATGAGTTGGATATTGTTTGATTTCTTGGTTCTCTTTTTGCATGGTTTGGGTTCTTCAAAGGTAGTTTGGTCTCTAAACCTAAACATAAACATTTTAAACATACTTTAACCAAGGAATGACTTAATCAAACACTTGTGGATGATCCTAAAGCTATGAATAATATAAATTGTTCTTGCATTGTTAAGATTGAGCAATGTTATGTTATGCATTGTGAATGATAATGTGTTTCATGAGTAATGTGGAATGAAATGTTGATATTCATGAATGATGCTATGTGAGATATAATGTGATCATGGATGAGATAAATATACACTTGAATAATGAAGTGTTATATTGTGAAATGAAATGTGAAGCCATTGTTATTGGCTAAGGTGATTCAATGGAGATAAATGAGGCATGTTTGCCTAAATGATAATGAGAATTGAGAATGAAATCTAAATGAATTGTGTGGCTAATGTGTTATTCCATTTTCAGAGTTTGTTGTTGGTGGCATGCCTAATAAGTGTAACAATCTCTTGAAGTTAGGTTGGATTGTTACACTTATTTGTTGGAAATGGTGGAGATGTTGATTTGGAAGAATGGAGAAGAGTGTTGATTTTAGGGTTTTGAGATGATGTGTGTGTTTAATTGTTATATTAATGTGTTGTGAAGTGTTTCTTGTAATGAATATGTGTTTAGAACATTGTTTATGTTCATTTGAAACATGTTATATGATGAATATTGTGTTTGAGTGCAATTGAGAAAGTGTTGGTTTTAGTTAGGTTGTGTTTGTGGGTGACACGGCCAAATGTTTTAAGGGGACACGGGCGTGTCATTTATTTGAGGAAGCTACTGCCTCTTTTCTTTTTAAGGACACGGGCATGTCACTCAAGTTGGTTGGGCGTGTCATTTATTTGAGGAAGCTACTGTCTCTTTTCTTTTTAAGGACACGGGCGTGTCACTCAAGGTGGTTGGGCGTGTCAATCAAGTGAGTTGGGCGTGTCCTACAAATGAATTACATATTGTTTTATACTTTGTTTCTTTTTACATTATTTTGATTCTTCAAAGGTTCCATTGTTTCTAAACTTAAATATGAACATTATAAACATGTTTCAAACACAAGAATGATCTAATCAAATGAATGTGGAAGATCATAAAGCTATGAACCATATCAATTGTGTTTTGCCCTAATTGCATTGTTGAGATTTAGCAATGTTGTTATGCACTTTGAATGGTAATGTGGTTCATGAGTAATGTATATTGAAATGTTGTATCAAAGATGAAATGATAATTCAAATAAGACATGATATGAGACAATGCCATTGTGTTTGGTGTGTCTTGGTGTGTCTTGGGCCCATGCTTGTCTTTGGTTAGTGTTGATTATGAATGGTTAAATGATTACTAATGAGGTATATGAAAAGATATTGAAATGTGATATGTAATGTGAAAATATGTTGTTAGTGTTGCATATATGATGTTACATGTATAATATGGATTGAGAAATGACATTGCATTGCACTAAGTCATATCATTTGCATGATTATCTTACTAAGCCGTTGGCTTAGCGCGATAGTGTTTAATCGCGCAGGTAATAGAGTTGATAGAGTTGAACCCGAGAGTTCATCAAGACCAAGTGAGAGTAGACCTTGAAGAATCCATTTTGGGAGCTTAAAGATCAGAGCAAACTTGCCAATCATGTATACTTCTTTATATTTTGTAAAGAAATGTTTAATATGTAAATATGTACATATTTTATAACTTCCGCTGTGTAATATTTAAATATATATATATATATAACTAATATGTTTTGTTTTATAAGTAAATGATCTACTTTTCTATAATGTATAATGATAAGGGTATTGTATCAAGTTTAAAGGGTTTGAATGTTAAGAAAACCGTAGCATCCCTATGTTTGGTGCACTTATGCTACCTTGTCGTGGTTGTAGTGTGTGTGCATTGGATATGGGGGTGTTACAGGCTAAAAATAAATGACGTTAGTAATAAATACATATTGTTTAGAGGTGTATTTATAACCTCCAATGTAAATCTTCTCATTGCTAAAGTAGGTGGAAGAAATCCATCTTCAACAACTAAAAAATCATCATTTAACATTGTGTCAAATGGGAGTCACGATCATAAAGCTTTAGTCATGGTTGTGATCTCCATTTCATGGTCAAGACTATTGAAGAGAGGTCATGGGATTCATTTGTGCCTAACTAATGTCTAATGTTTAGTGACATATAGCAGTCTTTAGTTGATTCCATATGTATCCATTGGAGCCCTGCAACTGCTATATGAATGTCAAGCTCACTACCTGTCATCATTGCAATTGGCTTTTCATGGTCAAAATCTTAGTTGTGCTCCTTACTGTGATTAGTATTATGTCTTTTTGGAATTTGGCTTAAAGCAGTTTGTGGGTGTGATATCCTTGTTGCTATAATAATCTCCCTATCATGTCCAATATAATGCTCATCATGCTCTAGTGTGAACCCTACTGTCCACTAATATTTCTCTTAAGCAGTCTCGTAGTTGCCATTTTTTTGTCATGATTATGATTCTCTTATTGTGTCCAATTTGGCATTTGCATCCTCCATTGTGATCCTTATTATAGACACTGAAATTGATCCTCTGCTCAGAACTATTCTTAAAAAGTTAGCGCTGGCACAACCTAGTAGCCTATGGGGATCTAGTGGCACACCTGCTATAAGCAAAGGATGTGTAAGCCACCAGCCATAATGAACATGCCACTAGGCTGCTAGTGGTGAACTTGCCACTTATAAATGACAAACATACCATTAGTAAGGAACAACGCCACTATCCTTCAGTCAGGTGACCCACTAGCTTGGAGAGCTAGTCATGGGAGGTGCTAGCTTGAGGTGCTTAAGTAGCATGTTAAGAGTAGGAAAAAGAATCTCACATCGATTGCATAGGGAGATGGAAAGTGGTTTATATAAACTAATTAAATACTATCTAAATAACTTGGGTTAATGATTTTAAGGCCAAAGGTTGAACCTAAAAGACAAGTAGGTTATTTGGAGTCAATTTTGGGCCATGTTGTTACAAATGAGTTTGTCACTAGCAAATAACGAGCTCTACTATAATTTGCTTTCTTTTGCCAGTTATCTTTTATTCGCTTATAATTAAGTGTAATAGTTAAACATATAAGGGGAATCAATAATGATAATCACGAACATTCAATATCGGGAAAGAGAGAAGAAAATGAGATAAGAAGAAGGAGAAGGGCAGAGAGGTAGAGAGAAGGAAAAAAAACCCCACAAACTCTAAAACCCCAAACAATAAAAATCCAACACAATCTCAATGGTAAAAGATCAAAAACCAACCTAAAGTCTCAAAGGAAGAACCAAATATATTCAAGAGAACATCTTTGGAGATTTCTATTTCCCTTGACAATGATGGAACCAATAACAGTGGTATGAGTTTCTCAACTTAGGGTTGTTATAATTTTATTTTATTGCTTTTGGTTTATTTATGTATTTTTCTATCTTCTCTTGTTGATTTATGACCTACTAATATTCTATAAAATGAAAATGGTTTTGATGTTAACCAAATAGGATGTTTTTAGATAAGATTTAGGTTAAAATATTAAGTTGATGATTTATTGATGCTTATTGGTTTGTATAGATTTAAAATGACCTAACAAATGATATAATGAACTAAAAACTAGTTTTGAGCAGAATATGTGTTTATGGGTTTTTTATAACTCATTGGGTTCTTAGGTTGCTAGTGATAGGCTCGTCATTTACCAATGACCTGCCCATCGCTTACCTAAGAGTAACATCTTTGTTGCTCGCATGAGGCACATTCACCACTTGCAAATGGCATGCTTATCACTTGCTTAAAGGCAAAATCCTTTCCATTTGCAAGTGATGTTGTAGACATGGAGATTTTGCACCCTTGTTTGGGAATATCTTAGAAAGCAAGGAGTGAAATAGTAAAATTGTTTATTTGAGAGTGATTAGCAAATTCAAGAAAAATGTGCAAAGTCATCAACTATTGAGCTTGCCAATAGCTAGAAAATGAAAGGTATGAGCGGGCCAACTATGAGGGTTGCCACTTGGAATGCACTAAGAATACATATCTCAAAAGATGGATTGACACAAGGGTTGACTAGATTCTTTGTGCTGGGTTCGATGATGGCAAATTACTAGTTACTAGGCCAAGTAGATCTATATGCACCATTCTTTACATTTGTCGAGAAGCCTTTTTAAGATGCAATTCTAATGATAATTAATATTTATGATAACAAATATATAAAACAAATAAGATGTATGTATATTCATGGCATCATCATTAGCAAATTACATTCAACATTATCAAAGTTCATATCCCATGATATTGGTTTAATAATACATCTGTAAAAGAACCAAAGCTAAGATTCATCCTTAATTAACTTATAAAAATTACATCCAACATACTTTCATAGTTAAATCATGGAAATAATATACACAAAAGCATATATCTACTAAATCATGCCAACTAGGTTTTCTCATCATTCCAAGTAAACATTATTATCAATCAAGAATAATCAAAAACTAATTTATTATATTTGATAAAGAAAGATTTATAGGTTTTAAACCTTCAGGATTACCAAGTTGGTTTTACATACTTTCAATTTGGATTAACTTCCATTCTTAAAGTTCACAAAACAAACAAAGTAAGCTTGAAGGATTAAATTAACAACCTCAAAGGCAGTGAACACAACAACTTTTACGTATTCGCTAGACTAATCCACACCATGCTTCTTGAAGGAGTTTGATGAGACGTAGCTCCAAGAATCACCCATGAACACTTCTTCTTCTTTTTGCTTACCAATAAATTAGATTTGAATGAGTTTTTAGGGTGAAAAGCTTTTGGAGTTTAAGAAAGATGAAGGCTTTTAGTTGCTCTTCTATGTTTAAAAAGTGTATTTTGCTAAAAGTTGTTGGAGGGATGCTTCAAAAGTTAGATTAAGAGGTATTTATAGGCTTAGGGTTGCTTTAGAAAGCTTCCTGATCAGTTAAGGGTGTGTATTAAAGAAACAAATCTGGTGGAATCAAAATACAAGTAGAAAGAATCCATAAAATCTTCAAAGCTTGATCTACTTTTTGTTCTATCTCAAACCATCCATGAGGAAGTTTGGAACATACGCACTGATGTTTTGCACTGGTTGGAAAAGCCTCGCTCAAAAATCTGTGTGGAACTCCTGCCTAGCCAAAAGACTTCTGCCGGGATAGTTGGCCAGGGTTTGTCCACTTTCCTTGCTTCTAAGCCATCCTTTGATATCTTGATCCAAACTTTTGAGATTTTTTAGTTGTGTTTTCTATCTTCGGGCTGATTTTCAATCCATCAACCTTACTCTACTATTTTAGGATTTTAAATAATAAAATAAACCAAAATAAAAGAATTAATAAGTCTCATCATTGAGTTTCATTCTTACTCAAATTATTTCGTTGAAATTGGACACTAATTGTAACACCCTTATACCCAATATACGTACAATATATATTTTCAACTTATATAAAATATGCATATACAGTATAAAAATGTCACAAATCGATTTAATAAAAAAATTTACACATTTCTGTTTTAAAATTTCAAATACTAAATATATAAAATTAGATAGCATATAAATATTCTTTACTTGCTATAGTAACCCGAAATAACATTTTATAAGAAAATCTCTTGAAAAAAAATTTGCTAGAGTTTAATTTGTCTGTAATTTGGACATTTCCAAAATTCAATAAAACACAATCTGCATAAAACAAATACTCCAAATAAAATCAATTCACCAATACTTCTCAATTTCTCCATATTTTCTCAAAATACTTATATATAGGTATGTATATCAACATTATATATAAAATCTCATCTTAAACAAAATTATTCAAATCATTCTTTACAATTTACAATATATACTTCAAAAACATATCATAACATATATAATATCAAAATATACTATAATATCAAAAATGTATATGCTGGCAACTGACTCTGATCTTGATTTACCCAAAAACAACTCATCAAGCTCAATAAATACAAACCTAGACCCGACCAGGTCTAGTAAAACTTTTTGGCTCTACCAAAACATCCATGACACCTACGCGACGAATTACAATCGCACTAAGCCGAAGCCTAATGGTACAAACTTTGATAACAATATAGTCCAAATGAAATGTCAATGCACAACACACATATATATATATCACAACTCATAACATTATATCTCATTATATTGCTCAATTGTATCACAATTCATAATTCACATTAATGCAAAGACAAGCATAGGCCCAAAAGGATCTAATATGCTATTCAAATTTCAGAGTTATTGCTTTGGTCCATAATGACACCATGTGTCTAGCCCCATAGGCAATATATCCATGGATAATGTAACAGCCCTTGTCTCTTAGACCTCAACCCGGCTAGACCCTTAGGCCCCAGTATCTTGGTCTTCAACCCGACTAGACTGCTACAGTTTTTGAGGCTTACAACCTAGTTTTTTCACCCCAAAAACATCATATTTATCAGATGGCCTGGCTTACGACCCAGTCTTTTCATCATTCCAGCATATAGCCCGTAGGCAATCATAGGCATGCCACCAAATCCAGAACTCTGAAAATTGAATAACATACTAGGCACACAATTTATTCATATTTCTCATTATCAAATTCTTTCATAATTCCTTTATCAAAACTTTTCTCATTTTCTCATGATCAAACTAGGCACATTGCCTTATTATATCATCTTTTTCTCACCTTTTTTTTTCATTTATTCATTTTTCTCATTATTAATCTCTTTCTCATTGTCACATATTCAATCTAGGCACATTGCCTTATTTTTACGTTTTTTTTTCTCATTTTTCACATCTTTCTCATTTTTCTCATTTTTATCAATATCCATTCATTTCATTATTCCACATATCTCATTTTTGCATTCACAACACAATACCCAATTACTTTGGGTATTTTAACATAATATATATATTTCACATTCTACACAATTTAGCCATTATCAATGGCTTTTCACAATGCATTTAACACATATATGACATTACAAATGTCATAGCACATTATTCATACTCAATCAATGAACCAAGTAACTTAACACATTTTCCAACCAAAATGTATTAAGCCCAAATGTCATGCAAATATAAACAATATATTCAAAGTTTGTACATACCTCAAATAGCAACCAAAATAATCTTAAAACTCTCACCAACTTTCTCTTTCAAGTTGCCCTTCAATACTTAGATTGGCCAAACTACTTCCTCCCAATGCCTATATCAAATATGATTATAAATAATCATTTAATATCACATTCTAAGACATTCTCAACATCAAACCTTAATTTAACAACACTCCTACAAAATTTTAAAAATTAAGTCTTTCCTTACTTTAACTTAGCAAATCCATATTAACCCATTAAATTACTGTTTTGAGTTTATTTATATCATTACAAGCATATTTTAACATGTTTAAACCAATTACATTAATTAACCAAATACTTATGTTCAAAATCCTAAAATGGCATAAACTTCACCATTGAAGGATCTCCATATCAACTCAATTCAATTATCATTTCAATTTTATTTCCACCACTTATATCATTAAATAACATGATTTAAGCATTAAATCAAACAATTAATCATTCTTTGAAAATTCACTTTTCTAAAACCCTAAATCAATACTACCATCTTCAAACTCTATCCAAACTTAACTAAATCTATCATTTGATTTTAAAATCTTTGTTTATGCATCAAAACAACACATTTGGAACCAATTTGTACAATTAAAACTCATGATTTCAAAAACCCAAATGTTCCAAAACCCTAAATTCTCTCTCTTCAACCAACTTAACTTTAACTTAGCTATTTTTTCAATCCAACTTAAGAATCATTAATAATTAAACAAAATATCATCTTTCATATGCATTTAACCAATTAAAACACACTCCATTAAAATCTCAAATTATACATAATCGTATATTTAGATGAAACTTCAAAATTGTAAAGAAAAACTTACTAATTTATGAAGAAATCACCAAAACCCACTTGGTTCTTGTAAAATCCTTGAAAATTGGTTGTTTAAATGAAACAAAAATCAATCTTCCTCATCCACAGAGAAAACGTCAAAGAGAGGAAGAAGAAGAAGAAAAAAATTCTTTTTAAATTTTTTATTTTTTTTCTCTTTCATTCATTTAAGACCACATATATATATTTTTATATTATTTTAATTAATTATTTATTTATTTATTTTAAAAATACCAATTTTCATCTTCCATTCAAAAATATTTTCTTTTTAAATTATTTTATTAAGTTTTAAATTTTATAAAGTATATTTACTAATTTACCCCTCCTTTACTATTTATGTTTTTGCCTTTTTAATTTCTTTCTTCTTTAATTTCTAGCCTTATATATAAATATTTATTTATTTAATTAATTATTAATAAATATATTTAATCTTCTACCATCCAAAAATAAATTAATATTGAATTATTTTTATTTACTTATTATTAATTAATTAATATATCACACCTTTCCATCATCTTCCACTATCTAATATTATTTTATTATTATTATTTTCATCATTTACTTTTTCAACACCAAATTATATCCCACATATATATATTGTATATTTTATGTATATGTATATATCTTATATATGTTACTTATATTTCACATATATCATTATGTACATATTTATGTAATGTATAGACTATGTTTATGTAATGTATATTTAATGAATATAAATACCCATATGCACAAATAATATTCCTATATACACTTCAAATTTACCTTATATATATATATATATATATTAAATATATTAAGTATGTAATATATATATCCAACATATACAATTAAGATACCATATGCATATGTTATATATACACTAGGTATATATATAGGTTATGTACAACTTTTATATCTCCAAATACTTATTTAATTTCTCCAAAATTACGGATATGATAATTGTATTCCCCTTAAATAATTTTGTCCTTGAAATTATCTAGTACGGTAATAAATCATCCAAATCAAAATATAATCTTAAAATCTTATATTAAATTAATCATCTCATCAATCGAATTATCATTAGACAAAATTAGTTCATCTCGTTAATATATATACACCACACACCTATTGCACTCAAGAAATTTGATCACTTTATTATCTTAAAAATATACTCTCATAACCTTAAATTCAAATATTAATAACTTTTATCTTAACAAAATAATTTTACACATCTTCACTTTGATCCTACTCTTTATACAATTACCACATATTAATTTAATATCACCAGTATACAACAACAAAACCTTATTTCTTTAGTAAGATTCATTCCAATTATAATATAACTAACATTTTTCTCTTATAATTATTTGAAACTAACATAACTTAGCTCCTTTCATGTACATATACATATCAGAACGTTATACTATACACATTATCATATAGCTTGCATATTCTTAATACAACTACACACATTGAATTTCAATAAATATTTATAAACTTATTACATTTCAGATCAATTGATCTAACTATCACAATATGACCATCACAGCTTTATTCTATTCTGACCAACCTTTAGTCTATTTTAAATTCATCATTCTGTTTTCAATTCATGACCTAATTCTATTAGGTCAAATTTATTCTCAAATTTTAATTCTCTTCGAATTCATCATTACAGATAATATTCATTTCCCCTAGCCTCATTCACTTTAAACGTCATTTTTATCAACTTATTCATTTTATACCACTTTCAAACACATTCAATATAGCTCTTATGCATATTTCATAATTCCTTTCATTTACCCCTTTTCTCATATTTCTTATAGTTACCATATTTACAAAAATCACTGTTCTTACACATCATTTATAGTTTATCATATTTTCACAATTCTCTTCTATTTTCACACTATTTATGGTCATAAATAAATTTCTACATAAGGTTATGAGTCCAACTATACTAGCCACAAATCTTGCTTGTATCTCATGAAACAAAAACTATCAATTTCACTCAATATATTTCACAATTGTATTATCTTAAGTCCACATCTGTAGGTTACAAATAAACACCGCCTTCACTATAATTCTTTATCAAATAGCTCTTATCTCGAAACTACACCCATGTCTTAATGGTCACACATCCGTGGCATTTTAAAATCACATATAAGTTCTTTAAACTCTTACTACATGAAGAGTTAACACATTTCAGCTCTGATTCAAAGCAATTTACTTTTGATCAGTTGATCATCATTAGCCTAACTCATGTTTCAACAATATTATCATTATCATCTCTTACATATACACATTCGTTCATATACTAATTTTACACAATTTCCATTTATTACTCCATTTCTAATCTATCTCTTAAAAAAATATTCATTTTTTTTTCACTTTCATACTTTCTTCATTATAATTTCCTTTTCCTTACAATCTCTTATTTATACGCATATACTTTGGGCTCAAAACACTACACAATCATCAAGTTTAGTTGTTATAATAACAATTTCACCGTCCAATGCTGCTCGGGTCCAATCTCAATCTCAATTTCATCACATGAACTATCTCTACGCAGGTCAAGACCTAATCTCTCTTAGGTCTATTAATACATGCAATATCATTCTCAATATCACTAAACAAGTAATTGTATAAGGTAGCAAACAGTCGATAATATTTTTTTTAATCATCCACATACACCTTCGTAAGTCATATTCACAATGTTACTTACTTTCCACATTTTCTTACATATCACAATAGCATTCATATTGAAAAATCTCACCACACATATCATACAATTATACTCAATTCCTCTTTTACATACAACCTATATAAAGTTAATAATTATCACCTTTTAAAGAGCATTATCATTTCTCATTCTTTTGACATTACTTAAATTATTCATCAATTCAACATATATATACACTCTGACCACAACATAATTAACATCTTTTTTATTTAATCGCTCATTTCTTAAATAAGTTTCTTATTAGATATATATATATATATATTTAACATTTCATATAAATCTTAGTCACATTTCCAATGTGACATCTCTCTCACACATTTTTTTTAATTATTATACCCTTCATATCCATTTTCATCATTTCCAATTCAATTACCTAAAGTAACTCATTTTCACTTGCTTAATCATTTCTCTTTATTTCATAACAAATTTCTATATTATCAACCACATAACACCTTAGTTAGTGCTTTTATAAATAATATTACTCATTCAAAATTACTCCCATACTTATTAAACATTAAACTATCAATATCTAAACAATCCTCATCGAAATTCCCTTACAACTCTAAATTTTCAACTTACTACTTTACTTAAATTTTATTATATTAATCTTACTTTCAAGAGCTAACATTATAAGCATTACCTATATATTAATATAACATCAAAGTACATCACTTTCACAACTATGAAAACCCATTTCAAAAATTCAAATTCCACATAATACAACCAACAACATGAACCTCACCAAATCTCATCCACTTAGATACTTTAATTTTACACACTCAACCCTAAATCATGCATTATTGTTCCATAATAAATAATTCACTATCATATGTGATTTCGCTCTTTGATTTTAATTATGAACTCTTTGTTGCAAATTATTAAAAACTCCATATTCCTTCTTCATATTTCTACCATATGTATATAAATTTTCATAATTTTCTTAATTCATTTGTCTCATGAAATTAATTTATTACTCATGTATACAAAATTGTATGACTTTCTTTGTTTCATGTCACTCTCACTTTCAATTTTTATATTCCTTACCAATTCTTTATAAAAGCTTGTAAACTTTTAGCCATGTGCACTTGACACATATATGGACTTATATTTAAAATTTTAGATTTTTTCAAATTGATTTAATATATTTAAAAATTAAATCTTCCAAAATCAGAGAATCTATCTTTTTAATAATTTCTTTGGCAGCACCCGGTTGTCCAATTTTTTCAGGTATCATACCTTAATAGAAATTCATGAAATTTTAACCATATGTTATAAGGATACATATGATATTGGATGTAAATTTTCATATTTTTCTGGATGGGTTTGTCATAGTTTTTAAATATGTTTCTCAATTTCTATAGATTCTGTGTTTCTAGAACTCCTCCAACAATCTGTGTTCTTCTACCTTTCTTAATTAGTAATTCATCTTTAAAAATTATAAGATTTTATACATTAGATTCTAACATATAGAAAAACTTTTCATTAAATTTTCAAACTCATCCAACATTCCTATATTTATTTAAAAATTCGACAATATCATTTTACAGCATACCTATAAATTTTTTTATAACTATCATGTCCATTTCTCAAACTTTTTATTTCATATCTTAAATCATTTCATAAATTATTTTTCTTAATTCCACTTATTCATCAATTGAATCAACTATGAATCTTAATTTCGTATAGAAGTTCCAAAAATTCTTAATCCATAAGGTCTAGAATGATACTTCTATTGTGCCACTCTGATCTATATAACTCAGACGTCATCTCAACTCATATCCGTTATGTCGAACGGACATGCCACATCAGGGATAAGATAAATTGCCAATACCAATGCATGCATCAGAATTGAAAAATATTTTTTTAAAATTCTAATTTTTGTCTCTCTAACAGCCCACCTAGGTCGAGAACCTCAAACCTAGGCTCTGATACTAAAATAAATGTAAAACCATTATACCCTATATACGTACAATACATATTTTCAGCATATATAAAATACGCATATACAATATAAAAATGTCACAAATCGATTTAATAAAAAAATTTACACATTTCTGTTTTAAAATTTCAAATACTAAATATATAAAATTAGATAGTATATAAATATTCTTTACTTCCTATAGTAACCCAAAATAACATTTTATAAGAAAATCTCTGGAAAAAAAGAATTCGCCAGAGTTTTATCTGTAATTTGGACGTTTCCAAAATTCAACAAAACACAACCTGCATAAAACAAACACTCCAAATAAAATCAATTCACCAATACTTCTCAATTTCTCCATATTTTCTCAAAATACTTATATATAGGTATATATATCAACATTATATATAAAATCTAATCTTAAACGAAATTACTCAAATCATTCTTTACAATTTACAATATATACTTCAAAAACATATCATAATATACTATAATATCAAAAATGTACATGCTGGCAAATGGTTTTGATCTTGATGTACCCAAAAATAACTCTTTAAGCTCAATAAATACAAACCTAGACCCAATCAGGTCTAGTAGAACTTTTCACTCTACCAAAACGTCCATGACACCTGTGCAATGAATTACAATCGAGCTAAGCCGAAGCCTGGTGGTACAAACTTTGATAACAATATAGTCCAAATGAAATATCAATGCACAACACATATATATATATCACAACTCATAACATTATATTTCTCAATTGCATCAAAATTCATAATTCACATTAAAGCAAAGACAAGCATGGGCTCAAAAGGATCTAATATGCTATTCAAATTTCAGAGTTACTGCTTTAGTCTATAATGACACCATGTGTCTAACCCCATAGGCAATATATCCATGGATAATGTAACAACCCCAGTCTCTTGAACCTCAACCCGGCTAGACCCTTAGGCCCTAGTATCTTGGTCCTCAACCCAACTAGACTGCTACAATTTTTGAGGCTTGCGACCTAGTCTTTTCACCCCAAAAACATCATATTTATCAGCTGGCCTGGCTTACGACCCAGTCTTTTCACCATTCCAGCGTTTAGCCCATAGGCAATCACAGGCATGCTGTCAAATCTAGAACTCTAAAAATTGAATAACATACTAGGCACACAATTTATTCATATTTCTCATTATCAAATTCTTTCATAATTCCTTTATCAAAACTTTTCTCATTTTCTCATGATCAAACTAGGCACATTGCCTTAATATATCATCTTTTTCTCACTTTTTTTTTATTTATTCATTTTTCTCATTATTAATCTCTTTCTCATTGTCACATATTCAATCTAGGCACATTGTCTTATTTTCACGATTTTTTCTCATTTTTCTCATTTTTCACATCTTTCTCATTTTTCTCATTTTTCTCATTTTTTTCTCATTTTTATCAATATCCATTCATTTCATTATTCCACATATCTCATTTTTGCATTCACTACACATTACCCAATTACTTTGGGTATTTTCACATAATATACATATTTCACATTCTACACAATTTAGCCATTATCAATGGCTTTTCACAATACATTTAACACATATATGACATTACAAATGTCATAGCACATTATTCATACTCAATCAAAGAACCAAGTAACTTAAGACATTTTCCAACTAAAATATGTTAAGCCCAAATGTCATGCAAATATAAACAATATATTGAAAGTTTGTACATACCTCAAATAGCAACCAAAATAATCTTAAAACTCTCACCAACTTTCTCTTCCAAGTTGCCCTTCAACACTTAGATTGGCCAAACTACTTCCTCTCAATGCCTATATAAATGTGATCATAAATAATCATTTAATATCACATTCTAAGGCATTCTCAACATCAAACCTTAATTTAACAACACTCCTACAAAATTTCAAAAATTAAGTCTTTCCTTACTTTAACTTAGCAAATCCATATTAACCCATTAAATTATTGTTTTGAGTTTATTTATATTATTACAAGCATATTTTAACATGTTTAAACCAATTACATTAATTAACCACATGCTTATATTCAAAATCCTAAAATGGCATAACCTTCACCATTGAAGGATCTCCATTCCAACTCAATTCAATTATCATTTCAATATTATTTCCACCACTTATATCATTAAATAACATGATTTAAGCATTAAAATCAAACAATTAATCATTTTTTGAAAAATCACTTTTCCAAAACCCTAAATCAATGCTACCATCTTCAAACTCTATCCAAACTTAACCAAATCTATCATTTGATTTTAAAATCCTTGTTTATGCATAAAAACAACACATTTGGAACCAATTTGTATAATTAAAACTCATGATTTCAAAAATCCAAATGTTCCATAACTCTAAATTCTCTCTCTTCAATCAACTTAACTCAAACTTAACCATTTCTTCAATCCAACTTAAGAACCATTAATAATTAAACAAAATATCATCTTTCATATGCATTTAACCAATTAAAAAACACTCCTTTAAAATCTCAAATTATACATAATCATATATTTAGATGGAACTTCAAAATTGTAAAGGAAAACTTACTAATTTATGAAGAAATCACCAAAACCCACTTGGTTCTTGTAAAATCCTTGGAAATTGGTTGTTTAAATGAAGCAAAAACCAATCTTCCTCATCCATGGAGAAAACATCAAAGAGAGGAAGAAGAAGAAGAAGAAAAAAATTCTTTTAAAATTTTTGATTTTTTTTTCTTTCCTTCATTTAAGACCACATATATATATATATACATTATTTTAATTATTTATTTATTTATTTATTTTAAAAATACCAATTTTCATCTTCTATTCAAAAATATTTTCTTTTTAAATTATTTTATTAAGTTTTAAATTTTATAAAGTATATTTACTAATTTACCCCTCCTTTACTATTTATATTTTTGTCTTTTTAATTTCTTTTTTCTTTAATTTCTAGCCTTATATATATATATAATTATTAATAAATATATTTAATCTTCTACCATCCAAAAATAAATTAATATTGAATTATTTTTTTACTTATTATTAATTAATTAATAATTATAAAATATCACACTTTTCCATCATCTTCCACTATCTAATATTATTTTATTATTATTATTTTCATCATTCACTTTTCCAACACCAAATTATATCCCACATATATATATTATATATTTTATGTATATGTATATATCTTATATACGTTACTTATATTTCACATATATTATTATGTACATATTTATGTAATTTATATATTATGTCTATGTAATGTATATTTAATTAACATAAGTACCTATATGCACAAATAATATTCCTATATACACATCAAATTTACCTTATATGTGTATTAAATATATTAAGTATGTAATATATATAAACAACATATACAATTAATATACCATATGTATATGTTATTTGTTATGTACAACTTTTATATCTCCAAATACTTATTTAATTTCTCCAAAATTACGGATGTGACACTAATAGTTTGTCCCCCCTCCTCTTCCTTTAACAAAAATCAATCAAGGCTCAACTTTTGATTTTTTGTCAAAGTACATGGAGAAAACAAAAAACAAACACAACATAATTTGATGAAACACCAATTTCAGCCAAAAACTTATCATAACACTTGTTAATTAATGGGGTCAAGTAAGTTAGAATGTGTTATGGCCCAAGCATCAGCAGAGATAGTGGAACAAGTTGGGCCAGAGATGATGGTAGAAGTAGCTAAGAGTAGTAAGAAAAGAATTAGAATGGGCAATCGTGGGAATTCCATAAGAGAGAATTAGTTAAATATTCTATTATATAGGGATCTATATTACAGCTGTAAATGAGTGCCATTCTGTTATACTATCAAGCGGAAAATCTAATAGTATATATAATCATTGATGTAATGATTATAAGCAGAATAGTAATCATTGAATTCAATCTATATTCTCCTCTCTTCTACTCTTTTCTCTCTCTCTCACTCTCACTCTCCTCTCTTCTTTATGATTTCATCTTCTTCCTGCTTCTGTTAGGAACTCTGCCTTGGCTTCTTTGAAGCTGCTTCTACTTCGTTTGTCAAGAAACCCAGATGACTAAGGTCCTTGACAATTTGGTATAAGTGCCTTATGTTGAATCAATGGATGAGCCTACCCTCGTTGTCCTTATGCAGATGGCTAGGAGAAATAAAGCAATTGTAACAGAAGCTAGCCACCTTTAATAGATGGAGGAACAAGTGCAATTACTGGATCAAAGAACTTAGGCATTTATAAAGGAAGTATATGAATGTCTGGATCAACAATCCCAACAATACCAAGACCAGCAAATATCTCAGATCTCCACTCAATAGCAGATAGAGTAGCTAATGGAGATTATGAGATCTTTAACATCCCATATCCAAACTAACCCACTAGCTCAAACTTCTCAAAATTCACCAACCACACCAAACCAATCCATATCTACACCGACAACTATCCCATAACAAATCCCACCCACATCCTTCCCAATTCAAATAAGCAACCTCCAATTTTAGGGAATTGGAATTTTGCTAACACTTAGTAACCCAATACATCCAAATTCCCATTTATCCCACAGTCCATCCAACTAAAACAATCTACCTCCTTAACACCAAACCTATCCTCATAAGCCACTACTTCTAGAACCATAATTCACTACAAGAAAAACTGAATCAGACAATGGTCATCAGACAACGGTTAAGGAAAAAACCATTGTCTGAAAAAAAAAGACAACGGTTTTTTTTTCCAAAAAAGCGTTGTCTGATTAGTTTTCAGACAACTGTTTTTGGTTTTTTTTTTAAGCGTTGTCTATTAGCTGTCATTTTGGTCACACCAGACAACGGTTTTTTAGTGACCGTTGTGTAATATATGTTCAGACAACTATTTTTCTGGTAATACAAAACCGTTGTCTGATATGATATTTCAGACAACGGTTATTTCGAATGTGTTGTATAATTCAGCGTTTCAGACAACGGTTTTAAAAAACCGTTGTCTGAATTAAGCATACAGACAACGGTTTTAAAACCGTTGTGTAATATACGTTCAGACAAGTGTTTTTTTGTCAAAAAAAACCGTTGTCTGATAAGATGTTTCAGACAACGGTTTTTTAAAAAGTTGTCTGATTAACTGTTCATACCATTGTATAATATATGTTCAGACAACGGTTTTTCATAAGAAACCGTTGTCTGATTAACTGAGTGTGAAAAAAAAATGCCTTCATTCAAGAGGGTAATCCCTATACACAAATGAATCCAAAAACACAAATCAAATGAAATCCTCCACTAACAAGTGTTAAACCAAATCCACCAGCATGGTGTCAGAGCAAAAACCACATGATTCAATAAATTATATAACCAAATCTTTGAACAAAGTGTCAAATAAAGATACAAATCGAATGATAGGTACAAATGAAACTTTCAACAAATTTAAATAAGAAACACAAAACTTTCAACAAAGCGTCCAAACAATCTTTCATTAAATTGTGAATGATATAAACAATTTATTCTACAGGCAGCAGGGAGTTGTGACAGGCATTAAGGATGTTGGACCTGCAAGTATAAACGATGGAAAAATTAATGGCAGGACATAATTTCAAAATAGAACTTAAAACAAATGAAATTATTACCATCATGACAGCTGAATCAATTATTCTTCCTCCCGCATGTAACTACTGTTTTCTTCATCGAGTTCATCAACATATGGGAACGTTGGCAAATGTAGCTCATTCTCAAGTTCTATTTCTACAGATCCCTCATTTTCATCATCACTTTATCATAGTACTTGTCAGGTAATTTTAAGACAACTGACCATAATTTTTTAAGAGGGTCATCTATGTAACAAACTTGCTTGACATGTTTTCCTAACACAAAAGGATCGTTTAGAAAACCTAATTTGTTCAAATTAACCAATGTATATCCCAAGTCATCTGCTTTAACCCCTTTGTTCATATCTACCCAATTACAACGAAAGATAGGAACCCTAAAGTGGTTATAGTCCAACTCCCAAATACTTGTAATAACTGCATAAAATGTATGTGAAGTATGCTCGATATTTTTATCCTTACCCTTCACAAGCATTGTATCGGCATCTACACAAACACCGCTGCACTGAACTTGCTGAGTATCATCACGTTCTTTGGTGTTGAAGGTAACACCGTTGATTCTATAGCCACTGAATGTAGCTACATCCTTGTTAGGCCCTGCTGCAATCCACATTATATCCTTAGTTACTGTATTCTTCTCATCAAGTAATTCTGATGCAATCTGTCCAAAAAATTAAATTGGCCATAAGTATGATATAGCCTTTGAGAGAAGATAAATATTGTAGTATTTCAAAAGAATTCACAAGTACAGGGCATTCATTATTTTTCAGTAAAATATATAAAGAAACAGGCCTATTTTTGATGCAAATTGCAGGTAAATTCTTGGGCTATAAGATTTAACCTTTTTATGAAACCACTTAGGGAATGTTTCATTTTGCATGTTCTTTAGCCACTCTTCATCATTTTCATGTTGTGGATATATTTTCACCAAAGAAGCCATATGTTCACTGCATGTAAAATCAACTTTATTAATTTTTGAAACAAAATGCAGAAAATAAGGAAATAACAAAAACAAATTGAAGTAACTTACTCAAAATATGGTCGAACGTCATTACAATTTTGGAGAAGACACAAATGTGCTAGGTGCAAGTCCTTCTTACTTGGCGTTATCACTATTGCACTAGATAAGGGTCTGTATTTTGCGTCATTCTTATCCCTACTATTTTTCGGCAATCCAACAGTTGCTTCTTCAAAGTTGACCAAACACTCAACGGCCTCTTCTGCAACATAGGCCTCAGCAATGCACCCTTCCTGACGAGCCCGATTCCGTACATAACCCTTGAAAGTCTTCATATATCTCTCGAAAGGGTACATCCAGCGAAGGAAGATTGGCCCACAGAGCTCAACCTCTCTCACAAGATGAATTGAGAGATGGATCATTATATCAAAGAAGGAAGGGGGGAAGTACTTTTCTAGCAAGCATATGGTCTCCACCAACTGAGCTTGCATTTTTTCTAGTTTATCCACCTCGATGACTTTACTGCAAATTGCCTTGAAGAAGAGGCAAAACCTAATAATAGTGCACCTAACCTGTTTTTGTAGTACTGACCGAATTGCGATGGGGAGTAAGTGATGCAACATTGTATGGCAGTCATGAGATTTCATTCCAACAAGTCAAAGATTTTCCATTGATACTAGACCCTTAATGTTTGAACAAAAACCATCAGGTAATTTCATGCCAACCAAGGAGGAGCAGACAATCTTCTTTTCTTTATGCAATAAGTTCCAAGATGCCGTCGGCAACTTCTCTTTTTTTCCGGGAGTTTTTGGCCTCAGCTCCGTTCTTATTCCCATTTCAGCCATATCAAGACGGACAGACTCCTTATCTTTTGACTTCCCTGGTATATTTAGCAAGGTACCAGTCAAAGCTTCACATATATTTTTCTCGATATGCATCACATCAAGGACATGCCTAACCGGCAAAAATTTCCAATACTCAAGTTGGAAAAATATAGACATCTTCTTCCAAATAGGTCGAGGTTCACATTTATTCAATCGAGGTTGGCGTTGTGTCTTACCATAGACATGGCCCCTTAGTGGTTGTACCCTTTCAAAGACCTCCTCTCCAGTTAACGGAATAGGAGCTGACAACTTCTCCACGGTGTTATCAAAGGCTAATTTTTGCCTTCGATATGGATGATAACGGGGCAACCACCTACGATGCCTCATAACCACTGTCTTACGATAATTTGCCAACCTGGTAGCTTTTGTTTTATCAACACAGACCAGTTCTGCAATTTGAGCAATAATTCAGTTAGTTGGACCACTGAATTATGCCCAAAAGTCAAATAGAACCTGGAAGGGAAGTATATTCACCTCAGATGCGAGAGCAGATGTTGCAGCTAACTTCTATGAAGGTTTCTCGAGGACAGCTATCATATGGTTGTTATGGTTTGAATAAAGTTGCATGACGAAGCTTGGACTGTTATGTAATTGTTCAACCTGAAGGAGAAAGAAAAAGGGTTCACATATAGAACTTAAAAGTTGTCATTGAAAAGAAAAGCTAGCACCAAGAGCAAGGAAAGGGGTATTTCTTGGTTACAAGTCAGGAGTGAAAGGTTTTCTGTTTATAGATCTCACAACAAAATAAATTTTGAGAGACGTTTTAACAGACATTCAACTTCATTCAGAACAACCCGAATCCACAAATAATCCTCAATTCACTGACACAACTCAACATACCATTTCAACTGATAGGCATCAAATTTTAGCCAAAGACTTATAAACAAGCAGAAAAATCAGAAGCATGGACACATACTGTAGATCTTGAAATTTAAGCAGAAAATTGAAGGGACAGAACAACATTATAGTAACCTGAAAATATCAATGCAACATTATAGTAATCTGAAAATACAATGCAATAATTCAATTAGATTAAACAGAGGAATGAATTCTATGGGACGATCTATATGGGACGATTACTTACAGCTCATAAGTAAAAAAATAATCTTCTTTCGACTTAATTGGGACAATGCAGTTACTGACAAATGAGACGGCCGGCAGCAAGGAGACGGCCGGTAGCAAGGAGACGGCCGGCATTAATGAAGACCGCAGCAAGGATAGTGGTGCTTTAGGAGAGTGGTGCTTAGGGTTTGGCAGCGAGAGAACCACGACTAATGAAGCTGAAAGAGGAATGAGAGATGAAGCAGAAATAGAAGCTTGGACGTTTAATGGAAGTTAGATTTTCTTCCAATTTCACTTCGCTAAGGATCCACTGGCTATTTGCAATGTATGGAAGTTAGGCTTTCTTAAGCCAAATAAACTTGACTAAGTATTAAAAGCTAAGGTTTGGATTTATAAATATTTCATTTACCTATTAAAAATTTTAAAGTCCACCATTAAATATTGATTTAGATATAATATGATATTATATAAGTAGGAATACAAGTATATATTATAAATATATATACATATATATACATGTATATAGAAGTATATATATAAATATATACAAGTATATATTAGTATATATACAAGTATATATATTAGTATATGTTAGTATATATACAAGTATATACAATTATATATTAGTATATATATTAGTATATACAAATATATATATACTTGTAAATATACAAGTATATACAAGTATATATATTAGTATATACAAATATATACAAGTTTATATTAGTATATATACAAGTATATATAAGTATATATTATATTAGTATATGTTAAATAATGATTTAGATATAATATGATTTAGATATAATATATACAAGTTTATATTAGTATATATACAAGTATATATAAGTATATATTATATTAGTATATAATATATATATATTAGTATATGTTAAATAATGATTTAGATATAATATGATATTATATAAGTAGGAATACAAGTATATATTATAAATATATATAAGTATATACATGTATATAGAAGTATATATATAAATATATATAAGTATATATTAGTATATATACAAGTATATATATTAGTATATGTTAGTATATATACAAGTATATACAATTATATATTAGTATATACAAGTATGTATATTAGTATATACAAATATATATGCTTGTAAATATACAAGTATATACAAGTATATATATTAGTATATACAAATATATACAAGTTTATATTAGTATATATACAAGTATATATAAGTATTTATTATATTAGTATATGTTAAATAATGATTTAGATATAATATGATATAATATGATTTAGATATAATATATACAAGTTTATATTAGTATATATACAAGTATATATAAGTATATATTATATTAGTATATAATATATATATATATTAGTATATGTTAAATAATGATTTAGATATAATATGATATTATATAAGTAGGAATACAAGTATATATTATAAATATATATAAGTATATACATGTATATAGAAGTATATATATAAATATATATAAGTATATATTAGTATATATACAAGTATATATATTAGTATATGTTAGTATATATACAAGTATATACAATTATATATTAGTATATACAAGTATGTATATTAGTATATACAAATATATATACTTGTAAATATACAAGTATATACAAGTATATATATTAGTATATACAAATATATACAAGTTTATATTAGTATATATACAAGTATATATAAGTATATATTATATTAGTATATGTTAAATAATGATTTAGATATAATATGATATAATATGATTTAGATATAATATATACAAGTTTATATTAGTATATATACAAGTATATATAAGTATATATTATGTTAGTATATAATATATATATATTAGTATATGTTAAATAATGATTTAGATATAATATGATATTATATAAGTAGGAATACAAGTATATATTATAAATATATATAAGTATATACATGTATATAGAAGTATATATATAAATATATATAAGTATATATTATTATATATACAAGTATATATATTAGTATATGTTAGTATCATTACAAGTATATACAATTATATATTAGTATATACAAGTATGTATATTAGTATATACAAATATATATGCTTGTAAATATACAAGTATATACAAGTATATATATTAGTATATACAAATATATACAAGTTTATATTAGTATATATACAAGTATATATAAGTATATATTATATTAGTATATGTTAAATAATGATTTAGATATAATATGATTTAGATATAATATATACAAGTTTATATTAGTATATATACAAGTATATTTAAGTATATATTATATTAGTATATAATATATATATATATATTAGTATATGTTAAATAATGATTTAGATATAATATGATATTATATAAGTAGGAATACAAGTATATATTATAAATATATATAAGTATATACATGTATATAGAAGTATATATATAAATATATATAAGTATATATTAGTATATATACAAGTATATATATTAGTATATGTTAGTATATATACAAGTATATACAATTATATATTAGTATATACAAGTATGTATATTAGTATATAAAAATATATATACTTGTAAATATAGTAGTATATACAAGTATATATATTAGTATATACAAATATATACAAGTTTATATTAGTATACATACAAGTATATATAAGTATATATTATATTAGTATATAATATATATATATATATTAGTATATGTTAGTATATACAAGTATTCGTTAAAATTTTTCAATGTTAGACTTATTTAGTTTTTGCTCAATCTAATTTACATCAACACTAAATTTTATAATTATATAGGGTTCCATAGAAATTTATCACTACTAATTATTTAAATTGTATTGCCTTAAGCACTTATGGATGAATTATAAATTGAATTTTATGAGTTATCTATATAAGTGAGTTTGTAAAGTTAATTTAACAAAAATTTGAAAAATTCATTTTGTTTCAAAAGAGGGATGTCAAAACTTGAGCAATATTTTGAACCCCCCTTTATTTCCCAAAAAAATTTTCATTTGCCCCCATTTATTTCCCAAAAAAATTTTCATTTGCCCCCATTTTAATTTCAAAACACGGCCGTTTTGAAATTTAACAATAAACCTAAACAGACCCTCTTTCGATTTCTCTCTCCTATCTCCTCCTTCCCTCTTTCGATTTCTCTATGTATACCTAATTTGTTTCCATTCTCACTGGTAGAAAGATTCAGAAACTAAACCCAAATTTGTTCTCCTCCTTCCCTCTTTCGATTGCTAGACCTAACTTTGTTCTCTTCCTTCCCTCTTTCGAAATCTTCAGTCTTGACCTAAAAACGCACGGCACATCCATATTTCTTCTTCCTCTTATACCTTTCTCTCTAACCCGCCCGCCACTCACTGCGGCTCTGCATTCACTCCCTCAGTTCCAGCCTTTGAGGTTCGTTATATACTTTTGTCGCTCTGCAATTTTTTTTATTTTATCTGTTATTATGTTATTGTATAATATTTTCTTCCTCTTCTTAGTTCTTAGAAGTTTGTTTTATAAACCATTTTCATGAGACTTAGTTGCTGTTGTATTTTCTGCTTCTTTTTGTTTCCGGCTGCAATGAGTAGAATACTGCAAATGTCGCTGTTAATATTTTTTCCTGCTCCGAAATACAGCCCATGTCCTGTTTGTTAATCTTTGACTAAATTTTAGCCATGTGAATATTTTTTTACTGGAAGAGATAGATAAGCCTTTCGCTGGTTAGGACACAGGAATTTGAAATATTGAGATTTGACTTAAATAATGCATAGGTTTTCTTTGATTTGATACAGTTCAGGTTCATGGTTGTGGACACAGGTCTTGTTGAATGTGGCTTTAGAATAGGTGTCATTTCAAATGCACCTGAAATAAGTCCTTAACCACTTTTTGTTTTGTTTTAGTATCGTAGTAGGATTTTAGTTTAGCCGTGTCCCAATTAAATTATGAGTTATTTGCTTAGCAACGTGATAAAAATGCAGGCTTACATCAACATTCTATAAAAATGCATTTTCACATATAATTCTTACCTGTTGGCTGATGCTTATCAAACCTGCAGCTGTTTCCTGTGATTTTCGATGTTTAAACTGGATGATTTCGTACAAAATGTAACTTTTAATTTGTGAATGCAGGTGCTGATTATGGCTCCTTCGAAGAAGAAACAATCGTATCAACTACCCACCCGTTCTTCTCCCCGTGTATGTAAACAACAAGCCTGGTCTTCCCCAAATCCAGCCACAATGAGAGTGGTGAAGGCTATCTCCAGGACACGAACAATGCACCCAGAAAAGTCATCGACTTCTTCCCCCGTATCTTCGAAGAGGAAGTCGATCTCTGAAAACTTGGAAAAAAAACTATCCAAGAAAAGAAAGCGAGTGGATAAGGTTAAGCCGAAATCAAACGAGGACGATGTTGCAGGATTAAAACTGCTGAAACAAGGGTGTGTCTCCATGCACCGAATTGTTAGACGGAAGATCAGTAGCCAAAAGCCTACAGTTTCATTTAATGCAAAGGGAGCACCATTTGGCAGGGCTGCTTCAGAGATGCAATCATATATCGGAGTTTTAGCAAGGTATAAAGCCCCGATATGGCATGATTCCTGGAAGGAAGTTGCTGAAGACGTCAAAACAAAGATTTGGGATTGTGTCCAGGTTATGCAAAATCCTTCCCACACAATTAATTTATATACATTAGTTTTTCAATTGCTTTATACACGTTGGGTTTTCAGTAACTTATTCATCTAATTTTATTTTTGTGGTTTATGTATGTAGATGGCTTTCGTTGTACCACCGACTTCCAAGAAAATGGTACTGCAGTCTGCTGGTCAAAAATGGAGGGAATTCAAATGTCGGTTGACGAGACTCTATGTTCTTCCACACTGTGATGAACCAGAGAAGCTGCGGTTTCCTCCAGCTGACTTCACATTCATTGAGCAGTCGCACTGGGACATTTTCGTTGCTGATCGTCTGGGAGTCGAGTTTAGCGTAAGGAAATCTTCAATTTTCTTGTTTCTTAATTTAGTTCCAAATGGTAATCTGGATTCCTTTTTCATACTTATGATGTTTTGTTCCTTTTTGTCTTAGAAAATTCATGAAGAACAACACAAGAGAAGTATGCAGAACGAGTATCCTCATCGTTTGTCTCGAAAAGGATACGCGAACTTGGAAAGTGAATGGGTTAGTGTTGACTTGTGTATTTAATTTTGCTTTCTATGACTTGTGTATCGTCAATATCGATTTATAATGCTTCTTAAAACATGTTTATATTACTAATAAGGTCATCCTCTATATATATACATGCAGACTGAATCCCATCCTGAAGGAATTTCAGAGATCGATTGATCGAAGGCTTGGATCCTTGCAAGGCAGGACAGACAAGGAAAGTTTAAAGATGAGAGAGTGAAGCACAAAGCTGCGGATCCATACTTACCATATTTATTCAGTAAGTTTCCAAGTACAATAGCTTTTTATTTTATTTGTTAATTGTGCTGGAATTAAACTGATAATATGTACCAACTATTACTTCATTTTGTATGCAGCTACTTGTATGAATATGTCAAAAGGCATAAAATGGTTGATATGATTGGCTTTGTGGATCCCAGTATGATTGGTGCCATTGGATGTGGTAATTCAGGGGGGAGGTCACGTATACTTGCGAGTCGATTTAAGGGGGCTAAAGAAGGGAAATACTTTCTCTTGCCTTTCAACGATGTGTGAGTATTTCTTTACCTTTCTTTTTTATCTGCTATTGTAGCTAATGAGAGTTAGTAGCTAAATAACGCTGCTTCTGTATGTGATTGTGATTGATGTTATGAATTGAGCCTTTGTGATTGCTATTTTGGTGATTCAAATCACTGTTTCATTGTCGGTTCTGTATTTATTCAGATCTTTTTGTTCAATGAATTGTTTGGCGTTATGTTCTTCCAAATATGAAGAATTGCTTGTATTTTATTTTGTTATTTCATAGGAATCACTGGGTATTGACTGATGTAAATCCGACGGGAGAGGTAGTCTACCACATGGACCCTCTTAAACGTCGCATTGCTAGCCAGGAATGGATAGAGGTTGTTGACAAGTAAGTTGCGAGTCTGCCTATTTAGTCTTAAGTTGTTAAATTTGGGGAAAATGCAATTTTGTTAACTTATATTGTGTTTCTTGTAGTGCCATAAAGTTATACAAAGAGAGTGTCAACAAGAATGTGAGGAGGAAAATTTTATGGGAGAACATGGCGGTATTGTTTTTCTCATCATTTCTGATTTATACAATTTATACAATATGTTAATTGCTTGTTCTATGAAAGAAATATTGCAAAATTTGGACTGCATTTTTTCATTTGAGTACAAACTTGGAGTCCACAAAGCATTTTCAGTTGGTCTGCATTTTCATTTCCAATTGCAGCACTGCTGGCATTACTTGTATACTTGCTCGTATATATTTGGATTGCATTTTTTCGTGTTGGTTTGCATATGGGTTTACATATGGATGTAACATGTGGTACTTCATTTTTGTTTTCATTTGCTATTTCAGGGGGTTCCTGTGCAGAAAGAGGCCACGGACTGCGGCCTCTTTGTCATGAGGTACATGAAGGAAATCCGTTATGACAAGGAGCTTCAGTTTGCAGCTAAGGTGAGAATTTTAATTATTTTCATTTTTTATATAATAGTTTTGTATTTACCACATGTGGCTAACCAAAATTTGATTCATTTTTCAGTGGCTGCGCAGAGGCAACTTGGAGTATAGTGATGCCGACATCAACGAGATTAGGATTGACTTCGCCAAATATTTCATGAAGCGTCATTCAAGTTGAAGTTAATAGTATAATTCAGTGATATATGTATAGTGTTGATTTTTTTTAGTTTTTTAATATGTTGAATGGTTGAATTTATGGAGGTTTTTTTATTCCCAAATTTGCAATCCTCCACAACGGTTTTTGTCTTCATCAGACAACGGTCAAAAAGCGTTGTCTAAACCTTCATCAGACAACGGTTAAAAACCGTTGTCTGATAAAACTAAAAACCATTGTGGAAACAATCTTCAGACAACGGTTATAAACCATTGTATGAAATGCTATCAGACATCCCCTCAATAGACAACGGTTTTTGTCTTCATCAGACAACGGTCAAAAAGCGTTGTCTAAACCTTCATCAGACAACGGTTAAAAACCATTGTCTGATAAAACTAAAAACCGTTGTGGAAACCATCTTCAGACAACGGTTATAAACCATTGTCTGAAATGCTATCAGACATCGCCTCAATAGACAACGGTTTTTGTCTTCATCAGACAACGGTCAAAAAGCATTGTCTAAACAATCATCAGACAACGGTTAAAAACCGTTGTCTGAAAATTTAGAAACCGTTGTCTGACAATTTACAAACCATTGTTGAAACCATCATACAACGGTTAAAAACCGTTGTCTGAAAAATTAGAAACCGTTGTCTGAACTATCATCAGACAATGGCCAAAAACCGTTGTCTGATAAAATTAAAAACCGTTCTGCAAACCAACATCAGACAACGGTTTTAAAACCGTTGTCTGAAATGCTATCAGACATCGCTTCAATAGACAACCATTTTTGTCTTCATCAGACAACGGCCAGAAAGCGTTGTCTGATTCAGTTTTCCTTGTAGTGATTAATCCAATTATTAACCAAACAAACACTTAAACTATACCCACCACCATTAGGTTTGTTAGCAAAGGCTGCAAAATAGAACTCAGTCAATTTGATGGTTCAAACGCCAGGCTCTGGATTAGGAAGTGTAATTGATACTTCCAAATATATGGGATTCATGAGGATCAATGATTATATATTGCCTCCTTATATTTTGGGGTCAAGGTTGATACCTGGTTCCAGGGGGTTGGTCAATGTAAATTTCTACTGGCACTTGGGATTTGTTTTTCAAAGCTTTGTGTGCATGATTTAGTGAACTCAAGATGTTAGATGTAGTGGAAGCATTCAATAAGATGAAGCAATAAGGGTTTGTTAATGACTATCAGGAACATTTTGAGGAGATGAATTCCTGAATGTTGAAATATCATCCTTGGTTAGACGAGATGTGTTCTATTTCAAGCTTTGTCGGTGGCTTAAACAAGGAGCTCAAACCCTTAGTGAAACTTTTAATACCAACCAGCTTGATCCAAGCCAATGAACAAGCCAAATTACTTGAATAATCTATTCAAGCCATCTTCCGTAAGAAAAGCACCATTAAACCCTCTAAAAACTCTATACTTTATCCCTCTAAACCATTTAACACTAACTCCCCAGTACCATCCTCTACCAACCTTAAACCAAATACACTAACAAATGAAAATTCCACCAGACCTAAGTTCAGCAATCCACTAAAAGTTGAGACTTCCAAACAACAAAACACCACCAATTACGGCCTCCTAGTTCTTGGCCAGTGTTTCAAATATGGAGACTAGTACTTTTTGGGTCACACGTACAACCTTAAACAATTACAACTGTTGACAAGAGTAGAGGAAGATGATGAACAAGAGATCCTCAATGGTGATAAAATTGAAAGCGACAATGCTTGAATAGAGATTTTGATGCATGCAATCAAGCGTATTGAAGCTACAAACTCCCTCAAATAAAAGGTGAAGTGAATGATAGACCTATGGTGGTATTGGTGGATAGTGGAAGCACTCATAGTTTTATCGATGTGAGTATGATAAAGGAAGTTGGAGCATCAGTTGCCAAAGCCAAAACGTTGATTATCATAGTGGCGAATGGTCAAAACATGATCAGTAAGGGGGAGTGTAAGAATTTTAAATGATCTATGCAAGGGCATGATTTTGAATTTGATTTTTGGGTTTTGGAATTAGGGGTCATGACATGGTGATTGGTGCTGATTGGATGAAATTTCATAATCTGATTTTGTTTTATTTTCCACTAATGATGATTAAATTTAAGAAGGGTAAGGAGGAAATTATACTGAGAGGATTTCAAGAGATTGCAAAGCTGAGGTTGATGTCTGGTAAAGTATTAAAGTATTGAAGAAATTTTACAAAACTGAATGGGAATTACCTGAGTCCCATATGTTTTCTATACCATACATTGCAGTTGATAAGAACGACATCGTCTTGAGGAGTTTTACATCTTTATATAAGGAGCAACAAAACATTAGCATTTTTCTCCCAACGAACGATAGTGTTTCACAAACATCTTAACCATCTGGCTCAATCCCTAAATTGAGTACCTCTTCTTCGACAATCAACAACCTCCTTCTTTGCTATTGAGTTCTATTTGATGAGCCAACTTCACTAATGCTGGTTTGATCTCATGATCATGCCATACCCCTCAAGGATGGTTCAACTGTAGTTAATATTTATCCTTATCATTGTCCTCATTTTCAGAAAAATGAGATAGAAAGGCCAATTAAATTGATGCTCGATCAAGGATTAATCCAGCCAAGCACTAGCTCTTTCACATCCCCATTCCTACTTGTCAAGAAGAAGGATGGTAGCTGGAGGCTATTAGTTGACTATCGCCAGCTTAATCAATTGACTGTTAAGGATAAGTTTCCGATTCCCTTAATAGATGATCTACTAGATGAGCTTCGTCATGCAGTGTATTTCTCAAAACTTGATCTCCATTTTGGCTACCACCAAATTAGAGTGCAACCTTTAGATGTTCACAAGACTGCATTCAAAACTCACAGTGGCCATTATGAGTTCCTAGTCATGCCATTTGGATTGACTAATGCGCCAACTACATTTTAGTCTTCGAAGAACAATATTTTTGAACTGTACTTGAGGAAGTTCATTTTAGACTTCTTTGATTATATACTAGTTTATAGCTCTACCATGGAAGAGCACGAGCAGCATTTAGAGATTGTTCTTTCCTTACTATTGCAACACCAACTCTATGTCAAACTCAGCAAATGCAGCTTTGCTTCCTAGGAAATTGACTACCTGGAGCATATCATCTCTAAGGGTATTGTTACAACTGATAAGAGTAAAATAGAGGTGATGTTGAATTGGCCTAGACCTAAATCATTAAAGGCCCTGTATGGATTTTGGGTTTGATTGGCTACTACCACAAGTTTGTGCAAGCCTATGGGTTAATAAGCTGACCATTGACTAACTTACTAAAGAAAGATAGTTTTGAGTGGATTACTAAAGCAGAAGAAGCATTCTAGAAGCTTAAACATGCTATGAGTTCAGCTCTTGTGCTCAGGTTGCCTGATTTTTCATTGCCCTTTACATTAGAGATGGATGCAAGCAGTAAAGGAATAGGTGTAGTTCTGATGTAAAGCAATCAACCTATCACCTTCATTAGCAAAACACTTGGGCCAAGGAATCAAGGGCTTTCAATTTATGAAAAGGAGTTTTTGGCAATCCTATTTACCGTTGATAAGTGGCGTCATTACCTTAAAAAGTCACATTTCATAATTAAAACGAACCACCAAAGCATTAATTATCTATTACAACAGAGATTCAATGACTTCAACAAGTAATGTGGTTTAACCAAGTTATTAGGCCTTAATTATAGCATCACTTACAGAAGAGGTACTGATAACAGAGTAGCACATGCACTATCTCATTGGGATTGGTCAGAGGAAGAAAAAGCTACTTGTTATTCAGCCATTTCAACTATAATTCCATTATGGATGAAAGAGGTGGAAAATAGTTATGTAGGAGATGATGGTTGCCAGTCTATCATTTAGGCCTTATGGGTAAACAAAGATGCTATACTCCTTACTCTTGCTTAGGGTGTTTTGAAATATAAAGGAAGAATTGATGTGGGTAACAACCTTAAGTTACGAAAGAAGATAATGGAGGCTGCTCATGACTCTTCTTGGGGTGGACATTATGGAATTCGAGGCTCATACACTAGGCAAAAGGCTTCATTCTTTTAGAAAGGTATGAAATTTGACATTTATAACTGGGTATTGCAATTTGAGATCTGCCAACATTGTAAAACTAAAAAGGTATCTTATCTTGGTCTTTTGCAACCTTTTTTGGTTCCAACAAGAGTATGAGAATCAATCTCAATGGATTTTATTGGATTTTGCAATTTTGGTTGTGGTAGATCATTTTTCCAAGTTTGCACACTTCTTACACATCCCTATTCTACTGCAAAAGTTTCCAAACTTTTCCTTGATAATATTTTTAAATTGCATGGCTTACCTAAACACATAACCTCGGATAAGGATCGTGTGTTCACTAGCCATTTTTGGTAAGAGTTGTTTATGTTGTTAGGGGTCAAGCTGAATCTTAGTACTGCTTACGACCCGCAATTAGATGGGTAGACCAAGAGGGTCAAAATTGTCTAGAAAATTATTTGAGGTGTGCTTGCTTTTTGAAACCAAGTAGTTGGGTCAAATGGTTACCTATGGATGAGAAATGGTATAATACAAATTATCACACTAGCCTTAAAATGTCCTCTTATCAAGTATTATATGGCATACCTCTTACTCACTTTTCTGCTTTGCCACCCTTAGGAACTATTGTTGCTACTATTAAAAAATTATTTTCAAGAAAGATATCAAATGATTGATCTTCTCCGGCAGTAGCTATTCATTAGCCAAAATAGATACAAACAGTTGGTAGATGCTAAACAAATTCATAGGGAATTCAAAGTGGGAAACTTGGTTTTATTGATGTGGAATAGAGAGTTTTGACCTTTATAGAGAAGTTTGACCAAAAGCTGACAGTGGCAATTTGATAATTCCTTTACGCTGAGGTCCGTTATTTTTTGGCCAAATTTCATCGTTTAGGCGTTTGAAAATGTATTTTACTGTTATAGCAGCTCAGGGCTGAATTTTATTTCCCTATTTAGAAATCGTATATCGATGTGTCGTTTAGGCATTTTTTTGTCTCGTAAATAATATCTTTCTATGTTTGTAATTATTGTTATTTTGGCAGTCTGTTGCCTTTTTTGAAAAACTTTCCTTATTTGGGATTAGGTTTTTCTATAACCCTAATACTATATATTGTAATGTTTGAGAAGATGTAATCAATTTTGAGATTTTTAATAATATTATAAAAGAGAAGTTTTCTCTCATTTTGTGATTATTTCCTGGGTATTCACAAACTAAATAGGAATAACACCATTTTACCCTTGCTTACTTTACTTTCGCTACGTCATTTATTTACAGCTTTAGCCATATAGGCAGAGCTTAGTGGCATTAAGGAAGTGCTTAAAGGTGGCCAGATATTTTGGTCCTTAAAAGATGTTAGATCGGGTTGGTAAATAGACTTGAGCTTCCACCTCAGGCTGGGATACATCATATATTCCATGTCTCCTTATTAAAGAAGTGCATAGGTGATAGAGTTCAAGGCATCACAACTCTACCTGAGGTCATTGAGCAAGGGGAATTCAAGGTGGTGCCGCAAGCAATTTTGGATTCTAAGGTTCTCATTCAAAAGATATAATAAGTCCGCAAACTACTAGTACATTGGTTAAACTTGCCCATTGATGAAGCAACTTGGGAAGATGAAGCTTTCATGAAGCGTAAGTTACTACTTTTTTCCATGAGGACAAGGAACCTCTCCAAGGGGAGGGTATTGTCATGGCCCAAGCATTAGCAAAGATAGTGGAACAAGCTGGGCCAGAGATGATGGTAGAAGTAGCTAAGAGCAATAAGGATGGAATTAGGAAGGACAATCGTGGGAATTTCATGAGAGAGAAATATTCTATTATATAGGGATCTATATTATAGCTGCAAATGAGTGCCATTTTGTTATACTATTAGGTGGAAAATCTAGCAGTATATATAATCATTGATGTAATGATTACAAGCAGAATAACAATCATTGAATTCGGTCTATATTCTCGTCTCTTCTTCTCTTTTCTCTCTCTCCTCTCTTCTTTCTGATTTTGTCTTCTTTCTGCTTTTGTTAGCTACTCTACCTTGGCTTCTTTGAAGTTGCCTTTGCTTTATTTGTTAGGGAACCCAAATGACCAAGGTCTCTAATAGAATGCAATGTATGAACTTGGCACTCACCTTTTGTTTGGATTGATAAATATTGATTGTTAATTTTTGTAAATATTTCTCCAAGAATCGAGACTAGAATACAAGTTTTTATCTTAATTACTATTATGGTGTTTGATTGAAGGGATAATGTTTATTTATTTGTAACTTAAAGGGGATAATGCTTACAAGACAGAAGAATTAGTAGATTAAGTTGAACTACAACCCATGGCATTCTATGTAGACTATGTTCATTTGATGAGAAAATTGTGGGAAAAAGAAAAAGAACCTATTAATGGTCTCTCAATCTCTCATCGGCATAGAAATGACGACGCTAGAGAAAAATGGTAATTCCAACTATTTTGGGTGGAAACCTCCTAGAAAAATTCTCTAGGTTATATTTTTCCCAAGTTAGATAATTAAATGTGTTAAAAAAAGTTAACAAAAAATTGACAGGGTAATAGATGTAGAACCATTGAAAATATACGATATCACAGGAATTTTAGTAAAATATTGACACCAAATTAGGAATATTCAGCTATTCTTTTAATTTTCAAGTTATAGATAATGCAAAAATTATTGAATAAATATTCATAGTTGCAACAAGATGATTCCTATGTTGAGGAATAGTTAAATCTCTGTCTTTGTAGAGCTTCTGCCGTCAGGTGTTTAGTAATACCTGTAAAAATATATATAATAATTAAAGTTGATAATTGGAGTAGTTGAACAATAATAATAATAATAATAATAATAATAATAATAATAATAATAAAATAAAAATTATTAGTGGGTGTTATTATTAAAGTTAAATTATTATTAATGAATTATCGATTAAATAAAAAAATATATTTAACACCACTATGGTTTGAAACTAGATTTGAAAGAAAGAGTAGCGTAAAGTTTACCATTAAGCTAGGTAGCATGTGCCCATTTATATAATATATAAAATAATATTTAAGTTATAAGTTATGTTATTTAAAAAATAATAATAATAATAATCCAACAAATGAATAATCAACGAGTCATATAATATTAATTAGGATAAGTATAAAAATAATAATTAAAATAATAAATAGAGTGGTTGTAATAGAATAATAATGATAATAATAAAAAATGGTAGGTAAAATAAAATAATAAAAAATTTGTTTATTAAAAATGTAATTTATTAAATAGAATAGGTGTTGGATATGTAAATTATTAATTGAATAGTAGTGAAATTTTATAGAATGAAGAAATGTTATAGAATTATTAAAAGAATTAAAGATATTGATAATGATACTAACTTAAATATATAAATATGTATTATAATGTAAATATATGTAAAGATAACAATAATTTAAGAAACAAACAAAAATTTGAATAATTAAAGTTGAAGTAGGGAACATGAAATAATTAAAATTACAATAATAATTTATAGTGCAAAACATTAGATAATTAAAGTTGATGTATTAAAAATTTGAGTGGACAATAATTATATTAAAATAATAATAATAAAGCCAACTAACAAATTAAAAACAATGGTTAAAATATTGATTTGAATTATTAAACTAATAATGAATTGAACTATTGTTAGATGTTATTTTTAAAGTAATGTATTAATTGGAGTGTAACATCCCGAATTCCATATTGGTAAGAAACAGACATAGAGGATATGATTTAGGCTTAGAACAAAGGAGTTTAGAACATGACCTATAACTTGAGCTCGAATTTCATCCAAGTTAATGACAGAATTAGAGAGTCTCAAAGAAGAATTAATTGTTTATTTGTGTCTTAGCTAGATGTTTAACTTAAAATTACTCAATTTGGAGATGTACAGAATAAGATATGATGGATTTAATAGATAATGTGCAAGCTGCTTCAGGACAGCATAGTAGGCTTGACTTCAAAGGACCGTCAAAATTCAGATATAGCTTGGATCGACCTGAAATTTTGATACAATATATCCCCGAATGTCTAGTTTCAGTGGGAATAAGAATTACTTAATTTAGAGTTGTGAGTAAAAAGATATTAATAAAGAAATACAGCAAGGTCAGGAAGGGATATCAAAAGGACCTAAGTGGAAATTTCTCAAAAGTTAGGGGCAACTATGTAAACTTAAAAATTAAGTGTCGGAAGTTCTTAATAGTGCCCATATCCGACCCCAAAAGAATATTCTCGAGATTAATCGGGTCATAATCATGGATTTCAATTTTTCCCGAAAACGCACGGTTTAAAAGTTACAATCGATTAATCGTTGGAGGGTATTTTGATATTTTCACACCCTAGACTATAAAATTACAGCACAAGAAAGTTGAGGGGGTCAAAATATGAATAAAAGGAAGTCTAAGGGCTTGCCAAATAAATAAGATAAAAGAAGGCAGCAAGTGGGTCAATCATAAGTAGCCATTTAGCATTTATTAAAAGAAGAAAAGAAAAAGAGATGGACAAATGGCCCTAAGGCATTCATCCACCCCAAAAGTAGATCATAATTAGCCATATAGCATTTATTAAAAGAAGAAGGCAAGTGGACCAATTAAAAGTGGCCATTTTTGCTATAAGGTGTACCAATTAGAAGAAGGCAAATGGACCAATTAAAAGTGGTCATGTTTTGCTATAAGGTGTACCAATTAGAAGAAGGCAAATGGACCAATTAAAAGTGGCCATGTTTTGTTATAAGGTGTACCAATTAGAAGAAGGCAAATGGACCAATTAAAAGTGGCCATGTTTTGTTATAAGGTGTACCAATTAGAAGAAGGCAAATGGGCCAATTAAAAGTGGCCATGTTTTGTTATAAGGTGTACCAATTAGAAGAAGGCAAATGGACCAATTAAAAGTGGCCATTTTTGTTATAACGTGTACCAATTGGAAGAAGGCAAATGGACCAATTAAAAGTGGCCATTTTTTCTATAAGGTGTACCAATTGGAAGTCAACATCTATTCACCACTTATGGCTGCCATTTGTATCAAAATAAGCTAAGGAAAGAAAGTATAAAATCCCCCTCTTGCATGGTGAATTCGTCCAAACCATAAGAGAAGGAAGAAGGAGGTATTTTTCCTAAGTTTAAGGCTTTTGATTTAAAGAGTTTGGTGACAAACAAGATTATAAGGAAATCAAGGAGACAAGGAAGGAAAGGAAGTGATATAGAATAAGGACTAAGGAAAAGCAAGGTTTGGTACTTTAACATAAAAGAAATTTTATTTTCTTACAAACTTTTGTTCATATGGTATATATATGCGTGTATATGGTATATATGTGAATATATATGATACATATGTGAGTATATGTGGTATTTGTGTAAGTATATATTCTATATACATGGAGAATATGTGGTACATATATGAAGTGAATGGGTATATATATGAAATGTTATATATGCTCTACTCGGTAAATGAGTAAAACCGGTCTGGAATGGGGTGTTACATTTAGTGGTATCAGAGCCAGGTTTCGATCCTGGGACCTGTGGGTTATGGGCCCACCACGCTTCCGCTGCGTCACTCTGATACAATATATCCCCGAATGTCTAGTTTCAGTGGGAATAAGAATTACTTAATTTAGAGTTGTGAGTAAAAAGATATCAATAAAGAAATACAGCAAGGTCAGGAAGGGATATCAAAAGGACCTAAGTGGAAATTTCTCAAAAGTTAGGGGCAACTATGTAAACTTAAAAATTAAGTGTCGGAAGTTCTTAATAGTGCCCATATCCGACCCCAAAAGAATATTCTCGAGATTAATCGGGTCATAATCATAGATTTCAATTTTTCCCGAAAACGCACGGTTTAAAAGTTACAATCGATTAATCGTTGGAGGGTATTTTGATATTTTCACACCCTAGACTATAAAATTACAGCACAAGAAAGTTGAGGGGGTCAAAATATGAATAAAAGGAAGTCTAAGGGCTTGCCAAATAAATAAGATAAAAGAAGGCAGCAAGTGGGCCAATCATAAGTAGCCATTTAGCATTTATTAAAAGAAGAAAAGAAAAAGAGATGGACAAATGGCCCTAAGGCATTCATCCACCCCAAAAGTGGATCATAATTAGCCATATAGCATTTATTAAAAGAAGAAGGCAAGTGGACCAATTAAAAGTGGCCATTTTTGCTATAAGGTGTACCAATTAGAAGAAGGCAAATGGACCAATTAAAAGTGGTCATGTTTTGCTATAAGGTGTACCAATTAGAAGAAGGCAAATGGACCAATTAAAAGTGGCCATGTTTTGTTATAAGGTGTACCAATTAGAAGAAGGCAAATGGACCAATTAAAAGTGGCCATGTTTTGTTATAAGGTGTACCAATTAGAAGAAGGCAAATGGGCCAATTAAAAGTGGCCATGTTTTGTTATAAGGTGTACCAATTAGAAGAAGGCAAATGGACCAATTAAAAGTGGCCATTTTTGTTATAACGTGTACCAATTGGAAGAAGGCAAATGGACCAATTAAAAGTGGCCATTTTTTCTATAAGGTGTACCAATTGGAAGTCAACATCTATTCACCACTTATGGCTGCCATTTGTATCAAAATAAGCTAAGGAAAGAAAGTATAAAATCCCCCTCTTGCATGGTGAATTCGTCCAAACCATAAGAGAAGGAAGAAGGAGGTATTTTTCCTAAGTTTAAGGCTTTTGATTTAAAGAGTTTGGTGACAAACAAGATTATAAGGAAATCAAGGAGACAAGGAAGGAAAGGAAGTGATATAGAATAAGGACTAAGGAAAAGCAAGGTTTGGTACTTTAACATAAAAGAAATTTTATTTTCTTACAAACTTTTGTTCATATGGTATATATATGCGTGTATATGGTATATATGTGAATATATATGATACATATGTGAGTATATGTGGTATTTGTGTAAGTATATATTCTATATACATGGAGAATATGTGGTACATATATGAAGTGAATGGGTATATATATGAAATGTTATATATGCTCTACTCGGTAAATGAGTAAAACCGGTCTGGAATGGGGGTTATATCGTGTGAGGTCAAGATCATGGCAACTAGTCGTGTGAGACCAAGACCACGCAGTTATATCGTGTGAGACCAAGACCATGGCAATTAGTCGTGTGAGACCAAGACCATGCAGTTATATCGTGTGAGACCAAGACCATGGCAATTAGTTGTGTGAGGTCAAGACCACGCAGTTATATCGTGTGAGACCAAGACCATGGCAATTAGTCGTGTGAGGTCAAGACCACGCAGTTATATCATGTGAGACCAAGACCATGGCAATTAGTCGTGTGAGGTCAAGACCACGCTTAATTATATACGAGGCCTCATTTCGAGATCGATGTATTCATAATTACCTTGTGGAGCAAACTGATAAAATGATAATAACTGAATATATGACATGTATGGATTGTTTTTACTATGATATTATTTTTCAATACGACTCATTGTTTTTAAAAGTACATTATGCTTTTATTATTTATTTTCCGTAATTTAGTTAAAGTACCCACTAAGCAATGCTTAGCGAGTTTAGTTTATTCTAAACTCGTAGGTTATTAGCAAGGAGCCAGTAGCGAGCAGAGGAGTCCTGCAATTTGTCGGTCATCAACAAACTTAGATGGTGCTCTTTATTTTGTATTTTGGTATTAGAAACTGGCATGTACTTATTTGAACACAAAGAGATAACTTGATGTAGCATGTAAATCTAGTAATGTATAATAACTTTATGATTTTGAATTGAGTTGGGTTGTGAATATAGAAGTGTGAATTCTTCTCACAGGATTTGTAGTTGAGGTTATAAGGGTGGATTATTGGGTGTGTGCTTGTATTGAATTATGAACAAAATATTTTTCATAAATAAGAAAAATTAGTTTTTTCGACATTTGGGACCACCAATTATAGGGGAAACTCTGGCAAATTTTTTTTAAAATATGCACTTAAAAATTTGCTAAGTAAAATATTAAGACATAACCACCATGAGATAATAGTCCATCTTGGTCTATAAACGTAGGCTAAGATGGGGTGTTACATTTGTGGTATCAGAGCATAGGTTTAGTCGATTTTGGGAGATAGGTAGTAAGTAAATAACTATGTGTGCCATGTAAGATAAAGTAAGGAGAAAGTTATATGATGAATAGGTAGATGTACATGCCAGATAGGAATTGATAATCGAGTTATATGTTGATGAACTAAGCAGATAGCTAATTATGTCAATATAGGATGTCCCTAGATTCGTGGCAATTTGTGGCAATATGTGATGATTATTAGTTATATTGATGATGTGTAATTATACGTAAGAATCATGCATGAATAAGTAAGTTTCGGGGCGAAACTTAAATTAAGGGTGATAGAATTGTAACATCCCGAATTCCATATTGGTAAGAAACAGACATAGAGGATATGATTTAGGCTTAGAACAAAGGAGTTTAGAACATGACCTATAACTTGAGCTCGAATTTCATCCAAGTTAATGACAAAATTAGAGAGTCTCAAAGAAGAATTAATTGTTTATTTGTGTCTTAGCTAGATGTTTAACTTAAAATTTCTCAATTTGGAGATGTACAGAATAAGATATGATGGATTTAATAGATAATGTGCAAGCTGCTTCAGGACAGCATAGTAGGCTTGACTTCAAAGGACCGTCAAAATTCAGATATAGCTTGGATCGACCTGAAATTTTGATACAATATATCCCCGAATGTCTAGTTTCAGTGGGAATAAGAATTACTTAATTTAGAGTTGTGAGTAAAAAGATATTAATAAAGAAATACAGCAAGGTCAGGAAGGGATATCAAAAGGACCTAAGTGGAAATTTCTCAAAAGTTAGGGGCAACTATGTAAACTTAAAAATTAAGTGTCGGAAGTTCTTAATAGTGCCCATATCCGACCCCAAAAGAATATTCTCGAGATTAATCGGGTCATAATCATGGATTTCAATTTTTCCCGAAAACGCACGGTTTAAAAGTTACAATCGATTAATCGTTGGAGGGTATTTTGATATTTTCACACCCTAGACTATAAAATTACAGCACAAGAAAGTTGAGGGGGTCAAAATATGAATAAAAGGAAGTCTAAGGGCTTGCCAAATAAATAAGATAAAAGAAGGCAGCAAGTGGGCCAATCATAAGTAGCCATTTAGCATTTATTAAAAGAAGAAAAGAAAAAGAGATGGACAAATGGCCCTAAGGCATTCATCCACCCCAAAAGTGGATCATAATTAGCCATATAGCATTTATTAAAAGAAGAAGGCAAGTGGACCAATTAAAAGTGGCCATTTTTGCTATAAGGTGTACCAATTAGAAGAAGGCAAATGGACCAATTAAAAGTGGCCATGTTTTGCTATAAGGTGTACCAATTAGAAGAAGGCAAATGGACCAATTAAAAGTGGCCATGTTTTGTTATAAGGTGTACCAATTAGAAGAAGGCAAATGGACCAATTAAAAGTGGCCATGTTTTGTTATAAGGTGTACCAATTAGAAGAAGGCAAATGGGCCAATTAAAAGTGGCCATGTTTTGTTATAAGGTGTACCAATTAGAAGAAGGCAAATGGACCAATTAAAAGTGGCCATTTTTGTTATAACGTGTACCAATTGGAAGAAGGCAAATGGACCAATTAAAAGTGGCCATTTTTGCTATAAGGTGTACCAATTGGAAGTCAACATCTATTCACCACTTATGGCTGCCATTTGTATCAAAATAAGCTAAGGAAAGAAAGTATAAAATCCCCCTCTTGCATGGTGAATTCGTCCAAACCATAAGAGAAGGAAGAAGGAGGTATTTTTCCTAAGTTTAAGGCTTTTGATTTAAAGAGTTTGGTGACAAACAAGATTATAAGGAAATCAAGGAGACAAGGAAGGAAAGGAAGTGATATAGAATAAGGACTAAGGAAAAGCAAGGTTTGGTACTTTAACATAAAAGAAATTTTATTTTCTTACAAACTTTTGTTCATATGGTATATATATGCGTGTATATGGTATATATGTGAATATATATGATACATATGTGAGTATATGTGGTATTTGTGTAAGTATATATTCTATATACATGGAGAATATGTGGTACATATATGAAGTGAATGGGTATATATATGAAATGTTATATATGCTCTACTCGGTAAATGAGTAAAACCGGTCTGGAATGGGGTGTTACATGGAGTGAGAAATGTTATTTAAATTTTAAAGAGAGAATTGGAAACACAGAAGGAAAGAAAGAAGTGGACAGAGAGGAGTAGAAAGGATGAGAGGAAAGAGAAAAGATATGAGTTCAAAGGCTTGATAATTTACTAGGTGTCCACCTAATGACATGTTAATCGACATATGTCAATTACCAATTCCTAAAAGTTTACAAGTGTATTAACACATAATTTAAACGGTTTTCTTCCTACAATGCATTAGGTAAAAGATTAAGGTAGTGATGAATGTATTGTACCTAATCAAAAGCTAACAAATATTGGATAAATGATAGTTGCAAAGATGACACATGTTTAACATGTGTTTGGATAATGATGAAGCTAATGGTGGCCACATCATTTATTTGCAACCATATTAGAGATGAATGATTAAAAATGGACAAAAGAAGCAAGAAGCCAACTTAAGTGTCCTCTTCCAAAGATAGACCCGTAGCTAATCAACAAAGGAACTAAATGGTCATGTCAAATTCCACCATTTTTGCTTGAAGTGTGGCGTGATTAGGAAGCTAATAAATGATAAAGTAAGAAAGTGGGAGAAAGAGGAAGGAGAAACTGGGAGAGAAAGTTGGCAACTTGTATGAGTGTTAGTGGGAATTGTAGAAATTTGACTTGTATAATCAAGTATGTTGAAAGAATGAGGAGTTTAATTTGCTTTTCTTTCCTTTCACAAAACGTGAAAGAGAGAATGAAAAATGAAAGGGAAACCTTAAGAAAAAACTTTATTATATTCTTGAAACCCAAGTTAAAACACTGTGTTTATAAATTAACATTGGAGAAGGAAGAAGAGAAGAAGAAATTGATGAAGCGAGGAATTCAAGGAGCTAATATCGTGGATTGAAAGGTGAGTGTTCCAAAGATCCTTAATCTAAAACCTTTAGAAAGAAAATTTAAATGGAAACTCACTGATAAATTAAGATTTATATTTGATTTAATTGATAAATAAGTTAAGTTAAAGAATTTATTTGAAGTATGAAAATAAAAACAATAAATGTGAGTTGTGGGTTATGTGCCTCTATTCTCTAGCCCAGCCGCTGTCCATTCTGTTGTGCTCTATCAATTAGTTAATGCTGTGCGTTTTGATTGATGCTGTGCGTTTTAATGTAGGGTTTTAGTATATATAGGAAGAGATAAGGGTTGAAGTTATTCTAGAGACTTCTGCCGTTTTTCTTCTCTCTGTTTCTTGAGCTCTCTGTTTTTCCTTTCTTCCTCTTGGCTCTCGGTTTGAGCTCTCTGTGTATGTGAGATTACCGAAAGATAGTGAGAGGTTTGGTTAGTTCTTGGTATATTCAAGATACTGTGAGAGTGCTGTTTAAGAAGAAACTATTTTCTTCTTGAAGCGGAGTGTGTAATCTGTATGCTTGATTCTTTTGTTAGTGGAAAGACTGAGGATCTCCTCCTCCTTGGATGTAGCCTTACTCTGTGTAAGGTGAACCAAGTAAATCTGGTGTTGATTTGTTTTTTGCTTGAACTGTTATTATTTGTTGGTGTTATATTTCGAGATCTACAACAGTTGGTATCAGAGCATCCAGATCTCGTCAAAATCCAGGTGGTAACTGTTCTTTGTTTTCTGCTTGTTTCTCTTTCAGTTTCTTGTTTGTTTTTCTTTTAGGTTTTCGTCTCTCCTTCTTTTCTTTTGTTATTTGTTTCTGGTTTTTGGTACTGTCAAACGGTGTTTTTGTTTGATAGATCAGATCGTGAAAGGAAAAGAATATCAGAGAAACAGTAACCTCTTCGAAGAAACTCTAATCAGAAGCAAATGTCGATCGCCAAGATCAGTGTCGAGAAATTCGATGGTAAAGGAGATTTTACCATCTGGAAAGAAAAAATGACAGCGATTTTGGTACAACAGAAGTGTCGTCGTGCACTTGATGGTCCTCATGCCTTTCCAGAAAGTCTCAAAGACGAAGAAAAGCAAGATCTAATGGATCTTGCCTATAGTACAATCATTTTAAACCTTTCGGATACTGTGCTCCGAAAGGTGAGAGGTAACAATAATGCTCCTGAACTTTGGTCTAAATTGAACTCGTTATACATGATTAAATCTGTTTCAAGAATTGCATATCTTAAGGAACAGATATTTGGTTTTAAAATGGATCCTACCAAATCTGTTGATGATAACTGTGATAATTTTCAGAAGTTAGTTTTAGAACTGTTAGATACTGGAGAAAAATTAAGTGATGATAATCAGACAATAATCTTGCTTAATTCTATACCTGAAAATTATCAAAATGTTAAAGATGCTTTGAAATATGGTAGAGATAGCTTACAGTTAGATGATGTGATCAATGCATTGAGATTAAGAGAAATGGAAATTAAAAATTCTGGTAAGTCTAATGCAAATGCAGAAGGATTGTATATCAAAGAAAGATTTAAGAAACAAAAGAAGAAGATTAAAACTAAGTTCAATAATAATAATCAGTCACATCAATCTAGCAGTACATCCCACAATGATAAGTCAAATAATCTAAATAATAACATTTCAAATAAATCTGATAGAATATGTTATTACTGTAAAAGGAAAGGTCATATTAGGAGGTTTTGTAGGGAAAGATTAAAGAAACAAGAACAAAACAACACTGATTCTGGAGCTGTAAATTCATCAACTGTTGATGATATTGAAGCATTGACTGTGAGCACCAGCAGAAATACTGATGTGTGGATTCTTGATTCTGCGTGTTCCTATCACATGACACCTAATAGACATTGGTTCAGCAAATATCAAGAATTAACTGGAACAAATGTTTTGATGGGTAATGATACATCTTGTAGAGTACTAGGCATTGGTACTGTTAGACTGAAAATGTGGGATGGGAAGCTTGTAGAGCTAAATCAAGTTAGACATATACCTGAACTTAAAAGAAACCTAATATCCTTAGGTTACTTAGATGAATTGGGCCTTTATCATATTGCCAGAGAGGGTGTACTGAATGTATACAAGGGTAATAGATGTGTACTTAAGGGTCATAGGATACACAGATTGTATCATTTGGTTGGGTCCATTATAACTGGAGAAGTTGAGAGTGTTGTTTCCTCTAGTCAGTCCACATCTCTGTGGCATAGGAGATTGGGACACATTGGTCTCAAAGGGCTTGAGATGCTGTATAAAATGGGGAATCTGGACATGACAGAATTTGTGAAACTAAACTCATGTGAAAGCTGTATTATGGGCAAGGCTCATAGACATAGCTTTAAACCTGCCTTACATATATCTCATAACTGTTTGGATTATGTGCACAGTGACTTATGGGGATCTACTCATATACCTATGTCCTTATCTGCATCACAATACTTTGTCACTTTTATTGATAATTATTCTAGAAAATTTTGGATTTATTTTCTTAAAAATAAAAGTGATGTTTTTGATAAGTTTTGTGAATGGAAAACTTTGGTTGAAAATCAAAAGGATAGGAAGATTAAAGTTTTGAGAACTGATAATGGTCTTGAGTTTGTGAACAAACAGTTTGAAGATTTCTGTGCAAAAAATGGTATTATGAGACATAGAACTTGTACCTACACACCACAACAGAATGGTGTGGCAGAAAGGTACAATAGAACTATACTTAATAAGGTTAGATGTATGCTGTTTGAGTCTGGTTTGAGTAATAATTTTTGGGCTGAAGCTGCTAGTACAGCATGCTACTTGATTAATAGGACACCTAGTTCTGCCATTAAGTTTAAATGTCCTAATGAATTATGGAATGATAAACCTATCACTTATTCTCATCTTAGGATATTTGGGTGTGTTGCATACATACATAAAAGGCAGAGTAAGCTAGATCCTAGGGCTCAAAAATGTTATTTCATTGGCTATCCTAGTGGTATTAAAGGTTATAAAGTATGGTCTCCAAATGATAACAAGGTACTTGTAAGTAGAGATGTTATTTTTAATGAATATGAGTTTGCCAAGTCTGACTTGCAGGTATCTAAGTCTGAATCACAATCAGACCTGTCTATGTTTGAGGTGGAGCTTGACAGATATGAAAAATCTGATCAGATACCACCTCAAATAAATGTTCCAGTTGCAGATATTGAAGGGATTCAGGAATTGGCAGAAGGTTCTGATCAGGAAACAGAACCTGAAGAACAATTTCCCACTGATTATATGCTAACCAGGGACAGGCAAAGAAGGGAAATTAGAAGACCATCAAGGTTTGCTGATTATTCTTTTAGTACTATTAATTCTGAATTAACAGCATTTGCCCTAGTCTCTGCAGCATCTATTGAAAATGGAGATCCTATGAGTTATGAGGAAGCCAAGAACAACTGTTACTGGAAACATTGGAAGTTAGCAATGGAGGAAGAAATGTCTTCTTTAAAAAGGAATGACACTTGGGTACTAGTGCCAAAGCCCTCAGGTAAGAAAATAATTGGGTGTAAATGGATTTTTAAGAGGAAACCTGCAATACCTGGCATTGAAAAAGAAAGGTTCAAAGCCAGGGTTGTTGCAAAGGGTTTCTCTCAAATTGAGGGTATAGATTTTCATGAAATTTTTTCTCCTGTGGTTAAGCATGTTTCTATTAGGATTATATTGTCTATAACTGCCTTGTTAAACCTGGAACTTGAACAACTTGATGTCAAGACAGCTTTTCTTCATGGTAATCTTGAAGAAGAGTTGTATATGACTCAGCCACATGGTTTTGTTGAGTCTGGAAAAGAAAATTATGTATGTTTGTTAAAGAAATCTTTATATGGTCTTAAACAGGCTCCTAAGCAGTGGTATAAAAGATTTGATGAGTTTATGGTTAGTAATAGATTTAAGAGAAGTGAATATGATCCATGTGTGTATTTTTCTGAGATGTCTAGTGGAATATTCATCTATTTGCTATTATATGTTGATGATATGTTGATTGCATGTAAAAGCATGAAAGAAATAAATAACCTAAAATTCAAACTTAGCAAGGAATTTGAAATGAAAGATCTAGGTCCTGCTAGAAGAATTTTAGGTATGAACATAGAAAGAAATAGGAAAAAAGGCATTTTACTATTAACTCAGAAAGATTATGTTGATAAATTTCTTGATTTTTATGGTTTAGATAAAGCTAAGGTTGTGTCAACACAAATAGGAGCTCATTTTAAATTGAGTTCTACTGTGAAACCACTTACCTTAGCTGAATCTAATTATATGGATAAAATTCCATATCAAAATGTTGTAGGTAGTATGATGTATACAATGGTTTGTACTAGGCCTGATGTTGCATATGGTGTGAGCTTAGTTAGTAGATACATGAGTAATCCTAACAAGAGTCATTGGGAAGCAGTAAAATGGTTAGCTAGGTATTTAAAGGGGTCTAGGTCTGCATGTTTAATGTTTAAACAGTCTGCTGTATATGATGTTATTGGTTACTGTGACTCTGATTTTGCTGCTGATTTGGATAGAAGAAGGTCCATTACTGGTTATTGTTTTACATTTGGTGGTAATGTTGTAAGCTGGAAGTCCAGTTTGCAGCATATTGTAGCTCTCTCTACAACAAAAGCTGAATACATTGCCTTGACAGAAGCAATTAAAGATGCAATATGGTTAAAAGGTATTGTTACAGAATTAGGTTTCTCACCAGGTAAGGTTAGTGTGTATTGTGATTCTCAAAGTGTTATACACTTGGGTAAGAACAGTGTATTTCACGAGAGAACAAAACACATTGATGTAAAATTACATTTTGTAAGAGATATTATCTCTAAAAATGTAGTTAATGTAGAGAAAATTTCTAAACTTGATAATCCTGCTGATATTCTGACTAAATGTGTTTCTGTTGTAAAATTTCAGGATGCTTTGAGCATGCTTGGAATTGTGAATACTTGAGCTGTTGATTATGGTGATTACCCGAGGAGGAGTTCCAAATGTTTTTCCTGCTAGTGAATTAGAGTCAAGGTGGAGATTTGTGGGTTATGTGCCTCTATTCTCTAGCCCAGCCGCTGTCCATTCTGTTGTGCTCTATCAATTAGTTAATGCTGTGCGTTTTGATTGATGCTGTGCGTTTTAATGTAGGGTTTTAGTATATATAGGAAGAGATAAGGGTTGAAGTTATTCTAGAGACTTCTGCCGTTTTTCTTCTCTCTGTTTCTTGAGCTCTCTGTTTTTCCTTTCTTCCTCTTGGCTCTCGGTTTGAGCTCTCTGTGTATGTGAGATTACCAAAAGATAGTGAGATGTTTGGTTAGTTCTTGGTATATTCAAGATACTGTGAGAGTGCTGTTTAAGAAGAAACTATTTTCTTCTTGAAGCGGAGTGTGCAATCTGTACGCTTGATTCTTTTGTTAGTGGAAAGACTGAGGATCTCCTCCTCCTTGGATGTAGCCTTACTCTGTGTAAGGTGAACCAAGTAAATCTGGTGTTGATTTGTTTTTTGCTTGAACTGTTATTATTTGTTGGTGATCTACAACATGAGTATAATGGTTGCTGAAATTTCTCTTTATATTACATGAAATGATTTTGTCCAAATTTTTATACTAATTTAGAGAAGCTCAATGAGCATGAAATTTTAATTGAAAGTTCATCTATATGTTATTAATTGGTGTATAAATTTTTTTAATTTTTAAAGATGATTTACTATTAAAGAAAAATAGAGGAAGACGAATTGCTAAAGCTGTCTTAATATTCCAGAATATGTATAGGTTAAGAAATCTATTTAAAAACTATAATAGAATAATCCAGAAAATCTAAAATTTTATATATAATATATTATTTATGTATAGGACATATAATTTAAATTTAAAAAATTTTAATAAAGGTTTAGTCATGAAAATAAAATTAAAAACTGATATTGCCGGAGTGGTGATTGAAGGAACATAATTTGTAGGGTTAAATAAACATAATTTAAACATATAGTAAATGAATGTATAAATTTTGCTATATTAGAAATAAGATCCTATGTTTTTTGATATTATGAGGTTAAAAATTTATAGATTGTTATAGTGGTTTGATATCTAAATAAAATTGGAAATTGGATACTATCAGAGAAGATGTTGAAACAGAATTTGCAAGTTTGAAAGATCTAATTTTTAAATATAGTAAATGAGCTTATAAAACTCTAAAATTTTAAATATAAGTCAATATATGTGTCTAGTATACAGTATTAAAAAATTTATAATTTCTAGTGAAGTTTTAATGATGAATAAAAAGTTGAAAATAATGCTGCCAGGGAAGTTAAGAAAATTGATAAATTGATGGAGTTGAAAAATAAATTAAATTTTATATAGCAAATGAATAAAGAAAATTATGAAAATTTACATATGGATTTATAGATGTATCAAGAATGAATCTGGAGTATATTTGGAAATTTAGGAAATAACCGATTTACGTCGAAATTTCATTAAAATTTAAGGATCCTTCATATTCATTTTTTTCATATCATACATTATATAATAGCTTGATAATTCTAGGTTATACCTTCATTAATAGTTACTTTTATACCACTTTAGGAGTGGATCCAGCTGCTTCTGTAGATCATAGAGGTGATTCTGTTCATTAGGTTATTGTATCTTTTGGACCAAGTGAGTGGGTAAATATGTAACATTTATTTATATATGATTTTAAAAGAAGAATTTATTAAATTCAGAATGATATATTATTTTTTCAGTGATATTTATTTTCTTATAAAGTGAGAACAAATAATGGTAGTTTGATTTTTCTTATATAAGAATGATTGAATATTCTGTGGCTCGATAAATAATTATATATACTCTTGTTATAATTCTACGTGATCACACCTTGATGACGGGTGTTTATAGAATTATAAATATTGTTCTTTGGGAATTGCACTTGATATACATATAGCTTTTGGAGTATATATTGAGTGGTTTGCCCTTTAGGGGTATTTCTCTGGACATGTATTCTGAAGTTATTTCTCCTTAGGCTACGAGGTAAGTCAGCATGCACCTTTGGATTAAAGGTGGATCAATATAAATTATATTTGAGTGTATACAAATGATGTTTAAATTAAATGTGTAATACCCTAATTTTTTATGTACTTTGAAATAGTATTTATGGGAGAGTATATTGGTGTAATAGATAGAGAAAATATGAGATGGATGTATATGATAGATGTAATATATATATATATGTTATATATACTTGAAATATATTTGAAATAAACATGACATATATAAGACATATACATATACCCAATATATATACCACATATACATGAGGTATACATTGGTGTAGGAAAAGTTAATAATAATAATAATAATAATAATAATAATAATAATAATAATAAAGAGAATGAGACAAAGATAAAAGATGGAAGAAGATGGTTGGTGGGAAATTTAGGTAGAAAATTGGTTTTATTATTTTATGTATATAAGAGATAAAGATTGGAAAAGAAGAAGCATACTTCTTCTTCTTTGAATGTGGGTTAGAGAGAGAGGTGAGAAGGAAGTGAGTTTTTCATATATATACATCAAATTCACAAAGGATTTCAAGAGGATTTAAGTGGATATTGAAGATTTAACAAGAAATTTAAGTTTCATTTCAAGAGGATTTAACAACTCTAACAAGTGTTTATCTCTAAGCTTGTTTTTATGGATTTTAAATATAGATATGTGTGATATGGTTAGTGAAAGAAAGTGATGATTATTTGAATAAGATGATAGCTATAATATATTAGAGTTGTTTGTGTTGATATATAGATGATTAAAATATGATTATTTGTGAGAGATAATGATGGAGAGTGAAATTGAGGGAAAAGGGAAATAAGAAAAAAAGTAAGGGTTTTGTAGAGTTAAGTTGGGAATTGAGTGAATTGATATATGAATAAATTATATGATGATTATTGTTATGATTTTAAGTTTAGGCTAAGGGGGATCATGTAATATCCCAAAGTATACCCTAAAAGTTTTGGAATTATTATTGTATTTGGATTTAATGTATATGTTTAATGGAAAGAGAAAAGAAGTAAAGAGAGAGTGTATATGTTATATATATGGTGATATATATAACATATACAAGTCAAAGTAAATGGTCAAAAGAAGATTAATGAATTAATTAATTAATTAGTGGAAAATGGAAAATTAAATGAGTGGAAGAGGATATTTTAAAATATTTTAATATTATTATTGCTTGGTGGAGGTTTAAGTAGAGAAGAGTGTTTGACTTTGCTTCTCATTTTTCTTCTTCTCTTCTTCTTTTCCTTCTTGGCCGGGTATCACAAAGCAAGAGAGCAAGAGAGAGATTTGATATTCCAAGCTCAAAATTGAAGGAGTTTACAAGAGATCAAGTTGGAAATTTTAAGAGTTTCTTCATCTTTGGTAAGTTTCCACTTGATTTCCTTGTTTTATTTTAAGTTGTAATTGAGTTTGATGATTAATTGTGGATAGTATGAGTATGTTTGATTGTGGTGTGTTTGAGAGTGTTGGGTTTAATTGATTGTGATTTTAGATTGAATGGAAGAGTAAGAGTTGTGTTTATGTTATGGTTTTGAATTGGAAATTGATGTCAATATTGAGTTTGATCAATTATTTTTGGTAGATCTTCAAGATGTTGTGTTTAATAAAGTTTAAAGCATAGAATACATGAGTTTGGTCCGAAACAGAAGCAAATTGGATGCCACGCCTGTGGCCCGTGGATGCCACGACCGTGGGGGTGTTAAGCAGATTGGACAGGTTCGTTTGCTAACCCACGACCGTGGGGGTTTGTGAGGCCACGACCGTGGGGTTGTGAGGCAACGACCGTGGGGCCTTATAAAGTGGTTTTCGTTTGTAATTTGTGATCTATGGGTCTAGTATGAGAGGTGAATAATTGTATTGGAATTCATGTGTATTTGTAAATAAGTGTGTATTATTCCTTTTGAATTAGGTTGTGAAGAGGTTGAGTTGCCCTAACCTAAGTGTTGAGAATTCTTGGAAGAGGAAGTGTATAGATTGGTGTGAGTTGCTCTTGAGGTAAGTACAAACTTACATGGTTGCATTCATTTACATGATTTTGAGACTTAACACATTTGGTTGTAAATGTGTTAATTAATTTACTATATTGTTAATACAATTTGATTAATGTTATGATTTGTATAATGTGAAAGATATGATGATCATTCAAATGTATGTGTGATACAATTGGTTATGATGAATACTTCAATGATGAATTGCTTTAATGTGAATTGAGATATAATGAGATGTGATGCCATTGTGGTTGGCTATAATGATTCAAATGAAATAAGTGGGGCATGTTTGCCTAGATGATGATGAATTTAAAATATGTGTCCAATGCAATTGGTTATGTATACTCTATTGATGAGATGTGAAGCCATTGTTGTTGGCTATAATGATGCAAATGAGATCATTGAGGCATGGTTGCCTAAATGATGATGAGAAAATGAGAATGAAATTGATAATGAAATAATGAATGAATTGTGTGTCTAATATGTTATTCCATTTTCAGAGTTTTGTTGTTGGTGGCATGCCTAATGGTAACAATCTCTTGAAGCTAGGTTGGATTTGATCCTTGAAGCCAAGTTGGGTTGAAATTTAGCATGCTTAACTCCCCTTGAAGCTTGGTTGGGTCTAGTCCTTGAAGCCTAGTTGAGATGTTACAACCCTTGAAGCTAGGTTGGGTTTGGTTCTTGAAGCCAAGTTGGGTTGATACTTAGCATGCTTTGTTCCCCTTGAAGCTTGGTTGAGCCTAATCCTTGAAGCCTAGTTGGGATAATGATAATGATAAATGTGATAATTGAACCAAAACATTAACTCTGAAAGTTGAATGGCATATTAGGGTCTTTTGGGCCCATGCTTGTCTTTGTTTAAATGTGATTTATGAATGGTGAAACAAATGAATAATGAGATTTAATGTAAGACTTTGAAATATGATATTCTTATGTATTGTTTATTTTATTTGAATGTATGACATTGGCATTGCATTGAAACATATTGTTATTATAGTTTGTACCACTAAGCCGTTGGCTTAGCGCGATTGTGGTTCATCGCGCAGGTGACAGGGTAGAGCCAAAAAGTTCATCTAGACCGAGTCGAGTCTAGATTCTGAAGTGTTGGTAGTGGGCTTAAAGATCAGAGACGAATCTGCCAAACATGTATAAATGTTATGTTTTGTAAAATTTGATTTTTGATGTTTATGTATTTGTAAATACAGCTACATTTTCCGCTGCGTATTGAATGAACGTTTTTATCTATTGTGTTTTATGACATAACTCAAATGTTTTTTTTAGTTGGCTCATATTATTGTATAAAGGGATGATTTGTTTATTTAGTAAACTGTGGCATTCTTATATTCAGTATAAGTGTATTACGACAGTGGTGGTAAGTAGTATACGTATACAGGATATAGGGGTGTTACAATTGTTTTGGTATCAGAGCCTAGGTTTGAGATTCTCAACCTAGGTAAATTGTAAGGAAAAAGAAAATTTTGATTTTAAAATATGGTTTTTAAATAAGATACATGCTTTGGTATTGGCAGTCTCTGATCTTTAATGAGGTATATTCTGCTGTGTCTGCAGATATAGGTAATGATGGCGTCTCAATCACGTCAGTCCATAGAAGGTAGTGCTGAGAGTGTAGCTCCTGAAGAGGGTAGAGATGGAGCTAGGGTTGAGAGAGCTAGTGAGGCACCTGCTCCTGTTCCAGGGAGATTAGTTGCTGATGAGGTTCCGCCGGGTTGGTTACGACATGTGGTAGAATTGTTGAGGCGAGCTCCAGTGCAGCAGCAGCCACAGCCACCACAGCCTCAAGTGCCGGTGTGACATTATGATAAATTGAGGAAGTATGGGGCTGAGGATTTCTTTGGTACTACGGATCCTGCAGTAGCAGAGCAGTGGTTAGATAAAGTGCAGGGGGGTATTTATTCAGTTGCAAGCTACTCCTGAAGAGAAATTTGATTATGCTAAATCCCTTCTGCAGAAAGATGCTTATGATTGGTGGAAGACAGTTCCACATGCCATGGATGATCCACCTACTTTGATGTATAGTGATTTTCTGCGGGAGTTTGAGCAGAAATATACCCCGAGGGAGTATAAGGACGTCAAGAAGATGGAATTTCTGAATTTGAGACAAGATAACCGGACTGTGACAGAGTATGAGATAGAGTTCATTCAGTTGAGTCACTATACTGGGGGGATTATTTCGGATGAGATTGACAGGTGTAGGAGATTTGAGGAGGGGTTGAGGTCCTCTATTATGTGCATTGTTGCTGGTTCTCGGTATCAGGATTTTTCTCAATTGGTTGTAGCAGCCAGAAGTGTTGAGAGAGCACAAGCTATTGCAGCAACTGCTACTGAGGAGGAGACCAGAGTTAGGAGATCCCAGTTTGAGGCAGGGTCTTCATCTATGAAGAGAGGTCGAGGAAGTTTTATTCCGAGAGTCAGTAGGAGCCTGAGGCAGTCAGGTAGGTCAGTTCAGTATCAGAGGCAGAGACTGAGACCTACAGTTTCTGTAGCGAGTGCTCCGACTCCAGTGGTTCAGAGATCTACTCCACCTATACATGTTTGTGGTAGGACACATGGGGGTGCTTGTTGGAAGACGGGTGGTTCAGGAGTATGCTTTAGATGTGGGTCACCAGCTCATTTTGTTAAAGATTGCCCTGAGTTACAGGATGACAGACAGACTAATACTGCAGCTTCTCGACCTAGCTTTAGCAGAGGTGGTCGAGGGGGCAGAGGTTTCAGTAGAGGCGGTCGACCTGAATTTAGTCAGAGAGGAGGCTCTACATCCGGAGGCAGTAGGCCAGATGAGGCTGGGTCTTCTCAGAGAGTGTATGTGATGCAGAGACAGCCAGATGCTTCAGCAGTTATTGCGGGTACATTTTCTTTATTTGGCATTTCAGTTCTTACTTTGATTGATCCAGGATCTACTCATTCATACATAAGTGCATCTATCTTTCCTGTGTCTGAATTGCATTCAGAGTCCTTAGGATTTGATATCTTGGTGACAAATTCTTTAGGGCATAGTGTGGTTGTTAGCAAGGTGCATCGTGATAGTTCAGTTGTGGTGCAAGGTGAGGAGTTTTGTGGTGATTTGATTGAAATGCCTTTTAAGGAGTATGATATGATCTTAGGCATGGATTGGTTGTCTAAGCATGGAGCTGTGGTAGACTGTCAAAAGAAGTGTGTTACCTTGAGAACCGATGATGGTAGAAGTGTGATGGTATCTAGTGAGCAGAGACAACTTGCATCCTTGTTTGTTTCAACTGTTACAGCTAGGAAGTTGATTAGAAAAGGGTGTGATGCTTATCTTGATCAAGTTGTGGATACCAGAATAGTGGGTTCTCAGCTTGATAGTATACCCATAGTTGCTGAATTTCCAGATGTGTTTCCTAAGGAGTTGCCAAGGTTACCCCCTGAGAGAGAGGTTGAGTTTGGTATCGATTTATTGCCTGGTACCACTCTCATCTCTATTACTCCCTATCGAATGGCACCTGCTGAGTTGAGAGAGTTGAAGGTGCAGTTACAGGAGTTGTTGGATAAAGGGTTTGTTCGCCCTAGTGTTTCTCCGTGGGGAGCTCCTGTTTTGTTTGTGAAGAAGAAGGATGGTACTTTGAGGTTGTGTATTGATTATAGGCAATTGAATAAGGTGACTATTAAGAATAAGTATCCTTTGCCTAAGATTGATGATCTCTTTGATCAGTTGAAGGGAGCAGCAGTGTTTTCCAAGATTGATTTGAGATCAGGGTACCATCAGTTGAGAGTCAGAGCTGAAGATGTTCCTAAGACAACTTTTCGCACAAGGTATGGGCATTATGAGTTTTTAGTGATGCCTTGTGGATTAACGAATGCACCTGCAGCTTTCATGGATTTGATGAATAGGGTGTTTAGGCCCTATCTGGATCAGTTTGTGGTGGTCTTTATTGATGATATTTTGGTGTATTCGCGTAATGAAGAGGATCATGTCAAGCATCTGTGAATTGTGTTGCAGACCCTGAGAGAGAAGCAGTTATATGCTAAGCTATCGAAGTGTGAGTTTTGGCTTGATCAAGTGACTTTTCTTGGTCATATAGTTTCAGCAGATGGTATAAGAGTTGATCCGAGTAAAGTTGAAGCTATTTTAAATTGGAGTCCACCGAAGTCTGTGACTGAAGTTAGAAGTTTTCTAGGTTTGGCAAGCTATTATCGACGCTTTGTGAAAGGTTTTTCTTTGATAGCTACTCCACTTACCATATTACTTCGGAAGGGAGTTAGATTTGTGTGGACAGATTAGTATCAAGCTAGTTTTGAACAGTTGAAGGAGATGTTGACTCAAGCTACTGTTCTTACATTGCCTGTGGAAGATAAACCATATGTGATTTACAGTGATGCTTCACATAATGGTTTAGGTTGTGTTTTGATACAAGAGGGTAAAGTCATAGCTTATGCTTCTCGGCAGTTGAAGCCGCATGAGCTTAATTATCCGACGCATGATTTGGAGTTGGCAGCTATAGTGTTTGCTTTGAAGATTTGGCGACACTATTTGTATGGAGAGAAGTGTTTTATCTACACAGATCATAAGAGTTTGAAATATTTAGGGGTTCAAAGAGAACTTAATCTTCGGCAAAGACGATGGTTCGAGCTGATCAAAGACTATGACTGTTTGATTGATTATCATCCCGGTAAGGCAAATGTTGTTGCTGATGCCTTGAGTCGGAAATCTTTGGCAGGTTTGACTGTTTATTCACTCTCGTTGCATGTTGAGTTGAGAGCGTTGCATGCTAGTTTTGAATCATGTAATGATGGTGCATTGTTAGCTCAATTGCATTAGAGACTGGTGTTGTTGGATCAGATTAAAGAGGGTCAATTGACTGATGAGAAAATTCAAAAAGTCGTGTCAGATTGCCAAAATGGGGAGAGTCGAGATTTCCATGTGAGAAGTGATGGTAGTCTTTGGTTCAAAAATAGATTGTGTGTTCCTGATGATGCTAGATTGAGAAAGAGTATTTTAGAGGAAGCACATCAGTCGGTTTTTACTATACACCCTGGGAGTACAAAGATGTATCAGGATTTGAAGCAGCATTATTGGTGGTCAGGTATGAAGAGGGACATTGTGGAATATGTATCCAAGTGTCTCACTTGTCAGAAGGTGAAAGCTGAGCACCAAGTTTAAACAGGGTTGCTTCAACCTTTATCAGTGCCTGAATGGAAATGGGAACCTGTGACAATGGATTTTGTATCTGGTTTACCGTTGACTCAGAAGAAGCATGATGCTATCTGGGTGATTGTTGATCGGTTGACCAAGACAGCTCATTTTCTTCCAGTTCGAATGGACTACTCTTTGGAGAAGTTAGCTGAGCTGTATATTAGTGAGATAGTGAAGTTGCATGGAGTTCCAATTTCTTTGGTGTCTAATCGAGATCCCCGATTTATTTCGAGGTTTTGGAAGAGTTTACATGGTGCTTTGGGTTCTCGATTATACTTTAGCACTGCTTTTCATCCGCAAACAGATGGACAGTTAGAGAGAGTGATACAGATTATAGAGGATATGTTGAGAAACTGTCATTGATTTCTCTGGAAGTTGGGACAGATTTTTGCCACTTGTGGAATTTTCTTACAACAACAGTCATCAATTTAGTATTAAAATTGGCACCATTTGAGGCATTGTATGGTAGAAAATGTAGGACACCTCTATGTTGGAATGAAGTTGGAGAAGGCAAATTGGTTGATCCTGATTTGATTAAAGAAACGGAAGAGAAAGTGAAGATAATTCGGGATCGGTTGAAAGCAGCTTCAGATCGGCATAAATCTTATTCAGATTTGAAGAGGAGAGATATAGAGTTTGATGTTGGAGATAAAGTATTTTTGAAAGTGTCTCCTTGGAAGAAGATTTTGATATTTGGTCGTAAAGGAAAGTTAAGTCCTCGTTTTATTGGACCTTACGAAGTATTAGAAAGAGTTGGACCAGTTGCTTATCGACTTGCTTTGCCACTTGAGTTGGATAGAATCCATAATGTCTTCCATGATTCTATGTTACGGAGGTACAGATCAGACCCATCTCATGTTTTACCAATTGAATCTATTGAGGTGAGTTTGGATCTAACATTTGAAGAAGAACCAGTTGATATTTTGGCACATGAGGTGAAAGAGTTAAGGAATAAGAAAGTGCCACTTGTGAAGGTTCTTTGGAAGAATCATGCAAAGGAAGAGGCAACTTGGGAGAGTGAGCAAGCGATGTGAGATCAATATCCTCAGTTGTTTCAGACTTGATATCAGGTAATTTCGAGCACAAAATTTCTTTTTAGAGGGGGAGAATTGTAATATCCCAAAGTATACCCTAAAAGTTTTGGAATTATTATTGTATTTGGATTTAATGTATATGTTTAATGGAAAGAGAAAAGAAGTAAAGAGAGAGTGTATATGTTATATATATGGTGATATATATAACATATACAAGTCAAAGTAAATGGTCAAAAGAAGATTAATGAATGAATTAATTAATTAGTGGAAAATGGAAAATTAAATGAGTGGAAGAGGATATTTTAAAATATTTTAATATTATTATTGCTTGGTGGAGGTTTAAGTAGAGAAGAGTGTTTGACTTTGCTTCTCATTTTTCTTCTTCTCTTCTTCTTTTCCTTCTTGGCCGGGTATCACAAAGCAAGAGAGCAAGAGAGAGATCTGATATTCCAAGCTCAAAATTGAAGGAGTTTTCAAGAGATCAAGTTGGAAATTTTAAGAGTTTCTTCATCTTTGGTAAGTTTCCACTTGATTTCCTTGTTTTATTCTAAGTTGTAATTGAGTTTGATGATTAATTGTGGATAGTATGAGTATGTTTGATTGTGGTGTGTTTGAGAGTGTTGGGTTTAATTGATTGTGATTTTGGAGTTGAATGGAAGAGTAAGAGTTGTGTTTATGTTATGGTTTTGAATTGGTAATTGATGTCAATATTGAGTTTGATCAATTATTTTTGGTAGATCTTCAAGATGTTGTGTTTAATAAAGTTTAAAGCATAGAATACATGAGTTTGGTCCGAAACAGAAGCAAATTGGATGCACGCCAGTAGCCCTTGGATGCCACGACCGTGGGGGTGTTAAGCAGATTGGACAGGTTCGTTTGCTAACCCATGACCGTGGGGGTTTGTGAGGCCACGACTGTGAGGTTGTGAGGCCACGACCGTGGGACCTTATAAAGTGGTTTTCGTTTGTAATTTGTGATCTATGGGTCTAGCATGAGACTAATAGGTGAATAATTGTATTGGAATTCATGTGTATTTGTAAATAAGTGTGTATTATTCCTTTTGAATTAGGTTGTGAAGAGGTTGAGTTGCCCTAACCTAAGTGTTGAGAATTCTTGGAAGAGGAAGTGTATAGATTGGTGTGAGTTGCTCTTGAGGTAAGTACAAACTCACATGGTTGCATTCATTTACATGATTTTGAGACTTAACACATTTGGTTGTAAATGTGTTAATTAATTTACTATATTGTTAATACAATTTGATTAATGTTATGATTTGTATAATGTGAAAGATATGATGATCATTCAAATGTATGTGTGATACAATTGGTTATGATGAATACTTCAATGATGAATTGCTTTAATGTGAATTGAGATATAATGAGATGTGATGCCATTGTGGTTGGCTATAATGATTCAAATGAAATAAGTGGGGCATGTTTGCCTAAATGATGATGAATTTAAAATATGTGTCCAATGCAATTGGTTATATATACTCTATTGATGAGATGTGAAGCCATTGTTGTTGGCTATAATGATACAAATGAGATAATTGAGGCATGGTTGCCTAAATGATGATGAGAAAATGAGAATGAAATTGATAATGAAATAATGAATGAATTGTGTGTGTAATGTGTTATTCCATTTTTAGAGTTTTGTTGTTGGTGGCATGCCTAATGGTAACAATCTCTTGAAGCTAGGTTGGATTTGATCCTTGAAGCCAAGTTGGGTTGAAGTTTAGCATGCTTAACTCCCCTTGAAGCTTGGTTGGGTCTAGTCCTTGAAGCCTAGTTGAGATGTTACAACCCTTGAAGCTAGGTTGGGTTTGGTTCTTGAAGCCAAGTTGGGTTGATACTTAGCATGCTTTGTTCCCTTTGAAGCTTGGTTGAGCCTAATCCTTGAAGCCTAGTTGGGATAATGATAATGATAAATGTGATAATTGAACCAAAACATTAACTCTGAAAGTTGAATGGCATAGTAGTGTCTTTTGGGCCCATACTTGTCTTTGTTTAAATGTGATTTATGAATGGTGAAACAAATGAATAATGAGATTTAATGTAAGACTTTGAAATATGATATTCTTATGTATTGTTTATTATATTTGAATGTATGACATTGGCATTGCATTGAAACAAATTGTTATTTTAGTTTGTACCATTAAGCCGTTGGCTTAGCGCGATTGTGGTTCATCGCGCAGGTGACAGGGTAAAGCCAGAAAGTTCATCTAGATCGAGTCGAGTCTAGATTCTGAAGTGTTGGTAGTGGGCTTAATGATCAGAGACGAATCTGCCAAACATGTATAAATGTTATGTTTTGTAAAATTTGATTTTTGATGTTTATGTATTTGTAAATACAGCTACATTTTCCGCTGCGTATTGAATGAACGTTTTTATCTATTGTGTTTTATGACATAACTCAAATGTTTTTTTTTTAGTTGGCTCATATTATTGTATAAAGGGATGATTTGTTTATTTAGTAAACTGTGGCATTCTTATATTCAGTATACGTGTATTACAATAGTGGTGGTAAGTAGTATACGTATACAGGATATAGGGGTGTACATATCAAGAGAAGAAGAGTAAGCTTGGATTAAATAAGGTTTGTACATATAATCTCCTTAATTTATACATATGATCTTGAGTATGTATATACTTGAATTATGCTCTTGATTTTGGTTTGCATCATTCTAAGTTGATAGGAGTGTGTTTTGTTGATAAATATTGTAACACACCTTCCCAACCTACATATGTAAGCTGAGTAGAGGCGCCACACTAACCTAATGTTGATACCAATTTTACTTAGTCAAATTTTAGTTCCGATTTTTACAAAATTTTTGCCATAGTTTCGCCTAAAAATTGAGTCCCAAGTGTCGACAAAACCGGTTTTTTTCTTATTTTTAAAAACATTTTACACAAACCAATGCAAACAAAATCATTCTCAGTACACTCCCAATAAATCCCCCTTGTAACCTCAACTACAACCTGCAAAAAAGGATTTACACTTCTAGTACAACATAAAATAAAGGTTTTGTGACAACCCCCATATTTAAATATTACACAGCGGAAGTTATAAAATATTTACATATTTACAAATTCATATACATCAAAACTCAAGTTTTACAACACATAAAATTTATACATGATTGGCAAGTCTGCTCTGATCTTTAAGCTCCCAAAATGGATTCTTCAAGGTCTACTCTCACTAGGTCTTGATGAACTCTCGGGTTCAACTCTATCCACTCTACTACCTGCGCGATTAAACACTATCGCGCTAAGCCAACGGCTTAGTAAGATAAAACATGCTAACGGTATGCTTTAATGAAATGCAATGCCACATATGTTATTGATAAGATCAACATCATAAATATAAAGTTAACCACACAATTATGCATTTCACAAATCATAGTCATATGAGCATACCACATTTTAACATCTTTTCACATTCAACATTAATCAATCATACTCCATAACCAACATCTCATTTCATTAAACTCATAACATTATTTAGGACATTCATATAACCTTGACACCTATGGGCCCAACAAGTATTTAATACGATATTCAGAGTTCAGAGTTACTGCTTTGGTTCATAGTCACAATAATCACGCCCGTAGGCAATGTATATACATGTATCTCTATCCATGGATAGTGTAACAGACCCAGTCTCTTGGATCATCAACTCAGGAGATCCTCAACCCGGCAAGACTGTTACAAATCATATATCTCATAGTGTAACAGACCCAGTCTCTTGGACCATCAACTCAACACCTATGAGGAGGTCCTCAACCCGGCAAGACTGTTACCTTTCATCATTTCTTAGGCATGCCACCCAAATCCAGAACTCTGAAACTGAATAACATATTAAACAAACAATTCATTTCCATTCTCAATTCTCATCACATTTAGGCAAACATGCCTTCTTTCTTTCAATTACATCATCTTAGCCAATAACAATGGCTTCACATTTCTTTTCACAATATAACATCTCATTATTCAAGTATATATATATATCTCATCCATGATCACATTATATCTCACATAGCATCATTCATAACTATCAACATTTCATTCCACATTACTCATGAAACACATTACCATTCACAATGCACAACATAACATTGTTCAATCTCAACAATGCAATTAGGGCAAAGAACAATTGATTATAACATTCATTGATTCAAGTGTGTTTAAAGTGTTTAGGGTTAGGTTTAAGGACCAACCTACCTTTGGAAAACCAAAGCAATGCAAGAAGAACAAAGAATTAAAACCCTAACCATAAATAGTACATTCTGGTTTTAAACTCCATTTTATCCTTATTTTGAAACATTGTATAAAATAATCTACTTGACTAAAAATTCTAAAATTTTTACAGAATTTAGTTTTGTATCTTAAAATCATCCCTTTAAAATTTCAGATCAAACTGAACACAAAATCTTGGTCAAATAGTTCACCTAACCAGACTGCCCCAATTGCCCTGCATCCTGGCAGCAGTTCTGAACTTTGTGAATTCCATAAATCAAATTCAATCAACGTGGTTCTAAATTATTTTTCTCAAATACTAGACTCACTAATCAACAACATATCCAAAATTCAATTGGATATGATTTTTCTACATTTTATTAAAAATCCCGAAATATAGCTGTCTCAGTTAAGGTACCTGCTGGAACAGTTCTACTAAAAATAATCTTTCTAAACTCATAACCATTCCAAAATCGAATCAACATATTTTTCAGTCATTCTAGACTCATAGAGGCACAACATATCAAAAATTCACTTCAAGAACATTTTTCTAAAATTAATTAAAAATCATACAAGTCACAGCCTTTACTAATCCTAAAACAGAAACAATTTCACTAAACACCAATCTTACTCTTCCATCACCAACACCAACCCAACTTCTCATCTATCAAGCAAAATCAATACTTACAATCATACCATAAGCAACTTAATCATACCACTTCAAAAGAATTGAAGAAATTAGAGAAAAGATCTTACCTTAGTTAAAAACTTCTTAAATCAACACTTGAACACTTAATCTTTCTTCAATTTAAGCTTGAAATCATCAAAACCATCACTTGTCTCTTTCTTTCTCTTTGGCTATGGAGGGCCGGCCATCAACAACAAGAAGAAGAAGAAATGATGAAGAAAACACAAGTCAAACCTTCTTTAAATATCCACCATATGATTTTATCCAAGCAATTACCAAAGTGCCCTCATTCACATAATTATCTTTTTGTCTTATATGTGCCCAATTAAGTAATTTACCAATCTCAAATAAATATCTTCTCTTGCATTGACCAAGCCTATTGACCACTTTATATGTCATATATATTAACATATACACAACATATAAATTTGTCTCTAAACCCTATTTCTTCCCAAAATACATATACATATACTTTCTCTTCTCAATTTCTTTTCTCTTACAATTTAACACATATATTCAATCCAATATGCAAAACTTCTAGGGCATAAATGAGGATATTACAATTCTCCCCCTCTAAAAAGAAATTTCGTCCTCGAAATTACCTGATATCAGCTCTGAAATAGTTGAGGATATTGCTCTCGCATAGTTTGCTCACTTTCCCAAGTTGCTTCTTCTTTTGCATGATTCTTCCAAAGAATCTTCACCAATGGCACTTTCTTGTTCCTCAATTCTTTCACATCACGTGCCAAGATAGCAACTGGTTCTTCTTCAAATGTCAAATCTGGGCTCACTTCGATAGACTCAAATGGCAACACATGAGATGGATCTGACCTGTACCTCCTCAACATAGAAACATGGAATACATTATGAATACGATCCAACTCAGGTGGCAAAGCAAGTCGATATGCAACTGGCCCAAGTCTTTCTAACACTTCATACGGCCCAATGAAGCGAGGACTCAATTTTCCTTTCCGACCGAACCTCAAAATCTTCTTCCAAGGAGATACTTTCAAAAACACCTTATCTCCAACATCAAACTGAATGTCTCTCCTCTTCAGATCTGCATAAGACTTCTGTCGGTCTGAAGCTGCTTTTAACCTATCTCGGATCAACTTCACTTTTTCCTCAGTTTCTTGAATCAAATCAGGTCCAACCAACTTATTATCTCCAAGCTCATTCCAACAAAGAGGTGTCCTACACCGTCTGCCATACAATGCTTCAAACGGTGCCATACCAATGCTGGATTGGTGACTGTTGTTGTATGCAAACTCCACCAGAGGTAAAAATCTATCCCAACTTCCAGTGAAATCAATGACACAGCTTCTCAACATGTCCTCAATAATCTGTATCACCCTCTCTGACTGTCCATCCGTCTGTGGATGAAAAGCAGTGCTGAAGTGCAGTCGAGAACCCAAAGCACTATGCAAACTCTTCCAAAATCTGGAAGTAAACCTGGGATCTCGATCAGACACTAAAGAAGTTGGAACACCATGCAGTTTCACAATCTCATGGATATACAGCTCAGCCAATCTCTCCAAAGAATAATCCATCCCCACCGGAAGGAAATGAGCTGTCTTAGTCAATCTATCCACAATCACCCATATGGCATCATGTTTCCTTTGTGTCAATGGCAACCCAGACACAAAGTCCATTGTCACTCTTTCCCACTTCCATTCTGGCACTGACAACGGTTGAAGCAACCCGGTTGGAACTTGATGCTCTGCTTTAACCTTCTGACAAGTGAGACATTTCGACACAAAATCTGCAATGTCTCTCTTCAAACCAATCCACCAATAATGCTGTCTCAAATCATGATACATCTTCGTATTACCCGGATGAATAGCAAACATAGACTGATGAGCTTCTTCCAAAATGACCCTTTTCAAATCAGCATCATCGGGTACACACAATCGGTTCTTAAACCAGAGACTCCCATCGCTCTTCACAATAAAATCTCTACCCTTTTCACTCTGACAATCTGAAACAATCTTCTGTATCTTCTTATCAGCCAACTGAGCTTCTTTGATCTGATCTAACAAAATCGGCTTTAATTGCAACTGTGCCAATAATGCACCATCAACACAAGGTACAAAACTGGCATGCAATGCTCTCAACTCAACAAGCAACGAGAGCGAGTAAACTGTTAAACCAGCTAAAGACTTCCGACTTAAGGCATCAGCAACAACATTTGCTTTACCTGGATGATAGTCAATCAAACAGTCGTAGTCTTTAATCAATTCTAACCATCTCCTCTGACGAAGATTGAGTTCTTTCTGGACACCCAAATACTTCAAACTCTTGTGATCAGTGTAGATAAAACATTTCTCCCCAAACAGATAGTGGCGCCAAATCTTTAATGCAAACACAATGGCAGCCAATTCCAAATCATGGGTTGGATAGTTAAGCTCATGCGGTTTCAACTGTCGAGATGCATAAGCTATAACTTTACCTTCTTGCATCAATACACACCCCAAACCTCTATGTGAAGCATCACTGTAGATCACATAAGGTTTACCTTCAACAGGTAAAGTAATAACAGGCGCTTGAGTTAACAATTCTCTCAACTGCTCAAAACTCGCCTGACACTGATCCGTCCACACAAATCTCACTCCCTTACGAAGCAATCTGGTGAGTGGAGTAGCTATCAAAGAAAACCCTTTCACAAACCGCCTGTAATAGCCTGCCAAACCCAGAAAACTTCTAATCTCAGTCACAGACTTGGGTGGACTCCAATTCAATATAGCTTCAACTTTGCTCGGATCAACTCTAATACCCTCTGCTGAAACTATATGTCCGAGAAAAGCTACTTGATCCAACCAGAACTCACATTTCGACAATTTGGCAAATAACTGCTTTTCTCTCAAAATCTGCAACACAATCCGCAGATGCATATCATGTTCCTCTTCATTCTGCGAATACACCAGTATATCATCAATGAAGACCACTACAAACTGATCCAAATAGGGCCTAAACACCCTATTCATCAAATCCATAAAAGCTGCAGGTGCATTCGTTAGACCGAAAGGCATAACTAGAAATTCATAATGCCCATACCTGGTCCGAAAGGCGGTCTTCGGAACATCCTCAGCTCTGACTCTCAGCTGATGGTACCCAGATCTCAAATCAATTTTAGAAAATACAGCTGCACCCTTCAATTGATCAAAAAGGTCATCAATTCTAGGCAAAGGATATTTATTTTTAATAGTCACCTTGTTCAATTGCCTATAATCGATACACAACCTCATAGTACCATCTTTCTTTTTCACAAATAGCACAGGAGCTCCCCAAGGAGAAACACTGGGGCGAATAAATCCTTTGTCCAATAACTCCTGTAATTGCACTTTCAACTCCCTTAATTCTGCTGGTGCCATTCTGTAAGGAGTAATCGAGATAGGAGTGGTACCAGGCAACAATTCGATACCGAACTCCACCTCTCTCTCAGGAGGCAATCCTGGCAACTCCTCTGGAAAAACATCAGGGAACTCTGCAACTGTGGCAATACTATCAATAGGAGAACCCTTCACTCTAGTATCCACCACATGAGCAAGATAGGCTTCACACCCCTTCCTAATCAATCTTCTAGCTGCAACAGCTGAAACAAATAAGGAGGCTAGCTGTTCCTGCTCGTTAGATACTATCACATCTCTACCATCAACAGTTCTCAAAGAAACAATTTTCTTTTTACAATCAACTACAGCTCCATGTCTAGCTAACCAATCCATGCCTAGGATCACATCATATTCCTTAAATGGCATCTCAATCAAATCTCCAAGGAACTCCTCACCCTGCACCCTCACTGCACAATCCCGGTGCACTTTACTAACCATCACACTATGCCCTAACGGATTTGTCACCAACACATCAAATCCTAGGGACTCAGCATGCACATCAAACACAGGCAAAACAGATGCACTAATATATGAATGTGTGGAACCCGGATCAATCAAAGCAAGTACTGAAATATCAAATAAAGAAAAAGTACCAGCTATGACTGCCGATGCATCTGGCTGCCTCTGCATAACATATATCCTCTGGGAAGATCCAACCTCCTCTGGTCTACCCTCCCTGGATGTAGCACCTCCTCTAGAACTGAACCCTGGTCTACCTCCTCGGCTGGCACCTCTGCCTCCTCGGCCTCCCCTCGCACTAGGTCGAGAAACTGCTGTATCAACTGACATCTGTTCCTGTCTCTCAGGACAGTCTCTCACAAAGTGATCAGGTGATCCACACCTGAAGCATACCCCTGATCTACTATACCTCCAACAAACGCCCCCATGTCTTCCACCACACTGGTTACACACAGGTAAGGTGGATCTCTGAACTCCAGGAGTAGGAGCACTCGCTACTGAAGCTGCAGGTCTAAATCTCTGCCTCTGGAACTGCACTGACCTACCCGCTGGTCTTTGGCTCCTACTACTCCGAGGAACAAAACTTCCTCTACCCCTCTTTGCAGAAGAAGACCCTGCCTCAAACTGGGGCCTCCTAACCCTAACCTCTTCCTCTGAAGCAGCTGCAATAACTTGAGCTCGCTCTACACTTCGAGCTGCTGCCACAAGCTGTGAGAAATCCTGATATCTGGATCCAGCCACTAAGCACATGATCGAGGGTCTCAATCCATCCTCAAATCGCCGACATCTATCAATCTCATTAGCAATGATACCCCCAGCATACTGACTCAGTCGAATAAACTCAACTTCATATTCAGTTACGGTCCGATGATCTTGCTTCAAATCTAGAAACTCTCTTTTCTTCCCATCTTTATACTCCCTAGGAGTATACTTCAACTCAAATTCCCTCAGAAAATCAGTGTAAGACAGTGTTGGAGGATCATCCATAGAATGGGGCACTGTCTTCCACCAGTCGTAGGCATCCTTCTGTAGCAAAGATCTTGCATAGTCAAACTTCTCCTCTGAAGTGGCTTGCAACTGCACAAATACCCTCTGAACTCTATCAAGCCACTGTTCTGCTACAGCCGGATCAACTGTACCAAAGAAATCCTCTGCTCCATATTTCCTTAGCTTATCATAGTGCCTTACTGGTACTGAAGGCTGAGGGGGGCGGAACCTCCTCCCCAGCTGGTCTACCCGACACCGAAGCAGGTGCCTCCTCAACACTATCAACTCTAGCTCCCTCAGCAGGAGCAATACTCTCGGCACTACCCTCAATCGACTGACGAGAGTGAGAATCCATCACAACCTAAGTCTGCAAACACAACAGAATACCTCTTATTAAAGATCAGAGACTGCCAATCCCAAACATGTATTTTTGTTCAAAAACTCACTTTTTAAGTAAAAATAGTCTTTTTCTTACATTTTACCTAGGTTGAGAATCTCAAACCTAGGCTCTGATACCAAAACAATTGTAACACACCTTCCCAACCTACATATGTAAGCTGAGTAGAGGCGCCACACTAACCTAATGTTGCTACCAATTTTACTTAGTCAAATTTTAGTTCCGATTTTTACAAAATTTTTGCCATAGTTTCGCCTAAAAATTGAGTCCCAAGTGTCGACAAAACCGGTTTTTTTCTTATTTTTAAAAACATTTTACACAAACCAATGCAAACAAAATCATTCTCAGTACACTCCCAATAAATCCCCCTTGTAACCTCAACTACAACCTGCAAAAAAGGATTTACACTTCTAGTACAACATAAAATAAAGGTTTTGTGACAACCCCCATATTTAAATATTACACAGCGGAAGTTATAAAATATTTACATATTTACAAATTCATATACATCAAAACTCAAGTTTTACAACACATAAAATTTATACATGATTGGCAAGTCTGCTCTGATCTTTAAGCTCCCAAAATGGATTCTTCAAGGTCTACTCTCACTAGGTCTTGATGAACTCTCGGGTTCAACTCTATCCACTCTACTACCTGCGCGATTAAACACTATCGCGCTAAGCCAACGGCTTAGTAAGATAAAACATGCTAACGGTATGCTTTAATGAAATGCAATGCCACATATGTTATTGATAAGATCAACATCATAAATATAAAGTTAACCACACAATTATGCATTTCACAAATCATAGTCATATGAGCATACCACATTTTAACATCTTTTCACATTCAACATTAATCAATCATACTCCATAACCAACATCTCATTTCATTAAACTCATAACATTATTTAGGACATTCATATAACCTTGACACCTATGGGCCCAACAAGTATTTAATACGATATTCAGAGTTCAGAGTTACTGCTTTGGTTCATAGTCACAATAATCACGCCCGTAGGCAATGTATATACATGTATCTCTATCCATGGATAGTGTAACAGACCCAGTCTCTTGGATCATCAACTCAGGAGATCCTCAACCCGGCAAGACTGTTACAAATCATATATCTCATAGTGTAACAGACCCAGTCTCTTGGACCATCAACTCAACACCTATGAGGAGGTCCTCAACCCGGCAAGACTGTTACCTTTCATCATTTCTTAGGCATGCCACCCAAATCCAGAACTCTGAAACTGAATAACATATTAAACAAACAATTCATTTCCATTCTCAATTCTCATCACATTTAGGCAAACATGCCTTCTTTCTTTCAATTACATCATCTTAGCCAATAACAATGGCTTCACATTTCTTTTCACAATATAACATCTCATTATTCAAGTATATATATATATCTCATCCATGATCACATTATATCTCACATAGCATCATTCATAACTATCAACATTTCATTCCACATTACTCATGAAACACATTACCATTCACAATGCACAACATAACATTGTTCAATCTCAACAATGCAATTAGGGCAAAGAACAATTGATTATAACATTCATTGATTCAAGTGTGTTTAAAGTGTTTAGGGTTAGGTTTAAGGACCAACCTACCTTTGGAAAACCAAAGCAATGCAAGAAGAACAAAGAATTAAAACCCTAACCATAAATAGTACATTCTGGTTTTAAACTCCATTTTATCCTTATTTTGAAACATTGTATAAAATAATCTACTTGACTAAAAATTCTAAAATTTTTACAGAATTTAGTTTTGTATCTTAAAATCATCCCTTTAAAATTTCAGATCAAACTGAACACAAAATCTTGGTCAAATAGTTCACCTAACCAGACTGCCCCAATTGCCCTGCATCCTGGCAGCAGTTCTGAACTTTGTGAATTCCATAAATCAAATTCAATCAACGTGGTTCTAAATTATTTTTCTCAAATACTAGACTCACTAATCAACAACATATCCAAAATTCAATTGGATATGATTTTTCTACATTTTATTAAAAATCCCGAAATATAGCTGTCTCAGTTAAGGTACCTGCTGGAACAGTTCTACTAAAAATAATCTTTCTAAACTCATAACCATTCCAAAATCGAATCAACATATTTTTCAGTCATTCTAGACTCATAGAGGCACAACATATCAAAAATTCACTTCAAGAACATTTTTCTAAAATTAATTAAAAATCATACAAGTCACAGCCTTTACTAATCCTAAAACAGAAACAATTTCACTAAACACCAATCTTACTCTTCCATCACCAACACCAACCCAACTTCTCATCTATCAAGCAAAATCAATACTTACAATCATACCATAAGCAACTTAATCATACCACTTCAAAAGAATTGAAGAAATTAGAGAAAAGATCTTACCTTAGTTAAAAACTTCTTAAATCAACACTTGAACACTTAATCTTTCTTCAATTTAAGCTTGAAATCATCAAAACCATCACTTGTCTCTTTCTTTCTCTTTGGCTATGGAGGGCCGGCCATCAACAACAAGAAGAAGAAGAAATGATGAAGAAAACACAAGTCAAACCTTCTTTAAATATCCACCATATGATTTTATCCAAGCAATTACCAAAGTGCCCTCATTCACATAATTATCTTTTTGTCTTATATGTGCCCAATTAAGTAATTTACCAATCTCAAATAAATATCTTCTCTTGCATTGACCAAGCCTATTGACCACTTTATATGTCATATATATTAACATATACACAACATATAAATTTGTCTCTAAACCCTATTTCTTCCCAAAATACATATACATATACTTTCTCTTCTCAATTTCTTTTCTCTTACAATTTAACACATATATTCAATCCAATATGCAAAACTTCTAGGGCATAAATGAGGATATTACAAATATGGTATGAAAAAGTGGTTTTGAGATGTCATGGGTATGGCTATTGGGTGCGTAATTCATTTTTCAGTTCAGATTTTATACCCAGAAAATTAGCCTGACAGGGATAGTCACACGCCCATGTCACTAGGCATGTCGTAGATGTTATTTTTTTAATATAAATGACAGGGGCAGTGACACGCCCATGTCACTGAGCATGTCAAAACTTCTGTAAAATGAATAAATGACAATGGTTGGTGACATGCCCATGTCACTAGGCGTGTCAAAGCTTCTGTAAAGTGGATAAATGACACTGTCAGTGATATGCCTATGTCTTTGGGCGTGTCAATTAAAGAATTTTGCCCAAAATAGTTCTTTTCCTTGTCTTTCATCCTTGATTCATGGTTTGCATTGCTATATCTTTATATATATTGAATTAAAATGTATATGTGATTATAAAGTGAATACATATTGATAAAATATGTTGATTATGCAAAATGTTGGTATGTTGATGAGTCATATGGTGAGTGTGGCTCATGATTGCATGATGAAAATATGAAATGAGAAATGCGGTTGGATATCAAGTGTGAATTATAAATGAATAATGAATTTGATAAAGATGAGATGAATATAATATTATTTTTAGTTTGAAAACTTAATATAATCTTAGTTAATAAGAAACTCCAAAGTATGGAGTATTGAATTAAGTATTATGATTTGAGAAGGAAAGAAAGGATTTGAGTTATATAATTGAGATATACAGATTTATGTTATTAATATCTTGAAATAAAACATGCCATGATGATATTGAAATACTTTATATATGAGTTGCACTATAATATTAACAATTTAATGTGAAATATGTGTATTAAGTGTGGTGCAATGTGAATAAGCTATAGAATTATAGCAAGTGATAATGTTATAAAAAAAAATGAGAAGCCATGAAATGTGTATTGATAATTGTTTTGTGTTTTGTACAAGGCATGGTCTTGGCCTTTGAGAAGATGTGCTACTATTATGATAATCATGTAATGTAAAATGTGGATATGATATTTGTTAAAGATATGTGAAGTGCAAGTTATGCACTAAAATATGAATGTAAGCCACATTGGCATTATATATGATAATGGTTGATGGAAACCATGATATGAGTTGAGATGTGAAAATATGTTGAAAAATAAATGTGTATTATGTGTACCTTATATAATATCTAGTTGTCAGAAGATTGTGTTTGGTAGTTATCATGCCATATATGATGGGATGAGACATTATGTGTCACGAATATTATTACGTCCATTAGTGGGACATATTGGTGTCACTGTGATGAGATAGGCCAAAACAATGGTTGTAGAACTAATTTATTGTATAAGGATAATTGGGTCAATGTATGTGTTTGTGGTAGACAAGAATAATATTATGAATTGTGGATGACATATAAATATATATATATATATATTTAAGTATAAATATAAAGCTAATAATAATAAAGAAAATACAAAGAATATGATGATAAATGAAGTTAGTGTTATGAGTGTGATTTTCTATAATGTATGTATATGTTGTTTATATGTACTACTAAACTTTTGAGCTTAGCGCGGTTGTGTGAATCACATAGGTGAATAGATTATTGATCTGAAAGTCAAACAGTTGTGTCACAAGAAGAGTAAGAGTGTTTTGAGACCAACTAGAAGGCGGTGCATGCATGTACAATTTTGTTATATTATATTTTGATCATATGTATATGTATATGTATATAAGTGAATTTTGAAAAGACAATGTATAATTGTATATATGTAATCAAATGAAAAGTTTAATGATTTTGAAAATGTTACTTTTAAAAGAATGAGATTTGATGATTTAAAATATTTTTTAATTAAATATATAGTTGGTGTAGAATTAAGGAAAGGGTTTAAACAACACTGTAATGTGACGTCCTTATATTTTATATGTAACACCCTTATACCAAAAAAACGTATATACACACACTCCTAGTATGTAAGACATGCATATACGGTATAAACATATCATAATCCAGTTTAATAAAAATTTTCAAATTCCCTTATTACTCAAAACATTTGTATAAAACATATGTCTACATATGAAAATACACAAAATTCTCACATTACTTAGTTATTTAAAACATCCTTTATAATTTACAATGTATATACATATGCTCCCAAAACATAATATAATATACATAATATCAAAATATACTATAAAATATAATATGTGCATACTGGCAAAGTGGCTTTGTTCTTGATGTAGCAATACGCTTCAAGCTCAACCAACAAAAGCCTAGACCTGATCTGGTCAAGCAGAACTCTCCGGCTCTACAGGATCACCCATGTCACCTGCACGATGCACTAAGCCAAAGCCTAGTGGTACAAACTTTGATAATAATAAAATTCAAATACAATGCCAATGCAGAATGTTCATATACTATGTCATAACATGATATTCAAGACAACTTTTCGATATATGCTTTCATCACTTGATAATTTACATCAACACATACACAAGTATGGGCCCAAACAACTAATACATCATTCAATTCTCAGAGTTACCATTTTAGTCCATAATGACACCATGTGTCTAGCCCCGAAGGTAAAATATCAATGTAACAGTCCAACTAGGCTTGGGCTTACGACCCAATCTTTTCACCCAGCCCAGCTTTAAGGACCAGTTTCTGAGGCTTATGATCCGGCCTTTTCACCTCAAAAATATTTTCACAGTGACGCCAAGCGTCTAGCCCCATAGGCAAATATAGGTATGCCGCCAAACACAGAACTCTGAAAATTGAATAATATACTAGACACACAATTAATTCACATTTTCCATTCTCAATTCCTTTCTCATTTTTCCATTATCAAGCTAGGCACATTGCCTCATTTATCTCATTTATATCAACACCATCATATAATCATAATGTATCTCATTTTATACAATCTAGCCATCACCAATGGCTTTATATAATATCTTTAATGTATACATAACAAATCACATTATCCAAACATTTTGGGTCATTTTCATATTTTTCACATAGTTTACATTTCATTCAATTTAGCCATTAACAATGGCTTTTCACAATGCCTAATAATGCATGCATAGCAATTCACATGTCTTATCACCCTGTTCATGAATACTTAATGTACCAAGTAGCTTAATACAATTCACATGTCTTAATGTATTATGCCAAATGTAATGCAATCACATTTCATTTATCAAGAGTTTGTACATACCTTAGAATACACTCCAAAACAAGGTTTAAAACTTCCTCTAACCTTCTCTTCCAAGTTGCCCTTTAATACTAGAGTTGGGCAAACTACTCTCTCTTAATGCTTATACCAAATGTGATCATAAACAACCATTTAATATCACATTCTAAGGCATTCTCAATATCAAATCATTTAAATAGGAATTACAAATGAAAAACAAAGAAAAGAGTTATTCTCAAGTGTCACACCCAACAATACAGGCGTGTTAGTGACTGTGTCACTAACCCAATCGCACAGAAGCTTTGACACGACCAATGACATGAGCGTGTCACTGCCCATGTCATTTATTTTACCTAATAGAAACTTTGACAAGCCCAACAACACGGGCGTGTTGATGGCAGTGTTAATTATTTTGCCTTACAAAAGCTATGACATGCTCAGAGACATGGTCGTGTTAATGGTTGTATTATCAATGTTGAACTCAACACCGTTGACATGCCCAATGATATGGCCATGTCACTGGCCATGTCAGGCAAAATCTGCATTTCATACACTTAACCATTTTAGCACAACCACTTTCAAAACTCACTTAAATTAAATCACTTCTTGAATCCAACCTTAAAATCATCATTAGCTACTTACAACAACTTCATACATACTCAAATAAGCCATTAAAACATGCTAATACACAAATCCCAATTTCCCCAAATCATATTCTTCCATAGTATTCCAAAGAGATTGCAAATTGATAAAGAACTTACCAATTAATGAAGAATCTTCAAAAACTTCACTTGAATCCTTGAAATTTCTTCAATTCTTAGTGTAGATAAGAAGAGCTCCCTCTCTTCTCTCCTCTCTCTCTTTCTATTTCACGGTAAAAGAACAAGAAGAAGAAGAAAGAAGAAAGTTCTCTTCCTTTAGTCATCCTTATATATATATATATATTAATCACTATGCACTTAATTATACAACACATATATGCAATGTATATCTTGAATATATGTATATATCTTATATTTATCATATTTACTTCAAATATCTATATATATATATATATATATATTTCAAATATACTTTCTATTAAGTCATATAATATCCTTTCATTTTTCATTTAAATCATTTATTTAATTTATCTAATTTAATTTTAATTTATTTTATTTAATTTTTTAAAAATTAAGGGTGTTAAAAAAAAAATTTTGCAAAATTACCCGTCACGATAGACAATTAACCCCAACACTAATCTTAATTCCTTATAATACTTCAAAATAACAGTAACTCTAATTCTACCAATCAATAATTTTTATACATACACTTACCATTATAACTTACTTATTTTCTTTAAACATAGCTTATGATTTCTTTTACATTCTTAAATGTCTCTTTAACCTTTCAAATATCTTTCATTAACACTCATAGTAACACAAGATACTAAAATATAATTTTCATTAGATTTCTTTACTAATAATAATTTCTTCTTCTTTAATTATTTATCATCAACATGATTTAACTCATTTCACACTTTCTGCATTAGCTCAATCATCTATTTTGAATTCTCAAATATTTTCATATTTCTCATATCATTGCCCCATGTTCCCATTTCATTTCATGTCACCATTTTATATTCACCTTGCTTATTCTTAAATCACATTCATAATGTGACTCACTTTATACATTTTATTCATTATATTATAGAATTCATCATTTTATTACTATCAACACATTAGCGCAAAATAATATGACTTTAAAGAATATTGTTTCTTATCTAAAGTGAGCCAAATATATCTTTTTCTCACTACTTTATCTATATTATACTTTATACTACATAACATTGATATACCTCTTGGATATCATATGCCAACATCAATTTATATTAGACAGTTGCCCAATGTGATGCACCTCACATAACTATACAACATTGTATGAATTATGTGAATGTCCATATTTCAAAGTAACCATATATCTACTAACCTCTAATTTATGAAATTCCAAGCTAATTTCTCCTTCCAACATCAACTTTCACTTTTGTCCTTCACCACATTAGTTTCACAATTTCACCTTACTTTGTCCTAAATAAAAATATATATTAAAATAAATCATTAATAACATACTCCAAGTCATTTAAATCTATCAAACACCAATTATTTTAATTCTTTCCAATTCCACCAAAACCCTATTTCAACACTACTACTTCGTTCAAATTACCATTCAATCTATCTATTTCCATCATTCAACCATAAATTCATTTTAATAATTATAAATATCATCATCAAAACTCTTATTTCACATAACTTACCCATAAATCTCAGTTCCACCATAACTAACTTATATCTATAACATTTTCCCATTTAGTTCAATCAAATAATGTCTAACACTTCAAAAATATAATCAATTCCAAGTTTAATCTTCCATAAACATCCCAGCAAATTTATAACAATATATTTACATTAAACTTCATTCAATTACATATTAATCTTTCAGACTCAAGCTAATCTTTTCCTCGTTAACAATATCTCAACATTTATAAATCATATTCACTTATCATCCATCTGTGTACTAACTATACATTCACTTTGATTCTTCCCTTACATTGTACAATAATGTTCTCAAGTTTCTCTTTTTTTTTATCCAATAACTACTTTCCATCAACTATTTATACCTTCCATATTTTATTCAGTAATTCACTGCCAATTTTTTTCATATTAAACAAGAAACTAATTTCTCATACTCCAAAATCATAATTAAATTCAAATACAACTCTCCCCTAAGTAAATCAATTGAACAAGATTTAAAACATGACTATTAACTTTAATTATACCGAACATCATCTATTACCTATTAAGCATTTTTTTAACCATAATGTTCATTTACTTACTCTAGTTTTTCCTCCTTCATTACAAATCTACAAACATATTTACTTCAGCAATATATATTAACAATTACTATTATATTCAATTTTTGTTTTGATTCTTTTGAATCAAAAACCAATTATTCATATTTTCATCATTTTATGATTCAATCTCCAAAGATCACTACAAATGCTTTACATTATATAATTCAAATTAAATCTTGTCCACAGTATATACACATTATATTTGTTTGCGATTAGTTCGACTAATTTTATTTATTCATCAATATTTATCTTTCAAATCACTTCCATATTTTCACTATAATAATAAAATCTAAATAGATTTCACTCTTTTTTTATTTAATTCTTTTCTTAACATTTTAAGAATTCACAACTATTCTTTTATTTTAAGAGTATATATACGTGTATATAATATATTCACTATGTTTTACATACATATATATATATTTATAACTTGATCCATAGTACATCATTTCACTAGAAGGGTTAAACTACCTTCAAATCTCACTATTCTTTCCTTTTTATATTATTAAATCCTTTCTTTCTATTGTAATCATCTAGTATCAATTAACTCTTTAACACTTCTATATATAATCTATAACGTGCATTCAATTTCCCAATAATGTTACTATCAAGTATTCCATAAGTACACAACATATAAATCTCACATTCTTACTTTCAAATCCCAATTAATTCATATATACACCTCTTTGTTTTCTTTCTCTTACTCTTAAAACTATTTAAAATCATCAATGATTCATTAATATATCATTCTTCTTACCTTGCTTGGTAAATTATCTTATTTCTTCATGAATATTGTGAAATCCACTAATCTTTTGTAATCATCTTTTATCTTTTCTTTAACCTTACACTTATTTCAAATATCCAATTACATTTATCCATACTTTCCTCAAGTTTTCTCCACATCTAAGTTTCATCATTTAATGGATCGATTTCATTTCAATTTTATAAGCAATCTTTCATCAATTATAATTGTTTCCAAGATGTATTGAATATTTCATTTAGTTGTCCTTCCATTTATTTGTTTCATAAAATTTAGTATGTTTTTTCCAATTTTACAATTCTGCCCGATTTCCAATTTCATAGCAATCTTACTTTTTAACTTTTCATTCATCATTAAATCTTCACTAAAAATTACAAACTCTTAACCATGCCTTCTAGATACATATATGGGCTTATATTCACAATTTTAGATTTTTCTAAGTTGATTTACTATATTTATAAATTATATTCTCCAAATCCATAGATTTTATTTTCTTCAATAACTACTCTGGCAACACTTATTTATCCATTTATTTCATGTCCAAACCTTAATGAAAATTTATGAAACTTTAACCATATGTTTCAGAAGCACATATGATATTGTATATAAATTTTCAGATTTTTTTTTTGAGTTTATTTGGTGTAGTTTTTAAATATGTTCCTCAGCTTTTTATTGATTTTAAATTGCTTAAACAACTCCGACAATTTGTTTTCATTTGTTTTTCTTAAATAGTAAATTATCTTTAAAAATTATGAAATTTCATATATCACATGCTAACACATAGATAAATATTTAATTAAAATTTCAAGCCCATTTACTATATCTAGATTAGTCTAAAAATTTAGATAAAATCTATTTGCAGATCATGAACAAAATTTCTAGCAACCTTCATACTCATCATATTTTTACTAATTCCATCCACTCAAATCAAATGAATAATATTTAACATACTAAAAACACAATTTAAGTTCACCCTAAACTTCCATAACTGAATCAACCAAGTATTATTTAATTCCCTTATATATAATTCTCACCAAATTACATGCTAGTCTTTCTTATTTTCAATTCTTATTCAACAATACTTTTCTTTCTCTTTTCCTCCAATCTCTTACTATATAATACTATTGTCATGACCACTTTTAACTTTAGGCATAACTCTTTTAATTCAACATTATATCATATATATAATAGTCATTTAATTTTGTATGCATATCCTTCCACAATCTTATAACTCAATTCTATTTCTTTATTCCCAAATTTGATTTCCAATAACTTATGCCTTAAACATTGTTCATATATTACGATAATGATTTATTTCAAAGAAACTAACTCCATCATCTTCTACACAATTCACTTCATAAATAATTCCTTAATGATTAATTATGTTTAATCAAAACACTACTTCTTTTAAACAATCAAATCAACTAATAATGTAATATCCCAAAGTATGCCCTAGAAGTTTGGTATAATAATTGTTGTAATTGGATTAAGTGTATATGTGTTTAATTGGAAAGAGAAAGGAAGTGAAGATAGAATGTATATGTTGTATATATAGTGATATATACAACATATACAAGTCAAAAAGTGAAGTCAAAAGATGAATAGTTAATGATTTGAAATTAATTATATTAATTAAGTGGAATTTGAGTGAGTGGAAGTGGATGGAGATATTTAGAATATTCTAATATTATAATGCTTGGAGGAGAGGGTTTTGAGGAGATAGTGGTTGAGAGTTTGACTTTGTTTCTTTGTTTTCTTCTTTCTTTCTTTCTTCTTCGTGGTTCACCTTCCTCTTCTTTTCTTTTCTTGTATTTGTTTGGCCGGTCCTCCATAGCAAGAGAGCAAGAGAGGTTTTAATCTTTCACACTCAAGATTGAAGGAAGTTCTCAAGTGATCAAGTTGGAAATTTAAGAGTTTCTCCATCTTTGGTAAGTTTTCTACTTGATTCTTTGATTTTCTTTGAGTTTGTGAGTTGAGGTTAGGGTTGATATGTGTTTGTTTGATTGTGGTGTGTTTAAGAGTTTTTAGTTCAATTGATTTTGGATTTTGGGGTTGAATTGAAGGAAAGAGTAAGTTTGTTGGAAGAGAAAGTGTTGTGGTTGTGTTTTGGGTTTGTGGTGATGATTATGATTATGATTTTTGTTTGATGTATGTTTTGAGTTGTTTTGGTGTTTTTGCAAGTTTGTTATGGTTTTTGGGTGTGTTTAGTTAAGTTGGTTTGGAGTGGATAATGGTGGAAGTAAGAGGTTTGTTGGATGTGTTGTGGTTGTTGCCGGAATCTGAATTTTTGGCCTGACACGCCCATGAGCACGGCCAAGTCTTTGGGCATGTCAATGGTTCTGTGTTGCAGTAACCTAAGTGTTGAGTATTCTTGGAGGAGGAAGTGTATAGATTGGTGTGAGTTGGTTTTGAGGTAAGTACAAACTACATGGTTGCATAGATTTACATGATTTTGATACTTAACATATTTGGTTGTACCTATGTTAAGTAATTGATTACATTATTAATACATTTGATGAATGTTATGATTTGTATAATGTGAATGATTGATGAGCATTTAAAATATATGTTAATGCAATTGGTTATGTACAATTGAATGATGAATTGAGATATAATGAATTGTGAAGCCAATGTGATTGGTTATGATGAGTCAAATTAAATAAGTGGGGCATGTTTGCCTAGATGAGGATATTCAATGCATTTAATTATGTATACTCTATTGATGAGATGAGGAGCCATGGTTGTTGGCTATAATGATAATGATGCAAATGAGATTATTGATAGGCTGCAAATCCAACATGTTTATTACTTTGTTTTTGTGCTTAATTGATGTTATTCACATTGAAAAGAAGAGCTTTTACTTGGTTTTTATTATTCTGGAAAGGAACGGTGGATTTGCAATAAAGATGCTTATTTGGAGCTGGATTGGAAGTATTGGAGCAAAGGACATGAAGCTGAATTTTCCTTGTGACAGATTGTTAGATTGGCAGCAAAGGCATTAGCCTTGCCCAAGGCTAATGGCCAGGCAGACCTGAACGGGCTGATTTAATTAAGTGACGGACCCACGCGTTTTAGTGGTATTTGAGGACTTCTAAACTGACTTGTAATAGGATTTAAGTAGTTTTTAGTGGGCTTTTTTGTTATATTAGGTTGGCCCCACCCTTTATTAAGTATTTAAGTTATTTTTAGGGTTTTGGGAGGATACTTTTTACCTCCTCTTGGATGATTGCGAATTTAGATTATCTTTTACAGAATTCTTGTTGTTCTTCCATGGCCATGCATGGCTAAAGTCTTTCTTTCAGTCGAAGGTTAATTCAACGTTGATTTTCTAATGGATTGTGAGATTTAATGTGCTTTATCTTTGCTTTTTGATTCATATTGTATTTATGTTTTCTCTTTGATTATTGGGGTGAGAATCATCCATAGTGGATATCTATTATTTGTTTTAACAGGGCCCGTTATTCATCTAATAGGTTTCTGCACAACCAATCAATTAGGTTTAATCCGTAATTGTTAATCTGAGTTGATAAAAGTGGTAGTCAATATAATTCAATTGCGTCAAAGCCTTAGGGTTATATTGTGGGAAAACAAAATCTGATCTAAATGGATTCTCGTAGTTTCTGTTGGTCAGGGCAGGGTTCTATTAATTTTTAACGCTATTAACGGCTAAATCCTTCGTCGTACTTAGGGTTGCTAGTTAATTAGGGATTATTATTAGGTCGTACCTTAATAATCTAATACTAAGGTAGAATTGGTTGGTAGGACGTTCCTCTTTGACTATAACTTGTCTACAATAATGAGTTGAAAAGCTATCTTGAAATCAATGATCAATCCAAATGAATTTCATACCGCGAATTACCTTTGACTGAGTTGTCTTCCATTGTTTCAAGTTTTTAATTATTTTTGCTGTCCTAATTTCGTTCTTGATCACTTCTTTAACTTAATTTCGTTTTATTTTTCATAAATATAAAACCCTCCATTTTTATTTTATTTTTCTTAAATTACAGCAGGTCAGGTTTTGGTTAGTCTTGGGCAAGGCTAGTCTCCAGGGTTCGACCCTTCTCACCCTATTTACAGTATTTTGTGTTGTTTTGTTAGGAAGAGCAGGTTATTTATTTTTGGTGGTTTCGACACCCATCAATTATTGAGGCATGGTTGCCTAAGTGATGATGAGAAAATGAGAATGAAATTGATAATGAAATAATGAATGAATTGTGTGTCTAATGTGTTATTCCACTTTCAGAGTTTTGTTGTTGGTGGCATGCCTATAGTAACAATCTCTTGAAGTTAGGTTGGGCTTGATCCTTGAAGCCAAGTTGGGTTGAAGTTTAGCATGCTTAACTCCCCTTGAAGCTTGGTTGGGTCTAGTCCTTGAAGGCTAATTGAGATGTTACAACCCTTGAAGCTAGGTTGGGTTTGGTTCTTGAAGCCAAGTTGGGTTGATACTTAGCATGCTTTGTTCCCCTTGAAGCTTGGTTGAACCTAAATCCTTGAAGCCTAGTTGGGATAATGATAATGATGAATGTGATAATTAAACCAAAACATTAACTCTGAAAGTTGAATGGCATATTAGTGTCTTTTGGGCCCATGCTTGTCTTTGTTTTTAATGTGATTCTTGAATTGTGAAATCAATGAATAATGAGATACATGATGTGTAACATGTTTATGAATGCGGCATGGGAAGCTATGTTGAGTAATGAAACTATGAAGATACAACATGAATGTTTTGATATGATATTGAACAATGTAAGGTTTTAAAATATAATATCCTTTTTAATGGTGTATGAAAATTGATTGTGTGACAATGGCATTGCATTGAAGCATACTATTATTATAGTTTGTACCACTAAGTCGTTGGCTTAGCGCGAGTGTGATTCGTCGCGCAGGTGACAGGGAAGAACCGGAGAGTTCCTCTAGGCCGAGTAGAGTCTAGGTTTTGAGGTGTTGATAGTGGAGCTTAAAGATCAAAGACATACTACCAAACATGTATATATTTTATGTTTTGTAAAACTTGAGTTTTGATGTATATGTATTTGTAAATATTTGTTATATTTTTCGCTGCGTTTTGAATAAACATTTTATCTTTTGTGTTTTATAATATAACTTAAATGTTTTGAGTCTGCTTATATTATTTAAAAGAAGTGAGTCATTTGTTAGTAAACCGTGGCATTCCTATATTCAGTATACGTATATTACGATCGTAATAGCATGCTGTGTACGTATGCGGGGTATAGGGGTGTTACAATTGTTTTGGTATCAGAGCCTAGGTTTGAGATTCTCAACCTAGGTCAATTGTAAGAAAAAGGAAATTTTGAGTTTTAAAATACGGTTTTTTAAATAAGATACATGTTTTGGTATTGGCAGTCCTTGATCTTTAATGAGGTATATTCTGCTGTATTTGCAGAGATTGGTAGTGATGGCGTCCCATTCACGTCAGTCTGTAGAAGGTTGTGCGGAGAGTGTAGCTCCTGAAGAGGGTAGAGATGGAGCTAGGGTTGAGAGAGTTAGTGAGGCACCTGTTTCTGTGCCAGAGAGATCAGCTGCTGAGGAGGTTCCGCCGGGTTGGTTAAGGCATATGGTAGAATTGTTGAGGGGAGCTCCCGTACAACAGCCACCACCGCCACCACAGCCTCAAGTGCCGGTGAGGCATTATGATAAATTGAGGAAGTATGGGGCTGAGGATTTCTTGGGCACTACAGATCCTGCAGTAGCTGAGCAGTGGTTGGATAAAGTGCAGAGGATATTTATCCAGTTGCAAGCTACTCCAGATGAGAAATTTGATTATGCTAGATCCTTATTGCAGAAGGATGCTTATGATTGGTGGAAGACGGTTCCTCATGCCATGGATGATCCACCTACATTATCTTATAGGGATTTTCTGAGGGAGTTCGAACAGAAATATACTCCGAGGGAGTATAAAGATGTTAAGAAGATGGAATTCCTGAATTTGAGGCAAGACAACCGGACAGTGACAGAGTATGAGATAGAGTTCATCCGGTTGAGTCACTATGCCGGTGGGATTATCTCTGATGAGATCGACCGATGCAGGAGGTTTGAGGAGGGGTTGAGGCCCTCTATTATGTGCATTGTTGCTGGTTCTCGATACCAGGATTTCTCTCAACTAGTTGCAGCAGCTAGAAGTGTTGAGAGAGCACAAGGTATTGCAGCAGCTACTACTGAGGAGGAGACCAAAGTGAGAAGATTCCAGTTTGAGGCAGGATCTTCATCTATGAAGAGAGGCCGAGCAAGTTTTATTCCAAGGACCAGTAGGAGCCAGAGGCAGTCTGGTAGGTCAGTTCAATATCAAAGACAGAGACCGAGACCTACAGTTTCTGTAGCTAGTACTCCGACTCCAGTGGTTCAAAGATCTACTCCTTCTGTATGTGTTCATTGTGGTAGGACCCATGGGGGTGCTTGTTGGAAGACGGGTGGATCAGGAGTATGCTTTAGATGTGGGTCACCAGCTCATTTTATTAAAGATTGCCCTGAGATGCAGGATGATAGACGGACTGATACTGCAACTTCTCGACCCAGTGTCAGCAGACGTGGTCGAGGGGGCAGAGGTTTCAGTAGAGGTGGTAGACCTGGGTTTAGTCAGAGGGGAGGATCTTCATCCAGAGGCAGTAGGCCAGATGAGGCCGGATCTTCTCAGAGAGTGTATGTGATGCAGAGGCAGCCGGATGCTTCAGCAGTTATAGCGGGTACATTTTCTTTATTTGATATTCCAGTTCTTGCTTTGATTGATCCAGGATCTACTCATTCATACATAAGTGCATCCATTTTGCCTGTGTCTAAATTGCATTCAGAGTCCTTAGGATTTGATGTTTTGGTAACAAATCCTTTAGGACATAGTGTTGTGGTGAGTAAGGTACATCGTGACAGTGCAGTGGTAGTGCAAGGTGAAGAGTTTTGTGGTGATTTAATTGAAATGCCTTTTAAGGAATATGATTTGATCTTAGGCATGGATTGGTTGTCTAAGCATGGAGCTGTGGTAGACTGTCAAAAAAAATGTGTTACTTTAAGAACCAGTGATGGTAGAAATGTGATGGTGTCTAGTGAGCAGAGACAACTTGCATCCTTGTTTGTATCAGTTGTAGCAGCTAGAAAGTTGATTAGAAAAGGGTGTGATGCTTATCTTGCTCATGTTGTGGATACCAGAGTAGTGGGTTCTCAACTTGACAATATAACCACAGTTGCAGATTTTCCAGATGTGTTTCCTGAGGAGTTGCCAGGGTTACCCCTGATAGAGAGGTTGAGTTTGGTATTGATTTGTTGCCTGGTACCACTCCCATCTCTATCACTCCTTATAGAATGGCACCTGTTGAGTTGAGAGAGTTGAAGGTGCAGTTGTAGGAGTTGTTGGATAAAGGGTTTATTCGCCTTAGTGTTTCTCTGTGGGGAGCTCCTGTTTTTTTTGTGAAGAAGAAGGATGGTACTATGAGGTTGTGCATTGATTATAGGCAATTGAACAAAGTGACTATCAAGAATAAGTATCCTTTGCCTAGAATTGATGATCTCTTTGATCAACTGAAGGGAGCAGCAGTGTTTTCCAAGATTGATTTGAGATCGGGGTACCATCAGTTGAGGGTTAGAGCTGAAGATATTCCTAAGACAGCTTTCCGCACAAGGTATGGGCATTATGAGTTCTTGGTGATGCCTTTTGGGTTGATGAATGCACCTGCAGCTTTCATGGATTTGATGAATAGGGTGTTTAGGCCCCATCTGGATCAGTTTGTGGTGGTTTTCATTGATGATATTTCGGTGTATTCACGTAATGAAGAGGATCATGACAAGCATCTACGAATTGTATTGCAGACCTTGAGAGAGAAGCAATTGTATGCTAAGCTATCGAAGTGTGAGTTTTGGCTTGATCAAGTGACTTTTCTGGGTCATATAGTTTCAGCAGATGGTATAAGAGTTGATCTGAGTAAAGTTGAGGCTATTTTGAATTGGAGTCCACCGAAGTCTGTGACTGAAGTTAGAAGTTTTCTGGGTTTGGCACGGTTTGTGAAGGGTTTTTCTTTGATAGCTACTCCACTTACCATATTACTTCGAAAAAGAGTTAGATTTGTGTGGACAGATCAGTGTCAAGCTAGTTTTGAGCAGTTGAAAGAGATGTTGACTCAAGCTCCTGTTCTTACTTTACCTATGGAAGATAAACCATATGTGATTTACAGTGATGCTTCATATAATGGTTTAGGTTGTGTTTTGATGCAAGAGGGCAAAGTTGTAGATTATGCTTCTAGGTAGTTGAAGCCGCATGAGCTTAATTATCCGACGCATGATTTGGAGTTGGCAGCTATCGTGTTTGCTTTGAAGATTTGGCGACACTACTTGTATGGAGAGAAGTGTTTTATCTATACGGATCATAAGAGTTTGAAATATTTGGGTGTTCAGAGGGAGTTGAATCTTCGGCAAAGGCGATGGTTAGAGTTGATCAAAGACTACGACTGCTTGATTGATTATCATTTGGGTAAGGCGAATGTTGTTGCGGATGCCTTAAGTAGGAAATATTTGGCAGGTTTGACTGCGTATTCGCTCTAGTTGCTTGTTAAGTTGAGAGCGTTGCATGCTAATTTTAAATCATGTGATGATGGTGCATTGTTGGCTCAATTACAATTGAGACCGATATTGTTGGATCAGATTAAAGAGGCTCAATTGGCAGATGAGAAAATTCAGAAGATTGTGTCAGATTGCCACAATGGAGAAAGTAAAGATTTCCATGTAAAGTGATGGTAGCCTTTGGTTTAAAGATAGGTTGTATATTCCTGATGATGCTAGTTTAAGAAAGATTATTTTAGAGGAAGCACACCAATCGGTCTTTACTATGCATCCTGGAAGTACAAAGATGTATCAGGATTTGAAGCAGTATTATTGGTGGTCAGGTATGAAGAGAGACATAGCGGAGTTTGTATCCAAGTGTCTCACGTGTTAGAGGGTAAAAGCTGAGCATCAAGTTCTAACTGGGTTACTTCAACCTTTAACAGTGCCTGAATGGAAATGGGAGAGAGTGACAATGGATTTTGTGTCTGGTTTGCCATTGACTCAGAAGAAGCATGATGCTATTTGGGTGATTGTTGATCGATTGACAAAGACAGCTCATTTTCTTCCAGTTCGGACGGACTATTCTCTTGAGAGACTGGCTGAGTTGTATATTAGTGAGATAGTGAAGTTGCATGGAGTCCCAATTTCTTTGGTGTCTGATCGAGATCCACGGTTTACTTCAAGATTTTGGAAGAGTTTGCATGGTGCTTTGGGTTCTCGATTGCACTTTAGCACTGCTTTTCATCCTCAGACAGATGGACAATCAGAGAGAGTAATGCAGATTATTGAGGATATGTTGAGAAGCTGTGTATTTGATTTCTCTGGAAGTTGGGACAGATTTTTGCCACTTGTGGAATTTGCTTACAACAACAGTCATCAATCCAGTATTGGTATGGCACCATTTGAGGCATTGTATGGTAGAAGATGTAGAACGCCTTTATGTTGGAATGAACTTGGAGAAGGCAAATTAGTTGGTCCTAATTTGGTTAAAGAGACAGAAGAGAAAGTGAAGATAAGTTGGGATCGGTTAAAAGCAGCTTCAGACCGACATAAATCTTATTCAGATTTGAAGAGGAGAGACATAGAGTTTGATATTGGAGATAAAGTATTTTTGAAAGTATCTCCTTGGAAAAAGATTTTAAGATTTGGTCGAAGAGGGAAGCTGAGTCCTCGTTTTATTGGACCTTATGAAGTTTTAGAAAGAGTTGGACCAGCTGCTTATCGTCTTGCTTTGCCGCCTGAGTTGGATAGAATCCATAATGTCTTCCATGTTTCTATGTTGCGGAGGTACAGATCAGATCCATCTCATGTTTTTCCAGTTGAATCCATTGAGGTGAGTTCAGATCCGACATTTGAAGAAGAACCAATTGCTATTTTGGCATATGGAATGAAAGAGTTGAGACATAAGAAAGTGCCCATTGTGAAAGTTCTTTGGAAGAATCATGGTAGAGAAGAGTCAACTTGGGAGAGTGAGCAAGCGATGCAAGATCAATATCCTCAATTGTTTCAGACATGAGATCAGGTAATTTCGAGGACAAAATTTCTTTTTAGAGGGGAGAATTGTAATATCCCAAATTATGCCCTAGAAGTTTGGTATAATAATTGTTGTAATTGGATTAAGTGTATATGTGTTTAATTGGAAAGAGAAAGGAAGTGAAGAGAGAATGTATATGTTGTATATATAGTGATATATACAACATATACAAGTCAAAATGTGAAGTCAAAAGATGATTAGTTAATGATTTTAAATTAATTATATTAATTAAGTGGAATTTGAGTGAGTGGAAGTGGATGGAGATATTTAGAATATTCTAATATTATAATGCTTGGAGGAGAGGGTTTTGAGGAGATAGTGGTTGAGAGTTTGACTTTGTTTCTTTGTTTTCTTCTTTCTTTCTTTCTTCTTCGTGGTTCACCTTCCTCTTCTTTTCTTTTCTTGTCTTTGTTTGGCCGGTCCTCCATAGAAAGAGAGCAAGAGAGGTTTTGATCTTCCATACTCAAGATTGAAGGAAGTTCTCAAGTGATCAAGTTGGAAATTTAAGAGTTTCTCCATCTTTGGTAAGTTTTCCACTTGATTCTTTGATTTTCTTTGAGTTTGTGAGTTGAGGTTGGGGTTGATATGTGTTTGTTTGATTGTGGTGTGTTTAAGAGTGTTTGGTTCAATTGATTTTGGATTTTGGGGTTGAATTGAAGGAAAGAGTAAGTTTGTTGGAAGAGAAAGTGTTGTGGTTGTGTTTTGGGTTTGTGGTGATGATTATGATTATGATTTGTGTTTGATGTATGTTTTGAGTTGTTTTGGTGTTTTTGCAAGTTTGTTATGGTTTTTGGGTGTGTTTAGTTAAGTTGATTTGGAGTGGATAATGGTGGAAGTAAGAGGTTTTTTGGATGTGTTGTGGTTGATGCCGGAATCTGGATTTTTGGCCTGACACGCCCATGAGCACAGCCAAGTCTTTGGGCGTGTCAATGGTTCTGTGTTGCAGTAACACGTCCAGTGACACGCCCATGTCACTGAGCGTGTCATAGCTACTGTGTGGGTGAAGGATTGGCACGGCCATGAGCACGCCCATGTTGTTGGACTTGTCAATGTTTCTGTGAGACAGAATGTATTACACATTCAGTGACACGCCCGTGGTTCTGAACGTGTCAAAGCTTCTGTGTTGTGGAGTTAGGGCACGATCAGGGACACACCTGTGTTGTTGAGCGTGTCATGTTTAGAGTTTGCTCTAGTTGGTTCTTAGCTTTATTATCTTATATGTATTTCTAAGTGAGTGTGTATGATTACCTTTGGTTTAGGTTGTGAAGAAGTTGAATTGCCCTAACCTAAGTGTTGAGGATTCTTGGAGGAGGAAGTGTATAGATTGGTGTGAGTTGGTTTTGAGGTAAGTACAAACTACATGGTTGCATACATTTACATGATTTTGATACTTAACATATTTGGTTGTAACTATGTTAAGTAATTGATTACATTATTAATACATTTGATGAATGTTATGATTTGTATAATGTGAATGATTGATGAGCATTTAAAATATAGACAAATATAGGCATGCCGCTAAACACAGAACTCTAAAATTGAATAAAATACTAGACACACAATTAATTCACATTTTCCATTCTCAATTCCTTTCTCATTTTTTCATTATCAACTAGGCACATTGCCTCATTTATCTCATTTAAATCAACATCATCATATAATCATAATGTATCTCATTTTATACAATCTAGCCATCACCAATGACTTTACATAATATATTTAATGTATACACAACAAACCACATTACCCAAACATTTTGGGTCATTTTCATTTTTTGCACATAGTTCACATTTCATTCAATTTAGCCATTAACAATGGCTTTTCACAATGCCTAATAATGCATACATAGCAATTCACATGTCTTAGCACCATGTTCATGAACACTTAATGTATCAAGTATCTTAACACATTTTTCATCCAAATGTGTTAGGCCAAATGTAATGCAATCACATTTCATTTATCAAGAGTTTGTACATATCTTAGGAAACACTCCAAAACAAGGTTTAAAACTTTCTCTAACCTTCTCTTCCAAGTTGCCCTTCAACACTAGAGTTAGACAAACTACTCTCTCTCAATGCATATACCAAATGTGATCATTAACAATCATTTAATATCACATTCTAAGGCATTCTCAATATCAAATCATTTAAATAGGAATTACAAATGAAAAACAAAGAAAATAGTTATTCTTAAGTGACACACCCAACAACACGGGTGTGTTACTGACTGTTTCACTAACTCAATCACACAGAAGCTTTGACAAGTCCAATGATATGGGTGCGTCACTGCCCGTATCATTCATTCTACCTTACAGAAACTTTGACATGCCCAACAATACGGGCGTGTTTATGGCAGTGTCAATTATTTTGCCTTACAGAAGCTATGACACGCTCAGGGACATAGCCGTGTTAATGGTCGTGTTATCAATGTTGAACTCAATACCGTTGACACACCCAACGACATGGCCATGTCACTGGCCGTGTCAGGCAAAATCTACATTTCGTACACTTAACCATTTTAGCACAACCACTTCCAAAACTCACTTAAATTCAATCACTTCTTCAATCCAACCTTAAAGTCATCATTAGCTATCCACAACAACTTCATACATACCCAAATAAGCCATTAAAATATGCTAATACACAAATTCCAATTTCCCCAAATCATATTCTTCTATAGTATTCCAAAGAGATTGCAAAATTGATAAAGAACTTACCAATTAATGAAGAATCCTCAAAAACTTCACTTGAATCCTTGAAATTTCTTCAATTCTTAGTGTAAATAAGAAGAGTTTCCTCTCTTCTCACCTCTCTCTCTCTCTATTTCACGGTAAAGGAACAAGAAGAAGAAGAAAGAAGAAACTTCTCTTCCTTTAGTCATCCTTATCTATATATATATATATATATATTTAATTGTACATCCCTTTTGCTCTGATACCAGCAAAAAATAATGGATCGTAAGGGGAAACTAAAAAAAAATAAAAGATTTAATTCTAGCAGAAGACAATCAGGCATAAGCCCCATTCTTATATCTAAATAGATAATAAAAATTCAAATAAATAAATATATAAATGTAAAAGACTATATTAAAATAAAATAAATACTTTATTAATAATGAAAAATATAAAAAATATATATATTCGGATATACTGGTGTAACACCCTTATACCCTATATACGTACAATACATATTTCTAGCATATGTAAAATACGCATATACGGTACAAAAATGTCACAGACCGGTTTAAAAAAATTTCACATTTCCAATTTAAAATTTTAAATTCTAAATATATAAAAATTAAATAGAATATAAATATTCTTTACTTATTATAAGAAACCAAAATAAATAATATATATATAAATCTCTGGGAAAAATTCGCCAGAGTTTTGTCTGTATTTTGGACATCTCAAAATTTATCAAAACACAACCTGTAAAAAAAAATAAAACACTCTCAAATAATTTCCACTTACCATCTCAACCATACTTCTCAATTTCACCAAATTTCTCAAACATTTATACATATAGATATATATAATTTAAAACACACTTACTCTCCCATTTCAAATACATTGACCCAAACATTCTTTATAATATACAATACGTAAAATTAAAAACATAATATATTATGCATAAAACTCAAAATGTACAATAACATAAAAATATATACATGCTGCAGGCAGTGTTTCTGATCTCTATAGCAACTCTACAAGCTCAACTACAAGTCTAGACCCGACCTGGTCTAGAAGAACACTCTGGCTCAACTGGGTCTACCCTTTCACCTGCGCGATGAAAACAATCGCGCTAAGCCAAAACCTAGTGATACAAACTTTGATAATAACAATATAACTCAATGCAAACCAAATGCACAATGCATATAGATGTCACATCAATCCACTTTCTTATATTTTTCAAATATTTCATAAGCACAACTCATAACATTATATTACTCAATTGTATCATAATTCATAATTTACAGTAAAACAAAGACAAGCATGGACCCAAAAAGGATCTAATATGCTATTCATAACCCAGAACTCTGAAAATTGAATAACATACTATGCACACAATTTATTCATATTTCTCATTATTAATCTCTTTCTCATTTTTACATATTCAATCTAGGCACATTGCCTTATTTTCACTTTTTTTTTTCACTTTTCTCATTTTTCACATCTTTCTCATTTTTCTCACTTTTCTCATTTTTATCAATATCAATTCATTTCATTATTACACATATATGACATTACAAATGTCATAGCATATTATTCAAACGCAATCAATGAGCCAAGTAGCTTAACATATTTTTCAACCAAAATGTGTTAAGTCCAAATCTTATGCAAATATAGACATTATATTCAATGTTTGTACATACCTCCACTAGCAACCTAAAGCAAGCTAAAAGCAACCTTCAATCCAATCTTTCCAACTTGCCCTTCATCACTTGGATGAAGCAAATCAACCTCTCTCAATACCTAAACCAAATGTGATAGCAAATAATCATTTAGTATCACATTTAATGGCATTTCCAACATTAAACCATAATTACACATCACTCCTATAAATTTCCAAAAATTTAGCCTTTCCTTACTTCAACATTAGAATTCCATTCTACTACAATTAAATTAGTGTTTTAAGTTTATTTATATTATTAAAAACATATTTTAATACATTTAAATCATTTACATAATAAAAATACACTCTTATACACAAAATCTCAAAAATGGCATAACCTTCCCCCATTGAAGGTTTTCCATTCCAACACAATCCATTACTCATTCCAAGCTTATATTCATCACTTTTAACACTAAACAACATGCTTAAACAAATAAAATCACACAATTCAACCACTTTGGAAAATCACTTTTCAAAACCCTAAATCTCCACTTCCATTCTCAAACTCCAACCCAACACCACCAAATCCAATATTTGACTTTAAAATACTTGTTTATGAATCAAAACAACTCATTTGGAGTCAATTTGTACAGTTAAAGTTCATGTTTTCAAAACCCCAAAAATCCATAACCCTAAATTCTCTCTCTTCACCATTCTTTAACCAAACTCCATCATCTCTTCAATCTAACCTTAGAATCATTGTTAGCTACCCAAAATAACATCATACATACTAATTCCAACAATTATAACATATTACATCAAAATCTCAAAAATCACATAATCCAAATTTCCAAGGAATTCAAAGAAAATATATGGAAACTTACTAATTTTGGTAGAAATCACCAAAATCCACTTGAAACTTGTTAATTCCTTCAATTTATGGAGTATGGAAGAAGCAAAATCCTTGGTCTTCAAGCTCCCATGGAAGACACGTCCTTGAAGAAGAAGAAGAAGAAGAAGAAGATTTTTAATATTCTTTTACTTCCACCTTTTTTTTAACCACATATATATATATATTAAAATAATTTAATATTTAATATTTAATTATTTTTTTAATAAATTAAACGTCATAATTTTCCTCTTCCATTCAAAAATAATTTATTTTTGAATTATTTTATTAATTTTGAATTCTACGTCTCTTCTCTTTAAATCTAAATAGGATAAATGTAACACCCTTATACCCTATATACGTACAATACATATTTCTAGCATATGTAAAATACGCATATACGGTATAAAAATGTCACAGACCGGTTTAATAAAAAAATTTTACATTTCCAATTTTAAATTTTAAATTCTAAATATATAAAAATTAAATAGAATATAAATATTCTTTACTTATTATAAGAACCCAAAATAAATAATATATATAAAAATCTCTGGGAAAAATTCGTCAGATTTTTGTCTGTATTTTAGACATCCCAAAATTTATTAAAACACAACCTGCAAAAAAAAAAAGAAAACACTCCCAAATAATTTCCAAACACCATCTCAACCATACTTCTCAATTTCATCAAGTTTCTCAAACATTTATACATATAGATATATATAATTCAAAACACACTTACTCTACCATTTCAAATACATTGACCCAAACATTCTTTATAATATACAATACATAAAATTAAAAACATAATATATTATGCATAAAACTCAAAATGTACAATAACATAAAAATATATACATGCTGCAGGCAGTGTTTCTGATCTCAATAGCAACTCTACAAGCTCAACTACAAGTCTAGACCCGACCTGGTCTAGAAGAACTCTCTGGCTTAACTGGGTCTACCCTGTCACCTGCGCGATGAAAACAATCGTGCTAAGCCGAAGCCTAGTGGTACAAACTTTGATAATAACAATATAACTCAATGCAATACCAAATGCACAATGCATATAGATGTCACATCAATCCACTTTCTTATATTTTTCAAATATTTCATAAGCACAACTCATAACATTATATTACTCAATTGTATCATAATTCATAATTCACAGTAAAACAAAGACAAGCATGGACCCAAAAAGAATCTAATATGCTATTCAAATTTCAGAGTTACTGCTTTGGTCCATAATGACACCATGTATCTAGCCCCGTAGGCAATATATCCATGGATAATGTAACAGCCCCAGTCTCTTGGACCTCGACCCAGCTAGACCCTTAGGCCCCAGTATCTTGGTCCTCAACCCTGCTAGACTGCTACAGTTTTTGAGGCTTATGACCTAGTCTTTTCACACCCAAAACATCATATTTATTAGCTGGCCTAGCTTACGACCCAGTCTTTTCACCATTCCAGTGTGTAGCCTGTAGGCAATCATAGGCATGCCACCAAACCCAGAACTCTGAAAATTGAATAACATACTAGGTACACAATTTATTCATATTTCTCATTATTAATCTCTTTCTCATTTTTACATATTCAATCTAGGCACATTGCCTTATTTTCACTTTTTTTTCTCACTTTTCTCATTTTTCACATCTTTCTCATTTTTTTCACTTTTCTCATGTTTATCAATATCAATTCATTTCATTATTACACATATATGACATTACAAATGTCATAGCATATTATTCATACACAATCAATGAACCAAGTAGCTTAATACATTTTTCAACCAAAATGTGTTAAGTCCAAATCTTATGCAAATATAGACATTATATTCAAAGTTTGTACATACCTCCACTAGCAACCTAAAGCAAGCTAAAAACAACCTTCAATCCAATCTTTCCAACTTGCCCTTCACCACTTGGATGAAGCAAATCAACCTCCCTCAATTCTTAAACCAAATGTGATAGCAAATAATCATTTAGTATCGCATTTAATGGCATTTCCAACATTAAACCATAATTACACATCACTCCTACAAATTTCCAAAAATTTAGCCTTTCCTTACTTCAACATTAGAATTCCATTCTACTACAATTAAATTAGTGTTTTAAGTTTATTTATATTATTAAAAATATATTTTAATACATTTAAATCATTTACATAATAAAAATACACTCTTATACACAAAATCTCAAAAATGGCATAACCTTCCCCCATTGAAGGTTTTCCATTCCAACACAATCCATTACTCATTCCAAGCTTATATTCATCACTTTTAACACTAAACAACATGCTTAAACAAATAAAATCACACAATTCAACCACTTTGGAAAATCACTTTTCCAAAACCCTAAATCTCCACTTCCATTCTCAAACTCCAACCCAACACCACCAAATCCAATATTTGACTTTAAAATACTTATTTATGAATCAAAACAACTCATTTGGAATCAATTTGCACAGTTAAAGTTCATGTTTTTAAAATCCCAAAAATCCATAACCCTAAATTCTCTCTCTTCACCATTCTTTAACCAAACTCCATCATCTCTTCAATCTAACCTTAGAATCATTGTTAACTACCCAAAATAACATCATAAACACCAATTCCAACAATTATAACATACTACATCAAAATCTCAAAAATCACATAATCCAAATTTCTAAGGAATTCAAAGAAAAGAGATGGAAACTTACTAATTTTGGTGGAAATCACCAAAAATCTACTTGAAACTTGTTAATTCCTTCAATTTATGGAGTATGGAAGAAGAAAAATCCTTGGTCTTCAAGCTCCCATGGAAGACACATCCTTGAAGAAGAAGAAGAAGAAGATTTTTAATATTCTTTTCCTTTCATCTTTTTTTTTAACCACATATATATATATATATATTAAAATAATTTAATATTTAATATTTAATTATTTTTTTAATAAATTAAAAGTCCTAATTTTCCTCTTCCATTCAAAAATAATTTATTTTTAAATTATTTTATTAATTTTGAATTTATAAGATTTAATGAACAAAATACCCTTTTCTTTTAAAAAGTGTTGACTTTTATATATGTTATGTATATTTTTCATATGTATCACATATATATACCACTTTTTCATTTAAAATTCCTTTATTTTTCATTTAAAGTCATTAATTTAATTTATCCTTTTAAATTATAATTTATTTTATCAAATTTTTTCAAAAATTAGAAATTTTCAAAAATTTTAGGATGTTACAACTGGTACGTGAATTTATTACACCCAAGTACATATAGGAATACTGTCCATTCGGATTCAGCTCCTAAATTTATATCTGAGTTTCCATCTGATATACCAATAAATCTTATAGTTATACAAATATACAAGAATATGAAACTATAAAAAGAAAACATATTATTAGTATATTACTTTTCGTTATACCAGGTATCACAGGCTTAAAAATTCTGCTCATAGCCAGTAGTCGTCGCAACCGGGTGTCTAGCTTATACTAATAATTCTTTAAAATATAAAAATTGCAAGTAATATAGATTTAAAACAAGTTTCTAATGTACCAAATCAGAACAAGCTACAGGTACAGAGCATACTTATACAATACAGAATTTAAAAACTTTAAAGTATAAATAATACAACTTACAAGAGATATTTACAACAGTAGAGATGCAGGTATGGAAGAATGTCTATATGTGAAAGAGAAAAGGGAAGGAGGTAATCTAAGTCTTCAAGAGCTCCTAAGGGTTCTGGAAGTTCAGAAGTATCTTCAAGCTTCAGAAAACAACTCCTTAAATAGACAGAGAGCTTTAATTTTTACACTATTCTCGTCACATGCCTGGTACTGTGGAAGAATAGTAACCTGTCATTACTATTTTACTTTTACTGTACCTTCACGCGTCTGAACTGTAGATGAATAGTATCATGTCGGAGATATTATTTGCTTTACTGTTGATGAACAGTTCTTCTGACTTTACTATTGGTTTCCTCTGGTGAATACTATTTATGAACAGTATCTTATCAGTGGGCACCGTCTTTTTTTGTCTTTAGTGAAGAAATGAGGTTTCTTCTACCTTTATTCTGACGAGTCTGAGTCGGAGTTAGTTTTATTTTTCTTTTTCTTTTCTTTTTTATTTTTCTTTTCTTTCTTTTCTTTTTTCTTTATTCTTTCCTTTCCTTTTTCATTTTTCTTTTTCTTTTCTTTTTTCTTTATTTTTTCTTTTTTACTTTTTATTTTATGGGGGATAGGATCCCATAACAGTCATCTTCATTGTTGGGGCAATAATCTGAGTCAGATGTCTCAGTGGAAGATGATGTCTCGGATGATGATGATGAAGAGTCAGAAGAAGAAGGAGACTTCTTTCTTCTCGAATGGACTTTAGATGATATTTTTATTGGGCTTTATTTAAAGATACAGCAGAGCTAGCCCTTCGAGATTTCATGGGCTCAGTGGTTGAAGGAAGAGATTCAACCATCTGTTGCATTAAGACTTTATAGTCTTCAAGAGTTTTAGCAGCTGCCAGAAGGGCAATATTTTGGGCTCTTTGGGCTCCAAAGAAAATAGATAATTTTAGGTCAAAATCACCATGATTCCTTTTAAGAAGCCACTGCTTTACAATGTACTCAAATATAGAGTTGCGAAAGGCACTCCACCATTTGATTTTAGTTTTTCTTAATATCACAGGGATATTAGAACCATGTTATATTTTAGTATCGAAATATCACTGGTATACCCAAAGAATATTAAAGGCCATTGAAAAGAGAATAAGAGGAGGAAATTTCTTTCAAATGGGCTTAGACTGAAGTGGGCTTTAAAATATTAGAAGGCCAATAGTACGTCTTGTGATAGTATACGGTCTTCACTACCACAGTAGTACCACCAGTCTACAAACCACATGGGTAGTTTGTCAAACTTTATATTGGAATTGAAAAATATCTGCCAGGAATGGGTTTGGCCAGGGTTTTAAAAAAAAGGCTTTGGTCCAGGCTTTAATATAATCCCAATAGTTATAAGATGGGCAATAAGAGGCTTTAGGAAGGGCTTTAAACTGCACAGGAATATGCAGAGGTTTTTCCCATTCAGAAGGATGGAGAATTCTTTTAATTTTAAAAGAGGAATAGGCTATGACATCCTTTTCCTTCTGATTAAAATTATGCTTTAAAAATATTGATTTAGAGTCAATAAGAATATTTAAAAAATACTCTTGAGGTTTAGATAAATCATTAGCTTTAAAAAAACTAACCTTTAGGTAATATAGATTCAATTATCTTCTATGGGTTTTGCTGAGCAGATCCATATTCAATAATTAATTATGTAAAAAAATAAGTTTTAGTAAACCATTCTGATTTAGAACGTTTTACTGGAAAATTTAAAGAAACAATTTGAGTTAATGAGTTTGAAACAATCAACTCATTTTTAGAAATATTTTCAGATAGAATTTTTTGAGATGAAGATTCTCCTATCTCTATTTGTTGCTTTAAATATGGGATCAAAGCAGTCTCACCTGAAACCCCTGGAGGAGGTTTATGTCCCATCTTTAGAACAGTGAATGTAGGCTTATACCTATCTTTAGGGTTTATATTCATCTACTACCATCCCTAAAAAGTGAATGGCTCTGATACCAGCAAAAAAATCTGGTATCAGAGTCATTCACTTTTTAGGGGTGGTAGTAGATGGATATATATATAACAATGAACTAATAATACAATGAACTAAAGATAGATATTAATTTTATTAAAAATATTATAAAAAAAACAAGATAAGTTTACTTGGTTTCTTTAATTGTTTTCATCCTCAAACTAGTGAAAATTTGAGAACAAATTTTCTTTAAAGAGAGAAGAATGTAATACCTTATAAATATATATATAATAATAATTAAAGTTGATAATTAGAGTAGTTGAATAATAATAATAATAATAATAAAATGAAATCAGAATTATTAGTGGATGTTATTATTAAAGTTAAATTATTATTAATGAATTATTGATTAAATAAAAAAATATGTTTAACACCACTGTGGTTTGAACTTAGATTAAAAAAAGAGTAACATGTAGTTTAGCCTATGCTCAGTCATATAATACATAAAATAATATTTAAGTTATAAGTTATATTATTTAAAAAAGTAATAATAATTATAATTATAACTATAATCTAACAAATGAATAATCAAAGAGTCATATAATATTAATTAGGATAAGTATAAAAATAATTATTATAATAATAAATAGAGTAGTTGTAATAGAATAATAATGACAATAATAATAAAAAATGGTAGGTACAATAAAATAATAAAAAATGTGATTTATTAAATAGAGTATGCGTTGGATATGTAAATTATTAATTAAATAGTAATGAAAATTTATAAAACGAAGAAATGTTATAGAATTTTTAAAAGATTTAAAGTGGTTGATAATGATAATAATTTAAATATAAATATATATATATATTATAATGTAAAAATATGTAAAGATAACGATAATTTAAGAAACAAACAGAAATTTAAATAATTAAAGTTGAAGTAGGGAACATGAAATAATTAAAATTACAATAATAATTTATAGTGGGAAACATTAGATAATTAAAGTTGATCTATTAAAAATTTGAGTGGACAATAATTATATTAAAATAATAATAATAATAAAGCCACCTAACTAATTAAAAACAATGATTAAAATATTAATTTGAATTATTAAACTAATAATGAATTAAACTACTGTTAGATGATATTTTTAAAGGTAATGTATTAATTGGATTGAGAAATGTTATTTAAATTTTAAAGAGAGAATTGGAAATAGAGAAGGAAAGAAAGAAGTGGACAGAGAGGAGTAGAAAGGATGGGAGGAAAGAGAAGAGATATGAGTTCAAAGGCTTGATGATTTATTAGGTGTCCTCCTAATGACATGTTAATCTACATGTGTCAATTACCAATTCTTAAAAGTTTACAAGTGTATTAACACATAATTTAAACGGTTTTCTTCCTGCAATGCATTAGGTAGAAGATTAAGGTAGTGATGAATATAATGTACCTAACTAAAAGCTAACAAATATTGGATAAATGATAGTTGTAAAGATGACACTTGTTTAACATGTGTTTGGATAATGATGAAGCTAATGGTGGCCACATCATTTTTTTGCAACCATATTAGAGATGAATGATTAAAAATGGACAAAAGAAGCAAGAAGCCAAGTTAAGTGTCCTCGTCTAAAGATAGACTCGTAGCTAATCAAGAAAGGAACTAAATGGCCATGTCAAATTCCACCAGTTTTGCTTGAAGTGTGGTGTGATTAGGAAGCAAATATATGATAAAGTAAGGAAGTGGAAGGAGAAAGTGGGAGAGAAAGTTGGCAACTTGTACGAGTGTTAGTGAAAATTGTAGAAATTTGACTTGTATGATCACATATATTAAAAGAATGAGGAGTTTAATTTGTTTTTCTTTCCTTTCGCAAAACGTGAAAGAGAGAATGAAAAATGAAAGAAAAACCTTAAAAAAACTTTATTAAATTCTTGAAACCCAAAATGAGCTATAGTTAAAACACTATGTTTTCAAATCAGTATTGGAGAATGAAGAAGAGAAGAAGAAATTGATGAAGCTAGGAATTCAAGGAGCTAATATTTTGGATTGAAAGGTGAGTGTTCCAATGATCCTTAATCTAAACGTTTTAGAAAGAAAATTTAAATGGAAACTCACTAATAAATTAAGATTTATATTTGATTTAATTGATAAATAAGTCAAGTTAAAGAATTGATTTGAAGTATGAAAATAAAAACATCAAATGTGAGTATGATGGTTGCTGAAATTTCTTTTTATATTATATGAAATGATTTTGTCTGAATTTTTAATCTAACTTAGAGGATCTTAATGAGCATGAAATTTTAATTAGAAGTTCATCTATATGTTAATAATTGGTGTATTAAATTTCATAATTTTTAAAGATGATTTACTATTAAAGAAAAATAGAGGAAGACCAATAACTAAAGCTGTCCTAATATTCTAAAATTTGTATAGGTTAAGAAACCTATTGGAAAACCATAATAGAATAACCCAGAAAAATCTAAAATTTTATATATAAGATATTATTTATTTATAGGATATATAATTAAATTTTCATAAATTTTAATAAAGGTTTAATTATAAAAATAAAATTAAAGATTGATACGGTCAGAGTGGTAGTTGATGGTCAAAATCTGTAGTGTTAAATAAACATAATTTAAACATATAGTAAATGAATGTATAAAATTATGATATTTTAGAAATAATATCCTATGTATGTCTATATTATGAGGTTAAACTTTTATAGATTTTTATAGAGTTTTGATATCTCAATAAAATTGTAAATTGGATACTATCAGAGAAGATGTTAAAGAAATAAAATTTGTAGGTTTGAAAGACATAATTTTTAAATATAGTAAATGAGCTTATAAAAATCTGAAATTTTAAATATAAGTCAATTAAATTTTAAACATGATTAAAAAAATTTTAAACATGATTAAAAAATTTTAATTTCTAATGAAGTTTTAATGATGAATAAAAAATTGAAAATAAGGGAAGTTAAGAAAATTGACAGATAGGTAGAGTTGAAAATTAAATTAAATTTTATATAGCAAATATATGAAGAAAATTATAAAAATTTACATATAAATTTATAGATGTATCAAGAATGAATCTGGAGTATATTTGGAAATTTAGGAAATAACCGATTTATGTCAAAATTTCATTAAAATTTAAGGATCCTTCATGTTCATTTTTTTTCATATCATACATTCTATAATACCTTGATAATTATAGGTTGTACCTTAATTAATAGTTACTTTTATACCACTTTAGGAGTATATTCAGCTGCTTTTGATAGATCATAGAGGTGATTCTATTCATTGGGTGATTTTAGCTTTTAGATCAGGTGAGTGGATAAATATATAATAATATATTTCTAAAGTATTATTTATATATTATTTTAAAAGAAGAATTTACTAAATTCAGAATGATATTTTTATTTTTCAGTGATATTTATTTATTTATAAAGTGAGAATAAATAATTGTGGTTTGATTTTTAATATATGTGAATAATTAATTATTTTATTGCTGGTTAAATAATTATATATACTCTTGCTATAATTTTACGTGATCGATCATGCCTTGATGACAGGTGTTTATAGAATGAATATTATTTTTTAGGAATAACGTTTGATATACATATAGCATTTAAGACATATTTGAGTGATTTGCCCTTTGGTGGTATTGCTTTGCACATGTGTATTTAAGTTATTTCTGCTTAGACTGTGAGGTAAGTCATCATGCATTTTTGGATTGAAGATAGATCAGTAGAAATTATATTTGAGTGTATGCAAATGATGTTTAAACTGAATTACTCATATTATTTTGAGAAATAAGAAATGTTTGAAAGTGATATTTAAAATATGAAGTTTTATCTATCCAGTGATTAATGATGATATATAAAATTGTATATATTATTTAAGTTTTATTTATTCTCCCTTATTACATATTTATTTATTTATTAAGTAGTTGGACTCACCCCTAATATATAAATATTTCATATATTGAAAGATAAACCGGCAAAATTCTTATATTATATTTTTTCATCGGCGCACGGAGGAGGTTGTGTCAATATATTAGTAATTATCGTTTAGTTTTATTTAAGAATTAATTATATTATTGTGTTAGACAATAATAAAGATGTATTTAAAAAAATATTTATTAGATAATATAGATATATGTATTTGAAGGATATTAAATAATTAAATTATAAGTGATGATCTTATGGCAAAAGTAACTTTATGCTATAATCATATAATATATTATAAAAAATTAAGTTAAATTATAAGATAAGTCCACTTTTAAAATTAAGAGAATTACCTGTCAGGTTTCCTTTATGTGTTGAGTTTGTCTATTCACTTTAACTAAACTATCAATTTGAAGTCTTTTTTAATCTTAAATTAAATCAAAATCATGTGACTAAATTGAGTAAAAACTCGGCAACCAAATTTAGAAAGTCCTGTATATTATCCAACTCCTCCTAGCTGATCTTCTTCTCTTCTTCTTCTACTTATTCTTTTATAATTCTCCCAATATTCCACCCCTGTTCTAATTTAAATTTCATTACATTATTTTAACATAAAATTTTAAATTTAATATTGGTACATTATCTTAGGGGAAAAATAACATCAAAACAATTTTAAAGCTTAAAACATCTTGATTGGAAAAAGACCTATGACGTTTTTATTAAAAAATACTAATTTAAATCAGATTCAGAGGTTGTCACTAAATTGCTACTATTATTTTTATATATGCTCTATTATTAAAAAAAAAGATATATATAACCTTTCATTTTAATTATTTTGAAAACATATATATAATTTTTCATTTAAAATAAAACTTTTTTTATATAATTAAAATATATAACTATTTTTAAAAATTTTAAAAGAAAATTGCGTTCCACTGGATTAAAAATTTTACAAAAATATTATTTAATTATGTAAAAAAATTAATTTGAATCTAATTAGAAAAATAAAAATGATTAATTTTATTTTTTTTACTTATAATTAATGGTATTTTAACACGTTACTATTAAATTTATCACAGGAAATACAGAATGTATATTGTCCACTTAAATTTGTCTGCTAATGCTCATTAATTGTAGTTAACGTTTATTCATCTACATGCATACACGATTATTATAGAGCCAACAACAGCATCCCATTTAGTTAATTTAATCTCATTTCTGTCAATTTATCATAGACATGGAAGAAAAGGAGAACAAGTTTAACAAATTATTGATTATTGTATCCCGATTATTGATTATTGCAATATATTGCCACTAGAAATGAATGAAAAAGCAAAAAGTGTAGACTATTTAAATATCTACTGCTTGGGACAGTGAGCTTGCATGTGTATATCAAAATATGCAATGCAAGGGCGTGGAAGAGGGCGGTCTACCTTGTAAATTTCAACATTAAATGAGTAATAATCAGGGCCTTTTTGTGCTATTTATATACACACAACACACTGGTCTTACATCACCTCACGGCCTGGCTGGACCGACAAGGTTGTTATTCATCATTTCAGCTTTGCACAAGAGAGTTTAGTTTTCAGTTTGCTTCTACTATATACTACTTTTGCGAGAGAAAATTTGTGTTTTATCATGCGGAAAATTTACACTTACAACATTGAACGATTGGCATTTCGGGAAAAGAAAGGTGTAGACATCATCTATAGTCTGCTGTATTTTTACAAATGAAAATTTCTGACCGTCCCAGCATAAAGCTCCCTAAACAGTTGAACTGAGCTCGTATCCAAGATCAGAGATTCAGTCTCTTGCTTATGTTGCTGCTTGGTTTTTAGCCTTATCAGCCTCGAGCCTCCTTAATGTGGTAGAACTGAGCTTATCCCCACTAGATTCTTCAGAAAGTAGGTCTACGACTTCAATCTGCACAAAACCCATGATGTAAGGATGGCTTCCAATTAATAATAAAAGCCTATCTTCACATATTCATACATGCAATGGAAACTCAAACCTTTAGAAGCGGAAGGCCTCTCTCAGCCCTCTTCTTATTGACAGACAGTCCACCTGGTACTGTCTCCTTGCTGTCTCAAAACCAACAGTTGGTCAAAGTTCAAAAATGATTCAGACATGTTTTAGGTGATTATAAATAATACAAGCTCAGTACAGCAAGTTAGATTGCATAGTTATAGCTTTATTCCGTTCTTTTACAGTGACAAGGTTTGATAATCACAGCACAAAGGTGATTACGACAATGGACAAGAAAAACTTGAGCAGCTTACTGCAATAGTCACGTAGTTTAAGCATCTAAACAGGTACTAAATACATCAACTCTGAAGCAAAAGATAAACATTAAAGGAAAACCACAAGGAGCAAATATGCAGCAGCATGCTAATAAAAATAAGACAAAAATGATGATGATAAAAACTGAGAAAACATAAGAGACACGTAAAAGCATGACTCACCTTACAACAATAGCCTCCAATTGTTCATCAACAATGGAAGGTCCATAGGGATCAATAATAGGTTCAACTTGCACTATAAGTTCTGGCTTAATAGACTGCACAAAGATTTAAAAGAAAGCAGCTAATTATTCACCAAATATGAAAATGGGCCAACAAATGTATGTCAAGATACAACCATGCCAAAGGAAACCACTTTGGTCTACAGACAACTTTAGTTTGCATTAAAAATATATATATATAGCACAAACAATCACTTCTGGCCATTACTAAATTATACATCATTTTTTCAGACACAAGGAGAGGCTCAACAAGCTGAAAACTAAGACATCATGAGAAGTCATAAAAAAAGATAAAAGATTCACAACAGATTAACCTATCTATGTAGCCCTTGACACATTACTATTGTAGGAAATCAACTTTTTGTCTAGTTTACAAAATCTTGCCGACAATTTGAAAAGAACAAAAATCAACAAAAGGCATTCATTTGGACAAAAAAAAATCATGTATTCACTAAATACCTTGATGTAACTTTCAACATTGCGCATCCTTTCCTCAACGGGCTGTATCAATTTAGCAAACTGCAGAAGCAGAAATCTTTAATCGCTATTATGCAATAGAGAAAGCACAATTGGATCATTAGTTTAAAGGGTTTGCTAGCAAATGCTGCATATAACAATGAACTAATAGCAGCCACAAGAATTCATCATACAACGCACTCTTGCTATTAGCCAAAAAGGACAAGAAAGGGCAGCCATATAATAATTAAGATATATCAGTCAAATAAAAATCACAGCAAAAGCAACTTAAATTTTCAGGGAAATTAACATTAGAAGAATTTGAGATTGTTGAAAATTACAATTTAAATAGAGTCACAACAAGATAGGTCTTGATTCAACTTAAATTAAGAACTCAATATATGATGCCAGTAACAAGAGTTAAGAAAACAGAGTAAAATTTCTTTTCCAGAAAAATTTTTTTGCAGCTTTTTAATGGGCTAGGCTTAATGAATTCTTATTTTCATTTCTCTTATTTTCAACATGGGAATATCATTTCTCAAAAGCTCTTAAAAGCTAACAATTGAGATTGAAAAGCTCCTCTATACAAAAGTTCATTCAACATTTTACATTTATTCTATGTGGATTCATATCCTTTAACACTCATCACAAGTTTATATCCTTATTAAAAAAGAAAATCACCAAAACAACTTAATAATTGGTATAATTAGAAATAAATGAGAGTTTAATTGAATAATAAACTAACCTGCTTGTTAGTTAACATAGGACCGTCACAAACTCCAATAACAATTCGATATTTAGCCAATTCAGATGCTGCCTAATATTATAATCATATAATCAAAACCATTTTCCAAATAAATGAACTTAGAAAAAGTTGAATTTTGATTTCGTACTAGAGAGATACCTTGAGGAAAAGGCGATGGCCGTCGTGTAATCGATCGAAAGTGCCGCCAAGAACCACCGAACCATAAGTATTTGGGAGTGAAATCTTCGGATTAAGCATGAAATCCTCTAGAATCGCCATTTTATATTTTCTTCACATTCAGAACCTTATAATTATGAGTGGCGTTTATAAATTTTAAATTTTTGGTTTATATATATAAATATACATACATGCACACATACAAATACATATATGTAAATATATTAGATACAACGAACCTGGACTGTTTATGCTCCATTAACTGCGTTGTTTTGGGAAGAAGCAAGTGGCAAATGGGTTAGGTAAAGCGGAACGGTATTGATGGGTTAGTTTACCCGTTCAAACTGACACACCCGACCGAATCCCAAATCCATTCACCTAAAGTGTAATGGAATTGATGGGTTAGTTTACCCGCTAAAAATGAGACACCCGACCGAATCCCAAATCCATTCACCTATGCCATAGATGATCTAGTATCTCTACGTCTCTCTACTAAAAAAAATAAAGCTTAGGGACGGCGTATTAAGCATAAAATCTGCGGTTAAGTCATTTAATGACGGAATACGGACGAAATATTTTCATTGTTAAAAACCCTTTCATTGTTAAAATCCCTTTAGCTAATCAATCACGTTAATGATTAGTGTAGTCGGATTGGATTGGACTAAATTTATCCTCAGCCTATTGGATTGGATCAAATTTATTCCCAGCCTACAGCCCGACTTGAATTTATTCAGGCTACAGAAATTTATTTCCCACCAGCAGCCCGACTCGAATTTATTCAGGCTACAGAATTTTATCCGTGAATTGACCTTAGGCCCAATTGAGCCGGGCCAACTCAAACTAAGCCAGGCTAGCTGGGCCAACAGGATTTTATATTTTTTTTAATACTTTTTTAAATTCAAGTTTACTCAAAGTGTTTTTGGCTTTTCTAATAGCGTTTACACGGAAAAATTATAAATAAATAATTAACAAAACCTAAAATATTAATTAAAAATTAAGAACTCAAAAATCGCATAATAATCATAATTAATTGTTTTTAATAATAATCTATATTTACTGCACTAAACTATCATACTATAATGAAAGAAACTAATAAAAGAAAAAAAACACATAGTTAAAAGAAATGGAGAAAGAACCAAAAAAACAAAAACATTTTCTGATTTTTCTTTAACCACAACAAATCATTCAATAATATGAATTAGCTTTAAAACAAAACTAATTAGAAACCCACATCCCAAACCCACAGATTTCATCAGAATTCATTCACAAACCAAAAGAATCAAAATATAAGAATTTATTCACTAATATTTCACAATCACAGTTGAAAATAACAAAATACAAAAACAAAATAAAATACAAATTTATTTACAAACCCATCACGCCGTCAATTGAAACAACACAAGAAGAACAAAAATATAAAAATAGAATCAAAACAGAATAGAAAAAAATCAAACGACGACTTAATGAGATCCAAATAAAAATCAACGACTTTTCAGATCTACAAAGAAGTAAACAATAGTTGCTCTTTCAATTTGCATGAAGACAGAGATCGAAAGAAAAGAGAAGCAGTCACAGCTATGGAAGATGGTAGATAGCGACGGCAGCAGAGGCTGTGCGATCTGTGAAGAGAGACCAGATCAGAGAGGGACAACATGAAGATTTTAAGAAGAGAGGGAGGGGTGATGGTTCTAAGGAGAGAAAGAGGCGTGAGTAGATTGAGAAGAGAGGGAGGCAATATGAGAAAAAGGAGAGAGGGTTTTGAGCACTCAGAGCTCTGATAATAATGAGAGTATATGTATATATATATTCGGGTCAGGCGGATTAATCCAATAGCTTTTCAATAAACCCAAAGCCGGACTCAAAACCTGATTTATAATAATATTTAATCTGAAGTCCAACCCAATTTTAAATCAAGCTTGCCCAACCTGACCCAAATAACTCGTGTTAGGTCCAGTTATGAATAGACTGAACACCCTAATCAATCGAGTGATGGTTAATTAATATGTGGATAATTTAGCGAAGAAAGGTAATTTATCATTGAAATAGACTAAAATTATTGTCAAACTAATTAGCAATGAAATTATTTGTCGGTATTATAAACCGAATTAAAATATTTCCTCGCTAATCTGTTAGTACATTTAAACTAAATTAAAAATATTTTCTCGCTAACCCATAGGTATATTTAAATTAAATTAAATCATTCATCAGTATATATAAACTGAATAAAAAATATTTCTCCATTAATCTGTTAGTACATTTTAATCGTATTACAAATATTCCTTCAATAATCCATTAGCATATTTAAATTGTATTATAAATATTCTTTCAACTAGAAATATTTACTTGTGGTCAGCTCGAGCTCTTTTATAGTGAGAAATATGTGAGAATTATTTATAATTTCAGAATAAAACAAAAAAAAGGGTAAAATATAGAAGATTTGCAATAAAATCTTAAAATTAATCAAGTAAATCATAATGTCATTTGGTCGCATCTATAGAAAAATAGACTAGCTACATTGTTTAGAATTCTCAAAAATTTAACCTCTAAAAAAATTCCAGAAATTTACTTAGCCTCGGTTATTTCGTGGTAGCCCACTCTCCAAATTTGGCTTCAAGAAAGGTTGAGCTTGTTAACTTCTCCAGCATTTGATCCTTTAAGATTTCAACCTCGACATCATTGGTCTCGTCGAATTATATGTATTGCATATCATTGTAAAGACTGGGTCCCGTAGCTTTAATCTAGTCATTTGGATGACATCCATTAGTGGGTCCTTTGGTGGCGCATCACTCAAGTTACCATTCGCACTTATCCACCTTATGTCCCCTTGATTGGACTACAAAGAGGAACTTACTATGTTCTTGGTCACTTTAGTCATTAATATGGGATGATTGTGACCTAATCAACTCGAGGAATAATGGTTATCCCATTTAATAAGGCTTTCCCATTTCCCTTTTTGTTGAACTAACGTATTTTCTTTTTAAATTGAGTGATGTTTTCAATAACGTTTGTTATCATCTTTCCTTTGCTTGTGTTTAATGTTTACGAATGCGAGTGTGAAATCTTCAATAATTTAAATAAGCATAGAAATAAATTCTTGTGTTACACCTTATTATGTTAAATATCAAAATGGTTTTGAGCATAAAACATTGCAATTATACATGAAAGAGCTTCAGACGGCCCAAGTTCACCTGTTTTGATAATTCATTTCCATCCATATCTGAAATTTTAACTGCTCCTCTTTTCATAGCCTCTCTTACCAAATATGGGCCTTCCCAATTCGGTTGGAATTCACCCTTAGGGTCTTGAACATTTTGCCAACATTGTTTTAACACTAGGTCCCTAACTTTAATCTTTTGTACTTTCACTCTCCTATTAAAGTCCTTTACTATCCGATTTTGATACAGTTGATTGTGATACAATGCCTTCAACCTCTTTTCTTTAAGTTGGGCCAACTACTCATACCATCTCTTCACTCATTCTAGCTCAGGCAAACCTGACCTAAGGGCCACTCTCAGGGACTGGATCTCTACTTCCAAAGGTAGCCCAATCTCCATGCCATATACCAACGAATAAAAAGTCATGTCTATTCAGGTTATTACTCCAGTCATGTATCCCCATAAGGCAAATGGCAACATGTCTGGCCAGTCTTTGTATGTCTTGGTCATCTTAGTAAGGATCTCTTTGATGGTCTTATTTGCAGCCTTGACTGCTCTAATAGCCTGTGTCCTAAATGGAGAAGATTTGTAATGTTCTACTTTATACTTTCTAGTAAGTCCCTTACCTTCCTTTGGAATTAGACTCCATTATCTGTTGCCAAATGGTGTAGGATGACATATCTGCAAATCAATTTCCTTTTAAGAAACCATGCCATTTGTCGAGATCCTAACTTATTGAATGATTTTGCTTCCACCCATTTTGAAAAATAATCCACTGCTAACACCATGAACCTATGTCCATTCGATGTTGCAGGATGAATTTCGTTGATTATATTGATACCCTAGGTAGCAAAAGGCCATGGTGAAGTCAATACTTGTAACTCAATCGATAGTAAGTGATTGTAATTTCAGTGCAATTGACACTTCTCGCACCTCTTGAAAAATTCATGCAATCTTTTTTCATTGTCAACCAAAAATACCTTACCTAATGATCTTCTTTGTCAATATATTCCTATTCATATACGACCCCACAGACACTAGCATGGATATCAACCATGACTTGTCTGGATTCCTATTTCCTTAAGAATCTAAGGTGCACACCATCCAACCTCTTCTATACAAAACATCTCTTATCATTAAATACTGCAGTGCCCATTTTTTTATTACCCTTCTTTCTTCTTTATCTACTCCTAAAGGATAAGTTTTAATTTCTAAAAATTGAACTAGTGTGTCATACCAAGACTCGTTATCTATTCTTGTCATCATTAAAAACTCATAAGAGTCACAAAGTAAAGAAAAACTGACTAGTATCAAGGGTTTGGCAAAAAGACCAGTAGGGTTCTCCCACACTGAAGCAAGAATCTCCAATGCATCTGCCATTAAATTTTTCTCTCTCAGCACATAAATGAATCAGGAGCCTTCAAAATTTCTCAAAGTGGTAGATAAATGATCCAAATAAGGCTTCAATCTTTCCTCTTTCAATTTCCATTCTCCGAGGGCTAGTTGGACTACTAACAAAGAGTCACCAATGATCTAGACTTTCCTTACCCCCATGATTACTAAAGCCTCTAATCTAAAAACAAAGGACTCATATTTTGTCATGTTATTAGTAACCTTAAAGTCCAGCTTCTTAGCTAAAGGAATTAGCTCTCCATTAAGTGACTCTAAGATTACTCCTTATCTAATTACTTTCTTATTCATAGTTCCATCAAAGTACATCACCCACTCCTGAATGCCCCCAGGTGTTCATTTGAGAATTCTAAACTGATCTCTTTCCCTTCAGAAAAAGGGTTTTGAGCTAGAATTCCGCTATGACTCTTCCTTTGATGGTTTTCCTTGTAATGTACTCTATATCGAACTCCTCTAGCAATATTAGTAACCTCCCATATGTTCCTATCAAAGAAGGTACTCCATGCAAGTACTTGAAAAGATCCATCATAGAGACTATCTAAATCTTACAGTATTGAAAATAATGCTTGAGCTTCTTTGAAGCCTAAACGACCGCTACACAAGTCTTCTCTACCAAACTATACTTAACTTTATAGGGTAAGAATTTAAAACTTAGGTAATAGATTGCAAATTCTACCCTATCATTATCTGCTTGTGCTAGTATTACTCTGATGGATTCTTCTTCTATGTCCAGGTACAAGATTAAAATTATATTTAGCTTAGGTAGCCTTAGTATATTGGTAGATTCAACAGATATTCCTTAATATGATCGAAAGCCTTTTGACATGGTTTGATCCAAACAATCGACTAATTCTTTTTCAATAAACAAAAGATGGGTCACATGTAGTGGTCAACTTGGCAATGAAACTACTCACATTCTAAAGTTGGTCTATAAAGCTTTTTACTTTTTTCCCTAAGGATGAGAAAAATTGTCCAAACCCAACCACCAGACCACAATCAAACTAACTTGACAGACCATATTAATTTAAACTAATTGAGTTAATCGATTTTGGTTTATATATTTATTAATACAACAGTCTCGCTAGCCCGTTAGCAGGCGGGGGTCAATGGGGAAGCGCTCCTTACTGGCCATTAGGGGCAGTGCCCCCTGAAAGGTAAACGATTTACAAGATAAGATTTTATTGTGGAATTAGGGTTTAGTTATGAAATTAGGATTTGATTGTATAATTATAGTTTTATCACATAATTTAGGGTTTTGGCATACAAAATAGGGCTTTAATCCTAAATCAAAGATTCAATATGCAAGATTGGAGTTCTAAATTGTAAAGCTAATATGCAATTAGGGATTTAGTTGGTCTTAATCCTAAATCTATAGCTTACTGAATGGAATTCCAAAATCAAATTAATATGCAAGAAAATAGTAAATTAAAGAATGAAGATGATGAATAGAAATTAGATAGAATTAGTTAACAAACTATGCCTATGTTGTTGGCTCCACCAAGCAATTGTGTCAATCCAAGCTTAAACACAATCCTCTAGATTCTGCCTTATTGTTGTGCAATTCGCTTGAGTAAAACAAGCCTCGATGTTTTGCCTCTAGCTTTATGTGTCTTTGGCTTTTTGCTAATTGCTTTTACTATATTCTATACCTTTTTTTTGTTTTGCTCTCTGAGTTGCTGCTGCCTCCCCTTTTATGTTCGTTCTTACTAATTTTCCTATGCTAATTGTTGATTGTTTTTCTGTGTTGCTCCCTCATTACTTTTTGTTTCTCTCTTTTATTTGCTAAAGATCATCCCCCTTTTACTTCCTTCTTAATTATTTATTTATAGAATGCATTAGGGTTTTTAGTTAAGTTACCTTCCCAGCTCAGAATTTATAATCCCTCCTAATTCCTTCAGCTTATCCAAGTTTAAACCATATTAGGACACTAAATTAAGCGGGATTACAGACTCATATCAAATTCGGCCTAGCCAATTCTACATGAGGTTGGCTCATATTGAATTAGACAAGGCCAACCGAATTGAGTTGATCTGATTTTCTTAAAAAGGGCTCAACTTTAATTAAATCATTAGACCGGATCTAATTCAGACTTTAAAAATCAGACTGGATTTTTTTGGACCTTTATATTGAAACCAAACTTAATCCAGCATTTTAATTAGAACCAAATTTGAACTAGCCCAAAATTAAGGGTTTATACAAACATCATCAAAATCAAATAGATTAGCAAAAACAATATCATCGGTATCAAAAAAAAGGTGGGAATATCCTTAAATTGATCCTCAACTAGATCCGCTGCTATGTCTCAATCATCTTCCAGGGGCACTGTAGGTGCATTCCTTTCCTTGAGCTCCAATTCTTCGACCTTCTAAACCAGCTCTACCTCTTTCTCAAGCACATCATCTTTGGAATTTTATGGAATCAAATGAGCCACATCAGCAAATATCTCTTATCTTGGCAACTCTTTTCCCATGACAAAGATAGGCTATGGTTTTCCATCAAATGGCCCTGGTTCTAATGCCTTCACAAACAATTTGAGAAGACGATTCATCTTTCCCTTTCTTCTTTCTTTCTAAGCTCCCCCCTTTATAAATCAAGCCTTCCTAGCTTGTTTGCCTCCTAAATTCGAGAAGCTCTGCCACTCCTAATTGGCTCTTTCCTAACCTAATGGATGTAGATAACCCATCTTCTTTATATTGGATTTCACAGTAGTTGATGAGACCATACAAACATCAAATCCAATCATTGACTAAGCAACTATCATGGCCAAACAAATATATTATATATTTATACCTATTTGAATAAAATTCCACACACAATATTTTTGCAATTAATAATAAATGGTTGATGAATTAATGATAAAATAATAAGTTTGATATGTATTATTTTTTTCATGAAATAAATAAATATTATATCCAATTATAAATTAAAAATTATTTTAAAAGAGCTATTATTAAGCTAATAATTTTCACCATATTTTAGATTATGATATTTTAAATAAAATTACACTTTTAATTGTTAAAATTAAATTTATCTTAATGTTTACTAAGTATTAAAAATTTTCAAACAATTTAATCTCTTAAAATTTTTAATTTTTTTAATTAAGGTTATATATATAAATTAAATTATTAATTTATAAATTAAAATTTTTATATAACTTTAGGCAGGCAAGACCTAAAATTAATAATAAAATTTATTAAAAAAATAATTGGGCTAACCCATATATATATGCACAATACGATACGATTCATTATGACATGACATGATTATATAAAGGGCTAATGGGTCATGATGTGTTGTTACTTTTTTAGTTTTAATACAGTCCAGTATGATATGACTAATTTTTTGGGCCAGCACAACATGACATGAAAAAGTCATAAGTACGATGGATATGAGTCGGGCTGGTACGACACAAGTGAATTTTCTTGTATATTTGTTTTTGTAGAGCAGAACGATGAACTGTAGCATTTGTTGTCGCAACACCATTTAAAGCTCCTACCTGCCCTATCCTGCACCATCATAACAATTAGGTTGACAATAGGGATTAGCAAAATTAAAAATTGATTTAGTTGTTAAAGAGATGCCCTAGAGAAATCGTGTTAGGACATGATGTATCATTTTATTTATTTAATAAAAGCACGGTTTTATCTTTCAACATATATGTGATATATGTTTTAGCATTCATTTAATTGAACAATGAATTGTCCTTGGTATAAAACAGCATAGCATGATAGAAATCATGATAGAGATGATTGTGAGATTCTTATAATGTGTAATTATGTTTATATCAAAATGAGTCTTTAGACATTTAGTGGTAATGAGTAGGACATCATTAACGCATTTGGACGAGCACATATTATACTACTTGATCATGATCAAACAATTATATACTACTTGATCATGATCAAACAATTATATATTACTTGATCATGAGCAAACAATTATTCTTACAAATTGCAAACATGAAGATGTTTATAGTTAACATGTGAATGCTTACTAAGAATTGTCAAGTACATTGGACAACCTACTAAGAGACTATCATGTGTTTAGTTATTCAATGTCAATTATTATCTCTTTATGCAATTGTACATGTTCCTTAGACTTGAGATATTCAATTGTATCCTGAATATGGAATAATATACTTTAAATGCAATCCTCGATTGCTCCTTAGGAGCTACTTGTAGGGTGTGAATTGGATATATAATGAAGTATTCAAAGGTAGTTGAATGATCAACAAAGAATTCACCACTCCTAGTGGAAGGAGAATATGCTTAAGGCCTCTTGTTGGATATTATTACTCAGAAATCCATTACTGTGGTAGATTAGTCTTGAAGAAAGTCTTCAAAGACCAATCTTGCTTAGTAATGAATCTCATGGACAAGAAAACATCATTTAGGCTAGTTGTGGCATAGCCAATCTAGTTGGAATTGGCACATTGAACATACTCACAACCAAATGAGGCATAAGATGGTGAAAGGATATGATGTATAATTTAATGCATGTGAAAGGTTATAAGTCAAACCACTTGACTTTCTAATTATTTGGGTGGTCATAATCTATGGTAAACACTGTTCATGATCTATTATAATGAATAAAATTAATAGAGATCAATTTTGGTATTGCAAATAGAAATCCTAATTGGATTAGGATTCCACAAAAATCCTAATTGGACTAAGAGTGCAAGCATTCTTATTGAATTAGGATTCCCAAAGTGTCCAGTAGAACTACAATACTAAGGACCAGTAAGAGTCCTAAAAGGAATAAGATTCCTAATATCATTCTAATTACCAATATTATTGGAAACCCATTGGGTCACACACATAGAGGAATAAACAATAATACAAAATGAGCTTATGGATTTGATCTATAATAAGAGAGAGAAATTTAACTAAGTTCATACTGGTTATAGATTTGGGCTTGAATTAATTTGATTAATTGAAAGCTCTATAATTAATAAAGATTAATACATGGACTGAAAATTTAATTAATTAAATTAATGAGAATGAAAATTATTAATCCTTTAGGAGAAAAGATTAGAATAATTATTTCATAAGGTTACTCAATCATTTTTAGAAAAGGATAAGTAGCATTATTTAATTAAGATAATCTAATCCTTTTTAGAACATGATTACTGTAATTATCCAATTAAATAAAGTTATACTCCTCTAAGGATGGGATTTGGAGGGTCATTATATAAGCATCCTTATGAAGGAAAAATAAAGTGATTGCATATTGAAAAAAATCTGGCCACCTCCCTCTCACTTTCTCTCTCTTGCCGTCATCTATCTAGCCAGCACATTAAGAGATTTCAGCACCTCCATTGCTCAAGGAGTTGAGTTCTTATTATTCTTCATGTAGACTATCAATAAAGTCAATCCTACTTTGGAATGTTATGATTTGTTGAAACCCAACAAGAAGGAATAGTAGGCACAACTTCTGATGCAAATCATATAAAGGTATAAAGATTTCTCATCTTAGGTATTAATCAAAAGTAAATTACATAGGTTATTTGTTGCATTTTGTGTATATTATACATAAGAAAATCCAACAATAGTAATGCTGGCATGTTAGGATGCATTTGGTTGAGGATGAAAATTGGAATGAGAATAAATTATTCTCGATAATACTATTTGATTGGATAAATTAGACAAGAGAATATAAATCTTATTATCCCAGAGAAAATGAAATGAGTCATTCTCTACCACTCTCCTATTAATCAATTTTAATTTCTGACTGAAATTAAAAATTAAAAAACATCATTTTAAAATAGAATAGAATCAAAATCAATTTTTTTACTTTTAAATATAATTAATTTTATTTTTTAATTATAAATATTATGTATTTTTTAAATAAAGTAAATTTAATTTTTTCTTAATAAAAGTAAATTAGATTTTTAAAATAAAATATAACCAATTTAATCCTTTTTCATCATCTTTTCTAATTATAAATCTCTAAATTTTTCAAATAAAATAAATTTAATTTTTCTTAATAAAATTGAAATAATTTTTTTGAACTTTTTAAAATAAAAATGTAATAAATTTGATTTTTTTATTTTTTTCAAATCATAATATCTGTAAATTTTTTTAAACAAAATAAATTTAATTTTTATTTATTTAAATTGTCCTAAATAATTACTAATTATGATATTTTAATTGGTTGGAGATGCATTTTAATTATTTATTATGAATTTTTTTTATAATATTTAATTTTTCGATTCTAATTCTATTGTAATTCAAACTATTTCAAAGAGAATAGGGTTTCAATTCTAGACTGAACTAAAAAAAAATAAATAATTATTTTAAACTCTTTTAGTTATGACCTATTAGGTTCTCAAAGATATTGGCAATTAAAAATTAAATTTTATCCTTATTTAAAATTAAGATTTTCTAAAATGAACTCTTCATTTAGTGTTGATTATCCGATTAACTAATTAATATTAAGAAGACTAAAATTGACATCTAGCAATGCATCATAATCACCCAAGTATTGAGAAAGTCAAGCGGTTTGACTTTAACCTCTACATAAATAGTTATCATGCAATTAGCTCTTCACATCATACTATATCTCATTTAGTTTTGAGTATAGCTAATTTTTTTTTATTAAGACCTTAATTTTAGTAGTTAAACATCAAATTTTATCCTTCCTAAAATGAACTTTTCATTTATGTTTGATTCTCCAGTCAACTAATTCATATTAAAAAGATCAAAATTGGCATCTAGCAATGCATTATGATCACCCAAGTACTAAGAAAGTCAAGGGGTTTGATTTCAATATCTCAATGGATAGTTATCGTGTAATAAGCTACTTACATCATACTATAATTCATTCGGTTTTGAGTATGAACTTTGTGTCAACTCCTGCTAAATTGACTATATCACACTTAGTCTGAATTTATAAGTTCTTGTTCCAAAGTCCATTATTCTATCAATGGTATCTTTGAGACTCTCTCAAAGATCTATCCACATTAGCTAAGAATTCTCAGAGTAATGTCTTCCTACAAAATGTCACAAGATATATTCTCCTATCAAGAGTGATATATCATTTTTTTAATCTGTCAAATGTCTTCTAATATCTCATGCACTATCCAATATCCACCATATGAGCGATATCTCATGAGACAAAGGAATGTGATTAAAATAGAACACTTGATAACTAAAATACCTTGGAGACCTCAAGTCTAAGGATATTTGTACAACTACTATAATGAGATAAAATCACTGACATTGAATAAATATCCATGTGATCATTTCATAGTCAAATAATCCAATAAACTTGTTCTTCTAGCAAACATCCACATATTAACTCTAAGCATTATCATGCATACAACCTACGAGAGCAACTGCTTGATCCAATAAAAAAATATAACACGTGTTAATCTATTTGCATTAATAATGTTTCACTTATTAATACTATAGCTAGGAATAGTTTAGTATAAACACATTTGCATTTGATAAGCATCTCATATTATGATCTCATCATAATTTCCCTAACATTGTATTTTATACTAGGGACTTTATAAACAGTTTAAGATAAATAATCAACTACACGCATCACAAGTACTTAATAATAAATAAAAGTCTTAATTCATTAATGCAAATGAATATAATGTATATATTACAACTTAAAATGATTGCCTTTAAGACGTATATATCTAACATATATTTCCTGGGTACTTTTGAACATATCAGCAATACTCTTACGATCAACAACATAACGAATGATATTATGTAAACTTTCATATGCAAAACTAACCACAGGACCTATAGAGTTCTGCAGCATACCTGTGGGTGATAGTGATGGACTTTGAGGAAGCAATGATATGCCTTTCTATTATGTGGTACAATTCTTGTCCTATTGCAGCAGCAGCAGCATTAGCTTCCTCACCTTGGGACTCAATATCTTTTTTTCCCAAATCAATTTTTGTTTTTGGAGGCATTCATATAGAATGAATTCTATTGGTAGTGCCAAAATTGTTTGTTGTGGATAGTGACCTTTTCCTTTATTGTAATTTTATGAGTGTGCCAGAGAATGTAAATTCTTCAATTAAATATTACAATAAGGCTGATTTCTAACCAAAACAATTATATAGACTTCTCAAAGGACCAAAAGAAATTAAGATTATCAAACTCTTAACAGATTGTTTGTATTCCATAAGTTAAAAATTAACAAAGAAACTCTATAAACAAAGATTGTGCAAATAAACAAAGATTAGATTTGCATTAAACCAGCCAAATAGAAAAATAAAAAATTAATGTTGATTGGACAAAAGTAAATCTGCAAATAAGAAGCTTTTGCAGATATTTGATTGGCTTTGTTATTAGATTATTTCAGTTCTTTTGCCATCGAAATTTAACAAAATCTGAAAAACTTTCAACAATATAATAGGGCTAGCCGATTAGATGCCATATATAAAGATTAAAAAATTTGGAGAACATCTCACGCCCTTCGCTTTTCCTTAATCAATCCAAACAAAAAGCAAGATATAATTTGATATTCTGAATCGTCAGAAAATAAAATGGACCTTGAAGTCCATTACACTATAGCCACATGATAAAACAGATATCTATGGTATGAGGACTGCATAGAACATGCCCTTCTGACTTCTATGTTTTATGTGTCAATTTTGAAAAGCTTCCCATTAATACTATCCTATAGGCAATTAAGGAGTCCAAAAGATGGTTTAACCTAAATGATAAGCATTAGCAGAAAAATTATGTCTGCTTAACTGCTACAAAACACTCTTTCAAGAAATGATCAAGCATTGACATATATATATCTGGGTAAGTTCGGTAGTGATCCACATGGGGAGATGACTCGAACTTATAGGAAAATACTTTTTTCCCCCTCTTCCTCTGGTCCTCAATCAGTGACTCAATAGATTGAAACGGTACAACCTTATCACCTGTGCTGTATAGGTAAAGCTGGGGACAAGAGGGTTGGTTTTCAGAAAGCACAGAGACAATCTTCTTTAACTTCCTGCAATAATTAGCAATACATAACAACTGCCACCAATCAAAACCTTTTTCTGAAAGCTGAAACGGGTTCAGGCCATTTGCTAAAACATATTAGTTCCCTCATGGGGACTACAACATCAAATATAATATTCTTCAGAGCAGGCAATGAGACTCAGTTTACTTACTTATCCACATCAGGCAACTTCAGCATGACAGAGAATAGCGTCTCCAATACTGATTGTACCATGGGTTCAACTGACAGTGGTTCCTTTTCCTGCATCTTGGACTGAATGAATTGTTTTTCAAAATCATTTATTTCTTTGACCTCAGTCGAAGGGTTTACAGTAGAGCTGCGTTTCTTCAACAAAGCAGTAGAAAATCCAGCAGCCCAGACCTGCCAGCAGATTAGAACATCTTCATCATTCTTGATTGATCAACTTAGCAAGCCAATTATAAAAAATGACCAAATTAACAAATGACCAAATTAACACGACTGATTTCAAACTAAATTATCAAGGAAAACTAATTTGTGCAAAAAAAAACCAGCAATGCATGTAATTCCACAAATTGCCCGGAGCAAAGAATATCTTGAAATTGAATAGATAACAGTGAACGGACAACCATATTTAGTCAGGATTCATTAATGCGAATGCCCAAACCATGATTCCATGCCTGTTCAAAGCCCTGCAAGGCTATAATGATCCCTATTTGCTATTACAGCTGAAGTTCAATCAGGATAAAAAACAATCATTACCAACTTGAGACACTTTTAACCATCAAGAACTTACCACTAGAGTAAATATTTTCAAGTCCATTTCTGGCTATATACACAAAAAGTATGTTCCCCACTAGAGTTGTAGTTGATTTTCCACTTCATTACAAGACTAAGACTATCATCTTAAAAGCAAAGGGGTTAAAGGACATAAATGAGAGTATGAAACACCACATATAATGTATTTTTTATGAGACTACGTGATAGGCTATTATATTCATAAAAATTTCCTTTCCATTCTGGCAGGGCCTATGTTTATCCTGAGCTCTTTTTACAACAGTACAAGTCAATTTAAACCTTATGACTTTAGAATATCTGAGACAATTGAATCAGCTGTACATATTTAAATTTGTCCTGGATCATTTCATCCTAATTAAACAAGTAAGAAATTCATTCACAACAAGGGCATGGTGGTTCAAAGAACAGCATGGTGAACAAAGAAGATATAAAATGGTAATTAATACAGACATGAAAAAGAGGTGGAGTTGCATGAACAAACCAGTAGGATTAAAACCTAACAAAAGCAAAGAAACAAATTCCAGAAATAAAACAATTTAAAATATAGGATAAAACGCAGAACTAAGAAAGTGTCAGGTCAGGTGGTTTCACCTTGGACGAGAAATGATAATCTTTCAAGAAAGTGCTCTGCAATTTGGTGTATACCAATTACTAATTTATACCAATTACTAATTTAAGTGCATTAAAATCTCAGAATCAATTCAACAGGGATGGAGAAGCCAAATTTTGTTATGAGCGTAAATTGGGAATTAGCAATTATATGTTTGTTAGGAATAAACAACAGGTCAGTAATTGTTACTAGAAGTTGTTATGGCCAGCTAGCACAATGCAGAGTAGTTATATTTCAAATTAGGAGGGAATCAGTATAAATAGGGGGAAATACGCTAAGTGATGTGTGTAACTTGTGCAATTCAGAATTTCTAATTGAAGACCCCTCTGTTTCTCTCTAAATTCTTCTATTGTTCTCTCCTCTTCTTATCTCTATTCTCTTAATTCTTCTCTAAAACCCTAGATTTGTACCAATTGGTATTAGAGCATTGATCCTCCACTATGACCCACAACACTCGACTGAATGATGAGATGCTAAAGGAAATGGCAGCAATGATTGCATCTAGCGTTGGCGATCTGGAATCTAGATTGAAGTTACATGATGATAGATTCGTGACACTGGAGAAATCATTATCCTCCTCCATGGACAGAATCGAAGGATTATTTTCTAATCTGGACTCTCGGATTGCTGCGATAGTTCCAGGTAACTCACAAAACTCTAGAACTGTGCCCAATATGCGAAGGATGGTTGATCCAGTTAATTTTGATCAAAATGTGAATCCTAATGTCGGTCGTAGTATGACTCGTAATCTGAATTCCAGTGGCCATCACACCACGATGGAATTTCCTAAGTTTAATGGTGAGGGATTAGCGAGATGGTTGTTGAGAGTTCATTATATTTTTGAGATTGAGGAAATAGCTGTTTGCGAAAGAGTGAGAGCTGTAGGAGCTAATTTGGAGGGAAAAGCCCTTCAGTGGCACCAGGGAATGGTTGAGGTGTAGGGTAGTGAATTATTTGAAGATTGGGAAGCCTATGAACTAGCTTTGAAAGCCAGATTTGGTGGACAAGCTTTTGATGATCCTTTATCAGATTTGAGGTAGGAAGATTCATTGCAGGAGTATCTAGATTTGTTTGATGAGTTGTTTCCTAAGGCTGTTATTTCACAAAAACAGGCTCTAAGTTTTTTCTTATCAGGATTGAAGGATGAGATTCAAATGCCCCTTAGAATGCTTCAACCTAAATCCATACCAGAGGCTTATGCATTAGCTAGATTACAAAAGCTAACTGTAAAAGCATTGCAAAAGAAGCCCATACCTAAATACCAACTTCATCATCTCAATCACACTAACAGTATTCAGCCCTATCAATCCAATCAATCCCCAAAACCACCTTATCAGCAGAATAGTAACCAACACTCCTCACCACAAACAAAAAACAAACAACCTAGCCAAACAGGCCTTCTACCTACCCCTAGTACAATTAAAAATTCACAAAATACCAGCAAAAATTTCCCTACCCTAACTAGCAAACAATTAGATGAAAAAAGAGCTAAGGGCCTGTGTTTTTGGTGTGATGAAAAGTATATACCAGGTCACAAATGTCCTAAGAGGCAGTTTTATGTGATTCAAATTAAGGAAGTAATGGAAGAAGAAGAAACAGATTCCAATGCTTCATTCTATGACTGTGATACTACAACAGACTTTACAGAAGTACAGTTGTCCTTAAATGCACTATGGGGAGTAGGAGGGGGTCAGACTATGGTCCTAAAAGGAGTGTGCAACAAGAAGAAACTGCATGTTCTTATTGATTCTGGTAGTATCACAATTTTTTGAGCCAAAAGGCAGCTCAGTTATTGCAATGTTCTCTAATGCCTATCAAAGGATTGTGGGTTGAAGTGGCAGATGTTAATGAACTTAAATGCAGTCATATCCATAAACAATTAGAATGGGACATGCAAGGGCAGCCTTTCAAAGCCACTGTGTTTGTGCTACCTATGCAGGGCTATGACTTGGTGTTGGGTGTACAATGGTTGAAGTTTTTAGGAGACATTTGCTGGAACTTTGACAAGCTAACAATGTCTTTCCAGTTAGAGGGAAAACAATATTTCTTGCAAGGGGAACAACCACATATAAAAGAACCATCATTTAAGTTGATGACAGGTTGCAAGGGTGAAGACATGGTTGAAGAAAACTGTAGTTGGATGCTTATGGATAACAGTTCATCCAAGTCTGCAATAACAGAGGAGGAACAACTAAAATTCCAGAAGCAACATTTTGCAGAATCTTGGCTTGAATTGCAACAGTTATTGGGGAATTATGAAGATATTTTCAAGGAACCTAGTAAGCTGCCTCCTGAAAGGAATCATGACCACAAAATTCTGCTGAAGGCAGGAACACAGCCTATCAATCAGAGGCCATATAGATATGCGGCAGAACAAAAGAATGCTATGGAGCAGATGGTCAAGGAGATGTTAGATAATGGGGTGATTAGGACCAGTAACAGTCCATATGCCAATCCTGTAGTGCTGGTGAAGAAAAAAGACAAGACCTGAAGGCTTTGTATAGACTACAGAGCTTTGAATGCTGCTACTATCAAGAACAAATTCCCTATTCCTCTCATTGAAGAGCTGCTAGAGGAACTAGGAGGGGCAGTAATTTTTTCTAAGATTGATCTAAGGTCTGGATATTGGCAGGTCAGGATGTTTGAAGCTGATATTGAGGAGACTGTATTCAGAACTCATGAAGGGCACTATGAGTTTCTAGTCATGCCCTTTGGCTTAACTAACGCTCCTGCTACCTTCCAGGCTCTCATGAATGACATATTCAAGCCTTATCTAAGGAAGTTTGTGCTGGTGTTTTTTGATGATATCTTAATCTACAGTAAAAACAAGGAAGAGCATCTGCAACATTTAAAAATGGTATTAGAAGTCATGAGGCAGCATCAGTTATTTGCTAAAAGAACCAAGTGTGAGCTCGCAACTCCTAGAGTGGAGTATTTAGGTCATGTTATTGATTGTAAAGGGGTTCACACAGATCCCAAGAAAGTCCAGGCAGTCCAAGATTGGCCTCTGCCATTGAACTTGAAGCAGTTTAGAGGTTTTTTGGGTCTGACAGGGTACTACAGAAGGTTTATATCTGGTTATGGAAATATAGCTAGACCTTTGACAGATTTGTTAAAAAAGACAACTTCCAGTGGACTGATAAGGCAAAAGCAGCTTTCCAAAAGCTCAAAGAACTAATGACTACAGCTCCAGTCTTGGCACTACCAGATTTCACCAAGACATTTGTGGTGGAAAATGATGCATCAAATAGGGGTATAGGAGTTGTTCTTATGCAAGATGAGCATTCAATAGCCTACATTAGTAAGGCTCTATCACCAAGGCATCAGGCTCTGTCTATATATGAGAAGGAAATGCTTGCAATATTGTTTGCTATTCAAGACTGGAACCATTACCGCTCTCACATACATTTTATTAAAAGAACTAATCATAAGAGTATTAAGTTCATGCTTGAGCAGAGAGTAGCTACTGCAGCACAACAACAGTGGTTGATTAAACTTCAAGCATATGACTATGAGATTCAGTACAGACAGGGGGCAGAAAACAAGGTTGATGATGCTTTATCTAGACTGCCTATGGCCAGTCTGCATGCTTTAATAGTGCCCCTGTTACCAGATCAGCTAATGGCTTCTATTGAAGAGTTATGGAAGACTGATGAAGCTTTAAAAGAAATAATAGCAGCCTTAGAACAAGATGCAACTAGCTACAGCCACTATACTTGGCAAAATAACCAGTTGAGGAGAAAGGGCAAGCTGGTAATTGGCCATAGTACTAATCTCAGAAACAAATTACTTAAGCTACACCATGATTCAGCTGTGGGTGGACATTCTGGGGTTCAAGCTACCACTAAGAGACTGACTTCTGTGGTGTATTGGAAGGGTCTACACACGGATATTAGAAACTATATTAGGCAATGTCACACTTGCCAGAAGTTCAAATATGAAACTGCTGCATTGCCTGGAACCCTACAACCACTACCGGTTCCTAAGGGAATATTTACTGATCTCACAATGGATTTCATTGAAGGGTTGCCTAAATCCAACAACAAGTCAGTAATAATGGTAGTAGTGGACAGATTGACTAAGTATGCCCACTTCACCCTTATACAGCTAAAACAGTAGCACAGCTGTTCTTGGATAATATTTACAAGCTGCATGGGTTACCTAACTCTATTGTGAGTGACAGAGACCCAAACTTTACAAGCTTATTTTGGCAGGAGTTCTTTAAAATGCAAGGGGTACAACTAAACCTATCTACTGCTTATCGCCCTCAAACTGATGGGCAGACAGAAGTAGTTAATAGATGTTTGGAGACTTACCTGAGATGTATGACTGGGGAATTGCCTAAATAGTGGAGTACTCGGCTGTCATTGGCTGAGTTATGGTACAACACCACCTACCACTCAACTATTAAAATGAATCCATATGAAGCCCTCTATGGTTATCAACCCCCCTTACACCTACTTTATTTCTCACATGACTCCCCTAATGCAAGTGTAGATTCTATGTTACAGCAAAAAGAAAATGCCATAAAGCTACTACATTATTATATCAGCAGGGCAGCTGCAAGAATGAAGCACCAAATAGACAAGCATAGGTTAGAAAGGCAGTTCAACCAAGGAGAGTGGGTTTATCTAAAATTAAGACCCTATGTGCAACTTTCTATGCCTAGAACTCACCATAAACTTCATTATAAATACTATGGGTCTTTCCAGATTTTGGAAAAGATTGGAGCAGCAGCCTATAAACTTCAACTACCATATCCATAATGTCTTCCATGTCTCCCTGTTGAAACCAGCCACTACACCCATAATTGATGCTTCTACTACATTACCAGCCATGCCTGAAGAACTTACTGTGCCTCTAGCTGTACTTGAAAGGAGAAGAGTAAAAAGACAAAATAGGGCAGTGACTCAATGGCTTGTTCACTAGTCCAACTCAGAACTAGCTAATACTACTTGGGAATTTGCTTATGATATTCAGCTAAGGTTTCCTGATTTTCATCCTTGAGGACAATGATATTTTTCAGCAGGGGGTATTGTTATGAGGGTAAATTGGGAATTGGCAATTATAAGTTTATTAGGAATAAACAGCAGGTTAGTAATTATTACTAGAAGTTGTTATGGCCGGCTGGCACAATGCAGGGTAGTTATATTTTAAATTAGGAGGGAATCAATATAAATAGGGGAAAATACACTGAGTGATGTGTGTAATTTATGCAATTCAGAATTTCTAATTGAAGACCCCTCTGTTTCTCTCTAGATTCTTCTATTGTTCTCTCTTCTCTTCTTATCTCTATTCTCTTAATTCTTCTCTAAAACCCTAGATCTGTACCAAATTTCAAGTTTGAAATAGTAAAACAAATTCAACGCCCAGCAACCACTCAACTACAAGTTAAAAAAAAAAAAACAATTAACATAAAGATCTACTCATCATTTATCAAAAAGTACTAATGAGTTACAACTAACACATGGATCACCTAAGAAATGCGTGAAGAGAAAATAAATTCATATCATTTACTAGCAAATTCAACTATGTTTTCAATGAATATAAACTCTTTATTATTATAAATGTATCAAACAAATTACTGAATTTAGCCAACCTTAGGATTAAAGGGCTCGCCTCCTCCTGAATCAACAACACATCCTTTTATCTTCTCTTGCAAGTCCTCTCTATTTTGTAGAATGTCAAGAATGTAACCGTACCTGCCAAAGAACAACAAAAAATTACTCCGATTGCAAATCCAAAAACATAAATGTTATGCAAGATACTCTATTATATCTATAACATGAAAATAAATAAATAAACCTACGAAAACCATCCGGTGTTGCTAAAAGTGTGAAAAACCAAACATCGTTCTCTACCATCTTCCTCTCTCTCCGAAACCCATGAAATGAGTTCATTTGCCAAAGCAGTGATTCGTTTCTCAACCCTTTCCAGCAAATCAAACCAAAGCAACTCTCCCGCTCCGACAACAAATGTAATAGCATGAATCCCTCTTGAATTATACCATTCTACATATTTCTTCAGATGTTTCTGCTTTGCTCCAAGCCAACCCAGCAACACCACAGTCACAACTGGGTCTTTAGATTCCAAAGCACACACGTTTCCGTTGATGGCTCTCTCCGGAGCTCGGTTCCAAGTGAAAATGCCATCTTGTTGATGGGATTTAAAGCTGAAATTGGAATTATTAGTTGGGATTGATGGGCTTACTAAGTTGTGAGAAGAAGAAAGAGAGAGAAGGAAATTAATGGGGTTTGGATTTGGAGTAATGGGCGAATGAGAGATGGGCAAGAATGAAAAGTGAACGCGAGAATTTGAAATTAAGTGGGTTTGGTGATGATGATGAGTGGTCACTGATTGACGATAACAGATACGAGAAGGTTTGAGAAAAATTTTTGATTTTGTGAAGATCCTCACCTGAGCTTCCATGGCGGAAAATGCAATGAGAAGAGGTTTTCAATTTTAACAGGTTGCGCAAGGTTTAACCTTGATAATAATAAATAAATAAATAAGTAGTGCAAGTTTGCATGGTACGGACCAAAAGAACAGCGGCTGAGGTTCTTCCGTTAAATAAAAAAGTAGTGCAAATTTTTAAATTTTAATCTATATATATTTTTTATTTATTATGTCCGAATTATTTATACAGACTTAACACGATTTATCACTTTATCTTCATTTGAACTCAACCATATAAAGACTTCAACTTAACTTTTTGCTATCTATTTAACCATTTATACATAACCACGTAAATATTAGCCTGTGTATTACAAATGCTCTAACATCATAGACACTCAAATGCCACATGGGAAAGAATAGGCACGTCACGTCATTCAAAAAGTAAAAATTGGTAAAATTGAATATGAAAATCAATTTTAGTTTTCCTCAAATCTCATTTTTCACCAAAAATGATTCTTCCTTGAAGATTCAACCTTTTCAAACTTCATCTTCATCTTTAAAGGAGTTTGAGTTGTAGAAAAAGATTTTTCATCTTCTTCGAAGGAGTTCTTTCCTAATCTAATTTCCTCTTCATCATTGAAAGAATTTTCCCCAAATCTGATTTTTCACCAAATTTATACCCAATTTGCTATTAACTTTGATTTAACCTCCAATTTATCATTATCTTCTCTCATCCATCAATTTGGTTTTAATCCCCATTTCGCCGTTGGGTTTTAGTTGGGCAAATGAGTTGTCTTCGTCTAATGCATCATTGTCGTCCATGGCATCATTGGGGACTCTAAAAATGGCAGGTGGTGGTGGAAAGGTGAAGGAGATAGGACCAGCGTTTGTGTTTGTGGTGGATGCTTGTATACTGGGGCGGAGGAAGGAGGGACTGGGAGGCAATAGACCCCCTCCCACCACGTGTATATATATATACATATATGAACTATATAAACTATACATAATTATATAATAGATTTCTCCCCCCAACCCACGACTCCTCGCGCACACACACATATATATATAACTATATATAGTTATATATATAATTTATATTATATCTATATAAAATATATAATTATACATAAATATATATAATACCTATGCATATATAATACTTAATTTCTTAAATTTTTAATAATTATGGAACCTAACCAAAACTATAAACCTTAACATGGCAATTTCAGTTAACCAAAACTATAAACTTTTACTTTAATCGGCAAAAACTGATTCGGTTAATGTTCAGAACCTTGAAAATCGATTCAGTTTCTGTTTGAACCATCAGTTCAAATTAAATTTTTTTTTAAATCATATTTTTTAAAAAATCATTGTTAATGCTTGATAATATTTTTTTGTGAGATTGAACACCACTTATAAATTTGATAATATTATTTATGTAACGACCCTCCCCGACCAGGTCGTCTGCCCGGCCCACTAGTGGCTTACGGCCCGGCCATTTCACCATGGTACTGGATGGTTCTCGCTGGCTCTCTTAAGTGGGAGGTCAGGGGTTCGATCCAGGGAGGCGACCCCTTGGGGCCAAATAAACAAATCCTGCTGGGTGGGCCGCGAGGGCTGTCCAGTACTGTAGCGATCGCTTGCCTCCTGCGGACTCCGTGCCCAGGTGGTGAAATGGCCGGGCCGTAAGCCACTAGTGGGCCGGGCAGCCGACCTGGTCGGGGAGGGTCGTTACAGTTAGCAGCCTTTTTAACTGTAACGACCCTCCCCGACCAGGTCGGCTGCCCGGCCCACTAGTGGCTTACGGCCCGGCCATTTCACCACCTGGGCACGGAGTCCGCAGGAGGCAAGCGATCGCTACAGTACTGGACAGCCCTCGCGGCCCACCCAGCAGGAATTTGTTTATTTGGCTCCCTAAGGAGTCGCCTCCCTGGATCGAACCCCTGACCTCCCACTCAAGAGAGCCAGCGAGAACCATCCAGTACCATTTCTGCTTCCCTGACCTCCCACTCAAGAGAGCCAGCGAGAACCATCCAGGGAGGCCGCGAGGGTCGTTACAATTTAAGTTAAACTAAATAATATTAATTACAAATATTTAATATCACAATTCAAGTATAAGAAAAAAATTAAAAAAAAATGTTTGAACATAATTATATAAAATCAATAAACTGCATAGTTATAAATATTTAATATTGCATTTGAAATATTCAATAATTACAAATAGTTAAAATATTCAATAACTATATAAAAAATAACTATAAAAATTATATAATTGTAAAATATTAAATATAATAATTTACAATTGGAAACAAATTAAAAAATGTTGAACTTAATTATAAAAAATTAAGCTGCTTAAGTATTCTCTTAGGGTTTAGAGGAATCAAAGCTAACACGTAGTTCTTTTACTTTAAATTTAGTAGTGTCCCCTTAACAACAACACTACTTATATTGGGTTTCAAATCTCCACTTTAGTCTTTGGCATAAAATTTTCTAACATTTCAAATTCTTGAGTAATACATGTCTTGTTGAGAAAAGACGTCGAGCTAGTCATAATCAATGCCGGAAGTCCCTAGGTGGCATGCTCTTCATCCAACACGTGTACCTCCATATGGTGGTCATTGGCGACATGATAGGCAGGGGTTCTCAATGTTCAATTAACTGAACCTATAGTTATAGTATGATGAGAATGAATTATAAATAGTGGTTGCATTATACGACAAAAGTGACGAAATCCTAGATGTTCCACATGTTTAAATAGCAACTCATCCATTGTCATCATCCTAACATAATATTTCTTACATTCCTCTTGACTAAACTTCCAAGAAGCAAGTGAAGAAGCAGTATCCTGGTCTGCTATATTTTGTTGGGGCTTAAAAGTTAAGGTGTTTTGACTATTATTTAAATTATATAGATATTTCTTTCACCTAGATAAATAATTGCTTAAATAACTAATGCTGCTAGCAGATGGACATGTAAGAGATTTATTACAATATTTATATTTAGCTTTTTTTTCTTGAGGATTTTTATCATTATTTAACTCAAAATGCTCTGAAACCCATGACTCCTTTCTTTTATTACTCACCTTGGGTGATTTTATAGTATTTTCAAAAATAATTTACCTTCATTAAACTATCATTATTTCTTTGAGGGGCAACACTTGCACTATCTATTGTAATTTTCATATTATCTCCGATATTTGACATCTATTCAAGTTGAAAAAGGTAATTATTTTAAAGTATTGATTATATAATAGCATTAAAGATAAACAATTAAATAGTTTATATAATATAAAATATAAATTATAACAATAAACATTTCTATAATATTCAAATTCAATACATGTAATTGATCTCGAAAATGCAAATCTTGAACCATCTTACATATTCCAGAAAGTAGAAACAACAATATAGATTCACAGATCAAAAATTACAAAATGGAAAAGATAACATTATATGATCTTTCTATTAATTTTATCATAAATTATTTATTATAGTTTAAATCATAATTTATATTTTATATTCTATAAATTATTACTTAAACAATTAATTAATTTTAAATTAATAAATTCTAAATATATAAATTTAATTTATAAAACTATCTATCATTAATTATACACATTTATTACATACATTAATTATATAAATTTTATTTTATTTAATTCTCGCCGAAAAATATCACTAGAGTAGCATTGTCATCGGATTTCGGCAAAAAACAAACAGAGTCTAAAATTTATAAATTATATACCAAAAATAAAGCTTATGAAGAGATGATCTAAAAAATATCAGTTTCGCCGAAAAAAAAAAAAAAGCTTCGTACGGCATATGGCTAGTAAATACCAGTGGATCTCAAAAATATCAGTGGCTCATGCTCCGGCCGTCGATGACAGCGAAATTGGTGGTGATACACTCGTTAGAAGATGGACTGTTAGATAGTGTGGGAGCTGACAATCGGAGGTGACCGAAGAACAGTAGATCAAGGGAAGAAAAAATTAGAAGCCTCTCTCTCTTTCCTCTATTATTTTCTCTAACAACTTTGTTTTAAATTTTTATAAACGTTTATATTATACTTTATAATATTTATTTATATTATTTTGATGATTCTATTATTACATTAAATACAATTTATGCTTTAAATTTTATTTAAACGAATATGTGGACTGAAATAAACACCCAGCCTAATGATAAAAGAACTTATTAATCCTCCTATTTGATTCAGGTTTGAATTCCAATGATGCCACACAATTTTTTAATTTAAACTATATTTTAAAATATTTTTATTTACCATTTATTTAAGATGTATATTATATACATACATTGATTTACTTAATTGTATTTTTTATTTACTTATTTTTAAGTCAATATTTATGAATAAAAATAAAATAAAGGAAATTAAGGTGTATATATACACACACACATATATATAATATGATAAAATTGTCAAAGTGCATAAATTACATTATATAGTATGAAAAATAATTCTAACACATCTTAAAAAAATTTAGTAGTTGATCATAATTCTAATATGCAAACTCATCATTTTTATTGAAACTAATATTATTATAAAAAATTATTTAGTAATAATAATTCATATAACCATGTTAAATATCAATTTAGTTTAAAGTATTTAATTAATAATTTATTAACAATTAAAGTCTTTTAAATATGATTTATATTTTATTAATTTAATAGTATTGCAAAACATACAAATCAATATTAATTAGTTGACAAATTAAAAATTTTCTACTGTGTTATTTTTTAAAATTTTTTATTTTTTTTTAAATTTAACGGTTCTGAACCGGAACTGCCAGTTTGGTTCAAGTTTAAAAACATTGAAACCTGAACCAGAACCTTAAAGGACGATTCTGATTCCTGTTTTAAACTTGCAGTTACTGTTTATGGTTTAGTTCAGTAAATTGAACCGGAACTGTCAGTTCAGTTCAATGATTCAAGAGGCCCTTGGCCATAGTCAGTTCTTGATCTGTCAATTATTAAGATTAATAGGATATGCTATTACTATAACAGTATAATGAGTAATTTTTTTATTTTATTTCTACTTTAAGATTTTTATTGAATCTTTTTATGTTCATTTGTGTAAACTGTAAACATATTTGAAAATTTTGACTTTATATTTTAATTTATTTAAAATGATTTGTGTTGTGATTGGGTTGAATAATAAATTGATTTAGTGTTTTGAATTTTAGATTAAATTAATTATAAATTATAAATTAAAATATTGAATATAAAATAAAAAATTTAATATAAATTGTGATTAGGTTAATAAAATTTAAACTATAAATTGTGATTGGGTTAATAACATTAGAATTATAAATTTATAACTACTCTCGATAATTTTTCTGTGTAAATTTTGTCTTTTCTTCGATGAATTCCTGGTTCCGTCATTGCTTGTACATTTTTTTACTGATTGAGTTCTTTATTCAGGAATGGGAGGTTGAAATTGTTTAGTTTACTAACTCTTTGTCTCTTCTATGTTTTTCAATAAAACAAAACCGAATTTGATTTACTGATTGAGTTCTTTTTTTTTTTTATATAAATGTTTGATTTTGGTTTACTACCTCTTTGTCTCTTTTATGTTTTTCAACAAAATCAAATAGATTTTGGTTTACTGATTGAGTTTTTAAATAAATGTTATATTTGGTTTTGGTTTTGTTAAAATTGTAAGTGGATTTGTGCTTCATCCCTCTCTCTGTAGTTTCTTTTCTTTTTTTTTTCTTAATTTTTCTCATGAAGAAAATTATGAGTTTTGTATGAAGAAAATTTTCTTTTTGTGCATCTAGGTTCCATTGGAGGTGATCTACGATGCTGGTTATGGTGATATTTTTCTTTGATTTTTTATTTTTTATTTAAATTAATTTTTAACTTGTTAGTTTTTTTACTTAATTATTTTTTTGTATTTTTTTTTATTTTGATGGCCCTTTTGAATTTTGATGTGGTGGCTATAGAAAGCTAAACTGTTCTTTCATGTCTTTAAGATTCTTTGATTATTTTGGATTTGATTTGGATATAGAGAAAGAAGAAGAAGAAGAATAGATTAGAAGAGGGTGGGGAAATTTATAATTATTATTTTATTTTCACTTGTTTAATTAATTTTTAATATGGGCTAGGGAAATTTGAATTAAAAAATAATTAAATTAATTTAACAAATAATTTAGTAAAATATTACAAATAAATTTAATATAATTAATTTTTGATAAATAATATAAAAATAAATCCAAAATTTAAGAAAATATTGAATAAATAGCAATGAAAATTTTAAAAGTAATAATATAATAAATTAAAGGATATTTTTTTTATATTTTGTAAAGCATATCAGCTGTTTTATTTATATTCACATGCTGTTAGTGTGTGAAATACAAATATTATGCCACATCCGCATAAAAAGGGCAAATGAATAAGAAAAAAATCGAGTTTAGGGACTAAATGGACTCGAAGAGTAAAAGGAGCAAAGTGATAAAAACACTCAAGTGCAAGAGGTTATAGATGTATTAAGCCATTTATATAATATACAATGTGATAAAATTTTAATATTTTAATTAATATATTAAAATGATGAATGATTTAGGATAAATAAAAAAAGTACCTATTAATTTGAGATAGAATAACCTTTTAAAATACTTAAATCATTGTTATTATTTCTTAATTAATTTAAATAATTTTAAACTATTTTAATCATTAATATAAATAATATATATACTAAATTTATTATATGCCAATTCAATTAAAAACTTTTATTAAATTTAAATGTTATTTTAATAAGATAGATTTATAGGCAATTTTATTATATATATGGATCTAGCTAAAAGAAAATTATATATAAATGTTGTCCCAAGATGGCAACCAAAATGGAGGGGGCGAATTTCTTATTTGATGTGGTGATGGAAAATTAAAATTCAAAGTAAACAAAGCAATAAGAGAGTAAAGTAGAGAAGAATAAGCACTCACAATTTATAGTAGTTCAGATTCACGAATCCTATGTCCACTTTCTCAATAAACTTATTGAGGTTCTACTATCTTTGAGTTTTTATAAGCTCAACTCTAACTTGGTATTTTCACAAGCTCACACCGAACTTTTACAATGAATTTGTGAATTCTTCACAACTCAACAAGAGTTTTACATAGGCTCACTCTAAAGCCTAGTATTTTTAAGCTCACACTAAACTTACACAATGGTATTTAATACTCATATCCAATACTCAATTATAATAAATGTAAATTTTGATTAAAGTTGTTTTGTTTGGCTATTTGATACTTAAAAATACTTAAAAATCAAGTTCATTTAAGTATTTATAGCCATCTTAAGTTCAATTAGCTGTTTGAATAATAATTGGTGGGTACTAAGATGTTTGGTCACTGTTTCACACATCAATCATTGAATTGAGAAACTTCACAATTGGATTGCTCTTTGTCCGGTCATGATAGGTAATGGTACAGTCGGACTTGCTTTGGTCCAGTCGTTCTCTTTAATTTTCTCATAATGTTCTTTTAATGGCTAGTACACATGACATCCAATAATTAAATGGATAATTAACGGCTATAATTTTTGAATTCCGTTACACTGGTTCAGTCAGTCCACACATGGTCCGCTCAGACCATGATTGGTACACTTAGAAATTGGGGAGTGCCACTTGCTGTGAGCTCTACTGGAACTTCTTAGAGTTCTCATCTCTAGCATGGTCAGGTCAGAATGAATATAGGTCCGGTCAGGATAATTGACACGTTTAGAATCTGAGAGAACCACTTGATTGTGATCTCTACTGGATCTTTTGGAGCAATTTTCTATCCTAGGTCTGGTCGGCCTTCCATTGGTACGAGTGAACCACTTGTGGTATTGTAAATTTTTGGGAGTGTTGGTAACCGTGATCTCTATTGGATAAATTTTCTTGAAAGCTTAAGCTCTAGTATGGTTGGGCTTCTATTTAGTCCGGTCGAACTTTTTATAAATCTCCAAATTTTTAAGTTCCTACAAAATTAAACTTTATACAAGCATTACTACTATTTAAGTTAATTGCCTAAGATCAAAATAGAGTCTTATCAAGCTAAAAGATTGGCTAACAATCTTCTCCTTTTTGACTTTGGCAATTAAATTGAATTGGTTAAAAAAAAATTAAAATGTCTAAAGGGTATTCACCTCCTAACATGTTACTTCTCCTTAATAATTTGTTTAGTCATATAATCATTAAAGTAACTAGAATAATTTAGATTAGACTCCTCCTTCATGTTCCAATTCAATTCAATCTATATTCCAATTCAATTCAATCATCATTACCATTCTCCCCCTTTGACAAAGAAAAAAAATAAAAATAATCCATAATTAATATTTAAAATATCAACTTTATTATAAAAAGAAAAAGCATAAATGCAAACAAATGAATATGTATGATCTTTTACATTAAGGGCTAGAAAATATTAAAGTGATCATACACAAACAAAAAGAAACTGAAGAACTAAAAATCAGGAGAGTCTTCATCATTATTATCATCATCTTGTTCTTCTTCATCTTCTTCTTCACCATTTCCTGCTTCTTCTCCAAGAATTCCTTCTTCTTCTTCTTCATCTCCAATTTTTTCTCCAATATTAGCTTCTTCATCTTCCCAAATAATGTATTGAGGGATTCCTACAACATCTTGTAAATCCCTAATGTCCATATAGAGATGAGAGAGCCTATTTGAGATGACATCCACTTTAGAAGATTCAGAGGTGATTTTTCCTTAAATATCTTCGAGGAGGGAGAGGATACAACTTTGACCTCTAGGAGTTTGGGGTCTTGAAATTTCTACTTGGAAGGTTTCTTAACTCTCTTCAACTATCATTTTCTTCATTGAGCCAAAATTCCTTAAGCACTAAAAGCATATTCATGTCTTCCATCAATCTCAATAATGCATTTTGAGAGCTTTAAGTATTAGATGTTGATGGGGTTGGTGGATGGATCAAGTGGACTAGAGAGAGCAGCTCTATTGGAAGAAGTAATTACACCTACATGCTTAGCAATTTGGGTGATAAAAGAAGTGATTAAAATTTTATCAATGGATTTGTTTCTAATGGTAAGAAAAGTGTTAATCAAGAACTTTGAGGTTTGAATCTTCTCCCTCTTAACAAGACATTAGAGGAAGATATGATCCTTATGAGTGACCTTTCCATTACTATGTAACAATCCTATGCAATAGCCAAAAGGTGAGAGTCCTAAGGTGCTTAACATTGGAGAGTTTATGGAAATTGGTTTTGGTTGAAACTTCTTTCCAAAACTTAAGCAAAGTTTCTTGAGAAATCTTTGGGTCGGAAGAATGAAGTATGCCTTCTATGTTAAATCCCTAAATGGAAGCAAAACCTTCTAGGGCTAATTGGTATTCTTGATTGAATAGCCTAAAAGTAATGCTATAAAGACTTAGGGTTTTAACATCTTCTTTTAAACTACCACGGTTGCAAGAAATCCCATGGTTAGTGATTCCTACCCTAAACAATCCCCTACTAAGAAAATAAATTTTTCTCATCCAATATTAGATAGGTAACCTTTAATTTCATTCTCCACGAAGAGAGATTCTAGAGAAAAGAAAGAAGGTATCCAATTTGCTTTAGTTTTCTTATCTAAGATGAGATCATACCTTTTTCTTTTCTTCCTTTGATAGATGTCTAAGCCTATGGCTTCTAGTCCTTTGATGTTCTTTTATGGGAGTGGAAGAAGTGGCCATCCCTTTACCCGTCTCTTTTCTTGAGGCTTTCTTATTGTGGGAGCCATTGATGTTGATGAACAATTAGAGAATAGAAGTGGGAGAAAAGTTTGAGTGTTTGAAGTGTTAAAAAGTGAAATCAATTAATAAAAATCATAAAAACTGAGTTTAGAGGGGTTTATATAGAGTTTGGAGGTCAAACTAGTCATTTATAGCTATTGGAAATTGAATTTGTACATTTTCAAACATTCTTTATTGGCTATAATTTTTGAAATTCAAAGGCTTTTCCGTATAGTCTAGTCGGACTTCGATCAATCTAGGAGGACTAAAGGCAGTCCGGATGGTACAACCAATTTTTATCATAATGGTCAAAAAATTAGAATTTTTACGATTGGACTTAGGTAGGGTATGATTGTGTTAGATTGATTTTTAGATTTTGGACAAATTTGCCAAAGGTACGGCCGGACAAAGGTGGAGTCTAATTGAGACATTTAAAAATTTTAATATTTTAGGGCTATTTTTGTAAGTCTTGGCCTAAATTTATGATCAAAATAGATATTAATGAAAAATTAGGACATGTAAAATGAATACATTTACAAGCAATTATAATTAATCATAAATATGTAAAAATAAGTCAATCAGCAAATTCAAAGTAATTTTCAAAACAAGATACATATAAATCAACCTAGAGTACTACCATCTAATATTCCTATGTGTTGTTTTATATTATTCATTCTTTCTTCATTGAAAGATTTTGTAAAAATATCCACTAGTTAATTTTGAGTATCGATGAACTCTAAGATAATATTATGGTTTTAAACATTATCTCTTAAGAAATGATATCTTATATGTATGTGTTTTGATTTAGAATATTGGATATGATTTTTGGATGGATTGATGGCACTAGCGTTATCACATTTGATGGGAATATGATTAAACTCTTAACCATAATCCAATAATTGTTGCTTCATCTATAGGACTTGAGTGCAACAAAAATAAGCCGCGACATATTTGGCTTTCGCAGTAGATAGAGCAACCGACACTTGTTTCTTGCTAAATCAAGAAACTAAGCAATCACTAAGAAAATGGCATGTACCGATTGTGCTCTTCCTATCTAATAGGCTACCCACGAAATCAACATCCAAAAAACTAAAATGTCAAATGATATATTTCTAGAATATCAAAGTCTTAAATGCAAACTTCCACTTAGTATCAAAAATTTCCTTTCGTGTATTGATTTTTGAAGTTGGCATCAATTTTGCCAACTGCAAGTGCTAAAAGGTGTTTTTTAGCCATGAACATTGTGAAGACAAACTTACAAAATCGAATGGATGATTAATTAGTGAATGATTGTTTAATGGCCTTTATAGAGAAAGCCATCCTTCAAACTATTACAAATGAGTCCATACTAACTTGTTTTCAAACTATGAAAACTCATAAAGAACAATTGTAAAAGACCGTTAACGTATCTAGTTTTTAGTCTTTACTATAATTATCTATAAATATATTGTTATTTTTGTTTTGATGTTTAAATTTATTGTATAGACCCTGACTGGTATATTTTCTGGATTTGCCACTAGGTATATGTTACATATAATTAAATATATGTGTTGAATTTGAAAAGAATAAACAATATATAACTGTTATATGTTTGGTTATATGTAGCTATATGTTATATATATCTGGATATATTTATTGAATTTGAAAAGAATAAATAGTATAATTGTTATATGTTTAGTTATATATGGTTATATATTACATATAACTAGACATATGTGTTGAATTTGAAAAGAATAACAATATATATAGGTATATATTATATATAACTAGATATGTATTGAATTTGAAAGAATAACAATATATAACTGTTATATATTTAGTTATATATAGGTATATATTACATATAACTAGAAATATGTTTTGAATTTAAAAATAATAACAGTATATGCGGATATATGTTACATATAACTAGATATATTTAACGGTATATATTATATATAACTAAATATATGTATTGAATTTGAAAATAATAATAGTATATGTTATATATAACTAGATATATGTATTGAATTTAAAAAGAATAAAAGTGTGAGTGAGAATTTTTGTTGCCACTCCCAGTAGAATGATTCTTACGATTTTAGCACTGTTAGGCTCGGGCCTTAGAGAACACAGACCTAAACTCCGAGAATTGAAGTCAATACCCGGATGGGCGAGGAAGATATAAAAGGGTGGATGCCTAGATTCCTAAGAAATCTCTAACCCCTACTAAGCTCAAAAAGTTTGATACGCATGGAAAAATGTGAGAAGTGACCTAGCACCCCTACAATGCCCGATTCATTTTGATTCATTGGAATCAACTTCATTTTCAGGTCTAAATATTATTAAATTCTTAAATTATTACGATACCATTCAGAGGCAATCATTGAAATAAACAACATCATATTATAAATCAAACAAACCAAACAAAATGGGCACCTATACAAGATAAAAATATGCTCTTACAAATATCTAAGATCCATAAAAATATATAAATTAGGATACCCACCGAAAAATAGAAATGTGTCCTTTACAATTATTCCCAAAGATAATTTAAATAAAATAAACAAGTTAAATAAATAAGGTACCCACGTGTGAAAACATACTTTTTACAATATCAAAATTCTAAATAATAAAAAATTACAATCCATAAACACATAAATAATAATCATACACATAGTCATTAAATAAAATTAAGATTAATCACAAAAATTATAATCTATAAACATATCTTAATATTAATCCATTAAAGAAAAACAGAGCGCTACACATACAACGATCCCAAAAGATAAACGATTTACCAAACTCGTTGAATGAGTTGCTAACTCCACAATAAAAATTAAAATTTTAAATCATAATTTAGAGTTTAATCCTAAAACTAGGGTTTAACATGCAAAGTTAGAATTTTACAATACAATTAATATTAAAAGTAGAGTATAATATGCAAAATTATAGTTTTAAATTATAAAATTAACATGCTATTAGGGTTTTTAATATAAATTAGGGTTTTAGATCAAAGACAATAAATCAAAACACAATAAATTAAATGAAGATGACATAATATTGAATTAAATAACAAATTTGGTTGATGAAGGTCGTACTTACGTTGTTGACTCCACCAAGGTATTTTTATTGAACCATACTTACTATTGTTTTGTTGAGAAGCTTGGGTCAATTGAGTTCTTGGCTAATATCCAAATAATCCCAAGATTATTTGTTGATTCTCACAATGTTTGACTACTAGATTGCTCTTGGTTTGATTTTTGGATTATTGCTTTAATAGCTACTACTTCTATGTCTCTCTATTTTTTTTGTGGCTGCTAAAGTTGGTATTGCTAAAGTTGGCCCTCCTAATTCTTCCAACCATCCTCCTTTTTATAAGCAATTAGTAGGGCAACCGGTACAAACACTTCTAATCGACTAAGGAAAGCCTCGAACCATTCGAATCTAAGTAAAAGTGAAATTCTTTAAGCCAGGGCTTGCCATGAAGGCCAGTTCGACATGAGCATGGCTCATATCGAATTGCTTTGCAAATTTGATATGAATTTAATGATGGCCCAACTATTTTGGCTTTTAGGGTCAAACTCGAATCGATTTGAGCCTTTTAATTGGATTTAAATTTAATTAGGGCTCATCTAATTGGACTAGATTTGATAGGGGCTTTTAAATTGAAATCCTATTTAATTTGGCCCTTTTAATTGGGGTTAAATTTAATCTGGACCAAAATTAAGGTCTATAGTCTTGCCCCTCTGCTTGAACAATCTCGAATTTATTCAGATAGTGAAAAGCAATTTACCTTAATAGATTGGTGCCGTTCTCTGATACTTTAACAAATTCAAGCTAATTTTGATACTTCAAATAAACCCGAGCTAATCTAGATACTTCAATAAATTCAGAATCTTCGAATACTTCAAAAAAATCTGAATTGGTTTGGATGCTTCAAAAAAACCCGAGCTTGATTGATTTCTTGGATTGATTTGAGTGCTTCAAATAAACCCAAGTTGGTTTGATGTCCTGGATTACTCCGGGTGCTTCAAATAAACCCGAGTTAGTTTGATGTCTTACCAAATCCATAAAATTGTGTCGTTGGGATACTTCAACAAATTCAATATAGGATAAAGATTTGGATGTTTTACCAAATTCATAAAACTGCACTATCATGATACTTTAACAAATCCAATATAGGCTAAAAATTTAAATGTTTTACCAAATCCACAAAACTGCGCTATCAGGATACTTCAACAAATCAAATATAGGATGAAGGTTTTGATACTTCAACAAATCCACTGAGGTTTCACATGGATAGAAACTTGATTCTAAATGCTTTAAAAAATTCAGAAAAATGTTTAATTTTGTAGAAATAGATCTTTATCTTGATTCTTTATTCGTGGAATTGGACATGTTATCCTGTATCAACTTTAGCTCTTCTAGCTTGACTGACCTTTTATCATTTGTATTTTTATTCATTTGAGAGTTGTTCCATTCTTTAATGATTTTTCTTTCAATTATTTAATGAATTTCGGTGTAAAAAATTCAACTATTTTTTAACCCTTATATCCTCTCTTACCTCTGTATGATAAAATATTGAAAGAAAGTCTGAAAATATTTTATACATACATAAACTTAAAAATAGAAAAGGAGAAGTTTTGCCCCCTGTATAGGCACACATTAGTTATTTTGTATCATGTGTAGGCTCTTATTAACATTTTTTGCTAACATGCAGCTCATTTTTCTTTTGCAATGGGCTTGGATATTTCTCAAGCAATGAGCCTTTCATGCCTTCCTGATGTTATGTCTGCTTCTCATATTTGCTTTATAGGGTATCACATGTTTACTTTGACAGAAGAATAGGCAACACAATACAATAAAAGTGCAATATGACATGCTTATTCTGCATGTATGCATGATGTACATGAATGATACTTACTGTGGTTCTATTGACTGACAGACTGAAATGATAGGCCGAAGTACTCCCATTGATACCTTTAAGATATTCATGTAGGTCTCACATTGGATAATTAGGAGATGCCATATCCATAACTTCACCTTCAAGATATGGAAAACATGACTAGTGGGGGCCCAAGCAGGATAGTCAGAGATAAAGGATACATCCATTTCAAACCATGATTTAGCACATTAGTTGGTAGTTTCTTCACAAATTTGCGAATAATTCCTTCATTAGCCTACCTTGTCCAATTTGTCCTTTAAGGTTTGACAGTGCAATGTACTTTCCTAAGCTTGAAGAAAATATATTTTTTTAAAATTTTAAAATCACATGTTGGCTTTGTTAAATCAGTGTCAATATACCTCATGACTCAATTTTTTCAAATTGACTCATGTATAACATCATAACCCTAGTAACCATACTAAACTTGGGAATAGTTTCCATTTGAGCAAGAACTGTTGCACTTCTGATAGGCACATACATATTACTTGGCCAAAGATTTCATTAAGTTTAAATATTGTCTATCTTATATGTATGCTTTTTCGAATAATTTTCACTAATAGACACCACCTACCAAGAGAGATCAATAAGTTTTTAACAGGCTTGAAATAGGATTTATAAGGGATATCGGCTTAAGTGAAGGCCATTTTTTTAATTGGAGCTGATGCGTCACTGCTAACAGATCTTTACACTATAAACTTTATGTTAGAATTGTATGCTGTTGGAAGCATTCTTAAACTCTTGGCATCATTTTCACCTTCTAGGAATCTTGTTATCTTGCTTTATAAAATGATAAAACTTGAATGTTCTTCCATCTTTTTGGCATAAATCTAGATCTGATCTGCTATGATAGATCTTTTTTTTCTTCTGTAAAAACTTAAAATCCTTTTTTCTTCTTTTTTTCTTTTTCTTCTTCTTTTTTCCTCTTTTTTTGTTTTTGTTTTTATTTTTACTTTTATTATTATTATTTTTATTTTGGACATGGCATTTTATCATTCCGCCCCTTTCCCCTTTTAAAATATTAAGTCTAAGACTTTTAAGATGGTTGACTTAGAGCTATATTGGACATCATGAACCAAATAAAACATGATCTTTCTCGTATTTCTCTAATTTTAGCTGAGTCTCTGGTTGGGTTGGACCAATTCAAGTCAAACTTTTCTTATAGGCTGAGCAGAAACCTTCTACTGCTTCAGGTAACAAGAACTTTATTGGCTTTTTGAACCACCCTTTCAGGTTTTCGATTCAAACTTTTATAATTTTCTCTCTTTTTTAGCTCTAATTTTTTTCTAGCCTGCTCTTTTGAGTTTCAAAACTAGCAAACTGCTCTAATTTTTGCCTATGTCGCCCATTCAGGTTTTTAACCTAGCGAGCTTTTTCTTTTTTTTGGGTCCTAGCTCTAAAGAGTCATTTTATTTTGCACTGTCCTATGCTTTTAACTACGGAGTATTATGAGTCTGCTTCAATGAGGAAGAATCTTTTTGTTGTCCTAATGCCATCATAATGATGAAATAGGTCTGAGATCTTAGGTTTAGTTCAGGTAAACTTCAACTATCCTTATAGTCTTAACTAAGCATCGATTTCTTCAATCTTTTCACTTTTTGGTAATTCAGTGATCATTAGACTTATCATAAGTATCACACCAGCTCAGGGTAGGTTACCAGGGTTTAGAAGCCAATAAAAAGAAAGTTGAAATCTCATAAAGGCTCAAAGAAATAAACTAGAGATTGATATTAACAGGGTAGATACTGGTTGTTGGCTCACCAAATAATGTCTAAATAATTTCTCTTTTAAATAAATGGAGTTCAATTTCGCCTCGAAAGTTTATCAAAGCATGTTCTAAGATCGACTAGGACCTAGACACAGGTAATTATGTAGGAGCCCTCTTTAAGTAAGCATGCACAACTCAATGCTATAGAATAATTTTCTCATTTAGTAAAGTCATTCGGATCATGATGCATGGACATGTTAATTTATAAATATCAAGCTAGATTCATCATCGGTCAAACATCAAAATGAATAAAAACTAAAAAATTTATAAATTCAACAAACATAATTTATTCATAAAATGTTAATTTGAAAAACATAAATACCAAAAAAAGGAAAAATAAGATGAGCGATGCTCAAGCCTAGGAAAGTTTTTTAAGTTGGAGTCGAAGATGCTTCATTTATTTGGGCATGTCAGGGGTGGGGATCTTTCCATCATCGATGAGGTTCTATTTTTTATAGCTTTTGGAAGTAACCAATAATTCCTAGATATTGATGCTAGATTTGATCCTTTTCAATTGCTTAAGGACATCATTATCTTCTTCTTTCTTTCTTTTCCATCTCAACATCCTTCTCCTTGTCAGCCTCTATTTCTTTTGGAGGAGCCCTACTATAAGGTTTGACAGAGTGGGTATTCTGCACTTCTTTTTTAGGTTTAGACCAAACCACTTTTCTTCCTTAGATTCTAGTTCCTCATCACTATTAGTCGAGTCTCAAAATTCATTCACAAGCAAAGGTTTGATAAGTACACAATTGATGATATTTTATTCCTATTTCTTAATATGATTATTATCCAATTGAGTTTAATTTGTTTGTTCAAAGTGTATTTTAGGGTTAATTTCAGGAATTCTCTGTAATTTGAGGCTTATGGTCATTTCGGAGGAATTACGGATGAAAGTAGAAGAAAAGAGCAAAATTCATCAATGGACATGCCCATGAACACGGGCGTGTCAATAGACATGCCCTTGATACTGCATTCAGAAGCATTGACACGCCCAGTGACATGGGCGTGTCACCAAACGTGCCTTATATTCAGACTCACAGTAGCTGTGACACGCCCAGTGACATGGGCGTGTCTCTGGACGTGCCTTATATTCAGATTCACAGTAGCTGTGACACACCCAGTGACATGGGCGTGTCACTGGACGTGTCCTATATTCAGAATCACAGTGGCTATGACACGCCCAGTGACATGAGCGTGTCACCGATGGAAAAGTTAGATTCTTTGCACTGATTGAGGAACAAGTGGGGGACAAGAACTGTGCTTTTGTCAAAAGAAAGACAAAAGAAAAGAAAAGCTTACCTAAATAATGGGAAAGGGGGATGAAACAAAGGAAGGTGGTAGACAATGGATAGGGGTGGTGAGTTGGAAGTATGGGTTGGAGATTTGAATGGAAATAAAAAGAGAAGAGGAGGAGAAGGAAGTGTGCAGTTTTTGGGACGTTTTTGGAAACAGAGAACAGAGAAGAGGAGGAGGAGCCAGCTGCTGGAGCAAGGAGAAGGGTCTTGAGCTGAGTTTGAAGAAGGTTACACATCTTGTACAAGCTCTAAACCAAGAATCAAGGATTGAAGTGAAGAAATATAAATTATTTGCCATGGATTGTTTGGTTTCTTCTACTCATTTATCTTACTCTGTTTTTCTAGTTTTGAATATGAACTAATTCCTTCTCTATCTATATATTGATGAACCCTAGCTCATTTGTATGAATTGAACAATTATATTCAGTTGAATCATTTGATTGAGTTGTTTTATTCTTATGATGCTTGATGTTATTTCCAATTGATAATAGCATGCATATTGATTGGTTGTTATTTTCATATTATTGACTTGAGAAAGCTTGATATGAATTGAATACTCATAAGGGTTGAGGATTGATTGGGGTACTAGAGATAGACCTACAAGATCCTTTGGTTTATAGTTCTTTGTTCTTAATGCAAGATCTATTTAATTGTGTTTGAGAAGAGATTCCAACACTCTACTTAGTGATTAGGGATTAATCCACTTGAGAGGGGTTTTAGTCTAATTTAGAGGAAATCCAACTCAAATCTATTAAATGATTTAGCTGAATTGATTCATTATAAATATTATTGAGGCTAGGGGGATTCAATATCTGGATAGTACTATTAATATTATTATCAATCCTTTTTGCATAGCATTTAATTTCCCTTTATTTTCAGTTATTAATTTAGTTATTTTTAGTTACAAAGCATCACACAACTATTAATTTGCTAAACAACGGTTATGATTTGCACTAGTACTTGGCCTTGTCTCCAGTGGAACGATAACTCACTCACTACTATATTACTTGGGCGACCCATGCACTTGCAGTATTGCTATAGCGTAGTTCACGTGCCACCAAGTTTTTGGCGCCGCTGCCGGGGACAACGGTTGCAATATTAGTAATATAATTAAGATTGTTGATTTAGTTTTATTTTTAATCATTTTTAATATTGGTTCTTGCTGGTTTACTATCATTTTAGGTATTTCTTGCTGTTTATGACCAAATTTAGCTCGTCCCAACTACTGGAGTTAGACCCAAAGCTAGAGAGAACGTTGAGGAGAAAGCAAAAGGAAGAAGAGGAGGCAGATCTGGAAGACGCAGAATCAGGAATAAATCTAGAATTAGAACAAGAAGAAGTATTCGAAGTGATGGAAGGGGCTGGACCAAGAACAATGCAGGAGTTTGCTAAGCCCAATTTAAATGGGACTGAATCTAGTATCTGGAGGCTGACAGTTGCTGCAAACAACTTTGAAATAAAGGCGAATGTAATTCAAATGGTGCAGCAAACTTGTCAATTCGATGGGTTTCCTGATGAAGATCCTAATGCACATATTGAGAATTTTCTGGAGATATGTGACACATTCAAGATAAATAATGTCTCAGATGATGCAATTAGGCTGAGGTTGTTCCCATTTTCCCTTAGAGATAGACCAAAGAAGTGGCTGAAATCCTTTTCTCCAGGGACTTTTACCACCTGGGGTCAGTTGGCAGAGAAATTCTTAGAGAAATACTTCCCACCATCAAAAACTGCTAAGTTGAGGAATGATATCTCATCCTTTATGCAGCAAGATGGTGAGACCCTCTATGATGCCTGGGAAAGATTTAAAGATCTGTTGAGAAGGTGTCCTCATCATGGACTTCCATTATAGCTTCAAATTCAAACATTTTACAATGGGTTGAATTACGTAAGTAAGCAATCCATTAATGCAGCAGCCGGTGGTACCATAAACAACAAGACACCTGAATAAGCAAGGGATTTAATTGAAGACATGGCTATCACCAATTATCAGTGGCAAGCCCCAAGGGAACAAGGAAAGATGAAGACCATGGGTTCACACCAATTAGATCCGGTGTTGGCTTTGACAACCCAATTGGAAGCATTGAATAAGAAATTTAATTCTTTGGCCTCTTCTTCTAGGAAAGTAATACAGGTGATGTCTTGTGAATGGTGTGGGGGTGGACTTCAAAGTCAAGATTGCCAAAGTGGCAACATGTTTGCTAGGTAAGAGCAAGTAGATTATGTTGGAAATATGCCAAGGCAACAACAGAATAATCCCTACAGCAACACATACAATCCGGGGTGGAGGAATCATCCAAACTTCTCATGGAATAATCAAAATAATCCAAGACCTCCCCCTAGATTCCAGCAGCCCCAACATCAACAAGCTGCCCCTCCAAGAAAGAGTAATTTGGAGGACATGATAGAGAAATTTATAGCAGCTTCTGAAACTAGGCTCCAATCAACTGAAACCACCCTAAGGAATCAGCAAGTCTCCATTCATAATTTGGAGAATCAGGTGGGGCAAATTGCCAAATTGCTCAGTGAGAGACCACAAGGAAGTCTACCTAGCAACACCGAGGCAAATCCTAAAGAGCAGCTCAAGGCAATTACACTAAGAAGTGGAAAAGAGATCAAGAGCAATATGGTTGAAAAAAGAGAAGATGTGGCAGAGAAAGGGACTGAAGTACAAGAAAAAGAAGGCGATCCTCCTATCACTTCGGGAGAGAAAACAAGTGAGAAAGATAAGTAGCCACAAGAAAGCAGTCCCATGCTGAAGGAATATCGACCTAGAGTACCCTATCCGGCGAGATTGAACAAGGACAAGATTGATGCTCAGTTCGGTAAGTTTCTTGAACTTTTTAAACAATTGCACATTAATATTCCATTTGTTGAAGCTTTGTCACAGATGCCTAAATATGCTAAATTTTTTAAAGATATCCTTTTTAATAAAAGGAAACTCGAGGAAGTGTCTTTAGTGTAGTTATCTGAAAAGAGTTCAGTAATTTTGGAAAGGAGGTTACCTAAGAAGTTAAAAGATCCAGGTAGTTTTACCATTCCGTGTTTGATAGGTAACCTTAAGGTTAAAAGTGCATTAGCTGATTTGGGGGCTAGCATAAGTGTTATGCCCTATAAAATGTTCAAAGAATTAGGCATTGGTAAACCTAAACCAACACTTATGACCATCCAACTTGCTGATAAGTCAGTAGTCCACCCTCATGGCATTATAGAAGAAGTGTTGGTAAAAGTCGGGGATTTCATTTTCCCTAATGATTTTGTTGTCATTGATATTGATGAGGATGTGGATGTTTCAGTTATTCTTGGTAGGCCATTTTTAAATACAGCCCGTGCCCTTATCGATGTTCATGATGACACTTTAACTTTGAGAGTGGGTGATGAGAAAGTTATTTTTAGGATACATGATGCCATAAAACATTCACTTTCATTTGATGGGGCGGAATCATGCAATGATGTTATTGAGCATGAGACCGTAAACTGTGTTACTAACATTGTTTCCAAGGATCCCCTTGAGTTGTGTTTATTGTAAGAAACTGTTGAGGGTCAAGAAGCAATGGAGCAGCTTGCTTTTCTTGAAGCAAGCAAATCGTTCAAATGAAGGGCATATGAGACTATTGAAATGCCAAAGGAAGAAAAGCCAAAACCATCGGTGATTGATCCACCCAACTTGGAACTGAAACATCTTTCAGCTCACCTTGAGTATGGATTCCTGGCAGAGAAGAAAAAATTACCAATAATTCTGAGTTCCCACCTATCTTCTGAGCAGAAGGAAAAACTTATCCAGTTGTTGCAGAAATATAAGCAAGTGATAGCTTAGAAGATAGCAGACATCAAGGGTATTAGTTCATCCTATTGTACTCATAAGATACTGATGGAGGACGAATTCAAGCCGGTAGTACAACCACAAAGGAGACTAAACCCAAAGATGAAAGATGTAGTGAAGGCTGAAGTGATAAAACTACTTGATGCAGAGATTATATATCCGATCTCGGATAGTTCTTGGGTGAGCCTAGTCCAGGTAGTACCAAAGAAAGGAGGGATGACTGTGATCCCTAATGAAAATGATGAGCTGATTCCAACAAGAACAATTACCAGTTGGAGGGTTTTCATTGACTACAGAAAATTGAATGATGCAACTAGAAAGGATCATTTTCCTTTACCCTTCATTTATCAGATGTTGGAGAAGTTATCCGGCCATGAGTATTACTACTTTTTGGATGGCCTTTCAGGCTATTTCCAAATTCCTATTGCACCGAAAGACCAAGAGAAAACTACATTCACCTGCCCATATGGGACATTTGCATATCGAAGAATGCCATTCGGGTTGTGTAATGCACCTACAACTTTCCAAAGGTACATGATAGCAATCTTTGATGAGCTTATAGAGGATATTATGGAGGTGTTTATGGATGATTTCTCGGTCTATGGCAGCTCATTTGAAAAATGTTTGGAAAACCTTGAAAGGGTCTTGATGAGATGTGAGGAAACCAATTTGGTGCTTAATTGGGAAAAGTGTCATTTCATGGTTCAAGAGGGAATCGTGTTGGGACACAAGATTTCAAGCAAGGGCATTGAGGTGGATCGGGCAAAGGTAGACATAATTGAGAAGTTACCACCACCCACATCTGTGAAAGCCATCAGAAGTTTTCTAGGACATGCGGGTTTTTATCGGAGGTTCATTCGAGATTTTTCTAAAATAGCCCATCCATTGACAAGACTCCTTGAGAAGGATGTCGATTTTATTTTTGATGAGGAATGTCTGAGAGCATTCACAACCCTAAAGGAGAAATTGACCCATGCTCCAATCATGGTAGCTCCTAATTGGAATCTACCATTTGAACTAATGTGCAATGCAAGTGACTTTGCAGTAGGAGCAGTCTTGGGTCAACGCAAGGAGAAATACTTTCAGCCTATCTACTATGCGAGCAAGACCTTGAACACAACTCAAGCTAATTACACAACTACAGAGAAAGAGCTGCTAGCTGTGGTGTTTGCTTTTGACAAGTTTAGATCATATCTAATCTTTTCGAGAGTGATTGTTTATACAGACCATTCGGCTTTAAGGTATTTATTCGCAAAAGTTGATGCTAAGCCTAGGCTAATCCGATGGGTTTTGTTGTTGCAGGAATTTGACTTGACAATTCAAGACAAGAAGGGAGCCGAAAATCTTGCAGCAGATCACCTTTCTCGCTTGGAGAATCCAACCTTGGAGAGGTTTGAAGAAGGGGACATTGATGATCACTTCCCCGATGAGCAGTTGTACGCCATGGTAAGTGAGGTAAGTAATTTAAATTCTGAAACACCTTGGTTTGCCGACTTTGCTAACTATTTAGTTGTTAGGGAACTTCCTAAGGACTTAAATTATCAAGCAAAGAAGAAAATTCTTTTCTGATTTAAAATATTATTTTTGGGAGGATCCCTTTTTGTTTAAGTTATGTAAGGATCACATGATCAAACGATGTGTGGCATGGCCCGAAACAATGAACATCCTTAGTCAATGCCATGCCGGACCAGTTGGTGGTCATATGGGAGCCAATAGGACTGCTCAAAAGGTACTAGAATCAGGATTTATTGGCCCACTTTGTTTAAAGTAGCTACGAATTTGTAATTCGTTGTGATCGCTGCCAAAGAACTGGAAATATTTCATCTCGTGATGAAATGCCCCAAAATGGGATTTTAGTTTGTGAAATCTTTGATGTATGGGGAATTGATTTTATGGGACCATTTCCAAATTCTTTTGGTAACAAATATATTCTGGTAGCTATAAACTATGTATCTAAATGGCTTGAAGCCCAAGCCTTGGCAACCAATGATGCTAGGGTTGTGGTGCAGTTTTTGAAGAAGTTGTTTTCTCGATTTGGTACACCAAAAGCAATTATAAGTGATAGGGGTACTCACTTTTGTAACGCTCAGCTTGAGAAAGTTTTCAAAAGATTAAGAGTTACACATAGGTTTGCTACTCCCTATCATCCCCAAACTAGTGACCAAGTTGAGAACACGAATAAGGAGATTAAACGGATTCTGGAAAAAAACTGTTGAGCGATCCCAAAAGGATTGGTCTAAGAAATTGGACAATGCTTTATGGGCTTTTAGAACTGCATTCAAAACTCCCTTGGGCACTACACCATTTAGATTGGTATATGGAAAAGCTTGCCATTTACCTGTTGAAATAGAACATCATGCATATTGGGCTATAAAACAGATTAACCTTGATCTAGCTTGTGCAAGTGAAAGGCGCAAATTACAGGTAAACAAACTAGACGAGTGGAGGTTGCAAGCTTATGACAATGCGAGAATGTATAAGGAACGTACCAAGAGATGGCATAATGCTCACATTAAGGAACGGAAAGAGTTTCAAGCAGGAGATCAGGTATTACTGTACAATTCAAGGCTTCGACTCTTTTCAGTTAAGCTAAAATCTCGATGGTCTGGCCCTTTTACTGTCAAAGAAGTTTTCCCCTACAGAGTGGTTGAAATAAACCACCCGAAAAAAGGAGATTTTAAAGTCAATGGGCACAGGCTCAAATCTTATTTTGGAGGAAAATACAAGCTTTAAAGGAGGTTTTACACCTCCGAGATTAGGGACATTTACCCGACCGTCCAACTAATACGACGTTAAAGAAGTGCTGGGTGGGAGACAACCCACCGTTTTATGTTTTTAGTTTGTGTCGTCATTTTGTTTTAGTTTTATCTTTCTTTTATTGGATGGTTATTTGTTTATTTTACATTCATCTGAATTTGTAGAGGAAATTTGATTTTGAGGAGTAAATTGAGCATATGCAATGACACGCCGTGTCAATGGGCGTGTCATTACCTTTTTCAGACAGTAGCTAGAACACGCCCATGGACACGCCCGTGTCTATGAGCGTGTCATTATTTTTTTTCAAACAGAAGCTATAACATGCCCATGGACACTCCCATGTCCATGGGCGTGTCCAAAAAAAATACCCAGCACGCCCTCAGAACACGCCCAGACTAGTGGGCGTGTCGTTTGCATGTTTGTCACAGAATATGTGACACGCCCATAAACACGCCCGTGTTGTTGGGCGTGTCGATTGTAATTTCATGCAGTACCTGTGACACGCCCATTGACACGGTCGTGTCCAAGAGCGTGTCATGTAAACTGGCTTTTATATTATAGGGCACGCCCAGTGACACGGGCGTGTCACTGGGCATGCCGACGTCTTTATATATAGAGCAGACGCCATTTTCACGAAAATTTCAAAATTTTTCTCTCATTTTCTCTCAAATTTTTTGCACTCTCACCGGCGCATTCACACACCCATTCAATTTAGGAGGGATTCTCACTCCCAGCTTGCATAGTTTGCGTGTATTTTCTCATTTTCCCATTTAAACTACTCGTTCCACGCGGATTTGCATTTTTCAGGTACGAGATCTCAACTTTTGTGATTTTTATTTGTTTTCTTTCGTTTTTCTTTCATTTTTCATATACATTCCTTGTATTTTCTTGTGTTTACCGTGAAATTCAAAATTTCATGACTTGTTTGCTTTATTCTATTGTGTTTTTATTTTTTCGTAATTTTTGCGGCATTTGATTAATTATAATTTTCTTCGTTTTGAATTCCATTTTGATTCGGCATATGTTTATTTTGAAATTGTTTTGAATTATATATTGATTGTTTCGTTTGTTAGTTTCTAGTTACTCGTGATTTTTGGATAATATATTGTTATTGTGGGGATTGATTTTATTGTGTATTTGTGCTGTCGTTCGGGTTAGTTTATTGCTTTCGGTTAATTGAACATGTGTTGCTATAGGTGGATTACGTTTGTTTTGCGTTATCGTTATAATGCCTGCATTTCGGTTAAACTTGTATCATGCTATGCTTTTATTATTGAGGAACCTTTTGATTTGTTTTGTAGATTAACCGAAAATGGGCCCTCGCAAATAATCATCTTCTCAGCTTCCCACCAAGTGGGCATGAGGGGAGGGCAGTTCCAGCCAACCCGCTACACGCCCAACTTCTAAATTTATGGCGACACACAAATGCCTCAGATTTTCAAACGCCGAGGAACGAAGGCGATTCGAACTTTTCGGCAACAAAGAATGGTCCGCGCCTCGTGTCTTAGATTGGGAGGCTATGGAACTGGTTAACATTGCAGCAGATGTGCGGGAATTAATTAATCAACCAGGGTGGGACAAACTCTTCTCTATTAATGAGCCCTCATATCGAGAGCTTACACTGGAATTCTACTGCACCTTCCAATTCCAGAAAACCAAGGTCTCTATTACTGAGCCGACGATTAAATTCAGACTGGGAGGGCAGAGATTCAGCATGAGCATTAATGACCTTGGGGTACATCTCGGGTTATATACTAAAGAGGATGTCCAAACCTTCGATTATCTAAACTCCGAGGTGGATTTTGTTGAGTATGAGGTTGTTCCTCCTCGGATTTGGCAGAACTTTGCACCCAATGCCGATAAATATCAACCCAAGGTTTCTAAGGCATCCAATTTCGATTCTTTCCCCTGCCGAGTGGTGCACAATTTATTAGTTCATACTATTACAGCACGGCTGAGCAGCACAGGGGTGGTAAACTTGAGAGATCTATTTTTCCTGCACTACATGTCGCAGAAGACCCGGTGCAATGTCGCCCATGCCATCACCCACTTTTTCTACGAGCAGTCTAAAAAAGGAGCATCAGGTACTTTACATGGTGGCATGTATGTCACAAGACTTGCTCGTCATCTGGGTGTATTAGTTGGCTGCCTCCCTATGACGGTGGATGGTATGCCCAAGCTGTTGGGTATGGACACGCTGAAGAGACTGAACAGGGAGAAGGTAGCTGGACTGCAGGCCACTCCTATGGATTCAGATGTACCAGAGGCAACCCCTTCTGCTCCTACTTCCGATATACCACTGCCTCCACCGTCAGATTATCCGGGTACATCCACCGCCGCTGGGCCTTCAACCGCTGCTGCTGCACCTTCTTCTTCTGCTGGACCTTCTTTTGTCTAGACCCCTGCATTCCGGGATTGGCGCCAGTCAGTTAATGTCGAGTGGGATGATGACAGGAAACCCACAGATTTTGAGCGTCAGATTTGTCGGATTGAAGGAAAGATAGGGAATATTGAGCTGAATCAGAATATGATCTTAATCCAGCAGGAAGAGCTGGAGCAGCTTTTACAAGACCAGAGAAATTCTTTCCAAACCCAGCTGGATCACGAGATCTTGAGACGGCAATGGCTGGAGCAATCCAAGTTGGAGTTCTGGCGGTATCAAGGGTTTCACCCTTCTAAACCACCACCTCCACCCTATCAGCCACCTGCCCGTGCACCGGCACCTGCACCTCAAATTGATGTTTCCGATGATGAGACCAGCAGTGACTAGCCCACATTTTATTTTTCATTTTAATTTTAATTTTATGTTATTTTTCATTTCTTTGCTTATTCAATACCCTTTTTAGTTTTCTTTCTTTTTAATTGCTTTTGGACAATTGTTATTTTCTTTAAGAATTATTTTCCTTTGTTTATTTATATCTTAACCTTGTTTTGTTTGCATTTTAGAATTTTGTTTTGACACAAACCCTCCTTCACCGCACTCTTGGCACCGTATTCATATTCATCCACTCATGGGCATGAGGCAGTTGTTCTCTCTCTACATTATTTCTTGTTTTGCACACACATCGGGGACGATGTGCAACTTAAGTATGGGAGAGAAGTATACTTTCTTGATTAAATTTTTACTACTTCATTCTTTCTATTTGATTCATTTGTCTCAATTAATGTCTGCTAAGTAAGCTCGATTGTTATGATAAGTGTGACTTGATGTGGTTTCCCTTTATATGTTAAACTAATTTGAGATTTCCTAAATGACAATTTCTTGTTGAGGTTAACTTAGTGATCTTGATCAAATGCTGATGATCGATTTTAATAGCTACAATTAAGTTGTGGATTGATGGAAATTGGAACATTACTAAAGTTTAAAACCTTAGTTACATTTTTTAGCATGATATAATTCCATAGATTCTTGAGTCGGACTTAGTACGACCCTTAAGTTTCTGACCCTTGAATAATAATAACCAGAACAAATAATTCTAATTAAAGGAGCTTTGAAAAATTTTCCCTGTTCCATTGATTTTGACTCTCGAATCAAAACAAATGAGTTAGAATCATGAATAGTGCTAGTAGCCATTTGAACGGTAATTCTGGCTGAGTAACCGGGGGTCTGCATCACAAATGTTTACCTTCGCGTCAAAAGGTTAGTATTAGTTCAAACAAGTCGGGCTCCTTAAAATATGCATATATATACATATATATGTATTTAAAATAATAATAATAATAATAATAATAATAATAATAATAATAATAATAATAATAATAATAATATTTGAGGGTTAGAGAGCTTAAGAGAAAATTCACGTTTTTCGTACTTTGTTCATGACATTTGGATTTGCTGGAATTTTATGCTCAATTTTTTAACTCTGGATTTTTAGGTTTTAGGTATGTGAAATTTTTATTTTGAAACTTCTTGATTCAGCTGTTATGATTGTGAATTATTTTGGTTGAGAAAGTGAGGTTTTCTGATTCGAGCATCGTCAAAACTTTATTTTCCTTTTTGAATATAGAGGGATTCCGTCATTTCTGCTTATTACAGTGATTTAGTTTGCTTGAGGACAAGCAAAAACTCAAGTGTGGGGGAATTTGATAAGTACACAATTGATGATATTTTATTCCTATTTCTTAATATGATTATTATCCAATTGAGTTTAATTTGTTTGTTCAAAGTGTAATTTAGGGTTAATTTCAGGAATTCTCTGTAATTTGAGGCTTATAGTTATTTCGGAGGAATTACGGATGAAAGTAGAAGAAAAGAGCAAAATTCATCAATGGACATGCCCATGAACACGGGTGTGTCAATAGACGTGCCCTTGATACTTCATTCAGAAGCATTGACACGCCCAGTGACATGGGCGTGTCACCGAACGTGCCTTATATTCAGACTCACAGTAGCTGTGACACGCCCAGTGACATGGGCGTGTCCCTGGACGTGCCTTATATTCAGATTCACAGTAGCTGTGACACGCCCAGTGACATGGGCGTGTCACTGGACGTGTCCTATATTCAGAATCACAGTGGCTATGACACGCCCAGTTACATGGGCGTGTCAATGGCCGTGTCACCTATGGAAAAGTTAGATTCTTTGCACTGATTGAGGAACAAGTGGGGGACAAGAACTGTGCTTTTGTCAAAAGAAAGACAAAAGAAAAGAAAAGCTTACCTAAATAATGGGAAAGGGGGATGAAACAAAGGAAGGTGGTAGACAATGGATGGGGGTGGTGAGTTGGAAGTATGGGTTGGAGATTTGAATGGAAATAAAAAGAGAAGAGGAGGAGAAGAAAGTGTGCAGTTTTTGGGATGTTTTTGGAAACAGAGAACAGAGAAGAGGAGGAGGAGCCAGCTGCTGGAGCAAGGAGAAGGGTCTTGAGCTGAGTTTGAAGAAGGATACACATCTTGTACAAGCTCTAAACCAAGAATCAAGGATTTAAGTGAAGAAATACAAATTATTTGCCATGGATCGTTTGGTTTCTCCTACTCATTTATCTTGCTCTGTTTTTCTAGTTTTGAATATGAACTAATTCCTTCTCTATCTAGATATTGATGAACCCTAGCTCATTTGTATGAATTGAACAATTATATTCAGTTAAATCATTTGATTGAGTTGTTTTATTCTTATGATGCTTGATGTTATTTCCAATTGATAATAGCATGCTTATTGATTGGTGTTATTTTCATATTATTGACTTGAGAAAGCTTGATATGAATTGAATACTCATAAGGGTTAAGGATTGATTGGGGTACTAGAGATAGACCTACAAGATCCTTTGGTTTATAGTTCTTTGTTCTTAATGCAAGATCTATTTAATTGTGTTTGAGAAGAGATTCCAGTACTCTACTTAGTGATTAGGGATTAATCCACTCGAGAGGGGTTTTAGTCTAATTTAGAGGAATGCTAACTCAAATCTATTAAATGATTTAGATGAATTGATTGATCATAAATATTACTGAGGCTAGGGGGATTCAATATCTGGATAGTACTATTAATATTATTATCAATCCTTTTTGCATAGCATTTAATTTCCCTTTATTTTCAGTTATTAATTTAGTTGTTTTTAGTTACAAAGCATCACACAACTATTAATTTGCTAAACAACGGTTAAGATTTGCACTAGTACTTGGCCTTGTCCCCAGTGGAATGATAACTCACTCACTACTATATTACTTAGGCGACCCGTGCACTTGCGGTATTGCTATAGCGTAGTTCACGAGCCACCAAGGGTTAATGCCTTTTCACCCATAGCTAGTTCAATCTTATTGAGCAGAACTTCTACTTCTATAGTTTCTTCATCTACGTCTTGAAAATATGACAAGAAAGACTTTTCTTTCAATCCTCCCCTATCATGAAAGTAGCTAGAGGGGGTACTCTTCCAAACTTAGGTAAATGATTATTCTTTGTGTTAGATTTGTTGAGCTTAGGCAGTTTACCACTATCGATTAGATCTTAAATCTCAAGTATTAACCTAACACTTGTCTATTTCATACCTTTGTGTTTGATGGAATTGATAAAATGCCTCGGCATTAAAGTTTGGTGGAAGTGGATTTGACAGAGGTTGAGGGGCCAATGGTTGTAATAGTTATTTCTTTTGTAACTTATTGAAAACACAGGATAGTAGTTTTTTCAACTCTGAAAATTACCTCCTATTCCTTTGACCAGTAGTTGCATTAACATCCATAGCCTTCTGTGTACTATGACTGCCAGATTAATAATTTTCCTTCTCATTTCTTCTTCTAACAAAATGATTCTTCTCCCTTTTCCACTATTCTATTTGTAAGCTAACTTGGATAAGGTCTTTGAAATCTCTGATAATATATGAGATAGCCTTTCATGGAGGTCGGGCAGGACACCTCTCACATTCTAATATGGCCATATTCATTAGGTCTCTTTTTGAGAAGAGCAGCCTTGTTCCTCCACCTTTTTGCATAATCAATAAAATTTTTATTTTACTTATATCTGATTGATTCTACCTCCATCAAAGTCACTTCCAATTTAGCATTATATCTATACTGTTGGATGAAGGCTTTGTATAGTAAATCTCAATCCTTTTGAGTACTTTCCTCTAAGGTATTAAACCAATTTTGCATAATAAGATCCAATGAAAGTATGAAAATACCTTAAGGTTTGAGCTTTAGTAGCTCTAGCAGACTACTTGTTAGTAATGTATTATTTAACATGTAAGTGGGAATTCCTAATTCTATCAAACTTAGCAAAAGGAGGCAGCTTGAATTTGTAAGGATTCTCTCATCATTCTCAAACAGTTTGTCCACTTTCAACACTTCTTCAGTTTTTAACATCTTTTTGAACTTCTTTTCTAAGTCAGCAATCAATTTTTCAACATTAGCATATCCGGCCCTCTTTTCTTCCTTCTTTTCTTGTTGGTCTTGAAAATATGCATTCCAATCATCATAATCAATTAGCACCTTTTCTTCATCGAAAGCTACCTCACATACCTTAGCCTTTCCTTTGTCCTTTTTCTTTTTAGTTCTAATAGATGTTTTAACAGTTTTACTTTCCAACAGTGCAGCTAACTGACTTCTCATGGCCTTAGCTAAGGCCCTCTTCAATTCTTCCATCTTAGATACGAGGGCCTCATTCATCAAGTTTTAAACTTGATCATGATCCATCGACTTTGGTACGAAGTTGACTAAATTCTCACTAAACTCTGAATCGCTAATGTAAGTAGGGTTGTTGTAAGCCCTTAAACTGTTGTACTCTTGGTTTGTGAGCCAGAAAGAATCAATACGTTGCAATGCAGTGTATGTATGCATGTATATTTGTGTAACAAATAAACAGATAAAGTTAGGACATTCCTTCGAACCTTATATCTTCCACACACGAGTGACGAGTCTCTTTTTCTAGGTATTACGGTCAATAAAGATATGAATAGGGGATACTTTATTTTCGAGAAACTCTTAGATGAATTGACTATTAATTGTATTTTCAAATACAAAAGTTAGTATATGATAATTCCTATTAATTAATCCTTAATCCTTTGGGTCCACTAAAAAGTTCAAGTAACATTTCTGCCATATTTTGAATTAAAACTAAATTAATAGGTTTATTATAAATAGACTTCTTACTTGGAAAAGCAACTAATAATCTATGTCATAAATAAATCCATAACTAATAAGTCTCAGTAAAATTAAGGCCCACAATTAGTTTTAATATTTCATAATTGACCTAATTAATTGAAAGCTCATTTTAAAAATTTCATAGAATGAGGTAGATGACTCGATTCCTAAGGAATTTTCAACCCCTATTGGGTTCAGAAAGTTAGATATGCATGGAGAATATGAGAAGTGACCCACCACTCGCATAACGGCCGGTTCATTAGAACCGATCTTATTTTTAGGTTTAAAAATTATTAAAATTTTAAATTATTATGATATCATTTATGTTATAGGCAATCATTAAAATAAATAATATCATATTATAAATTAACAAAATAAAATAAAATGGGCACTCATGCAAGATAAAAATATGCCCTTATAAATGTTCAAAATCTATAAAAATAAATAAAATAAGACACACACCGAAAGATAAAGTCATATTCCTTATAATTATTCCCAAAGATAATTTAAATAAAACAAATAATTTAAATAAATAAGGCACATACGTGTAGAAACATGCCTTTTACAATATCAAAATTTCAAATAATAAAAAATTACAATCCATACACACATAAATAATAATTATACACATAGTCATTAAATAAAATTAGGATTCAAATAAAATAAAATTAAGATTAATCACAAAAATAGCAATCTATAAACATATCTTAATATTAACCCATTAACAAAATATAGGGCGCGATGCACACGGCGGTCCTGAAAGGTAAATGATTTACCGAACTCGTTGAATGAGTTATAGCCTCCAAAATATAAAATAGGGTTTCTAATCATAATTTAGAGTTTAATCCTAAAACTAGGGTTTAGCATGCAAAGTTAGGATTTTACAATACAATTAAGGTTTTATCTTAAAACTAGAGTCTAATATGAAAAATTAGCGTTTTAAATTATAAAATTAACATGCAATTAGGGTTTTTAATATAAATTAAGGTTTTGGATCAAAGACAACAAATCAAAACATAATAAATTAAATGAAGATAACACTCTATTGAATTAAATAACAGATTTGGTTGATGAAGGTCGTACCTACGTTGTTGGCTCCACAAAGGTATTTTTATTGAACCATGCTTATTGTTGATTTGTTGAGAAGCTTGGGTCAATTGGGTTCTTGGCTACTTTCCAAATAATTCAAAGATTATTTGTTGATTCTCATAATGTTTGACTACTGGATTACTCTCGGTTTGATTTCTAGATTGTTGCTTCAATGGCTATTGCTTATGTGTCTATCTGTTTATTTTTGTGGCTGCTAAAGATGGTTCCTCATTGCTAAAGTTAGCCCCCTAATTCTTCCAACCGTCCTCCTATTTATAGGCAATTACTAGGGCAACCAGAGGAAACACTTCTAATCAATTAAGAAAAGCCTCGAACCATTCGAGTCCAAGTAAAATTGAAATTCTTTGAGCTAGGTTGGCCATTCGACATGAGCATGGCTCATGTAGATTTGATTTGCCAATTCAACATGAATTTAATGCCAGCCCAACTGTTTTGGCTTTTCTGGTCAAACTCGAGTCGATTTGAGCCTTTTAATTAGATTTAAATTTAATTGAGGCCCTTCTAATTAGAACCAGGTTTGATAGAGGTTAAATAGAAATCATATTTAATTTGGCTCTTTTAATTGGGTTTAAATTCAAACCGGGTCTACAAAAAGCACATAATTATTATATGTTTAGGAGTAATTTATATCTGCCGTCCCTAAAAAATATACTTACTCACTTTTTCATCTTTGAAATTTAATTTTTACACATGTCGTCCCTCAAGTTAAATTTTTTGTAACAAATTAGTCCTTAGTTCAATTTTTCATTTACTCTGGTAATGGCAATCTTATGTGGCACTACCTAGACCACCACATAAGATTGCCACATCATTCTAATTTAAATAAATATTAAGGTCAAATTGTTCATCTCCACTTCTCTTTTTCTCTTTCTTTGGTTTCATTTCTCTGTTCATCATTCTCTTTTGATGAAGCCCATAAAAAATTTGGCCAATTTCATTTGCATTTCAAAAATCAAACTTACTAAATTCACACACCCTTCTTCTCTACTCTCCACCCTTATCTTTAGCTCTATTCTTCTATAGAGAAAGAACCAAGCCCAATTTTGATTTGAATATTTGGAATTAGACAAACAACCAAGTCCAGCTTACTGAATATCTTTATGTTGTTTGGTTTTTCCAATTCATTATCTTTATGTTGTTTGGTTTTTCCGATTCATTCTCTATAGATTATTTTTCCAAAATTCATCAAAATCAAACCATATCTTTAGATGGTTTCTTCAATTCATCAAAAGCTTACTGAACATTTGTTTTGTTTCAATTTGAATATTTGGAATTAGGTTTAGATTTGTTTTTCCGACGTATCAAAAAGCTTAATTTTAGATTCATCAAGTTTGTAATTTTGATTTTACTGCCCAGTATGGTTTTTTGATATATAGATTTGTGTCTATTTGATTTGAGATGCTTCTCCATTTTGTTAGAAATTATATAATCATTTGATTTTATATATATTTTTTTATATAGTTTTGTGAAGCATTTTCAGTGTTTTGGTGAAATAGAATGTTTGGTGTTGAGCTTTAATCTCTAAAGGTATAAGCTTTTCATGTGATTAGAGGGTTGTTTAATAAAAGAAAAAATGAGGATAATGATGTTTCAAATCTGCATATCTCTACTGGTGCTTCACAACCAAACATAAAAGAATTATAAAGTTGTACATATGAACCCATTTTTATTTTGAGGGCTTTGGGCTGCTACAAGGTTTGTGAAACTGTAATTAAATAAAAACTGCATATTTGCGTATCATCATTTTTTTTAATTCTTTTCTTAAGTTCATGAAGATGCTAAAATATGTGAATATGGAAAGCTACTCGGGCTAGTTTTAATTTCTTAGATTTCTTTTGATATTGTAAATTTGGATTAAATATCAATGGCGGTTTAAATTTCAGAGATGTAACAAGACAAAGAAGAAGAAGAATAGTGAATAAAAAAGTTTTCCTATATGATGTGGCAATAAAACATGGCAATCCATGTGGTACAACATAAGACTACCATTAAATCTTTTAATAAAAATTTGGGTCTACGACGAATTTATTATAAAATACTTAACTTGAGGAATAATGTGTGTAAAAATTAAACTTCAAGATGATAAAAATGAGTAATTATATTCTTTAGGGACAATAAATGTAAACTATTTTATGTTTAGTCATATATCACATATAACTACATATATGTGTTTAATTAATTTTAGAATTAATTGATTTATTTATTTATCAATAATAATATTTTTGTTTTTGTTATTAAATATTATATTTTTTTTTGTCATAAAATATTATATATAAATATCAAACTAATAATTATATAATGGATTCTATAAATTTAATATTATTAGATACAATATCAAATTTACCAAAGAAACTCACAACACAATGAAGGGTATAGCATTTTATTATATTCTAACAACATTATGATATAGTGAAAATGATATAAATTCAATTAAAAAAATACTTTTAACATCAATATATATATATATTTATTAATTATTAGTGGTCAAAACTTAAAGAGTGATTTATCAAAGAAAACAAGTAATCACAAGAGTAGTAACTAAGGGGTTGACCATCTTCCATTGTGCCTCGGCCTCTGCTTATTTGCCTAATTGTCGAATTTTTGCAAATTAAAATATTGTTTGGCATAAAATTAAAGTTTTTTTAAGTCTTGTATTTTTTTAAATTGATTTTATTTTATAGGTTAATTTTGTAAATTTCTCTTTTTTTATAATTACAAAATTTCTTCTTCCTCTGAATATCCATCCATCTTAAATCTTCAACTTCACACCATGATTGCAGTGGGGAGAGTATTTTGGCTAAAAATGAACCAACAATACAAGCTGTCTATTTGCAAAATTACTTAAAAACCAATTATTCTTTGTTTTTCAAGACAACCAAACAGTAAGAATCTAGACAACCTATAAAATTAAATCTAAGTTAAAGCACAATCTCACCTTTGGATGAAGACACGACCACAATAACATGCACAACAGCATTGTTTGGAGGAAGCTGCAATTGAAGGGGATAAATCTAATTCCAACAAGAAAAACGCTACAGATTCAAACCGCTCGTCTCAAAAATGCGCCAGATTTGAAAGAAATAGAAAAGGGTACGTGAGTTGAATTCAAAATCTAAAGAATATAAATGTGAAATGTGCAAATTAAATAAAAGTGTCTATAAATTCATATTAAAACAAACAGATAATCACAAATCTTCTATTAAATGAGTTCTTTAATTCTCAATTGAATTTTTGAATGGTGATACTACCAAAGCAATTGATCTCAAATTAAGAAATTGATATCATTATCACTCTTTTTCTTGAAGAAGGTGGCGCGGCAGTGATGTGATTTTGGCTTGGAGGAAAGCATTCACAAAGAGCCGAGTTGAGTTAATTGGGTTTTTTTATTTTCTATCCCTTGTGATTGAGTTAAGAAATCTATCACTGAAATTCTTCTTTGCTTGCCTCTAAATTAATAAATATGTCAAGACCATTCCAAGAGATAATCCTCAATATTTTGCTTCGCCTTCTGATGAAGACACTTGTATGATAAACTAAAATTTGTAATTTTATGTTTCTTCTAAAATGGTATATTTTAGTATATTATTTTTTATTTGCTTTTGCTAATGAGGAACTTTTGTCGGAGTCCGACCTCTCCTTTGGAGCGGAGTTCGACTACTAAGGTAAATTCTGAGAGGACTAGTCCAGCAATCCACTGCTATGACACCCCACTTCAATACGGGCTTATGGTGAAGCTCCACACAAGATACATTCAGTGCTATTAAGCGTTTGAGACGTTGTTCAAACTGTGATTCGAACTGACGATCTTGCTGGCGTACGCACATATGTTTTATCACTCCTTCTATTCGTGGTGAGTATTTTAGTACATTATTGTTTACTATATATATATATATATATAGTATATGCTTGGTTGTTTTTGACTTTTTTATATTATTATTTTATATTTATAAGAATTTTTGAAAGATTGTATTTTTATTAACTTTGTCTGAAACTCAATATATACCCAATCATATATATCCAATAGTACAATTTGTGTATAATAAAACTAATATATATAATAAATATAAACTTATTATAATTCTTTAATTTTTTATGTTATTTATTTTATACTGTTTAATTATATCTTATTTTTGGTTTAAAGAAAATATATTTTATTTTGCTAAAATAGTGCGAGTTGATATATTCTTTATTATGTTTTTTATATAATAAACTCAATATATACTAAGAATTATATAATAAATTCAATGCATACCTAATATATACTATGTATAAATTATATATATATATCATATGAAACTATTGATACAAAATATAATTTATATTATATTTGAGTTATTATTCAATAATATTTTATTATATAATACAATATCAAACTTCTATCATTAAACTATTACAAAAATAAAAAGAAAAAAATCATTTTTATACTTGATATATAATAAATTCAATATATGTCAAGCATAAACTCAATATATACTCTTTGGTATATAATGTTATTTGATAAAAAAAAATTGATATTTTTGATAAAGTATTTAGAAATTGGTATTTTTATGTATTTTCTAACAAATTTATAAAAAGTCATAATATTTTGGTGTTTATGAGTACTTGATTTATAAATTAATTTAACTAAATAATTTAAATTAATTTAATTAAATAATTTATCTCTATTTCTTTAATAAATATTCTTAATAATATAATTTTATATTTTTAATTATTTAAATAATAAATATATTTATAACACATTTTTAGTTATATAGTTGTTTATAAGCTCGTTTGTAAGGTAATTTTTATAAGTTAGCCTAAATATTCTCTTATTATGAAGATAAAAAATCGACTGTGAGTTTATTATAAAATTTAATACTTCAGTGGGCAAATAATTGTAATTATTATTAAAAAATACAATATAAAATTATATAAAATTTCATCTTAACATCACTTTTCAATTTTTAAAAATATAGTCAATAAATATTGACATTAAACAAAAAAAAAAGGATAAAAATGGCATTAAAAAATAAAAAGTAAATAATAAAATAAAATTTTATTTTTAATAAATAATATTAAAGAAGAGGTAAATGACATTAAAATATTGCTAGATGAACTATAATTTAATACAGCCGAAAAAAGGAAATGACTCAATCAACTGCGATGGACGGAGTCCAATATTTCTCTCTTGTCAATCTGTTTCTACACCACGTAACGTCCATGAACGGAGACATGAGTTTGTAGAGCCAGATTCAAATGCATTGCCAGCCCATACTTTTCGACTTCAAGCCTTGTTAATTTCTCCTTATACTCTGTTACCATCTCTTTCAATTGCTTCAATTCTCCTACCTTCCCCTCCAACTCCTTCATCTTCTGATACTGTATAGCCACACCCCTTTTAAGCGCACCATTTTCTTTCTTCAATGTCTCCACTGTCTCCTTTAGCTTCAAGTTTTCTTCTTCTAAACCCTTTGCATTTGCCTCTTCTAAAGCACGCCTACTGACACTTTCTTCTACAATCTCTAATGCTTTCAATGCTCGTGACTTCGCATTCTCCATGCTGCTCGCACTTGTCATCTCTTTCACAACCAACTCCACCCATTCAATTTTGTTTACATCAGTCGGATTAGGAACTGGGTTTTCTTTTGCTGATTCAAAAGATATGTTTTGGAGGCGATTTATGATGGTGGAAGCCAGATTTTCGCCGTATTCTTCCAAAGCTTGCTCGAGAAATTTGGGTTCGGTGTTAGGGAAGGAAGATTTAATCTGATCGAGAAGACGAGAACGGAAAGATCGCCGCCTCTTCGAAACTGGATGGGACAATCGGAGTTCTTCGTCATCGTCCTCGAAAAGATACTATCTTTTCGTTCCAGATAGAGGCACACACAGCACTGCCGCAGCCATGGCTGGTATTGAAATAGTGATTTGGGTAAAAGAATTGAATTGGGTTCTTGGTTTTGTGGGGTTTGGCGTTTGACTTCTAGTTTTTGGGAGGGGTTTTATAGTAGGATTTCTTGTTGAAGAAGAAGGAGAGGCGGCAAATTTTTTTTTAGTTTTGTGGGTTTTTATAGATCAAATTCCTTGCTGAGAAAGAAGAGGCGACATATATATTTTTTTTTACTTTTTTTTCCTCGTTTAATTATCATTACTTTAAAATTAAATAATAGTAATGATTATTTTATTCTTAATATGATCGAACTTTCGCACCAAAAAAAGACAAGTTATCTTCTTCTGGTTCGGAGGCAGCCACAACTCCAAACACACACCAGCCACATAAACCCCTCGAAGTTTATATATTTAATGAAGTAATGATCTTTTTCATCTTTTGCCTAAATTGAACTTCTTTAAAGGTGAATTAGGCTTTTCCGCGTTTGGATTTAATGTCTCATTCATTTACTGTTTCACCTTCTCTGAGGTCAGAGTTCTTCAGCTCCTCCAACACCAGGTTCATAGCACCTGCCAGACTAGCTCTATACAGTAGGCTTCTCAACTCCTTTCTCTTTTTTGGGTTGTTGTTTTTCTGTTTGTTGGTTGTTTATTTGATTCTTTTTGTCTTGAAGGAAGCAAATGTGTACTTAACAGGAGAGATTTTGCTTTCAAAGGAATTGTTGCTTCTGGGTTTTCAGTTATGGATTCTTCTTTGGCCACTGAACCTGTTCAAGGTCATTTTCTGCCTTGAGATGCTCAATTTTCGTGCATTTGAGTCTTTTTTTTTGGGTCAAATATAGAAAAATCCTCATCCTTTTTTGGTGCCCCAATTTTGTAGTTGTTTAGCTAAAATTCCATTGACCATTTGTAGCGATTGTTTTCCATAGAGGAGGCTCTGTCTTTGCCATCAATGCTTTTAAGTCTTAAATCTCTGTGAATCATTTGCTTACTTCAGAGCAATCTTTTTTATGCTATATTTTTATTATTCATAGGGCTTGAGAGGTTGCCATTCAAGCCAGAAGGCTATAAGTATTGGACATGGCGGGGACGGAAAATACATTATGTAGTACAAGGAGAAGGATTACCAATTGTTCTCATTCATGGTTTTGGTGCTTCTGCATTTCATTGGAGGTACTTCAGTATTAAACTCATATTTGATTTAATAAGTAACTCTATACATTGAGGCATTTGGCAAAGTTTAGGCAATATCAGTGGCTACATGTATGTAGGGAAGTGATACACATTCACTACTTAAATATTTTAGGCATAGTTCATTGCTTAATTATGGTTGAAAGCAAATTCAGTAAATAATAAATTTCATCATTATTCAATGGATAATGGTTGAAGTCACGCCTTGGCACAACTGGTAAAGTTGTTCCTCTGGTGACCAATGGGTCTCATTTTCAAGGTGTGGAAACAGTCTCTTTGCATATTGCAAGACAAAGACTACGAACAACTATGTCTGAAAAGCACTAATAATTGAGATTCGCTGAGAAATAAAAATAAAATAAAATAAGAAGAAGAAAATGTCTTACTGTTCCACTCGTTCGTTAGCAGATTTGACCTTTTTTTTTTGTTTCTTATCAAACGAACATACTTTGATAAAATTCTTCCTTGTAACATGTTCACAGATATAACATACCTGAGATGGCCAAACGGTACAAGGTTTATGCCTTAGACTTGCTAGGTTTTGGATGGAGTGAGAAAGCAATTATTGAGTATGATGCCTTGGTATGGAGGGATCAAGTGGTGGATTTCTTGAAGGAGATAGTGAAAGAACCAGCAGTTTTAGTTGGAAACAGGTAACATTCAAAAATGAACAATTGTTATTTGTAGCATTTCTTTTACATGTCATATCCCACAAAATTAGTGTTCTACTGTGCAGAACTCTGGATTAAACTTTTAGAGTTTGAGATTCTAGCTTTGACATGTTAGTTGAGAGAAAGGCAATTAGGATTATTGAAAATATGGTGTGTAGTTTGCTGTCTTATTTTCTATTAGTATCATGAAATTCAAGCGGTTTTTAAGATTTCCTCTGCTTCAGAATTCACGATTTTCATTTTGAGTGCTTTTTCTACTATAAACCTAAACCAATAACAATGATCCAAAAATTTATTAACGTTATACAATTTTCCTGCACCCTTCAAGTCATTTGAAGGAATTTTAAAATGGTCTTATGAGTCTTCTGCCTTAAAAAGGTAAAACAGTCCTTCACCCCCTTGTGCTCATTGGCTGGCTATTCAAGTTATGCTATCTCTCAGTATCATGCTCTGCAATGTGCATATCATTGTCATATAACTTTACATAGGGTTTTCCATGAGGTTTTTGCCTTGTGGTCCTGTAAATACATTGTTTGAAGTGCCCAGCATGAAGATCCTAAACTGGCACCCTAAGCAAACATGGGGAATGTTAAATATTTACATTTTGCATTTATATGCAGAGAATATAATGTTGATCTGATATGTCCTAATTTCTATCTAACACTGCAGTAGTATTGGGGTATGAACTTATGATTGCCTGTAATAATGCCCACTGGCAAGAAGAGTATCTGCTACACATGCATAGACTTGAAATCCTGGCTTTATTTTGTAATTGTTAAACAAAACATCACAATTTCCCTTTTTGGTGATGGCACTCTATTAACTAAAGGTTATTTTTTAGCCTTGGAGGGTTTACAGCTTTGATTGCAGCAGTGGGGTTACCTGAACAAGTTGTTGGAGTTGCATTATTAAATTCTGCTGGACAGTTTGGAAACCCAAACGGAGAAGCGAACAAGTCTGAGGAATCAAACTTACAGAAATTTATCTTGAAGCCACTGAAGGAAATTTTCCAACGTGTAGTTCTTGGATTTTTGTTTTGGCAAGCAAAACAACCAGCCCGAATTGAATCTGTACTAAAAAGTGTAAGTCATTTGATCTCTAGTTTAGCTGCAAATCAAATACATAGGACTTGTCAACTTTTTGCATAGAAACCAATAGCCTTAGTTTTATCCTAGAAGTATCTATTAGGCTTGGTTAATGTAAGTCCTGCCTAAAGCTAAAGTTAGGAAGTCTTGTCTTGGAAACTGAGTGGTTTTTTTTTTATGTTTTTTTCCCACTCTTTACTATGGTTTGGGATGTTGGCTTGATATTAGTAAAATCTGCACAATGGATGGATGCTTAATCGTCTTTGTCAATTATGTTGAACAAAAGATGCCTAGGCCATATCTCTTCTCCGAAAGCATTCCAGATTAACATCTTTCTGTGTTCACTTTTCTAGGTCATGGTTTCTGCAACAATGTCCATCTTTTTAATGAAGCCATACCTAGTAATTTCATCTCTTTGATCTGCAGGTGTATATAAATACTGCCAATGTGGATGATTATCTTGTAGAATCAATAACAAGACCAGCAGCTGATCCCAATGCTGGAGAAGTTTATTACAGGTACAGATGTAACTCCAATATTCTCTTTAGGAAAGAGATCTTCAACATTTGTTTTTCAGCAAGTGTAGAATGATATATTTAAAACTTGTAAAGAGTAGATTTGTGTTGGAGAATAGAAACATATCCCATATCTGGAAGTAAAGAAGAAGAAAGTGGTTCCAAAGACACCAAGGCATGGGCTATTTTGTCAACAAGGACCCCAATTGGTAAAAGGAGCCCATAAAGAGTTGAAAAATGTCAATATGGTATAAGAGTGTGACAACTGATCTTTCACTTGGAGATTAACTGATCTCTCACTTGAAGATTGAAAATCAACTTGTGCACTATTAAGATGATAATTCCTGCCAAGTCATTGATAGCTCCTGTTGAAAAATCTCACTGCTTCTTAATCCTTTTTTTTTTTTGCAGATTAATGACTCGATTCATGTTGAATCAGAGCCAGTACACTTTAGACAGTGCTTTAAGTGAATTAAGGTGTCCATTGTTATTGCTTTGGGGTGACTTAGATCCATGGGTGGGTCCTGCCAAGGCTAATCGAATCAGAGAGTTTTATCCTCGTACGACTCTTGTAAACTTACAGGCAGGTCACTGTCCGCATGATGAAGTTCCAGAGCTTGTTAATAGAGCTTTGATGGATTGGTTGTCAACTCTAATACCAGAAGTCTTGGCCCCGACACTGTAGAAGTACTCAAATTTTACATCATAAATACCGCCACATCTGGTTTGAGGTATTACCTATAAGATTAATTGTACATGCATTCACCAATGATTTTAAAAAAAGTTGACCATCATCTCATGGTATGTGCTGAGTGTTGCTGCACCTTCTCAATATGATTACATGCTGGAATGGGAAACTAATGTAACTCTACTTTATATGAATTCTTTTGTAATATAATTAAAAGAGATGCTTATATCAATTAAAATTACGAGCTAGTAAAATTGGGAAATTGCTTGAACTGCCCACATAGCATCTTTCAATTTGGAATGATTTTACATATATATGCAGTTCACTTCATCCATATAGAGAAAGATGCATTTCAAATTCTCGAGCTTGCTTTGAATTTAACTTGAAGTCCTTAAAACATTTTTAAACACCTCTGGTAATCAAGCCCTTTCAGGTTTCAAATATTATTGTTGGATATTAAGTTGACTTATCACTTATATGCAACTTATATTGAAAAAAAACAAATGCAAATTTATCGATGTTTACTACAAGTTAATAGTGATGGTGATATGGCTTAGTGGAGCTTTAATGTTTGTGGATGGTCATGATTTTCAGTCTTCCAGAGACCAATTATTTTCTGTCTAAACTAGTAGTTTTAGTTGATATATAAACCTTGATGACAAAAATAATGAAAGGGATTTGATTTTACCGGGCTCTGTGTATACGAAGGAAAGGGTTTTTTTTTTAAACTTTTGTTGGTTAAATTTTGGTTAAAAACACCACGAGTAATAGGAATATTTTTTAATTTTTCAAGCTTTAGTAAATCCTTGTACTGAGCACTCCCGAGTGTGGTAGCTTTAGTTAGCTAATAGAGGAAATGACATTGTATGCTAATGGATCGGTCTGCAATTTTACGGAGCGGATACGCTATTTTTTTTTTTTTCAAATTTACCATTTCACGGTCTTTTTCTTCTTTTCTTTTCTGTTTTTCTAATTTTTTATTTTCGTTTTTTCCAATTTTTTTGTATTTATATTTTGTATTTAATTTTTTTAATATCATATTTTTAATATACATATAAAAAATAAATATATATATAATATATGTTCAATAATATAAACTACATCTATAATATCTATAATATATTTACATAATATTATTTTTATATTTGTTTAGTTTTATTTTTATATTTTTTATTCTTATAACATCTACACAATATTTAAAATATATAAAAATTTAGATAACAAATAAATAACATATACACATTTACAAAATATATACAATACCTACTAAACATACACAAATCACTTATCAAATATCTACATAACAAAATTAATGATTTATTTTTATTTTTTTATATCTATAATATATAAAATTTGTTTAAAAATAAATTTAATAATTTTTATTAATATATATTTGTATAGTTTACTTTTTTATATTTTTTTATAAGTATTATTTATTTTTTATAATTAAAATTAAAATTTGTTCTTTTATAAAGAATTATAATTTTTATACGTTGAAAAATAATTTAAAATATTAATTTTTATTATTTTATTAAAATATTTTTATTTAATAGTTAAATTTAAAAAAATAATAAAAATTGAAGTAAAAAAATATTGACTACAGTGAGGGAATATATATTTTTTTAAAAAAAATTATTATTTTAGTAAGGAATGAAATATTTTAAAAAATTTGCTCGAACTTTTTATAAAAGTATAATATTTTTAATTTTTATAGTATTTTTAAAATAAATATTATTTTAGATAGTTATATAAATATTTTTAGCTAATAACCACCCTTCAATTGGATCCTTCTATTGAACCCTCCACTAAACCAAGGTTTGCGTTCCTTGATTGCTTCTTTTAGTAGCCCAATGCAATGAAAAATAATTAGATTTGGAACTAAGTGTTTGATGTCTTTTTCTATAGCATGCAAGAAACATCATATTTTTCACTTTCTCTAGAACCGAGCGGGTCAAGTTTAGCCGTGACCCGAGGTCTTTTCGAGTTAGCAGGGGGCCTGAATCCTAGCCCGGGTCATTCTGGCCACAGAGGCCAACGGGTAGGGCCTTACAAGCCCAAATTCCTTTTTTAAAATAATTTTTTTATTTTTTAAAAATATTATTTATAAATACTCATAATTAAACAAATAATTTTACATAAAAATAAATATAATTATTCATGAAAAAGAATTGAAATATACAATGACAAAATAGAAATGTGTTGATTTTAATGCCTTGTGACCCTTTGTGATAAATTTATAATATTAAACTTCTTGTTTCTAGTTTTTTTTTTTAAAATTAAAAATCACATAATCAAAATATATAATTAACTTACAAAATTTTTTTTAAAAAAAATTCAAGCTCAGCCAAGCTAGCTTGAGGCCCAACTTCAGTGCATTTTGGGCTGCAAAAAAAATCCAAAGCCTAATCTATTATTTTGTGATCCTGCCCAACCCTGCTGGGCTGGGCCAACCAGGCTGGTGAGCTAATTGCTCAACCCTAACTTTCTCTATGTTCCAATCTCTATATTATTTTTTATTTTGGTAAATGAAAAATATGCTTGGTCTTGTTTTTTTTTTTTTTTTGCTCTTCCTATTGACTTATAAATTTTTAATTAAAATTTGTTTACTTGAATTTTGTTATTCCATTACATAGATGCTAGAAAAATCTCAAGGTTATACAAAAATAAATAAAATACCGCTGAATTTATATAACAATAAATTAAAAAATAAGCCTAAATCTTTAAATTGTTTTTTACTAAGCATAAAAAAATTCATACTTATCGCTATTATTGAGCATAAAAAGAATTCATACTTATTGTAAAGGAAATGCCTCAAGCAAATTGAGGATAAATATATTTATATAAAATACTTACGGTATCCAAAAAGAGTTTACAAAAAAATATGTGTGCAATATCTAAAATGTTAGAACCAAATAATAAAATTCGAATTTGAATATACTAAATAGGTGGAGAATCATCACGATGACTATGATTGCCAGATTTTTTGGTAATACCTCCTTCAAAGTTAGTGTGGTGGAATGAGGGAACACATACAACTTAGCACAATCTAAGAGAAATTGTAGTTTAGCAACTCCATTAGTGAAGACATCTGCCAGTTGTAAAGTAGAAGGGACAAATGCCAAACTAAGGACTCATTTAGCAACAAGCTCTCTAACAAAATGGTAGTCTATGTCAGTGTTCTTAGAACATGATTTTGTGACAAGATTTGATGCAAGAAATATGGCATTGTTATTGTCACAAAGTAGTTTTAGAGGAGAGGAAAGGTTGAGATGTAGTTTGCATAAGAGTTGAAGTGTCCAAGAGAGTTCAACATAGTTCATTATGTAGCCTCAGTGTTGGAACATGCAACAGTAGTTTGCTTTTAGAACACCAAGAGATTAAAGATTGGACAAGATAATAGCAAAATCGGTAGTAGACCGACTAGTATCAATGCAACCAGCCCAATCTGCATCAGAATATCCAACTAGCGTAGAACAAGGAGCACGAGACAACTAAAGACTATAGTGATATGTGCCTTTAACATATCATAGAATATGCTTCAAGGCACAAAAATGATCAGTAGTAAGAGCATGCATATATTGACAAATGGAATTAACACTGTAAGACAAATATGAACATGTGAGAGTCAAATATTGTAAGGCGCCAACCAATGACCGAAATTTGGTGGCATCAGAATATGGTTCCCAGTAGCAGTAACATGAGAACCAACAACAAAAGGAGTAGAGATTGGTTTGCAATATACCATATTAGCCCAAGCTAAAAGATTAAGGGCATATTATACACGACTTAGAAAAATGCCCTTGTCATTGCAAAAGACCTCAATTCTAAGAAAATAATGAAGATCACCAAGGTCTTTCATGGAAAATTTTGTGGCAAGATGATCAATAATAGAATGAAGCAAGTTGGTATTGTTGTCAGTGATAACCATATCATCAACATATAAAAGAAGATAAATAACACCATGTTTATAGTAATAAACAAAGAGAGATGAATTTGCACAGCTTGCAATAAATCCACGATTAAGAAAAAAGGTGTTAAAACTTTGAAACTAAGCTTATGGAGCTTGTTTAAAGCTATACAGAGCACGCTACAAACGAAAAACATGATTAGGGAATTAAGCATTAATATAACATGGAGGTTGTTTCATATACACTTTATCAAAAAGAGATCCATAAAGAAATGCATTTTTAACATTAAGCTAATGAAGTCACCAACCATGCATGGCAATAAGAGAGAGTATAATGCAAACAGTAGGAAGGCAAACAATTGGACTAAAAGTTCAGTAAAGTCAATGTCTTGCTTATAAGAAAATCCTTCTATAACAAGGCGATCTTTGTGACTCTCAATAGTTCCATTTACTCGAAGTTTTATCTTAAATATCCATCAACATCCTACAACATTATGGTTAGAAGGACGGGGTATCAAGTGCCAAGTGTTATTTTGTTTAAGTGCAGCAATTTCATCATCCATTGGAGAGAGCTATTCTGGATGTTTTATAGCCACCTTGAATCTATGTGGTCCTTTAATGGCTAAATGTACCTAAAACCATTGAGAAGCTGATAAAGCAATTAATGAATAAATATTGCAAGGCTAAAAAATACCATCCTTTGCACGGGTACGCATTGGATGTGTATATAAAATTGGTTGAGTGACCAAAGAAGGTGGCAGCGGCATGACTTATAATGCCATCTATGAGTGGAGATTTTTGTCCACACTTTCGGTGAAATGGTTTTTGCAACAACGATATTGTTAGGCTCTGGCCTTGGAGAATACGAGCCTAAACTTGAAGAAATGGAGTCGCCACTCGGATGGGCCTGGATAGGAAAGAAAGAGGTGGATAACTCGATTCCTAAGGAATCTCCAACCCCTATTTAGTTCAAAAAATTAGGTACGCATGGAAAAAGTGAGAATGACCTAGCAACTTTATAATATCCGATTCATTGGAACTGACCTTCTTTTCAGGTCTAAATATTATAGAATTCTTAAATATCATGGCATCATCCATATTACATACAATTAAAAGAAATAAGTATCCATCATATTATTAAAATAAAATAAATAAAATAGGCACCCACCCAAGGATGAAAATATACCCATACAATGTCCAATATCCAAAATATAAGTAAATAAAATAGGACACCCATCAATTGGTGAAAACGTATCACTTACATTAATCCCCAAAGACAAATAAGATAAAAGAAACAAATTAAATAAACAAAGTATCCATAAAGTGGAGACATATCTTTTACAAGTGTCTTAAAAATACAATCAATTCGAGTGAGACACATTGGTGTCACAAATGAATGAGATAACTCAAGATAATATTTCTAAAACTAGATCAGTATATAAAGATTTTTTGGCCCAATGTGTGTAGATGATTAATATGTTAAATAAATTTTAACACATGTTGGGTGATATTTGAATTATAGTGCATTATGGACATTATATATGTAATATCATGTATGATATACCAAAGTATGTACCACTAGGAGAAATGCTTAGTGTGAATGAATTTCATCGCATAAGTGACATGGTAGATTCGAAATATTCGGAGAGTACTTTTAGACTGCACTAGGTCTAGATTGTAGTTGGTTACTTTTGGAGATTGTCGAGTTGCCACGGACCAAAGCCATATGCATTTCATGTATATATTTTAAACTTTGAGAAATCTTACTTAAGTATGTATATTATGTTTATTTACATGTAAATGATGTAAAATAAAATGGATTTTTGGGTTTTAATGTTCACAACTTGAGATATGGAATATATGTATAGATATATAGATAAATGCTTGTGAAATATGTGGAATGTTGGAGATTTTGGAGAATCTGATGAATGGAAATTTTGAGAGTGCTTATTTTATTATAGGTTGTATAAATTGAAAATTTGAAAATATTTGAAATACATATAAAACTCTGATGAATTTTTCTCATAGATTTTCTTTTAAAATATGTCTTTTTAATGGTTAAATCACTGATGGACACTTTTATCTATTAAAATATATTTAAGTGTTTAAAATTATTATCTTGGAGTCATGGAAATTTTAAAGAGATTGTACTATGACGTTCTTATATTTTGTATGCATATTTTACATATACTAAGTATGTGTAATATATATAGAGAGTATAAATGTGTTATATTTATTTTGATATCAGAGCTTAAATTTGAAGTTCTTGATCTAGGTGAGTTTTGAAAGAGAGTAAGGTAAATTTTAAAATGTAGTTTGAAATGTTATACATTCATATGCATTGACACTTAATCTGGTATCTGATGTGACAATTGTAGAAAGAGTGATAAATAAAATGAAAGGAAAGGGTGATCATGAATTGAGATTATCACTTGGGAATAGTGTAGTGAAATGATAAAATGAGTCATGAGAGCATGAGTAATGTAAAGAAAAACTTTGGGATAAATGCTTATTCTATTGTATATATTAGTACTTTAATATTTAATATAGTTGTATTATTAAGAGTAATTAGCCACCCTTAATATTTTAGGGTTATGGAAGATTTGAAAAATGAGAAAGTAAAATTCTTTAACTTGGTTTATACATGATTTGAATGATATTTAGAGTATTAATTAATTAATTTGAGGTGGAATGTGTTTCTGGAGCTAAATGGTTGTTTAAAGTATATAAGTTAGGAAGATGAAAGATGAAATATTTGTTAATTATGGTTTAAATGGATTAAATTTAAAGTCGATATTAATTACAGTGGAAGTTATTAAATTATATTGTTAAGATGTACCTATTCAAGAATCTGAAAATGCAAGAGAAAAGAGATAATTGAAGGAAGATTAAAGTGAAAATATATATATATATCTAATCATTATTTGGAGAATTAAAGTATGAATTATTTGCTTATTGAAGAATTAAAGTATGAATTATTTGCTTATTGGCATGAATGTATACAAAGTTTGATAATTATTATATATATATACATATATATGTATATGAGATAATGTTGGTTTAAATAAGTTATGTCTAAAGATAATGTTGGTTCAAATAAGTTATGTCTAAAGTTAAATGTTATATTTATTATAATATTATATAGTTAAGATATGTATAAGCAAGGGATTAGAGGAAAGAGAGAGAAAAATGCTATTGAATGATCACTAAAAGTAGGTGAAGAATGATATTTAATTTAATGTAAATGTATTGGATTATATCTGGTTGATTCATTTGTGAAAATTTAAAATTGAATTTAATTAATATTTTGGTTTGTTAAATATTATTCATTTGATTTAGATAGATGAAATTAATAATGATATGTTAAGTAAATTTCAAGAGTATTTGTAATCATTAATGAAATGGTTCTAAGATTGTTGTGGGACCAATTTAATTGATGATAAGACTTAGAAGTGGGGAAGAGTGGGAAAAAGTATTGATATATGTAATTGGATATACAAAATGGATGTATAGCTAGAGGGGGATCAATATTAATTATATGTGACTAGTATATTATCGTAACATTTTGAGGAAGAGATAAATTTGATAATTAAGGTAGGAAAGATAATAAAATGATGAATAGTCATTAACTTGAAATAATTTTTAAAAAATGAAGTGAGACTAAGTAAATACATGTTAGGAGTGTAAAATTTATAGATTGTGTTGTCAAATAAGATGAAAATAGAGAATTCATATGAGTGTATATATAGAGAAACCATGGGTGTGATGTGAATTTGTGAAATAATTTATTTAAGACATAAGAGATTTACTATACACGGGCAAGTCAACTAAATTGATATAGAAGTGTCTATAAATTTTATATGGGAATGACAGTAGAGGTTCAAATCACATGGGCGTGTGATATTACCTAACCCATACGAATTTGATTGATGGAATTTAATCTAAATTGTACAATGTACAGGCTTTGGTGGTGTTCCTTAATAATTTATTATAGAGTGATTGAAATGTAAATAATAGTTTTAATTCAAAAGAATCATAAGTAAAGGCAAATATGGTACCGATTGTTAATCTACATTGTTAAAGTATATATATTCATAAGTTTGCAAAGAAAAGAGAAATACTATAGTAAGTAAATGGAAATCAGGATCGAATAATCAATGTTTAATATAAAAGCTTAGTGTTTAGTTTAATTGAAGTTAGTGGTTATGTTTTGAATATTTCTTGATTGATGTACTTATGAAAAAAATAATAATTTAATTAAAAATTAAATTTAAATGTAATTGTAATTTTGGAGTATAAGAAATTATTTCCTTGGTTGACATGAACGAATTGATATTGAACTATTGATTAAATTGCAGTGAGTATAAATAGTTGAGGAAAAGTTGTTATAAGATATTAAAGAAGAGTTACTCTAGTGGTTGGTAAAATTTAAAAAGATGGAAATTTTGAGAAAATTATTAATAAATAGTATGGATAGACAATAAGTGTATGTGATTAGTGAATGTTGAATATTATTAACGTAAAAGACAAGTGTTATTAAATGAAACTTAATGTAAGTATATTGATATAAACTTGTCGGTTTGCTTATGAAAGTTTAAACTTAAAATTGGTTGTATTTTTAGAATGTTAGACATTATTTATTTGATTTAAGTAGCAGAAATTGGTAAAAATTTATTGAGTAAATTTTGGCAGCATTTATAATTATTGGTCAATGGATTCTAAGATTAGAATAAGATTAAATTATTAGAAGATAAATTAATATGGAGAAAGTATTAGTATATGATCTTGGGTAATCATTTGAGTATATAGCTAGAGAATAATAAATGATGAGGGTATATGATTAGTAAACTATGGATTATTTGTGAAAAAATATATAATAAATACATATGACAATTTGAGAATCAAAGAAAAAAAGATTGATATAATAATAAATTATTAGTGATTTAAAATAGTTTGGAAAAAGATATAAATAAAATAAAGAAGAAAAGAGTAGAAAAATTTAATGATGGAACTAAATATTAAAAATTATATATATATATATATATTGTAGACCTATGTATACCTAATAGCAACGTTATGTGGCGAATTAAGTTGTTTTGTAAATTATGTATGGAAGTATTTAGGAAGTTGATGGAAGATTAACTAATTGAATGGAGAAATTTAGATTAAAGCAACTATTAAATGAGATATTTGATAATTATATTTGAATACATAGAGTGAGGAAATACATTAAAGGAATAGATAAATATTACTAGTACATGATTGTAAATAAAGTTAAATATATAGATTATAAATCTAATATGTACTTAATAGTACTATAAGAAATGTGGGCAAGTTAAATCATATTTATTGTAAAATAAGAAAAAAGAAAGAACGGAAGAAAAGAGAAGAAAGAGAAAGAAGAAAATATCATTTACAAAGAAGGAAACCTACTGATATTGTGTTATTATGAGTATTGAGGAAAAAGATATTTTAAGGATCGAGTTAAAAGAATAAAGAGATTGGATAGTATGTATAAAGAAGATAATAAAGTTTTTTTTTTTTTGGAGAATGTAGCTTGAGATTTATTCTAAGTTCTAAGTTATATAATTAAAAAGGTTAAAAGTTGAGCCTATATTAAGTGGCATACAAAGAATTTATGTAATGTAGTGGAACTACAGTATTTGAATATGAATAATGGTAAAGACTTTATACCTGAAATTATTGTTGTGTTAAATAATTTTTGATAAGTTTAGTGTTAAACCAGCATATCAGATATGTCTACTGATGTTATAAATTTTAAGTTTGTAGAGTAAGAAGTAATAATTATTAACTATTAAAAGTATAGAGAAGTATTTTGTGAAAAGGTGATAAAATATAAAGAAAAAGTTAGTAAAGTGTGATGAGACTGTCCGCAAAGAGTTTATAACGTTGAGTTTTTAAGTAAAGAGGAGGAATCTAAAATATTATGAGTTAAATGAGAAGATCCATTGGAGGAAGAGTTGAAAATGGTGTTGGTGTTAATGACATTTATTTCTTGTGATAGGTAATTTCGATGATGAAATTATTTAAGAGGAATAGAGTTGAAACATCCACACTTTTGCTAAATAAAATTAAATAATTTGAAGAATAAATGAAGTGTTGAAAGTGAGAAAAATAGGAAATGTTTATGTGAAATATAAGGAAAATATACATAACATATAAGATTAAATAATAAAAAGAAAAAGATAAAAGTTAAATAATAAAAATGGGCAAAATGATAAAAGCTCAAAAAGTTAAAATAATAATAATAATAAATAGTGGAAGATGATGAAAAAAATTTAATAAATTATTAATTAATTAATTAATTAATTAATTAATTAATATATGTGGCTATTAATTACAGAAGAACAAAAATCATATATACACATGTTCATCTTCTTCTTCCTTTTCCTTATTGTGTGTTGATTTTTACAAGGGTCCAAGGGAGGATTTTTTTTTTGGTTCCATTTTACCTTAAATTCTTCAAGTTTTTCAAATGATTTTGGGGTAAATTTGAAGATTCTACTTTCAAATGTAAGCTTTCTTACCTAACTTTCAAGTTTTATAGAAGTTTATGAATATGTATAATTTGAATTTTTGAAATAGTATGTTATAATTGTTTAAATAGATATAAAAACTATTCCTTTTGATGTGAAAATTATGATTTTAAAGTTGGATGAAAGAAAAGATTCGATTTAGTTAGAATTTGGAATAAGTAATGTTGAATTTAGGGTTTTATAAGGGTTTTGATTAAGTATGGTTGTTCATTGAATTTCATTGTTAAAATCATGCTCTAAAATGATTTAAATAACCAAAATGAACTTAAATTACCATTTTGAAATTGAGTACAATGAAGAACCAAAATTAAAGAAGCCTAGGGCAGATTTTGAGATTTTAAAGGAAATGTAATACATTGAACTTTAGTGCTTAGGAAATATTAAAATGTGATTTTAATAATATATTTAAGCTTTAAATTCAATTTGAAAATGATTAAAATTAAAATTTAAAGTTAAGGTCCATTAAGGCTAAAAAAGGAGAAATTGAAATATTGTATTTAAATTGAAGTTTATTAATTAAAATACCTAGAAATGTAATATTAATTAATTTTATACATTCATATTTTGAATAGATATTGAGTAGATAAAACTTACAACAATCTAGTAGTGAATGACAATAAGGAGTTTTGAAGTGGAGTGGAGCTTTGACTCACATTTATGCATATAAGATGTTAGTACATACTTTGACATTGAGTGTGCTTCATTTCATTAATTTTAAGCATAATACATTTCATTATTTGAATGTGATATGTTACTTGATTAATGTGAATGTGTGTATATGACATTGTTTGAAGTAACAATACTTAGTTTGTATTGATTATGACATGATAAGCTATTGGAAAATGACTAAATATAATGTGTGTGCAAAATGTTACATGTGCAAATGTGCGCTAAAATGTGAAAGTAAGCCACATTTATTTTAAATGTGCTTATGATGTGTTTTAAGAGTTAACAATATGAAAAAGCATGAGAAATTTGAAATAAGAGAAATTGTGTTTGCTTGTTGTCGCACATGGCACAACAGGGAGCCAGCAGATTAAAATTTTTTTTTGAATTTTATTTTTGTCGGCTTTGTGTTTAGTTGTATTATTTTTTTATTTATATTACGAGTCGCCACCAATCAATTATAAGGTTTGATTGGATACCTATTAATAGTCTGTATTTTTAGAGATAAGGTTCGGGGGTTGATTACGTGCAGAGAAGAAAAAATACCCTATAACGTCCAAATCGGTACTATAATTATTGTGATATTTTTATTATATATATATATTTACTCTTAGGATAAATTATATTTACTGCTTGAATATAGATTTTAATTATTATTATATTTTTAATTATTCTTGTATTTCAATTGTTATATCCATTATCTGGACACAAATATTTTTAATGAATTTGTTGTTTAATTTTATTATTTTAATAATTTTATTACTTCTGTGAGCACATATTTTTTTTATTAGCTAATTATTTAATCCTTGCATTTATTATCTAAATATAAGAATTTTATGAATTAATATTTGTTAAGTTTATGATTATTATTATTTTAATTATGTCCACTCCCTGGACATAATTATTCTAATTTTATATTTTTATTAAATATAATTTTTAATATTTTTTATTTTTATATACACTTTTTGAAAAGGAATATTTTTTATTAAAGTGGATTTGAATTCGAAACTCGATTCTGAATGCCTATGTATCCGTTTGACAGAATCAAAATATCTATAGTTTAATTTTTTTAAAATGTGTAAAATATTTCTGATAAGTTAATTACTGTCTCGTATAATTTATCTTATTATTATTATTATTATTATGCTCAGTTTCTAAACGTCTTTTTTTTACTTTTATCTTCATTAAATATTATTTTTCTCATTTGTTCACAAAATATTTTAGACATTATTATAATAATTATATCTACTTCCTTGATATAATAATCACTATTTTAATATAATTTATTATTAACTAATTAATCGTAATATATAAGGAAATATATTTTTTTTATTATGAATAGATATGATAATTCATAATATAAAATTAAATAAAGTAAATTAACAAAAAAAATATAAAACAAAAAAAAATAAATATTTTGAATTATTAGGCTTGCCAATTGAAAATTTAATCAAAGTAACACGCCTACAAAAAATTTTAATAGAATTGGTTTTGTCTCTTCAAAAAAAAAAATCTTTATTGTTCACTTTATTATTATATTAAAAGGAAAAGCCAAAACACACATGAAAAGGTGAAAGGAAAAAACACAAACAAAATAAAAAAGAAATAGTTAAAGAAATCTCATAGCCCATGTTGCAACAATCTGTGGCCATTACTCATTAAAAAAAATAAGTGAAATAAAAATAATAATTTCCACCAATTTTGAGAAGTGAAAAATAATTGAAAATAAAAAAGGGATCAAAACTACAACATTTTGGGAGCAGTCACTTTTAACCCTAAACTTTTCATATATATTGATCATTTTCATCATTTCAATTCCTGTTCCTTTCAATTTTTAGCCTACCTCTTTCTCTTCTTCTCTTCTCTGCCTTTCTTCTCATTAAAAGAAATATACATGAAATAAGTAAATTTATATGCATATTTTTCCATCTTTGTTTTCTTCAAGTAAATTTATACGTTTCTTACACATAATATATATTAGTTATTAAATACACTTCATGTATTTAATAAATTTTTCTTCAATTTTCTCTGCTAGAAAACTTCAAATTTTCTCTCAATCTTCACTCCTTTTTTCTGTATCTTTTTTTAGTGCTTTTTTTTTGCTGATCTCTTCCTTTTTCTATATATCCCTCTTTTTTTTTTGTCTACATTCTCCTCTATTTATAGTGGGAAAATATATCATTTTTCTATGTTTGTATTTTTCCAAGTCTTAACATTCTGCTTTTTTATATTTTTTGCAGGAGCATGCTTGTTATTCTCAAGATGAATATGACATGCACACTCTTCTTGTGCGTTGCAATTTATTTTTTTGTGTTTTGGAGTTTATATCTTTAGAATGTTGAAAATATTGTATATTTTTTTTTTTAATTTTTATCTTTTAATAATGATTTTACTTATTTTATTGTAATAAAAATTGAGTTATTACACTTGTCCTTGATATAGAGTCTAGTTTTGGATTATTATTGTTGGATTTTTACGCCTTCGAATAAAACACACTAGTGTCATAGACTCATTATGTCTTCGGGTGAGACACGTTGGTATCACAGATGAATGAGAGTGCAAGACAATATTTTTGAAACTAAACTAGTATATAAGAATTTTTAGATCCAATCAGAGGCGGAGATAAAGGGGGTCCCATGGGGCCCTGTTCCCCCCTCAGTTAAAAATAAAAAATTTTTAGGTATATTTGAGAATGAATATTACATTGGTTGAGATGGAACAGCTTGGCCTTACTATGTGAGAGCACGCAACTTCGATCCACGCTCCCAATATTTTTCATCCTTTTTTTTCCAATCTTTAAAACTGGGCCTTTTAATCAAGCCCATTAAAAACAAACAAGATTTGTCAATGACTCTGCCCATTACAAACAAATAAGAATAACTTAATTGTGACTCTTTCTCTTCTTTCTCACGTTTCTTCTTCGTTAATTCCTTTTTCTTTTTTTTTTTTTCAGATAACAGTTTCTTCCTTTTTCAATTTCATTCTTTCACCGATTGGCACCAGCAAGGCAGCGGCAACAAGTTAAGAATAGGTACACCACTTACTTTTAATCTCATATTTATTTTGTTGCAATTTTTTTATCTTGCTAAAATGAATTGAAATTTGAAAAATAATGAATTAAGAAATTGGCTTGAATACTTGAGGACATTATAAATTTGAAATGTTTAATTTGATTTTGTAGTATGAAGTTTTTTTTTTTTTGAGAAAAGTAGTATGAAGTTAAATTGAAATTATTATTTTTTTGTAGTTTATAATCTGGAATTTTTTTATTTCTTTTATAATTTGATATTTTTAATGTTTAGTATTTAAGTTGAATTGGACCCCCCTTATCTAAAATCCTGGCTACGCCACTGGATCCAATGTGTGTGGATGATTAACATGTTAAATAAATTTTGATACGTGTTGGGTGATATTTGAATTATAGTTCATTATGGGCATTATGTATATAATATAATGTATGTTATACCAAAGTATGTACCACTAAGCGAAATGCTTAAAGCAAATAAATTTCATCGTGCAGGTGACAGGGCAGATCCGGAAGATACATAGAGTGCTGCTAGAATGCATTAGGTCTATATTGTAGTTGTTTACTTCTGGAGATTGTCGAGTTGCCACAGACCAAAGCCATGTGCATTTTATGTATATATTTTAAATTTTAAGAAATCTTACTTAAGTATGTACATTATGTTTATTTACATGTATATGATGTAAATTAAAATGGATTTTGGGTTTTAATGTTCACAACTTGAGATATGGAATATATGTATAGATATATAGATAAATGCTTGTGAAATATGTGGAATGTTGGAGATTTTGGAGAATTGAATGAATGAAAATTTTGGAAGTGTTTGTTTTATTGCGGGTTGTGTAAATTAGAAATTTGGAAATATTTAAAATACAGATAAAACTCTGACGAATTTTTTTCAGAGATTTTTTTTAAATATACCTTTTTAATATTTAAATCACCGATGAACACTTTTATTTATCTATTAAAATACATTTTAAGTATTTAAAATTATTATCTTGGAGTTATGAAAATTTTAAAGAGACTGTAATGTGACGTTCTTATATTCTATACGCATATTTTATATAATATTGGGTGTGTGTAATATATGTATATAGGGTATAAGAGTGTTACATAATTTTTAAAATTTTTAAAATCAGCCACCAGTATTAAATGCAGCTCAGAACCAATAAAGAGATCTAGTAGAGTTAGACAACCTTTTACTAGATACTCCGGTGATCAGTACGTGCTACTTACTGATGGGGGACATAAGAAGAAATGGATTGAAGCCATTCAAAATGAATTGAAATTCTTGCATGAGAATAAAATATTTGAGCTGGTGAAGTTATCAACAGACAAGCGGGCTTTGAAGAATAAATAGGTGTTTGGGATAAAGCATGAAGAACACAATTCTCAGTCACGATTCACAGCTATATTATTTGTTAAAGGATTCAACAAAAAAAAAAGGGATTGACTTTGATGAAATTTTTTCACCAGTGGTAAAGATGATATCCATTCATACAGTGCTGGAATTAGTCGCAAGCCTCGACTTGGAGATATTGCATATGGATGTGAGATTGTCTTCCTTCATAGTGACATAGAGGAAGAGATATACACGAAATAATGAGAGGATTTTGACGAAAAAGGAAAAGAGGACTATGTTTTCAAGTTAAAAAAAAACTTATACGGCTTGAAACAAGCACTAAAATAGTGGTACAAGAGGTTTGAGTCAGTTATGGGGGAGCAAGGCTACAAGAAGGCCACTTCAGATTACTGTATCTTCATGAATAAATTCTCTAATGATGATTTTATTATTTTGTTACTCTAGTTACTTTACTGTGATAGTTAAAGTGTCGTTCATCTTGAAAGAATTCCTCCATCTATTCCAGATTAAAGCATATTGAAGTGAGATACCATTGGATCAGAGTTGTATTAGAGAAAAAGTTTTTATAGATTGAAAAAATTCATACTGAAGAGGATGGTGTGGATATGTTAACAAAATTTCTTACAAAAGAAAAATTCGAGTTCTATTGATCATTTGCAAGAATGACAGTTAATCCCATGTGGTTTGTGGGGGAAAAATTGTGGGGCGGTGGGTACTGCCACCATTTTTTTACCTTAAACATTGAAAAAGAAAATTCAAAATGATAGCTTGCATATTTTGCAAGTTGTCATGGCTGTAGAAGAGAAGTGAAGACCTATACATTGGCATTCACCCTTCAATCTTTATTACAACAAAAATTAGAGAGATAGAGGGAATTTTTTAAGAGAGAGAGAGAGTTTTATGTGAGTATTTTTATGAGTGAAAAAATAATAAGGTTTTATTTTTGAAGTATTTAGGAAACACTTAGCATTATTTTAGGTTTATCTTAATTAATAGAGTTATGCTTCTAGAATATTTCTCTAGCAAATTCTCTCTTTTTCTATGCCTACTACTTTTTTGTTGACGAAATTATTTAGAACTTGGCCGGTAGATGTAGCATAAATAAAAAGGATAAACTGCATTAAATATCAGTGTCTCTCTATTTTTTTATTATTATTCTTATTTTGTTCGTATTTTTATTTAATTACTGTTAATCCGTTGATTCCGCTGGATCACTAATTTAGGATTTATTTTTCCAATTACCTCTTCACTCTAAACAAAAATATAGGAAGCAAATAACCTCGCCACAAAGTTATTCCTTAGAATTAGTTGTATGTATCACTGAAGCTCAAGTTTTGAATCCTAGAAAGGGTCGAACAGTGACGCAATGGATGACAAGATTTATGCCTTCTTTATATAAGGGGAATTCCTGCTGTTATTTAATAGTGTGTATTGAAAATATGAAGAAAGAATTTAAGGGAATCCCTGCTGTCCATATATAAGCAGCCATGGCAGAAAACTCCATTATTTTTGTCCACCAATCAACTCTAAAGCCAAAGAGTGAGGACAAAATGCCAAGAAACCTAGATGATCAACTTAGAACTTACAGGAAACAGAAAAACTAAACTATTATTTTTGAAGTTGTAACTTTGCTTGATAAAACATTCAACAGCGTTAACAAGCATTGTCTTCACCGATGTTCCCACTTTGTAACTATCGTATCCCTAAAATTTTTAGGATCTTCCTGCATTTTCTCAAATCCCTTGTGTCTCTTAGATTCTGCAAATTTTTTTTATCTTCTTCAATTTCTAGACTTTCCAAATCTATACAAAGATTTGCTATTCTGATACACAACAACAATGGATTCATCGGAGACTAACGCATTGAGATATGGTAGACCCTCTCAGCTTCTTTCTGTCAATTCTTTGAAGCAACGGCGTAGTGGCTATGAACCTTCTGATACAGAAACAGATTGGCAAGAAAGTCCTCTGCATGATGATCAGAATCAAAACAATGGAGTTTTTGGACCTCAGAAACCAAAACTGAATTTGGATTTATCAAGACATATCAGTCCTATGAGATATAACAGGGAACTTTCTTCCAAATTTGATGATTCTTCTCCAGAAAGGGAATCTACGGTCAGTCCAGTTCGGAGGAGGCATACCAGCAAGTCACCTTATAAGGCGAGAAAGGAAGATGATAGAACTACTTTGCCAGTATCAGTTCGAAGAAATGTTAGTCCCTTCTCAAAATCTGAGCACAGAAGACAGGTTTCACCATTCAAGTCCAGAAGAGAGGAGCATGATATGCATAAAGAAAATGAGATTATGAGCTCTAGCAGGAGGAATGATCGAAGAGCATCTAGCAGAGAGGAAATGAGTTCCTTCTCGCAATTTGGTGAAGTTTCTAGAATGAACGATAGATTATCTCATAATGGTAGATCAGTAACTGCGCCGAGACAGAGAATTAGAGAGAAAGGTGTAGAAAATAATCCTGTTCATAAAGAGCAGAAGGGGGAGAGAACTCCATCACCTTTGACAAGAAGCTTGACTACTAAAGAGAGAGAGAAGGAAGCTTCTCACATAGAGACACCTTCTGTTGGTCAACTAAATGAGCTGGTAGCTAATATTAAGATGTCCAGGAGTCCCATGTTTAATGCCACAAATTTCGAAAGCACAGAGTCTATTTCGCCTGGTGACATCTTCTTTTCTCGGGAGCATACAGCCTGGATGATGCAGAAGAATCAATTGTCAAAGAATGGTAAAAATGGAACCAATATGAATCCAAGGCCTACGAGGTTGCCCCAGATGGATTCTTCTGTTCATCAGCTAAGTCCTAAGAATGGTAATATTGAGCATAACCCACCAAGAACTTTGATGAGTTCTGGTTCACGGACCACTATGATTTCTAGCTCCGCTGGAAGTAGGCAGAGTAGTGAAAAGTTTAGTACTGAAAGTGGTAAGATGAGCGAATCAAGTAGAACAACAAGTGCACGCTTGAAAAAGTTCACAGCAAATAGAAAGAAGAGTCAATCAGATGCTTGGTTTTCTTGTATGAGAAGGGGACCTTGCAGGACTTCAAAATCACCTGAAAAAAAGCAACTTGATGAAGCTTCATTTATAGAAAAGGCTTTTGTAGTTGAAAGCTTGAGAAAGTTTTGGGCTGATAAACATCAACCTTGTTCTCTAAATGGATTTACTTGCCACAAACAAGAAGCTCAACTTCTTAAGCAACTGGTAAGTCAGGACTAAAAACTGTTTTCTTATAAGCTTTTTTGTGTTATTCATTCAATGGATTCGAGTCATAAGAAAGGCTGCAAATGCTACACAACCCACCCTGATCCTCGCAAAGTGAGGAGTCTTGTGCACCGAGGATGCCCTTTATTTTCTTTTTCCTTCATTATTAGCTGCCCAAAGTCTTACTAGTTCATATTCCTTATGCAACTGCAGGTAACCCTTAACAATATTCCTCATATTTTGTTAAAGGGACCATCTGGTTCTGGGAAAAGATCATTGGCAATGGCTCTTCTATGTGAAATATTTGGCAATGCATGTCGAAATGTATGTTCAGTGTAGCAGAAACAGTAACATAAGAAGATCATTACCCTTAATTTGAATACTATAATCTTGATGCTTTAGTTGACAGAATGATAATTTTCTTCTTGTAGATATCACATGATTTAAGATATTTCCAGGTACAGGTACGTTTCTTACCCTTATTGCAGTTAAATATTTTTTTAGGGTACATTGAGAATTCTTAAAGGGGAAGAATCCTGCCTGGATTTTAATTTGAACTCTGATGTCTTGCACTATGAGACAGATGCTTAATCATTAGGCTACCAGCCCAATGACACTCTTATTACACTAATATTTTTGCCTTGAAAATATCTATTTTCTTTGAAGTCAAATCTTTTTAAGCTTGTGTAGCCAAATCTTTATGCAGGAAAAAAGGGCAATGCAGGCTGGTTTTCCAATAACATCTAGTGCTTACCACGTAGAGCTCAATGTAAACTTAGAACCTAATGCTAAAAATGCACTAATGGGTTTAGTGAAGGAGATAAGCAACCCCTATGCTATTGTCCCTGAAGTCAGCAATGCTACTTTTAAACCAGATTATAAAGGTCAATTCTTTGAACATAATTAATTACTCTTTTCTCACATTAATCCACTTGAAGCTAACACATTCTCTTCTTTAATTTCAGTACTTGTTCTTTATCAGGTCGACAAAGCGACTGAGAACATTCAGCACTTGATAAAATGGATAATGGACTGTTACACAGATACTTGTAAACTCATACTTTGCTGTGAAGATGATGTAGACGTATTAGAATCAGTGAAGAACCGATGCCAAGTTATTAAAGTCGATGCTCCTGTAACTCATGAAGTAAGTTATCTGCCAGTTCCAATATATGTCACTCATTGATTGGATGCATATGATTGAAATGATTAACTAATTCGCATTTTTAGTGAATAATGTTGCTCAAATTTATTTCCAATTCTTGATTCCATTTTTTTTTACTTTACTTTAGATTATGGAGGTTCTCATTCAGATAGCTAGAAAGGAGGACTTTGATCTACCTATGAACTTTGCTGCTAGAGTTGCTGCAAACTCAAAGCAGAATCTAAGAAAAGCAATCATGGCTCTTGAAGCATGTAAAGCACACAAGTAAGAATTTGAACAAAAGAACATAATCATTTTTCCCATAAATCTAAACAAAAATAATTAATATGATAAGTTTTATCCCTGCAGTTATCCTTTCGCTGATGATCAGCCGATCCCATTTGGATGGGAAGAGGTGTTGGTAGAACTTGCAACAGAAATCCTAACTGATCCATCACCTAAGAGGTATACTTTTCTTTTTCTTTTGTTTAATTGTTTCTCTTATAAGAATGAAAGTGGACTATAGTTTTGGTAAGAGGAATACATGTTTAATCTTATGAGTGAATGCTTGAAAAAAAAGAGCAACCTGGTGTACGAACGCTCCCATAATGCGTCTGTGATGCATGGGTCTAGGGAAGACCCATAGGGTCTATTATGTGAATGTACCAAGACTATGAGTGGATGCAAAATAACAGAAATGAAATTTCTGATAATTTTCTGGACTTATGAATTTGACAGAATGTTTTTAGTACGAGGGAAGTTTCAAAAGCTTCTTGTGGATTTTGTGCACCCCAAACTAATTCTCTTGGTAATTGGTTTTTGATACCTAAGATGAAAGCCTTCATTTTTATCATTTTCCAATAATTACGTTCTGATAAAAGAGTTCTGAATCCAACAAGCAGAAACTCGTCGAACAATTCCTGAAGGGAGTACAAGCTAGTTCAAAAAGGGAGCTTTATTATTGGCATGCTTATTATGTAAGTTCTATTCTATTTTCCCTTTAAATTAGTTTCTGTCAAGTGAATTCTCAGATATGCCTCTTGTGTGCCAATTTTTGTAAGAATAGGCTTGTCAACATATCTATATTGTGTAATAAATGTCTTGTGTGTCATTGCCTGTTAATGAAACGAAAGCTACTGACTGTTAAAGTTATTAACAGGACAAGGGGCTTCCAACAGGATCAAGTGCTTTGCTCAAATTAGAAGGTAAAATGGACTGACTATAAAAATCTCTCAGCTACATTAAGCATGTATTTAATTTAATTTTAGGATGTAATTTCAAATCTCATAAACATTTGAAATCTATGAATTTAGTTTGGACCATATTAGGGTATTTTGAAAACCAAACCAAATAAACTAGTAAACCGGTAATCCATTAATACTTCAGTCCATTCAAATTTTATTTTTTAATTATTATGTTTTTCACCTTTAAAACCACTACAAGGTTCACTTTATGATTGCCCTTTTCATATTATTTGGTTCTTGACCAAGTTGAACTGATTAATTGAACAAGACAGGTGAACTTGTCCAATTATTTAATTCTCAACACTCTGTCACATAATTGACTAACAATTCTATCTGCAGAATTTGTGGTGAAGTTTATGAGCGTACACAGAAAAAGTTCAAGTTCCGGCAGTCATTAGTATGAGTAGTGCACATCTTTCTACATTACAGTGCTGCTTGAAATTGATAATTGAAAATATTTCAGTTTCTTATGTTCTAGTAAAATATGAAAGGAGAGAATTTTTACCTTAAATTGGCATGTTTAAAACAAGGAGGATTGTGGTCAATAAATGCTAAAAATTGTTTCTTCTTGCAAGCCTCTTTACTCATATAATCAGATCTCCTTTTAAAATGTCATTTTCAAAAGAAGGCATTAATTTCTGAAGCTTAGTAAATTCATCGTATTAAAAGGAAGATACAAAAAACACGCTTGAAATCCGCATTTACACTATGAAAGGATTATCACCAGTCTTTTTGCAAAAACATCACCAGTTGCCAGCACACAATAATTTACCATTTTTTAAAATTCATTTTCTCTCTTATTTTATTATTAAATTAAAAAAATGCAATTCTAACAATTTTAACTTTTTTAAAATCTTATAAATTAAAAATCTTAAAAGTTTTTCAATTAACCTTCAACGTTGCAACCAAAAATTTAAAAAAAAAAATTAGAATCTTTGCTGGGGCAATTCAGCAGGTAATACATTAACAACAAATTCAATAACAGTTTTATTTTATATATATATATATATATATATATCTTATATATCAAAATCTTTAATATTTTTCAATTAACCTTCAATGTTATAAAAAAATTGCGGGGGTAATTCAGCAAGTAATACATCATCATCAAATTCAATAGCAGCCATGATATTCGCCAAATAGAGTTTCAAGCTTTCATTGGTATCAAATACAGAACTTTCATGCAATAAGCACCGTGAACACTAACCTCTACCAAGTACTATTCTTTGTTAGCTATACACAAGTGTGAGTCAATTCCAAAAGTTCTCACAAATTCAATGACGCTGTCAAGGTTGTCTATTAACCTGAAATTTCTAACAGTTGCAACAGTTAAAGAAGTAGCAAGCTTGCAGTTCCTCAATCTCATGCTTAGTTCTGTGATATCCTTTTGCCTTGTTTAGTGGTTCTGCAGCTTTTAGTCTGTTGCCCTGCTGCTACTAGCATATGATTTCTTACCATTGTACCTCTGTCAAAATCAATGAAACATTTACTTCTTAAAAGGCATAGATAAGATGTAAATAAATGAAACTGCAGTACCAACAAATACAAGAGATAAAACAAAACAATAACAAATTAGCATAGATTTTAACAAACCTGCTTCCCAAAAGTGAATGGGACATATCTGTACTTTATCATATGCAGGATTTGGCGTTTCATTGTGAGGATGAATAGAACTATCCAGTAACATAACAATATTGGCCAGAAAACAGGTACATCCAGTAAAGAGAAGAAAGTCAACAGAAAAGCCACAACAAAAGCCTTAGTAATGGCATACCTGAAACCATGACAGAGTGATATTAACATTCAGAAACTTCCTATAATTTAACAGTTAAATATACCCAAAAGATAAAAGGAGAGAAAAAAAATCCTCTTCCACCAAAGCTATAATGTCAACATGATAACTAGGCTAAAATAAAATGCAGTAATGAAGCTGATCGAGAAAGGACATGAAATAGTTCATTATATGAAGCTAACTGGTTTTCAAAAAAGATCTTAAGGAATGCAATCTGTTGTCTACTCATCGAGAAACATTTTCAACTATTTTCCAATTACTGCAAGTCGAACATGCAATTGGTGGCATATCTATACCATTTGGAAATCCCCCAATCCATGTAACAGTAGATGCATAAGCTAGATGATGACTTGAAGAATGAAAATAAGCCAGGCAAAAGCTACATAAGCCAAAAGAAGCATAGAAGCCAAGACAATTTAGCGCACAGCGCCAGCACATTTAGAAGAAATTCTGCTATGATACATCAGAATTTCACAAAACTAATAACACATGAGAAGCCATAACTCAAATGGCCTTTTTTCTTTTCAGTAAAATTGTAAACCACATAAAAGTCAATGGTACAAGCAACTCTCTTATATCAACCACTATTAATTTCTGGCAAGCTGGGTCAAAGTTTCCTGAAACTCCCAAGACATACGTTGTTAAAATTCTTCTCTTTTCACTAAAATTCTTTTCTACAAGCCAATGGAATAAGTAACATCTTGACATCGACTACATCTATTAAATGCCTACTTTATCTGCACCCCAAAATGCTGAAGTTACAGGACATATAAGAGTTTTGAACATGCTAGATTCCACAGTAAATTCAAGCCTACAATCCATTTAGAAAAAGTACTTCAAAAACTAAAAAGATCTAAGAATTTTGACAATAACAGAGAATGAATTAGCATGAAAAAAAACAAAGAAACAAAACAAAGAAAAAAATTACCAGAACTTAAACTCAGGTAGGCGGCGAATAAAAGGCTTGAATTCATCAGAACCTTTAGTTGGCAAGGAAGCTCCATCCAAAGCGTCAAGCTCAGGATCATCTTTGGGGGACAGGAAACCAATCAAGAGGTTCAAAATATAGATTCCCAAGCCATAGGAAACAACATAAAACCCCTGAATATAGTAAACACGTAACACATATACCATCGCCGCGGCCAATGTTCCCAGCCACCTCCTCACGGTATGAGGGGTTGATCTATCCAAATAAATCTGAAATGCCCTTGAAAAATCACTTCTCCATTTGGCAACTGGTGATCCAGTGTCATCTCCCACTCCCTCCATGAAACTAAAGATGCTTTTGCACTGTTAAAACTTTAATCCCTAATTCAGTAACATTTAAAGAACAGGACAAGCATTAAAAAAAAGGCAAGATATAAATGATATCAAGATAATTTACCAAAAAACCCTAGAACATTTTTTGTTAAAATGAAACTCAAATGCAGATTTACTGATTTTGACCCCAAATCTTTTACCTGTTAAAATCTTAATTCCAAAAATTTAGTAATATTAAAAAGCACAGAATGAGGCAAGATATTAGATTCAAAGATAATGCATCAAAAAACTATAAACCTAGAAACATTTTGACTAAAATGAGGCTCAAATAAAAAATTGCGCTGATTCTAAGTTTCTAACCCCAAATCTTACGATACAAATTCTCGCTAACAAAACAGAGAGTTATAATAATATTTACGCCTTTATTAGCGAGTCAAGCAGAGCGTATTCAAGTGAGGTGCTAGCTGATTTAGGGTTACAATCGAAATTAAGGATACTTTAAAAAGAAAACGATAAATTACCAGAAAATTACAGAGGGAGAGGCCCAAGATTTTCTACGACAAGTCAGACGAAGAAGAAAGTGAATTTTACGAATTTACGATTCCTCCCTTGGATTGAATGGTTACTTTGTTTCTTATTTTCGTGTTTGCCTTTTAGCACGTGTAAGATTACTGATGAAACGACGTTTTTTTGAATATATATATATATATATATATTTGAAAAATTATCAAAAATAGACTCCCCTTAAAATCATTAATATTTTTAGAATTTTTTCATGAACTAAAAATTATAAAAATATTCTGAAATATAATAAATAATTATTTTTTTTATTTTAAAGCATCGCCAGTCACTATTTTTATTTTTTTTTAATTTTTTTTCTTTTACTAATATTATATAATCTTCATTTTTATTTTTAATCAAAATTTTATATTTTTTTATTATTTATAATACAACATTCACTTATTTATTAAATTGATAAGTTAGAGTTTTTTTTTTTAAATCAAGCTATAAAAAATATCAAAAATAGATCCTCATTAAAATTCTTAATATTTTGTGGACTCTTTTTTATCTTAGATGACCTAAAATTACAAAAATATCATTAAATCTAATAAATAACATTTTCTTTTTCATTTTGAAGCGCCGCCGGCCACTATCTTCATTTTCTCAAATTTTCTTTCTGTTTCATTAATATTCTATAATCTTCATCTCCATTTTTCATCAAAATTTTATATTTCTTTTTTTATTATTTATAATACTACATCAACTGATATATTAAATCGGTAAGTTATAGTTTTTTTTTAAATCAAGCTATAAAAAATAAAGATTATATTTTTTTTAACTATGTATGTATATTTGAGTTGTTATAATTATGATATTTTATAAGAAACTTATTTGATTTTATTATGTTTAATCATAATCTCTATCTCTTTCCTATTTTTTTCTTTTACTTTTTTTATTTTAATTTTTGGACTGTCTTACAAATCTGCTCTAACTCACATCAAAATACTTTTTTATGCTATAAAAAATTCTCTATTTCACTTCTTAAGACAGTCCGCATACTTGAATCTTAAAATGAAATGTTTGGTTGATGTTGATTTTTAAAGAAAAAAAAGTTTATAGAACTGTCCTAACTCCTCCTAACTTACCTTAACTCAAATCAAAATGCATCTTTTTACTACAAAAATTCTCCATTTCACTTTCTAAGACAGTTTACAACTTGACTCTTAAAATGAAATATATCTGATTCATGTTGATTTTTAAAGAACAAAGTTTATAGTACTGCTCTAATTCTCCCTAACTTGTCCAAACTCATATAAAATTCTTTTTTTTTGTTATAGAACATTTTCTATTTTACTTTCTAAGATAGTCTACATACTTAAATCTTAAAATACAATATGTTTGGTTTATATTGATTTTTAAAGAGAAGAAAAAGTGTATAATACTGACATAACTCTCCATAACTTGTACTAACTCATATTAAAATTATTCTTTCTGCTATAAAAAAATTCTCCATTACACATTTTAAGATAGTTTGCACACTTAAATTTTAAAATAAAATATGTATAATTTATATTAATTTTAAAAGAGAAGAAAAAATTTACAGTATTGCCCTAACTCCCCATAACTTGCCCTAACTCATATCAAAATATTTTTTTATGCTATAAAAATTTTTTTATTATATATTTTAAGATATTTTACACACTTAAATCTTAAAATAATATTTATCTGATTTATGTTGATTTTTAAAAGGAAGAAAAAGTGTATAGTATTATCATAACTCTTCATAATTTATCTTAATTTATATCAAAATATTTCTTTCTATTATAAAAAATCCTCTATTATACATTTTAAGACAATCTACGTACTTAAATTTTAAAATAAAATTTGTCTGATTTATGTTGATTTTTAAAGAAAAGAAAAAGTTTACAGTACTGCCATAACTCTCTATAATTTGCCTTAACTCATATCAAAATATTTCATTCTGCTATATAAAATTCTTTATTATATATTTTAAGATAGTTTACATACTTAAATCTTAAAATAAAATTTATCTAATTTATATTAATTTTTAAAGGGAAGAAAAATTATACAGTACTTTTTAACTCTCCATTAATTGCCTTAACTCATATCAAAATACTTCTTTTTGCTATAGAAAATTCTCCATTATATATTTTAAGATAGTCTGTACATTTGAATTTTAAAATAAAATCTTTCTGATATATGTTAATTTTAAAGGGAAAAAAAAGTTTACAATACTTCCCTAATTCCCCTTAACTTACCCTAACTCATATCAAAATACTTTTTCTACTATAGAAAATTCTTCATTATACATTTTAAGACAGTCTATACACTTAAATCTTAAAATAAAATTTATCTGATTTATGTTAATTTTTTAAAGGAAAAAAAGTGTACAATACTGTCATAACTCTCCATAACTTGCCCTAATTCATATAAAAATATTTTTTTGCTACAGAATATTCTTTATTATATATTTTAAGATAGTCTGCACACTTCAATTTTAAAATAAAATATGTCTTATTTATATTAATTTTTAAAGAAATTACAAAACACTAATATAAGTTTTGTTTATCAACAAGTCAGATTGTGGGATGTTTATATCTAAATTTATTAAATTTTTTTATTTCTCCAAATTGTGAAATCTGGTAATACAATAAAAAAATATGAAGAAGATGAGATACATTACTACAAGTAATATATGGTATCATACAGTACAAAAATATGATGACTTATATTACAGTGATGATGAAATGTAATTGTGTTTATTAAAATATTTAAACTAAAATTTTATTATCCATTTAGTTGTGGATAATTTAATATTAATGTATTTTAGTAAATATTTAACATTAATCAAGACAGATATTGAACTAGGCCAAATATTAAAAATTTAATTTGCCCTAACTTCTCATAACTTGCTATAACTATACATGTATGCCCTCAGACAACTCTAAATCATAACATGCATAGTATATTAGTCTCAATTAAGATATTGTATAATATAAAAGTAGAAAATATATAAAATATTTATTTTCTCTAACGCCCCTAAATGTACTTTTATATACTCAGACAACTTTGAATTATAACTTGCACAATATAGAATACTTAATTGAGATGTTACATAAATCAAAGTGAAAACAAATAAATTTTATTTTTATCAAAAAAGTTATTGATTTCCTATTTTGAAAACATAAATTATTATAATGGCTTTCATTTTTAAATTTTAGTCAAGAGAATAAATGAACGGTATCTATACATTGAAAACTCAATCTACCCTAACTTCTCATAACTTGCACTAATTGTATATGTAGACACTTAAATTATTCTGAATCATAATATTGAATTCAGTACACCCTCTAATATATTTTGAGATGTTCATATTAAAATTTTCACCATAGTAAATGGAGATAACTACATTGTTCTTCGATATTTTAATTTAAAATTTTAATAAATGTCCTTCAATCACAAATAAGAAACAAAAAAATCATATTAAAATATTTCTCATTTATCACAACATTTGACAAATATATATATTTATGTGAATTGAGATAAGTTATGAGAAATTAGAGCAGTTCTGTTCACTTTAACTTTTTAAAAATAAACATAAATCATACATATTTTATTTTAATATTTAAATATGTAGACTATCTCAGAAAGTGAAATGGAGAATTTTGTAAAGCAGAAAAAAGTATTTTTGATGCAAGTTAAGGCAAATTAGGGGAGTTAAGGTAGTATTATAAACTTTTTCTTCTTTTTAAAAATTAACATAAATCAGACAAATTTTATTTTAAGATTTAAGCATGCAGGCTATCTTAAAATGTATAATAGATAATTTTCTATAGCAGAAAGAAGTATTTTAATATGAGTTAGGGCAAGTTATGAAAAGTTACAGCAGTACTATAACCTTTTTATTCCCTTTAAAAATTAATATAAATCAGGTAAATTTTATTTTAAGATTTAAGTGTGTAGATTATCTTAAAATGTATAATAAAGAATTTTCTATAGCGAAAAAAAATATTTTGATATGAGTTAGGGCAAGTTATAGAGAGTTAGGACAGTACTGTAAACTTTTTTCCTGTAAAAATCAACATAAATCAAATAAATTTTATTTTAAGATTTAAGTGTATAAATTATCTTAAAATGTATAATGGATAATTTTCTATAGTAGAAAAAAATATTTTAACATGAGTTATGATAAGTTATGGAGAGTTATGGCAGTACTGTACACTTTTTTTTTATTTAAAAATCAACATAAATCAGATAAATTTTATTTTAAAATTTAAGTGTGCATACTATCTTAAATGTATAATAGAGAATTTTATATAGTATAAAGAAGTATTTTGATATGAGTTAGGGTAAATTATGGGGAGTTATGACAATACCGTACACTTTTTCTTCTCTTTAAAAATTAACAAAAATCAAACAAATTTTAATTTAAGATTTAAGTATATACACTATCTTAAAATATATAATGGAGAATTTTTTATAGCAGAAAAAATTATTTTGATATGAGTTAGGGCAAGTTATGGAGAGTCAGGGCAGTACTGTAAATTTTTTCTTCCTTTTAAAAATCAATATAAATCATTTTTTTTAAAAAAATCAACATAAATCAGATAAATTTTATTTTAAGATTTAAGTATATAAATTGTCTTAAAATGTATAATGGAGAATTTTTTTTATAGCAGAAAGAAGTATTTTGATATGAATTAGGACAATATATGATGAGTTAGGACATTACTGTAAATTTTTTCTTTCCTTTAAAAATCAACATAAATCAGATAAATTTTATTTTAAAATTTAAGTGTGCATAATATCTTAAAATATATAATGGAGAATTTTCTATAGTAGAAAGAAGTATTTTAATTTGAGTTAGGGCAAGTTGTGAAAAATTAAGGCAATATTGTACACTTTTTCTTCCTTTTAAAAATTAATATAAATCAGACAGATTTTATTTTAAAATTCAAGTGTGTATACTATCTTAAAATATATAATGGAGAATTTTCTATAGTTGAAAGAATTATTTCGATATAAGTTAGGACAAGTTATAAGAGTTAGGGCAGCATTGTACACTTTTTCTTTTCTTTAAAAATCAACATAAATCATATAAATTTTATTTTAAGATTTAAGTGTGCAGACTATCTTAAAATATATAATGAAGAATTTTCTATTACAGAAAGAAGTATTTTGATATGAGTTATGACAAGTTTTGGGGAGTTAGAGCAATACTGTAAATTTTTTCTTTCCTTTTAAAGTCAACATAAATCAGACAGATTTTATTTTAAGATTTAAGTGTACAGACTAGCTTATAATGTATAATAAAAAAAATTTTATAATAGAAATAAGTATTTTGATATGAGTTAGGGCAAGTTAGGAGGAATTAAGGCAGTACTATATATTTTTCTTCCCTTTAAAAATCAAAATAAATCAGACATATTTTATTTAAGATTGAAGTATGCGGACTATATTAAAATATATAATGAAAAATTTTTTTATAGCAGAAAGAAGTATTTTGATATGAGTTAGGGCAAATTATAAGGAGTTAGAATAGTACTATATATTTTTTTTCTTTAAAAATTAACATAAACCAGATATTTTATTTAAGAATCAAGTATGTGGACTATATTAAAATATACAATAGAGAATTTTCTATAGTTGAAAGAAGTATTTTAGTATGAGTTAGTGCAAGTTATTGAGAGTTAGGGCAGTACTATACGCTTTTTCTTCCCTTTAAAAATCAATATAAATCACATAAATTTTATTTTAAGATTTAAGTATGTAGACTATCTTAAAAAATATATATATATATAATAAAGAATTTTCTATAGTATGCAGACTATCTTAAAAGAAGTATTTTGATATGAGTTAGAGCAAGTTATAGGAGTTAAGATAGTACTGTAAATTTTTTTTCCTTTTAAAATTAAGATAAATCAGACAAATTTTATTTTAAGATTCAAGTGTGCAGATTATCTTAAAATATATAATGAAATTTTTTTTATAGAAGAAAGAAGTATTTTGATATGAGTTTGGGCAAGTTATTGGGTATTAGGGCGGCATTTTATATATTTTTTTAAAAAAATTAATATAAATCAGACATATTTTATTTTAAGATTCAAGTATGTCGACTGCCTTAAAAAGTGAAATAGAGAATGTCTTATAGCAACAAGATGAATTTTGATATGAGTTAGGGTAAGTTAGGGGAGTTAGGGCAATACTTTAAATATTTTTCTTTTTGAAAATTAACATAAACTAAACATATTTTATTTTAAGATTCAAGTTACAAACTATCTTAGAAAGTAAAATAGAGAATTTTCTATAGTAAAAAGAAATATTTTGATGTGAGTTAAGCCAAGTTAGAGAGAGTTAGAACAGTTCTTTAAATTTTTTCATTTAAAAATCAATATCAATCAGGCATTTTATTTTAAGATTCAAGTATACGGACTGTCTTAGAAAGTGAAATGAAAAATTTTTTAATAGCAGAAAAAATATTTTGTTATGAGTTAGGGCAGATTTATAAGACAGTCCAAAAATTAAAATGAAAGAAAAAAAAAAGAAAAAAATAGAAAAGAGATAGAGATTATGATTAAACACAATAAAATCAACAAGTTTTTTTTTTATATAAAATATCATAATTATAACAACTCAAATATGCATATATTGTTAAAAATAAAATTATTATTTTAATATAAATTGATTTTAAAAAATAACTATAACTTACTGATTTAATACATCAGTGAATGTCGTATTGTAAATAATAAAGAATAAATACAAAGTTTTAATGAAAATGGAGATGAAAATTGTAGAATATTAGTAAAAGAGAAAAAAATTAAGAAAATAAAGATAGTGGCTGGTGGCGCTTCAAAATGAAAAAGAAATAATTGTTTATTAGATTTAAGGGTATCTTTATAATTTTTAAGTCATCTAAGGTGAAATGAGTCTAAAACATATTAAAAATTTTAATGATGGTCTATTTTTGGTAATTTTTTTTCTTTCACTATAAAGTTTTTTTTCACTTATCTCCATAGTTTTTTTTTTCTTTTCATTATAGTTTATACATTTTTTTTATTTTCTTCATGTATTTTCTACTTTTCTTATTCTTCTGCAAATTCAATTATAATAGTTATAATTGACATTTTCTTAATTTTTTAGTTTTTTAATATTTTATTTGAATTTAATTATTATTGATAATATCTAATTGATATTATGGTGCATATTTTGAATAAATAACTATAATTTATTTTTTCTAATAGGTGAGTAAATGACAAAAGAATTTAGAAAAAATTATAAAAAATATGAAAAGTAAAAATTTTAAAAAAAATTATAAAAAATATGAAAAATTGTGTATCATATACGGTGATAAGTGTATCATATACGATGATACAACTATTATAAGAAATAATTATTACCTTTCTACTAAAAGTTATCCAATTAATAAAGATGAAGAAAATAATAAAGAAATTTACAGTTTTGATGAAAAGTATGAAACACATAAAAATTTAAAAAAATTCAAAAAAATAAGTAATGGAAGATATAATCATACAAAAAATATCAAAAAGTAGTAACTCAAAACTTGGTCATTATTGGAAAAGTTCGATAGAAAATAGAAATTTTTTATGATATTTGATTAACTTTTAATATTTAAAAACAAATGTCAAATTTATACCATGTACTATAGCTTGAAGTTATGATTGAACCTTAAACTTTTTTGAACCAAATTGAAATTTTTTATTTTAAATTTAGGCCAAATTAAAACTTTTTCTTTCAAATTTAAGTCAAATTGAATTTTTTTTAACGAAATGGTTAACTTGAATTGACGACAAAATTCAATTTGAATTTAGGTTAAATATTTGTGTCCAATTTATTTTTTTAAAAGTATTAGGGCCCCAATTAAACTTAATAATAATAAATAGCTTTTTAATTATTAATAATTTATAATATTTTAATTTATAGTTTTTAAAAATTATTATAATTTAAGAATATTGTAAATTATAATATTAAAAAATTATTTTAATATAAGGGCTAAAAAATTTGTATATTTAAAATTTATCATATTAATAAATAACTTTTATAATTATATTAATCTTATAAATTAATATTAAAATTTAAAATAAATAAATAAATAAAAATACATAAAATTTTTATAATATTATTAATATTATAAATTAATATTAAAAATATAAAATATAAAAATTACAAAAATTTATAAAAAAAAAATTACACTAGCATATTATACTAACAATGCGGCAACATATGGTTTGACGATGAATGTAATCTGCTGAATTAGTATATGTTATAGTTGAACTTCAATAGATTTTTGTGTTGAAGGGGTTAATAATTATTGTTAGATGACTTTGTGTATTTTTATTTATTTATTTTATATATTTTTATATTTTTATATATTTTATTTATTTATGTATTTTACAATTTTCTTTAATTTTTATATTTCATATTTTTTAATATTAATTTATAATATTAATAGTATTATAAAAACTATTTATAAATATGATAAATTATTAATATAAAAAAATTATTGCCCTTTTATGAAAATAATTTTTTAATATTAATAAATTATAATAATTTTTAAAATTATAAATTATAAATTATTTGTTAAAATTATAAATCATTAAAATTATCATAAATTAAAATATTATAAAATTGTTTATTAACATTATAAATTATTAATAATTTAAAAGTTATTTATTAAAAACTAAGTTCAATTTGGATCTAATTTTTAACCCAAGTCCAAATTGGACTATGATATTTAATTAAAGTCTAAATTGAACCCTGATGTTAATTTAATTTGGATTCTGATATTTAATAAAGTTCCAATTTAGCCTAAATTCGAGAAAAAAAATATTGAACCAGTGGTAGAAATGGTACTCGTTCATCTCATGGTTTCCTCTTAAGGGAGGAGGTCATGGGTTCGAATGAGGGAGACGACCTCATTTGAGGCCAAATAAACAAATTCTTGCTCGGAAGCTGTGAGGTGAACGGGTACTGTGGCGGCCTGCTTGGTTGAGGGCTGGGACTACGGTCCACCTACGGGAGAAAATGCCCAAGAGACCAGCTGTCGTAAGACTGTGCTAGTGGGGTTGTTACATATTTGTTAAGACAATTTGCGTGGGAATCAAGAAAATTTGATCAATCGATATAACGATGATATATTACATGCCTTATGATTGATCTAAGATATCGTGTAACAAATGGACTAAATATCTAATTGTGAACTAAGGTTACTTGAATATCCAATATTCACTTAATTTAGATAGTCACTTGATTTATGTGGCTTAAAATAATTGTTTAAGCCCATTGCCAATATTAAGTGAACATATATGGTCACACACATAGAAGAATCAAATAGGTATAATTAATTTGAGTTTTTTTTATGCATTCTTGAAAACATTATGGAAATTAAAATGTTTTATTTTTGTAATGAAATATTAAAAATAAATATCAAAAATTTTCAAGAATGCATTCTTATTTTCCTTAATAGTTAATGAAATCTAATGGGGTTATAAATATAATATATATATTCTATTTCTTAAAGATTTAGGAGAATTTTGAATTATATATGTCAGATATATATTATTTATTAATTATTGAGAATAATTAACAAAACAAAATTCGAATATGATTAGGATTTAAAAACCCTAATGGATTCACTTAGGAAGATTACATACATGTTATGTTCCCATTAGCTAATTGAGTTACATTTTTTTAGAGAAAATACAAAAAAAAGACTCATATTATTTACTAAAGAGAATCTTTAGAAAAAGAGTGCTAGTACACTTACGCCTGTTTTGTTTTTCAATTTGTTCGTATGGATATCATATAGGGTGTTCGTGATCAACAACATATGGTGATCCATTCATTTGCCAAAAGAAAGAAATTGAAATTCATTTAAAGAGGTAAGACAATTAACCCTTCTTTAGATTTAATTGAAAATCATAGATCTTGGCAGGTCTTCATGGACTATATTTATTTATTCCGCTGCTTTTGATTCTGTTTGACATCCATGAAAACCTAACAATATGTAGACATATTTGAAATTTTACTCGAAGCAGTAAATCCATTAAAAGCCACATAATTGGTTCTTCTCTATTTATTTATTTGTTTATGTTGTTTATTTTGATTTAATTGGTTTTATTTGATTATTCAATTATTATTTGCTAAAATTTATTTCTTTTGAGAATTTGTGCTTAGTTATACCCATAAGGTAGAGCTAATGCTCCTCTGTGTATGTAGTCTTGGAGTTCTAATAATTAATTTTAGTTCATGATTTATGCTTTACCTAATACCTACAATGGGCTGGAGTCAAAGCTCCCCTATATATGTCAATTTGGAGTTGTAACTTTATTTTTATTTTTTCACTTGGATTGATATTATGATAATAACTGCAAATGCATATAATTATTTGTCATTCATATTTTAATTTCCATTGCATAAAAATCAAAATTTTAAATGTTAAGGTTTAATTAAAGGGAAATAATTATTTACTTAAAATCAACTTGCAAACTTAGTTCAAAACCCATCGTGATTGGGTTCAGACTAATGTCTTTAGGGTTCAAAATAAACAATTTTTCATGGAGTCAACAAAATGGATTTTTTCCTTAAATTTTTTTAAAATAAATAAATTGAGGTGACAACTTTCCAATCAAGCTTTCAGCACAAAGCCAATATCATTTTTTTTTCAAAATAAAAGGAGAGTATTCTTTTCAAAATATAAGAAACAAATCTTTGCAAAATAAAAGATGATTTTAAACTCGTGCTTACCAAACTGAGCGGAGAACGTACGCGGCAATGTTATGTGAGTTCTGTTGGGATATTATGGTGATTACCACTCTATTCCCTTAGACCAGATTAGTAAGAGAGCGAAAATAAATGCGGAATAATAACACAGAATTTGATAACGGAGTTCGGCCAATTATGCCTACGTCTCCGGAGCTGCTGCAGACTTCTATTAAGGAGAAAATACAATGTGTTTACAAACACTCACAACCCTCACTCAATTATGAACAAGAATTTTTCCTCACAAAATTCTCTCAAAGACACTCTCTTCTCTTTACTTCTTCAATTTTTGAGGTGTGTCTTCCAAATGAAGTGGATGGGTTTATATAGGCTTCAAAAACATGGGTTGGTGAAATTAGTCAATAAATTAGGCACCTCCATTTTTGACTTTAACAATTCCCCAAATTTAAGTACCTCCACTTTTGACAATGTCCTAAATTAGGCACCTCCATTTTTGACAATCCCCTTAATTAGGCACCTCCATTTTTGACAAAAAATGGTTGGTGCCTACTTCTTTGACAATCTCCCACTTGAAGACTGATTTCAATCTGTCTTCACACCTTGATCAATGCAACAGCTCTTCTACGACCTTGATACTAGTATAGGCCAACTGAAGCTGAGCACAGCTTCAGTTTATCAATAGTCACCGTCTTCGTCAACATGTCTGCCGGATTTTGAGTTCCACTAATCTTCTCAAGTTTCAAAATCCCATCTTCCAGAAGTGACCTGATAAAGTGATACCGCAACTGTATGTGCTTCGTTCTGGCATGAAAAGACGGATTCTTCGCTAGATGTATGGCACTCTGACTGTCACAATGCAAGATATTGTTTTCTTGCTTCTTGCCCAACTCCTCCCAGAAACCTTGGAGCCAAACCATTTCTTTGCTGGCTTCCGTGACAGCGACATATTCTGCTTCAGTTGTGGAGAGAGCAACTATCTTCTGTAATTGAGAGACCCAGCTCACTGCGGTACCTCCTAGAGTATAGACATACCCTGTAGTGCTCTTTCTAACGTCAACATTTCCAGCTAAGTCAGCATCCACATAACCTGCTAGTGTCGTATCTCCACTTTTAAAACAAAGCGCCTTATCTGTGGTACCTCGAAGATATCTGAGAATCCATTTGACTGCTTCCCAGTGTGCCTTGCCTGGATTATTCATGTACCTGCTAACAGCTCCCACTGCTTGAGCAATATCTGGTCTGGTACAAACCATGGCATACATCAAACTCCCAATTGCTGAGGCATATGGCACCTTCGTCATGTGTGCACGTTCCTCCTCAGTCTTCGGTGACTGTTCTTTGGAGAGTCTGAAATGAACACCTAAAGGTGTGCTCACTGATTTAGCATCTTGCATGTTGAATCTGGCTAGTACTTTGGTTATGTACTCAGCCTGTGATAACATCAAAGTCCCCGACTTCATGTCTCTCTTGATCCTCATTCCAAGAATCTGCTTTGCAGCACCCAGATCTTTCATTGCAAACTGTTTTGACAATTTCTGCTTTAAATTTTTAATCTCTTGCATGTCTGAACCTGCAACGAGCATATCATCGACGTATAACAATAAAATAATAAAGCTATTGTCAAACTTCTTGATGTAGCAACAATGATCTGCTTGGCATCTTGTGAAACCGCTGCTGCTCATAAAACTATCAAACTTTCTGTACCACTGTCTAGGAGCTTGTTTTAGACCATATAAACTCTTCTTCAACTTGCACACTAGATTTTTCTTGTCTGCCTTAATGAAGCCTTCTGGTTGCTTCATGTAGATCTCTTCCTCCAAATCTCCATGAAGGAATGCTGTCTTTACATCTAATTGTTCAAGATGTAAATTTTCTGCGGCTACAATTTTCAATACCAGTCTGATTGTCGTAAGCTTCACGACTGGAGAGAAAATTTCAGTATAGTCAATACCTTCCTTTTGTTGAAAACCTTTTACAACCAATCTTGCTTTGTAGCGTTTACTTCCATCATGCTCTTCTTTGATCCTATAAATCCACTTGTTGTGGAGTGCTTTCTTGCCTTGTGGTAGTTCAACTAATTCCCATGTATGATTTGACATGAGTGAGTCCATCTCATCTTTCATGGCAGACTCCCACTTGATTGAATCCTCCACTTGTATTGCTTCATTGTAGCACTCTGGTTCACCATTGTCTGTCAGCAACAAGTAATGCAAAGAAGGCGAGTAACGTTGGATTGGTCTTGTAATTCTGGAGGAGCGCCTCAATTCCGGCATGCTTGGCTCCTCTACTTCAGGACTATTCTGAACATCATTTCCAGAAATATCCTCGAACTCAACAAATTCCTTATTTTCAACATCTATCTTGGAGCTATTTGATTCTGCATTTAATCTGTCTTTGTACATTACATTCTCATTGAATATGACATCCCGGCTTCTAATGATCTTGTGATTTTCATAATCCCAAAATCGGTAACCGAACTCATCACCACCATATCCAACAAAGACACATTTGTTTGACTTGGCATCCAATTTACTTCTTCCAGCAGAATCTATATGTATGTAAGAGATACAACCAAACACTCTTAAGTGTGAAAGGTTTACCTCTTTTTTGCTCCATGCTTCCTCTGGTATTTCACCATCTAAAGGTACTGAAGGCCCACAGTTGATTAGGTAGGCAGCGGTGTTGACAGCTTCAGCCCATAAATTCTTGGGCAAGTCAGCATGTATCCTCATGCTTCTGGCACGTTCATTCAGAGTTCTGTTCATGCGCTCAGCTACACCATTCTGCTGCGGTGTCATGGGAACTGTTTTCTCCATCTTGATTCCGCTGTTTGCGCAAAATTCTCTGAATCTTCTATCTCTGTACTCTCCTCCATTGTCAGACCTCAATCGCTTGACTTTCAAACCAGTTTCATTTTCTACCATGGCCTTCCATTTTCTGAATGTATCAAAGACTTCTGATTTCTTCTTCAGAAAATACACCCATACCTTTCTTGTTGAATCGTCAATGAATGTGACGTAATACAATGAGCCTGCAAGAGATGGAATTGGAGACGGTCCCCATACATCGGTATGGACCAACTCTAATTTTTCTGCCTTGGGTGTCTTGCCAATCTTTGAAAAACTGACCTTCTTTTGTTTTCCAAAGATACAATCTTCACATAGGCCGACATCGATACTTTTCAGTTCCGGCAATTTTCCTTTTGACAAAAGCGTCTTCATCCCTTTCTCGCTCATATGGCCAAGCCTTTGGTGCCATAGGTTTGATTTTTCTTCTGCATCTGCTACTGAAATAACATTCTCTAAGTTTGAGGTTACATAGAGAGTGCCAGTCTTCTTACCACGGGCAATGACGAGTGCTCCTTTGGTAATCTTCCATTCACCGCTTTTGAAGGTTGTACCATAACCATCTTCATCAAGTTGTCCTACAGAGAGCAAATTCCTTTTAAGACTAGGAATATGTCTCACTCCTTGCAGCTTCCAGGTATTCCCATTTGACAACTTTAATCGGACGTCCCCTTTTCCTACGATCTTTAAGGTTTCATCATCAGCTAGATGAACCTTCTCGAAATCACCATTGACGTAGTTCTCCATGATTTCTTGGCATGGGGTAGCGTGAAAAAATGCCCCAGAATCTAAAATCCATGATTCAATTGGACTGTTGACACTTAGAATCATGGCATCACCTGCTTCCTCGGTCACATTTGCAGATCCCTGTGCACCGCTATCTTTCTTTGGTGCTCGGCAATCTTTCTTAAAATGACCCTTCTTGCCGCAGTTATAACACTTGAAATCTTTCTTCCCCGATCTAGATTTGTCTCTTCTAGATTTTGATCTGCCACGATATGAACTTTTTTCTAAAGTTCTCCCTCTAGATTCTGTGTGTAAAGCTGAAGAGGTAGATGCTTCACCCAATTCTCTTCGTCGAATATCTTCACTCAACACCAGATCCCGAACATCATCGAATTTCAATTTGGTTTTTCCCGATGAACTGCTAACCGCTGTAACGGTAGCATTCCAACTATCTGGTAGAGATGATAAGAGAATCAAAGCCCGAATTTCAGCATCGAATTCAATTTCTACGGAACTCAACTGGGTTGTGATTGTGTTGAATTCATTCAGGTGTTGGGCCACTGATGCCCCTTCTGCCATTTGCAAATTGAATAACCGCTTCATCAAATGAACTTTGTTTGAAGCTGATGGCTTTTCATACATGTTGGAGAGAGCCGCCATTAGACCTGCTGTGGTCTTTTCTTTGGCGATGTTGAAAGCAACATTTCGTGATAATGTCAATCGAATAACTCCAAGGGCTTGTCTGTCGAGAAGATTCCATTCTTCATCCTTCATGCCTTCTGGCTTTATTCCTGAGAGAGGTTGATATAACTTTTTCTGGTACAGATAATCTTCAATCTGCATCTTCCAGAAGCCAAAGTCCGCACCGTCGAACTTTTCAATTCTCACTTTTCCTTCATCTGCAGTCATCGCTCCCACTCGAATCTGGACTCCTTTGGATCGTTTCTGACTATTTCTGCGAACCACCGTGTACTAGGACACCTTTGTCGACAAATCGAAACTGCCGATAAAATTTTACTATTCACGAAATTCACTATTCACGTGAATAGTAACTTTGCAAAAATTGACAGAATTTATCACCCAAAGCTCTGATACCAGTTGTTGGGATATTATGGTGATTACCACTCTATTCCCTTAGACCAGATTAGTAAGAGAGCGAAAATAAATGCGGAATAATAACACAGAATTTGATAACGGAGTTCGGCCAATTATGCCTACGTCTCCGGAGCTGCTGCAGACTTCTATTAAGGAGAAAATACAATGTGTTTACAAACACTCACAACCCTCACTCAATTATGAACAAGAATTTTTCCTCACAAAATTCTCTCAAAGACACTCTCTTCTCTTTACTTCTTCAATTTTTGAGGTGTGTCTTCCAAATGAAGTGGATGGGTTTATATAGGCTTCAAAAACATGGGTTGGTGAAATTAGTCAATAAATTAGGCACCTCCATTTTTGACTTTAACAATTCCCCAAATTTAGGTACCTCCACTTTTGACAATGTCCTAAATTAGGCACCTCCATTTTTGACAATCCCCTTAATTAGGCACCTCCATTTTTGACAAAAAATGGTTGGTGCCTACTTCTTTGACAAGTTCAAATTCAAATAAGCATTTTGGCTCCCTCTTAGCAGGCTAGATCAGTACTTGGGTGAGGCCTCGCACTTATTAAAGAAGAATCCATGAACACAAGTGTTGTGTGGATACTGCAAAATTCTCTTGACAATACTTTAATGAGCATTAGTTGGATAATGCATGAACTGAGGGACTTTATTCACAACAAAAGTAGTATCAGAATGGGTAAAAGTCAAATATTACAAACCACCTATAATACTTTGAAATAATATTTCATCAAAAAAACCTTTCTCATCCCGAGCACTAAGTTTGTTTGAAACAGCTGCTGGAGTATTAATAGGACTACGGGTTTCCCAGTTTAATAATTCAACAAAATATTTTCTCATTAAGTGAGCATTAAACAATTCTGCTTCTAATGTGTCGTTTGCAATGAGTGTATTATATTTAAGTTGCATTGCTTCACACTTATAAGAGTACTTTGCAACTTACGTAGGATCAACTGCTGAAGTAATTATGACATTAAAAGAGGCTAGAGTCTTTGCTTTTAAATTTCCAGTTTAAGCTTTAGTAACCATGTGGTGGCACCATCTATTATTGGTATCTGGGTGCAGAGTTTGTATGATTGGAATTATATAATCATCATTAGGTGTGCTTATGACTTGTGAACTAAAGATAGATGTACAAAGTATGCAAAGAATTAGGTGCCCACTTCTTATATATTAGAGTCAGAGACACTCACAAAAGTATATTTAGAATAAGGCATGCCTATGTCTTATTGATCAAAGGCAGAAGTAGATTTAGAATAAGGCATGTCCATGTCTTATTAATCAAAGGCATAAATACTCACAAAAATTAATTTAGAACAAGGTGTATCCACATCTTATTGATCAGAGACAAAGACATCATAGAATTAGAATAAAGTGTGTTTACATCTTGCTGACTAGTTACTTTTGTATGCACAGGATTTTGCATCCCCATGGCTAAGGATGGGTGCTCAACCATAGAAACCAAACTATAATGTGGCAAGTCAAAAATAAGTGATGTATTAGGCATGGATGATGTAGTGGTACTCACATCAACATGCTTGGCAAAGGGAAATAGGTTCATCAAACACTACATGGCATGAAACATAAAATTTATTGGATTAAATATCAAAATATTTATAGCCTTTGTGAGTTCTACTATAGCCTAGAAAAATATATGATGAGATTATGGTGACAATTTATTGATGGAATAGGGATGCAACCACAGATAGCGTAAGCAATCAAAAATTCGAAGAGCATTATAATTTGGGCAATGATTAAACAATTTTTTTTCAAAAGGAGACATATTATTTAAACAATTGTGGTAAGCGATTTATGGCATACACAATTGAATCAAACTCATTCATCTAAATTTATGAGGAACAAAAGCATGATATAAAAGAGCCCTACTGGTTTCTACAATATGTTTTTGTTTTTTTTTTCAGCACAACCATTTTGCTTAGGAGTGTATGGGCAAGAAACAAATTGAGAAATTCCATTTTCATGAAGATATTCAGATAAAGTCTGAAATTCACTATCCCAATCAATATGAAAAACTTTAATTGGTCGCCTGAAAAATTTTTCAACTAAAGTATGAAATTGTTTAAAAATAGAAAAAACTTCAAATTTAAGATGCAAAAAATAAATCCAAGTATATTTAAAGTAATGATCATAAAAATAACATAGCAACGAATTCCATCATTAGAGACCACTGGAGAAGGTTCCCATAAATCTAAACAAATCAAATCCAAAGGGCTAATAACTAAAGAAGAACATAAGCAAAAAAGAAAGTTCATAATTTTTTTATACAACAAAAGATTGACACAATGAATTAAAACTACCAGAACTAGAAATTAATTGGCGGTTGATTGCTCTTCGAATTATAGGGCATTTGCATGTCCTAACTACAAATGCCAAGTGGAGAGAGAAGCTGAACAAACTTGAGTAGTGAACTCTTAGGCACGGTGGGCAAAAAATACAAACCACCCTTACTCTAACCTTGGTATAAGAAATCCTTCATTTTCAAGTTCTTAATAAAAAAATGCTCAAGGAATATCCAAAGAGAATTGTTTAGATCATGTAAAAGAATTAATATATAATAAATTTTGTGCAGCACTTAAAACACATAAAAAATCATGATGAGAAAACTTAAAGATAACACAAGAATTTCCAATATGAGATATGGGTAATTTAGAACTATTACAAAGAGTAACTTTTTCAATTCTAGTATGTCCAAAGTGAATTGCTAAGTTGTCAAGATAAGTGGTTAAACGATTTAAGTTACCACTTGCCATCAACCATGCCTATATAGGTTAGGAAGATGTACTTGCCAAATTCAATTATGGTTTTGTAGGAGCACGAGTAACTGAAGTATTCATTATAATGCACCCTTGCAATATGACATTTTCCATTACAGTTGTGACATACATTTGTGTGAGCATCCAAAGACATAGATTGAGACTGAAAACCATTAGTTGATAATATCCACGATATTGAGAGGGAGTTGAAGAGGATTGATAATTGTTTCAACCATAACCAAGTCCTCCTTTTTCCTCTATCATGCTCACGGCTTGACTGATAGGGAAAAAAATGTGAAAATTTGGTAGATGGTGGAATGATGGATATCTATTCCTCACATTTCAGACATCTTTCTTATGTCAAAAGCATACCATAAAAATCATCAAAATCATAATCATTAGTATTAATTTAATCATTTTAGAAAATAATTTATAGGCCAGTCTAAGTCCAACAATGACAAATTCAATTAATTCTTCATTCAAAACAAGATGTAAAGTTGCTAATTTATTTGCAATCCCTTTGACACACAAGATAGAGGTCTCAATAGAAGAATTTTCATGCTTCAAATTGTGCAATTATACACGTAACTTCCTGATCTAAACCTTTGATCCAAATGCATAAATGAAAACAATTTTGTTCCACGCTACGTGGGTTGTTGTCACACTAACCGAGACATGACCCCTTTAGAAATTGAAGTAGCAATCCAGCTGAGTACAATCTAATCTTGGCATTATCAAGGTTTAAACACAAGATTTGGTATGCCATCTTCAAGTTTAGGTGATAGAATTGGTTTACTTTGGTCAATATGATATTCTAAACCGTAGCCAGTTACCATGGGTAAAAATTATTTTTCATGACAAAAAAATTTACAGTGGTAAGTTTAATTATTAATTGATGTGAAATATTAAGTGAAATAGAAAATAAAGAAATTGGAGAAGAAAGGGTTGGCGCTGATACAACTGCAACAACTATAGAATTATGATTATCAATAGTTTTGCTTTTAGTGCAAGACAAGATGTAGGTAGAATTTTTATTTTGATTAGTGTGGCTAAGGGTTTAGATCTAATATCATGAAAGAATTAGAAACTTAATAATATTTTGTTAAAATTGATATTTATATAAGAATAATATTTTTAAAACAGAACTGACTGGTCGAATCAAATTAACTAAGAACTGGAGGCTAGTTCGATTTAAAAACGTTAAAAAAGTCAAACTTATCAAAATCAATTAGTCAGACCAAACTGAGTCGAACTGAACATAACCAAATTTCTAATTTTTGAGTATTTTTAAATAAAAATCAAAGAAAAAATTTTTTTAGATTCACTTTTTATTATTTTTAAAGTTTTATTTTAAAATTTCTATGATTTTTAGATTTTTTTATTAATAACTATAAATAAGAAATTCATAATGTTATTATATTTTCGAACCCAATTCATTCCAGTTGAGCCATGAACCAATCATCAATCTAGTTTGGTATCCAATCCAATTTTAAAAACATTATACATGAGTATTACAATAAAAATAAGAATATTTAACTAATGACAGCTAGGGTACAATATTCACATTCCTAAAATATAACAACTTCCGTAATAGAATTATTTTTCTTATTGTTAATTGTATATCAATTTTCTCCTTCAGTTGCATCAAATAAAATTAATGCTAAAATATAAAAAGCAAATTACTATATCATCTCTTAAATTTTGATTATTGATATGTGTAAGATTATTAGTGAAATGGTGTTATTTCTTTTTTTTTAAATTTAATTATTTAAAAAGGCATTTTAGATTTTTGTTTTCAATTCTAGTATATTCTTTTTTTTTATTTTAATTATATATCAATTTTATTCTTCATTTACACCAAGTAAAATTATAATATAATACTAAAACTGCCATAAGGAACATTATTCTTTTTGGTAGGGGAAATCCTAAAAATCCATGCCTATTTGTTTTTATTTTTAAGTTTGCCTTTTTTTTGGTTTTTTGTTTTCATATTGAATTGTTCCTCTTCCTCTTTCTTTTTCTTTTCAGATGAACGCCATAGGTATACAATTGATAAAAAAAAAAGTGTTAAATTGATGAGAAGTATAATATTAAAACTACAACAAGGAACATTGTTCCTTTCGGTGGTGGAAATCCTAAAAAATTAAGTCTATTTATTTTTATTTTCAAGTTTGCCCCCTTTTCTTAGTTTTTGTCTTCATATTATTCCTCTTTCTCTTTCTTTTTCTTTTCAAATGAATACCATAGGTGTCAAATTTTAGTAAAAAAAAAAGGTGTGAAATTGATGAGAAGCTAGGTGTCAAATTTGAGTAGGTGTTAATGAAATTTGTTTACAGATATTTTCAAGTTTGCCCTTTTTTTCTTTTGGTTTTTGTCTTCATATTGAACTGTTCCTCTTCCTTTTTCTTTTTCTTTTTAGACGAACACCATAGGTGTCAAATTTTGGTCCAAAAAAAAGATATCAAATTGATGGGAAGTTAGGTATCAAATTTAAATAGGTATCATAAAAAAGTGTCAAATTGAAGAAAATTACTAAGGTTATCAATGAAGGTTTGAAGATAATTGTTGGATGTTTAGAGGTAAGAATTTTGATTTGTTTAATTTCCCTTTAATTTGGTTGAATCAACACTGCTTGTCTTTTGTTTCCTAACATTGTTCCTTTCGGTGGTGGAAATCCTAAAAAATTAAGTCTATTTATTTTTATTTTCAAGTTTGCCCCCTTTTCTTAGTTTTTGTCTTCATATTATTCCTCTTTCTCTTTCTTTTTCTTTTCAAATGAATACCATAGGTGTCAAATTTTAGTAAAAAAAAAAGGTGTGAAATTGATGAGAAGCTAGGTGTCAAATTTGAGTAGGTGTTAATGAAATTTGTTTACAAATATTTTCAAGTTTGCCCTTTTTTTCTTTTGGTTTTTGTCTTCATATTGAACTGTTCCTCTTCCTTTTTCTTTTTCTTTTTAGACGAACACCATAGGTGTCAAATTTTGGTCCAAAAAAAAGATATCAAATTGATGGGAAGTTAGGTATCAAATTTAAATAGGTATCATAAAAAAGTGCCAAATTGAAGAAAATTACTAAGGTTATCAATGAAGGTTTGAAGAGAATTGTTGGATGTTTAGAGGTAAGAATTTTGATTTGTTTAATTTCCCTTTAATTTGGTTGAATCAACACTGCTTGTCTTTTGTTTCCTAACAAGTGAGTTCCTTATTTATTTATAGATTGTTTTAATTTTGGTTTAATTTGTGGTTTGTGTGTGTATGTATATATATATATATGTATGTATGTACATATATATATTTCTTTTGCGCCTATAAAAAAGATTAGTTGCTTTACTATTGGACAAGAGGAAATTTTGTTTAATTGTTGAATTTGTTGAAATATTGGGTGTCCGATTAATACTCAATAAGTCTAATTTTGCTTCAAATACAGTTTAATCCAATGGCCCAATTCCCCACACTCAAATCATATAAAATGCAACCCTTCACAGAAACAGGTATAAAATTATAGGTACAGAGCACATAAAAGTTTATAGTCTAGAACATAGGAAATATCAATGTCTACATAGTAAAAAAGACTTTAATTGAAAACTTAGTACATATGTAATTCTTAGTTTTAAAAATCGTTGTATACATAAACACATATGTAAGAGATTTAGTGAGCTAAAAATAATATAATGTATAACATAGCAATACAAAGATAATAATAAGAATAAGAAAAATTGACTACTTTGAGTTTTCAAAGAATTAAGAAACAAAATTGGTTACCCTTAAGTAATCAATTAATTAAATGAATGCTTACATTGTGTAATCAATTGCATCATTTAATCCTATTGAATATTCAATATTAAAAAAGGAGATGGAAAATACCTAATATACATGGCAACTATAGGATTTTAAGCCTAATACGGTAACCCTTGGCTTGGATTGCTAAATGTCCAAGCTAAGTGTTAATCTATAGTTATATGTATACATATTATTGAGCCTTACTTAACTTATCAATTTGAACATGAGAGTAAATAAAAGAAATTAAAGATCTTCTTCTTCCTTTTCTTCACTAGGACCTAATAAGGCTTTTAGGTTGTATGTTAGATGAGTAGGTAATTTAATAATTATTATAGGAGAATCAATTCAATTATGTATGTTACAAACTTTAGGAAGGGAAAGAGTTGAATGTTATAAAGAAATAGATTTGATACAGTAATTATGGTGATTTCTCATTTCTTGATTTGTTTTATTGCACTTAGGTTAATTAATACTTAATAGTCTTTATTTGATTATTTAGGACTAATAATAACAACAACAACAACAACAACAACAACAACAACAATAATAATAATAATTGTTTCACAAGAAAAGTTAATTAATTGGAAAAATGCATTTTTTTGGTCCCGAACTTTACATTTTTTGCATATTAAGCCTCTCAAATTTTATTTCGTAACATTGAACCCTTCAACTATACGAGTTGGTGATATTAAGCCCTTTTTTAACAGAAGTTAAACATGTACTCAATTAGTGTAATTGCCATCAAAATCATGTGGATGCTAGAGTAAAATAATGTGTTTTAATGAAAAATTAAGGAATATTGCATTATTTGGCTCCCTGAACTTTATGTGTTTTGCACATTAAACTATGAACTTTTATTTGGTGACATTGAGCCCCTCTATTGACATTGCATGAAAATCATGTGTTTAACTATTGTTATAAAAGAGTTTAATACATTTAATTATTGTTATAAAGAGGCTCAATGCATAAAACATATAAAGTTCAAAGGCTAAAAAATGTGTTATTCCTAATTAATTTTCATTCACTTAGATTAGAAGGTAATGGCTATTAGTCAAGTTTGTCCCATTCTTTAAAATGATTACATCATTGAAAATGAAATTAAATAATTTAAATTTTTTTAGAATGAAGAAGAGAATATCATTATCAAAGTATGGCTAGGCAAATATCCTAAAGAGGCAATCAACTTTTTCATATAATTATTATTGATGAGGATCCAAAAGAAAATGTATTTATTGGATAAAATTACAACTTGATTGCAAAAATAGAAAAACATAGGAAAGGAACTGCAGTGATTTATATGTAGATTTTGGGAAATAATCCTTTATTTGTCAGCATTACAGTGCTCTTTTTTGGTATGAAGAGCGTGTGAAGAGTTCCCGTAAGTTAAAATTTACTTTATAGTGTTAAGATAGAAAGATTTTTTTTACCATTAGCTAAACAAACTCCATCTTTTCTTCACAGTTTTCTTGATTATCAAGGGGCATCAAAAAGTAGAATATTTAAAGAAAATATTAGGGCTTATAATTCAATGTTTCCTTTTACATCATTTGGTGCAAAAATAGATCCAACTCATACATCTTTTGGACCTTCTATTTTTAAAATAAGTGGCCAAGTATATCATCTCATGAAATCTTTATTACCACTTGAAGGTGAAAATCCCAAATTTGCGTAGCTCTATATTTATGAAACAAAAAATGAGGTACAAAATATATTAATAGCATTTCAAAATGAAAATAGTTAAAGTTAATTTGGTGTTGATATAGTGGAAGGGTTAATCAACATGTTGCATGACACAAATCAATTAGTTAAACTTTTTTAGGATCGCGAGAGAAGAGATTTCATTCTAATCAAGTGATGCCTTCAAAATTTAAACTATTAGGCAAAAGAAAAGAAGAAAGTTTACAATATGACTTGCATACTTTTGATGATATTGGTGGTTTAATAGTTGGTGATGTAACTCCCCCTGATAATCTTGTCAAAGAACTATCAGAAGATTACTCAGTACTTAATAATCCTACATCTAAATTCAAATTACCTTTAAAAACAAATCAACTGAAATTTTCGGTAGAGTTTCCTCTGTAATATTCATAGCCAAAATTTTTCAACCTAACACCACCTGCAGAAAAAAACACTTATATCTTCCATTCAATCAAACCCAACTTTAATTACTTCATTTAATCAACAAACAACCACAATCCAAAACAATATCTAATACTTTTATCAACCTATATATATACAATATATTCTCCAAATCAATATCATTCACTAAAATCTTTTAACCCAAATTCAAAATTAAATATATATCCAATCCAAATTTACAATATGTACAATCTTCAAATTGGACCACTTCAAGTCTTAACAAAAAACATAACCATAACCAAAACTATACAATTGTCATATAATTCAATATACTGCTATATGAACTATAGTTAAACATATATAATATAAAATCTCTTTTAAAAGACACTACCTGATGCTACAAGATCTTTGAAACTCTACACTATACTTGCCATATATGCTCTGGTTCGTTTAGTCTGCGCATTAGAAAAATCTAATATGCTAAGCAAATTGCTTAATAGCGCTTATATATATATATTACCATTTAACATCATAAGAAAATAATTAAAATAATAAATATGGCAAATTTACAATTTTTAAAACAAGTCATTTAATCAAGGCTAAATAATTATGAAGTCCTTAAGGTTTTATATATTACATTAGTTAGTTTCTGTATTTTCAATATCTAATTTTTACATCCCTACTTTTTCCTTTATTAAATTACTCAATCCTTCCCTAGAGAATTACCATCATTAGTTAATTACTTTAAAATCGTCAACTGAGTAAAACATTTATGAAAATACGAAAATACCCCTTATTGTGGATAATTACTTAACATTTTCTTCATTTCTTTTCAATTCAGAATTGAACCCAAATTTACTTTTTATGGTTCTTATAGGGTAAGAGGTGTCATCTAGTGGGAATGGAAGTGGTGGTGGGGGTGGTCGAATGTATAGGAACAAGTTATGTGGTTGCTCGATGAGATGTGAAGTGCGGATTTCAGAAAGCACAAAGAATCCCAATAGATTGTACTATGCTTACAGAGATAATGCCTATGGATCATTTTTAGGTTGGTGCCAAGCCATATCTCTAACAATTTCTTTTAGCCAAAGTGACAAAAGTGTCGATTTTGGAATGAGACAAAATCGATAAATCATAAATGAAGTTACTATGGCTGGATTGAAAGATGAATTGTCCAACTTATGAACTGAAGTGAGAGAAGAATTACAAAATCTAATTACAGAAAAAGAAGCTACAATAGAAGGTCAGTGGTTTCGAAGTGGGGATGGCCTTTGTGAAGATATTAGTTTTCCTTTTATCTTTGTTCATAGCTGTAATTGTGGGTTTTTTTATGCTTTTAATTGTGAAAGAGTAGATAGAGTTAGTGTCTGAGTAAATAGGGTAGATGGTGGCAGATGAGACATTGTAATGTCATGTTCCTTATAGGCTTTTTGCCTTTTTATGCAAAAAAAAGACATTCTATGCAGAAAATTATTGTGTAATATATTTTGACTTGTTGGGCTTACAATATTTTATCTAATAATCTTAAGCTAGAAGTGGAGTTTTGGTTGCTGCTGATCATAATGCTTATAAAAGAAGGTTGTAATTCAGATAGTATTTATGAGTATATTGAGCTGCAATAGAGAATAGATTAATCAATTAATTTGTGTTTCAATTGTCCAGCATAGCTATTTTAGATATGTATGTGAAAGATCAAACTTTCTTTTCCTTTTACTAGTTGAGTATTAGTTTATTATCATAGTCTTTAATGTAATATATATATATATATATAAATAGATTATTAGTGCTAAAACATTTCACATTATTTGTGTCTGCAACTTCTTAATTTTTTTCTTTTAAATTTAGCTTAGCTATTTTAAATGTAATTTTTTCAATATTGGAGAGGAGATAATAATAATAATATCAAACCAAAATTTGAAGTTGGGTCTTCCCACTGATAATACTTTTAATTTTTTAGCCTAATTAAACAATATAAATCAAAAGGCATGTAGTGAGCATTTGTTGGGTTATTAAATTAGAAAGGGAAAATGGAAAATTAAAAAAAAAAGACACAGAGTAGCGGAGTTATAAGTTGGTATTTCATTTCATATATATTAAAAGTGAGAGGATAATACAATTTCATAAAAAAAACTATGCTTTACAAAAAAAAAATTACTCACTATCTGCCTATTTACTCTTATGTCCCTAAAAAAAATTGTCACTATTTATATGATTTACATCCTCCATATAGACCACTGTCCCACATAAATATCTACTAAAATATCTTATAATATCAAAGCACTAAACAAATATATTATGCACTGGCTAAGACATAATAAATTTTATTTGGTCTAGTGCTAATAGGTCGTGGTCCAAAAAAATTAAAAAGTAATGGTGGTAGATGATAACTAAGCATTTGTAGATCTGTTAGATCTATTACCACCTCTGGATCCCCGTAAAAATCATCCCCTTAACCATTTGTACCTCCTCTCATTGCTAAAAGCTTGTCCCTGCTGTTCATAGTTGTTTCACCATAAGATGGTTGGTTGAATCATGTTCTTGCTATTGTTGGTGTACGTGGCTGAGAGTTTGAAGTAGATCCAGGACGAGGTTGATTAAAGCTTAGTCTTTTTCCTCCACCTCTGCCTCCATTTGAGCCTTATTGATGATGCAGTCTCCTCTATCTCTTGTCTCCTCCTTGTCTTTCTAGGTGTACCAGGAAGCCTCTTCAATGGTGGAGGTAAAATGATGCCATGTTCTTCAATTTTAGCATCTATGTTTGAGACTTGATGAATTATGCCATTATAAGCCCTCATGTATGATGCAATGGTGCAGTAATCATCCGCAAAGTCCTCAACTCTTTGCCTTTTATGCCCAATGCATAATGTAGCATGTTTTCATGGAATACCAGATATCTCCCACCATTTTCAAATGCAAGTGCAATTGCATTAGTTGACAGCAAAACTTGCTTTGTTATTCTTGACTTCAAATAATATATAATTCTTGCATGCTTTTATCACATCATTCACCATTGATTATACAATTGGAACCAATTTTCCCTCCATTTGTCTCCCTCTCCCATGTATTTTGTGCAACCTCTCCATACACTTCACCCTAAATGCATCCCCAATATTTTAACAATAGGCATAGATCTTTGTTTTAAGACCCAAGAATTAAAGGTGTTTGTCATGTTGTTGGTGATGTGCTCTGATTTTGAATGGTAGGAGTATGCATGCTTGTTCCATTGATTCAGTGGGATCTCCAAAAGTCCTTCTTGAAACCCAAACCAGAAAACTTTCTCTTAAAGTTCATCCACAAATGTCTACAACAATATATGTGGTCTGAATTTGGAAAAATCTCTAAGACAGCTTCTATAATACCCTACAAGGAAAACAAAAATTATGAAAATCTCAATTTTGCAAGGCCTATGTAAAATCATTTACAAAATTTTTATTTTACATTAACTTATCATACCTTCTGTCGATCAGACATGAAGGTGAACATCTTTTGACCCTCACCAATATTTATACACTATTTTAGGCAGTCAAGAAAAAATGTCCACGTACTATACCTTTCATTCTCACAAACAGCAATTGCTAGTGGAAAAATCACTTTGTTTCCATCCATAGCAAGTACTAAAAGTAAAAATCCACCATAATGACCTTTAAGATGGCACCCATCAACACAATAAATGGCTTCAATCCATGAAGAAACCCATCCCTTGATGCCTCAAAGCATATGAACATATTCTTAAATTAGGATGGCTCATCAAAGTTGTGCCTCTATTTGTATTCAAGCTTTATAAAGTTGTGCCTCTATTTTGTCCCGACTCCCAGTACTGTTAAACTCTAGGCCTTAGATAGTACGGGCCTAAGCCTGGAGAATAAGAGACACCATTTGAACGAGCCAGAAAGAAGATAGAAGGGGTGAATAACTCGATTATTAAGGAATCTTTAACCCCTACTGGGTTCAAAAAGTTAGGTACGCATAGAAAATGTGAGAAATGACCCAACACCCCCATAACGCCCAATTCATTGGAACCAACCTCCTTTTTTGGTCTAAATATTATTAAATTCTTAAATTATCATAATATTATTCATATTACAAATAATTAAAGGTAAATAAATCATATCATAAAGTAAACAAACAAAAAACAAAATGGGCACCCGTACAAAGATAAAAATATACTCTTACAATGTCCAAATGTCCATAATATAAGTAAAGTAAATGGGACACCCACAAGAAGGTGAAAACATGTCCCTTACATTAATCTCCAAATATAAATTAAATGAAAGAAGCAAATTAAATAAGACATCCACAAAGTAGAAACATGCCTTTTTCAACCTCAAATCTATAAACACTTAATCAAAGATTCAACATTCATAAAAAATAAACAATTCAAACATTAATGATCAATCACCACACAAACAATAATAGATCAGGATAAAATTAAGGTTTCATCAACAAATTAGGGTCTCAATTACAAGATTAGGATTTTATTTACAAATTAGGATTTTATTATCAATAGGGTTTTAATAGTAAAATTGGGGGTTTGGGGTTATGAAATTAGGGTTTTGATGTGAAATTAGATTTTAATCCTAAAAGTAGGGTTTTGGTAATCAAATTAGGGTTTTATTGATGGAATTGGGATTAGACCCTAGAATTAGGGTTTTGGACATGTAATTAGGGTTTTGTGATAAACTAGAATTTTAAACCTAAAACTAGGGTTTTGAGCATGCAATTAGGGTTGCAATTATAATATTGAAGTTTTGGTATAAAGTTAGAGTTTCGGTATTGTAACACTCCAAATTTTTATTAAAATATAATTACATAAATAATGTCGAGAGTTAAGTGAGTTGCCGAAGAGAAAATATGTTAATGTATATGTTGAATATAAAAGAAATATACCTGAAGTATAAAAGTTAAATAGTAAGAAGTAAAAGTCAAAGATAGAATAGTAAAAAGTTAATAATAATAATAATAATAATAATAATAATAATAATAATAATAATAATAATAATAAATCAAATAAATCAAAATTTAAAATAATTTTTGATAGTGAAAGATGATGGGAAAGTGAGATATTTAGTAATTAATTAATTAATATATACATATATATGTGGTTAGAATTAAAGAAAGAAGAAAAATAAAAAAAAATACTTCTTCTTCTTCTTCTTCTCCATTACGTAATTGTCCACCATAGCCAAAGGAAGGAAAGTTTTCTTTTCTTTGAATCCATCAAATTTCATGGAGATTTCAAAGAAATTAAGGTGATTTTGAAGATTAATCAAGGTTTAGGTAAGTTTTCATTGAAATTAAATGAGTTTTCTTAAAATTTAAGATTATGTAAATTTTGAGGTTTTGATGGTGATATATAAAATTCATAATACGGTTTGTTTTGAAGTTGTCTTGATATATATATATATATATATATATATAGTTGAAAAGTGAATGGAATTAAGGTTTATAGAATGGATGTGTGAAATTTGAGTTTTTGCAGGAGATTTTAATAATTGTTAAAATAGTTTGTAATGATGTTATTTTGATATATAAGTAAAGATTTTATGGTTGGTTGATTGAAATGATTGGGTTTGGTGGTAGTTTTAGAGGATTTTTGAAGTAGAATGGTTGTAAATTTTGTTTAATTAATTTAAATCGTTTAGAATAAGATGTTAATGCCATTTTTGAACTTATAATTTAGTTTAGGATTGAGTAAAGTGAATTTGTGAAATCAAAGTGAAGAAGGGCAATTGGTAAAGTGAAGGTTGGAAAGTATTCAGCGCTTAGTTTTTTGCAAATTTAGAGGTAAGCACATACTTTGATATTATGTATTTCATTTGCATCTGATTTGGCCTAGCACATTTTGATGTGAAGAATATGCTAAGCTATCTTTAATGTTAGGTCTTTACATGTAAGTGCATGGTTTTGTATGAAATTGGTGAAATGCATAAAGTGTGAGTTTTTAAGCCATTGTAGAATGCCTAATGACATTATTGTGTGTAATGGCTAAAACTTGAATTATGTGTGTTGAATGGTAAAAATTGGCTACATTGTAAATGTAGCTTAGAAATATGTTTTTTAAAAGATTAGAAATTGTCAAAAAGATATGAATAGTGTTATGAGAAATAGAAATGATAATAATTTTATGAAATGTGATTAAAAATGTAGAATTGAGTACAAAAGAATGTGTGGATGAAATGTGTATTATGGATAAGTGATATACTCTTTATGAATGGAAAAATGTGAAAATAGCTGAGAAAGATGGAAAGAATAAAATGAGGGGAGAATATGTAATTGGGATAGGACAATGTATATTTGTTTGTGATTATGGTAATGTTTTATGTTGTGTGATGGGATTGTTAATGTATAACATATATAAGTTTGGAAAATGGAAAATGAGATGAAATGTGTAAGTTGTCAAGGATTGAGTTGATCACTTGGAAAAGTGTTTTGTAAAGAGGACGTGTGTGTTTGCTACTTTGCACAATTACTTATTCCAAAAAATTGATGTTGGTGTTAATATATTGATAGACCTTAGTAGAGCCATGTCTTGATTATGGATTTGTTGGACCTAAGTAGAGTTGGTTCTTGATTATGGATTTGTTAGACTTGAGCAGAGCTAGCAACTCCTCCAATTAAGTGGATGATCAAGAAGCGAATTTGAAGATTTTGTTCTACAATTTCTGATAGAAGGATTCCAAATTGACAGAAGTGTTATCCATGCACTTGCAAAATGATGGATGGACACCACTCACACTTTCCACTTGCCTGTGAGGGAGATGATAATTGGCTCAGTTGACTTCTCTGCTATAATGGGTATTCGATGCCATGGGATCCCAATCCCTTTTACAGGCAACCTTCTAACGCACAACAGAATTTGACATTTGATAGGTATGAGACCCTTATTCAAGGAGCCGTTCAAGATAAAATATGAACCAATTTAGGAACATTGGACGAAATATACCCAGCCGATACATGGTGAAAGAGCTGAACAATACACCCAAGGGTTTTTGTTATATTTACTGGGATCTACCATTCTATGTAGTATTGAGTTTGCTATCCATTTTATCAGTGCTATAGGCCCTTGCCGATCTAGACCTTATACCACTCTATGACTGGGGGAAAGCTAGCCTTTCTTATCTTTACCATGGGTTTGACAAGAGATTTGTTGGAACAAAAGATCTTTCACCGGCTTCATGGTCATTGCAGAGGTATTATTAGTTCTCACAACTTTTAATTCAAACAATAGATTTCATGATTCTAACTTTGGTTGACTTTTCAAGTTTGGGCATATGAGCACCACCTTGTAAGGGTACGTGGTGTTACTGGACAGTGGGTCGGGTACCCGAGGCTAAAGTTTTGGCTATCAGGCTGAGCAGTAGTGTCCAGCACTCACCATGTACATTCTCACCGCTATCACTTAAGCCGCTTGACCTGGGATACGCTTGACTTGGGATAAGGTAAAAAGAAATCAGTATTATTATTAAAATTTTATAAAAAGTCAACTTACCCCTTTTTATAATTCTACAGGTGGACATTGCTTAGTGCAGGGCTAGTGAGCGGGCCAACTGGACCCCATTCATGAACGCGGCACTGCCCTTGTAAAATTCCCATCGAATTATTGTCGAGCCTATTTCTAGTGGTGGGTTCCTTGGCGAGCGAGTGTACAACTGGTTCCTTAGTCCTGACCAACGAAGGGTACCTACAAACATTCCAAAATACATATTGAATAGTATGTCCATATGGGAAAACTCTTGGAGACATGCTCGGAATGGGTATGGAGTAGAAGCTTTTCTACTTTCACCAGTTGAATCATATGTCTGGTTTATCCAAGTGCATCTTTTGGATATTTAATTTTCTTGATGGTGTCCAAGGGTTTTCTAAAGAACAAGAGGAAGATGAAGAAGAAGAAGAAGAAGATGATGAAGAAGTGGAAGAAGATGAAGAGGGAAATGATGATGATAATGGAGGGGATGATAGTGAAGAGGGGGAGGAAGAAGAGGGTGAAGAGGAGGAGGAAAAAGATGGAGAAGGCCCATTCCCATGGTAACATTGGACCAACACTCTTGGACCATGGACAGATGGATTTCTAATATATATAATATACTAAACTTCAATAATATTAATTTTATAAATAGTATTTATGATTATAGGGCGTTAATTCTATAATCTTTAAATCAATTATTAAATAAGAAAAAATATTTATGATTATCAATTTTTTATATTTTTTACTTAAAATTATTATAGAATTTCAAAATTATTATTATTATTATATACATTAATTAAAAATACTTGCAGCATCACAAAGATGTTATTATAGTATAACCCTATATATTTAAACTTGGGAATTTATAAGTCATACACAAATACATATAGACATGCACAATAATAATAATAATAATAATAATAATAATAATAATAATAATAATAATAATAATAATAATAATAATAATAATAATAATAATAATAATAATAATAATTATTATTATTATTATTATTATTATTATTATTGTCCTAAGATGACAACTAAGAGGGGGAGGTGAATTGGTTGATTTAAAAGATTGATGGCAAATTGAAAATTAAAAACAAAAATAAAGCAAGAGAATGAGTAGAGAAGAATGAATGTAAGAGAGTTTATAGTGGTTCGAATTACCTCAATCCTACATCCACTTCCTTAATAACTTATTAAGGTTCGACTAATCTTGAGTTTATATAAGCTCAACTCTAACTTGGTGTTTTCACAAGCTCACACCGAACTTTCACAAGATTTGAGTATCTTCCTCTAAACCCCAACTAGAGTTTTTTCAAGCTTAGTCTAAAACTTAAGTATTTTCAAGCTCACACTCAAACTTACAATGGTGTTTCAATGCTCACACACAACACTTAAAGAATATAAGTATAATTTTTTATGCAAAGAAATGAAAGATGTTAAACTTGGCTATTACAATCACAATCTTTTTGAAAAATATGGTTTCTTATGGTGCCTTCAAGTCTTTAACTAGCCGTTTGGAGTGGGAGCTAATATGTTTGATGGTTGGACTGCCTTTTTTAAGCAGTCTCATGGTTGGACTGCCTTTAATCTGATTGGCTCAGGCTTGGCATGGTCAGGCTGCACTTGGTCTGGTCAGCTCGAGCTCAGCACAGTTGGATTGGGCTCGGCCCAGTTGTGCTTTTTATAATTTTTGACAAAAGTCCTTCAACGACTAGTACATGTGGTATCCACTAATTGAGTGGATAAATAATGGTTATAATTTTTAAACCCTATGCCAACGGTATGCTTAGGACCCGTTCGGTCTGGTCGGTCTTCTTCTAATATATTGAGATTTTGAGAGTATTGGCGACTATGAGCTTTACTAGAATTTATTAGATTTTTGCCTATAGTTTGGTTCGATCTGAATGTATCAGATTCGGTCAGCCTAAGTGTAGTATGCTGAAACTTTCAAAGTACGAGGGACTGTGAGCTCTACCAGATGTCTTAAAATTTTATCATTGAGCTCGGCATGCTTGGTCATTATAATAGTCTTGTCGGAACGTCCGTTCACAAGGTGAGAGTGATATTGAGCGTGAGTTTTTCTGAATACTTTAGTTAGAGTCAAGTTTGATATCTCATTCTTGATTCTATCAGCTTAAAGCTCGATGCTAGGTTCATTACTTAGCTCGTGCTTTGTTTAGTCAGCTTGTGTTTTCATTGATTAGCTCATTCTCAATTCATTCTCCAGTCCGGTAAGCATGACTTTGAAATGTTTATCCTTCTCATTTTGTTGTTCACCTATTCGATATTGGTATACTGACTTTCAGTTAGTTTGGTCAAGAACAACAAGCTCTGCTCGGTATCATCATTTCTTAGCTCGGTATGATGAGCTGCTCTGAGTCCAGTAGGGCTCTGGAGAAGGCTTCACCAATTTAAGTCCTGCAAAATATAGCTTGCGATAAATATTAGTTTTATTCAATTTAATTGCCTAAGATCAAAATAGAGATCAGCATGTTTGGCCAACAATTTCTCCATTTTTTACTTTGGCAATTAAATTAAATTGATTAAAAATGATTATTAAAAACATATGCAATACTCCCCCTCAATAAATACTCCCCCTTAACATATGCTATGCAATTATCAATTCAAATAATCTCTCCCCCTTTGGTAAAGACAAAAAGGATGTAAACATAAATACAAACATCAAAAATTTTATTAAAAATAAGGCAAAGAGCAATGTATGATCAATTTTATTTAAGGGCCAACAATATATAGAGATCATACAAAAACATAAGTTAAGGTAATGGTGTGTAAGGTGGATAATCAAAATCATCATCACTATTTCCATGTCCCTCTTCCTCTTCTTCATCTCCTAATCCTTTATCAAATGTTCTGGTTGGTATACCTTCTTCTCCTTCTTCATCTAATGGTGGAAATTTAGGGATGCCCATGAATTCTTGAATATCCTTAAAGTCCATATGAAGATGAAAGACTCTCTTGGTGAGATCATCGATGTGGGAGGACTGTGAGGAAATTTGATCTTAAATTTGATGGAGGATGTCAAGGATAGAACCTTGGGTTCTAGTGATTTGAGGTCTTGGAAATTTCACTTGAAAAGACTCATGACTTTCATTAATAATTCTTGGCCTTTTGCTTTGTTGAGTTCTAATACCTTGATCACCAAAGGCATTATGGTATGTTCCATCTACTTCAAATATGCATTTGGAATGTTGTAAGTATTTAATGTTAATTGGATTCTTAGCTGGATCAAGGGGATTGGATAATGTCGCTAAATTGGTAGGAGTAAGAGCATTCACATATTTGCCTATTTGGGTGATGAAGGATGTGATCAAAAGGGTTTCGGTAGATTTGTTTCGGAGAATGAGAAATTGGTCAATTAGAAACTTACCGGTTTGAATTTTCACCTTTATCTTTAAGCAATAGAGAAACAAAGATCTTTGTGAGTTACTTTCTCATTGCTTTCATCTCTTTCATTGATAGTACAGGTGATAATTCTATGAAGAATCCAAAGAGGTAAGGTTCTAAGGTGTTTAGCATTGGATAGTTTGTGGAAATCGATTTCTAAAAAATTTCAAAATTTCTAGCTGTCTGGGCAAACCACATGTAGTATGGTCAGATCGAGCTTGGTGTTTGGTAGATCGAGCGTGCATAAAGGATTCCGGATGAACTGAGCTAACTTAAAGAAAATATTTTAGAGTGCTCAGTCGTGCATGAGATAATCTGATTAGACCGAGCAGATAGTATAACAATGGTCAAGAAAAATTTTGAAGGAGCTTGGTCGGACTAGAACTCAGCATGCTCATCCAAAAAGTATTTTAAAATCCTTTTCATTGCATTCAAATGTAATTCTTTAGGGCATGATTGAAATCTAACACACAAACAAATACTATACATGATATCGAGCCTAGAAGCTGTTAAGTAAAGAAGTGATATGATAATACCTCAATATTTCTTCTCATCAACTTTCTTACCACTTTCATCCTTGTCCAATTTCAAGGATGTGTTGATTGAAGTTTTGCTTGCTTTACAACCATTCATCCTAAACTTGAGAAGTTTCTTTGTATATTTGGATTGGTTGATAAAGATTTCATCCTTGCTTTGCTTTATTTGTAGACCAAGAAAGAACTTAAGTTCACCCATTATGCTCATTTTAAATTCTCTAGATATGTAAGAAGCAAACTCTTGGCACAAAGATTTATTAGTAGCACCAAATATAATAGTATCAACATAGATTTGTACAATTAAAATATTATGCAATTTTTTTTAACAAAAAGTCTAGTGTCAACTTTGCCTTTTGCAAAGTCATTTTCTAATAAGTAAGCACTAATTCTATCATACCAAGCTCTTGGAGCTTGTTTCAATCTATATAGTGCTTTGGTTAACTTAAAGACGTGATTTGAAAATTGATAATCTTCAAAACCTGAAGGTTGTTTAACATAAACTTCCTCACTAATAAAACCATTTAAGAGGACACTTTTGACATCCATTTGAAAAATATAAGATTCATATGGCATGCAAATGCAAGTAAAATTCTAATTGCTTCTAATCTTTCCACGGGGGCAAATGTCTCATCATAATCAATGCATTCCTCTTGGTTATAGCCTTTAGCTACCAATCTAGCTTTGTTTCTAGTAATGAGACTATTATCATCAAGCTTATTCCTATATAACCATTTACAATCAATAATAGGGTTATCCTTGAGTCTAGGAACAAGTTTTCATACCTTGTTTCTCTCAAATTGGTTGAGTTCATATTGCATGGCAATCACCCAACATTCATTACTAAGAGCCTCTTTAATGGTCCTTGGCTCAATTTGAGAAACAAAAGCAACATTAGAATTTAAATATTTAAGTTTGGATCTTATAGATATTCCCTTTGAAGTGTCACCAATGATGAGTTTTTTGGGATGATCCTTTTGATAATACCACTCTTTGAGTAGTTCATGAGTTTATTCATGTTCCACAATATGTTCTAGCTCATCATTGTTCTCCTTTTGATCATTGTTTATCTCAAGATCTTCAAGTGTACCTACAACATCATCAAAGACAATACCTTTCCCATATCAAGAATAAATGATTCATCAAAGGTAACATGCATTGATTCTTCAATGACTAGAGTTCTCCTATTAAACACTCTATATGCCTTACTAGAAGAGGAATGCCATAGGAATATGCCTTCATCTAATTTGGATGAGAATTTTTCAAGATATTCTTTGGTGTTTAAAATGAAGCATTTGCATCCAAATGCTCTAAGATATAAAATTTTGGATTTTCTCCCATTCCATAGCTCATAAGAAGTTTTGTTTATCAAAATACTTTTGAACACATAATTTGAAATATAACAAGCAGTATTGATGACTTTCACCTAAAAATAAGAAGGTAAATTATACTCATTGAGCATTATTCTAGCTATCTTAACCAAAGTTCTATTTTTTTCTTTCAACCAGATCATTTTATTGTGGTGTTCTAAGAGATGAAAAATTATGTGAAATTACGATTTTATTGCAAAAGTTTTCAAAGTTTTCATTTTCAAATTCTTTTCTATGATCACTTTTAATGGATGTGATCACATAACCTTTTTCATTTTGAACTCTTTTTGCAAAAATTTTGAAATGATTAGATGCTTCATTCTTTTGAGCTAAGAAATTAACCCATGTAAACCATGAGTAATCATCAATAAGTACAAATGTATACAATTTACCACCTAGACTAGCAACTCTATTAGGACCAAACAAATCCAAATGAATCAATTCTAAAGGTCTATAAGTACTTACTACATTCTTGGATTTGAAAGAGCTCTTGTGTTGTTTCCTAAGTTGACATGGTTCACACACCTTATCTTTGTGAAATCTTATTTTCGGAAGATCATCCACAAGTTCTTCTTTGTATAGGCATTGAAGTTGGTCCATATTTGCATGTCCTAATCTTCTAAGCCAAAGCCTATCATCATTGCTAATAGTGACTAAACATTCAAACACAATATTAGAATGAAGGCCAATTTTATATATATTTCTAATTCTACTTCCATTGAAAGCAAGATCACCACTAGAAGAAGTAATTTTGCACCCTTTAGAATTAAAATTGACATTATATACCTTGTCACATAATTGACTAACACTTAGAAAGTTAGTTTCAAACTATCAACCAACCATACATCATCAATCATGTTTTTACCAAGTATACATATAGAACCAACACCTATAATTTTTTATTTTAGTTTTATTTCCAAAAGTTAAATTACCTTTTTGCTTGTAAGTAAGAGTTATAAAAAGTTTATTATTACCGGTCATATGCCTTAAGCATCCACTATCTACAAGTTAAATACTTTTATTGATAGTAAATTTTAGGCATACCTACAAGACAATAAATTTTACTTTCTTTTAAGTACCCAAATATACTTAGGTCCTTTGGGTTAGTAGTACAAGAATCTTCTAATTTGAGGTGAGTCTTTCTAATATAGCAAAATGTACTTTTGTGACCGAATTTCATGCAATATTGGCATTGATACAAGGCTTGATGTTTTTGCATTCCTTTTCTATTAAGTCTTCAATAATAAAATTGACAATCACAAGTGTGTGTGGGATAGGATTGCTTATGTGCATATTTGTGATTGTGTTCATGCCTTGTGTACATATGTGCATATTTTACTCTTGGAGTCTTAGGTCTAGTGCCTAGTATTGCCTTTTTAGAATTTTTAGGCTTAGTGTGCACATGTGTATTCTTTACAACATCAACACAAGAAGTTTGAGTTATATATGCTTTAACAAATATTGGTGCATTGGATGAAGTGGTAGTAGAGCCATTGAACCCTAAGCCATACTTAGATAAGGGTGACCTTTGAATACTAATCAATGTATCTAAGGCTTTCTTATGCTTATGGAACTTAGAAATAGAGTTCTTTAATTCATTGATTTCTTCTTTCCAAAAATCATTTTCTTTAGAAATTTATTCTAAGATAGATGAGTTTTTAAACATTTCAATAATAGATTTTGATAATTGTTCATTTGATGTCTTTAATTCTAATGTAGAATTTTTTTAAAGAGATAAAATCCTTTTCTATCTTAGAGCATTTTTCTTTATAAAACTTCATTTTAGAAAAGTACTTTTGGACTCTTAAGTTCATATGCTCAACTAAATCATTATCATCTAAGGCATCATCGACATCATTATGTGCATTAAGATTTAGAGATTGAGTACTTACCTCATTCGTGTGATCATCATCCTCAAAAGCCATGAGATATAAATTTGCAATTCCTTGCTCCTCCTCCTCTTCTTCTTCACTTGAAGAATTATCATCCCATGTGGCTTTGAGAAATTTCTTCTTTTCTTTGCCCCATTTTTTCTTGTTCTTCAACTTGAAGTAATCCGTTTTGATGTGACCCGGTTTGCCACATTCATAATATTTTACTTCATTCTTTTTCTCTTTATCTTTAAAAGAAGATTTTGATGAATTATCTTTGTTAACTTGTCATCTCCTCTTTCTTTTCCATTCACTAACTCTTTTAGAGAGCATGGCCATCTCTTCATAATCATCATTATCTTCTTCACTTGAGCTCTCATCTTCCTTAGTGACTTTGAGAGCAATTGCTTTTCTCTTATCCTTTTCACCTTTGTCATCTTTCTTTTTGGTGTGCAATTCGAATGACAGAAGTTTTCTGACTAGCTCATCGGTCTTTAGTGTGCTAAGGTCACGAGCTTCTTCAATTGAGAAGACTTTTGATTCAAAGTTTTTCTTAGCTTTAAGTGCCTTCAATATTTTGCTATTGACATCACCTTGATCATATAATTTTTCATATTTCTTCAAGTTGTTTACAATAGTAAGTGAACGATTTGTCATTTCGGTGACATTTTTATTGGACTTCATTTTGAAAAGTTCATACTCATGTATAAGCATTTGGGTCTTGGTGAACCTCACTTGGGTTGTACCCTTATGATAATTCTCAAGAGTTTTCCAAATGCTATGTGCACATATGAGATTTTAGACTCTTTCACCTTCTTCTCTTAACAAGGAGTTCATCAAGATGGAAGCTTCCCTATTGTTCTTGTAGAAAGCCCTTTCTTAAGCATTGGTCCACTTTTCTCCAGGGAGAGGCACTTGAACACCTTCAACTTCATAAGTAGGAGGTTTCCATTCTTTTTCCATATATTTTCAAATCTTAACTCCCTCACTATCAGGGAATAAGTACATCTCATGTTTCCAATAAGAGTAATCTATTCCATCAAAGTAGGGTTTAAGGTGGGGATTGAGATTTCCATGTGAAGAAGAGGTTGAAGTATTAAAAGTGGTTGCCATGATGGATCAAATTTCACAATTAAGCTTTTAAAAATTTTGAGGCTCTGATACCAATTGTTGTCCCAAGATGGAAATCAAGAGGAGGTGAATTGGTTAATTTGAAGGATTAATGGCATGGTCTAGCTGCATTTGGTCCGGTCAGCTCAAGCTCATCACAGTTGGATTGGGCTATGCCCGGTCGTGCTCTTCACAATTTCTGACAAAAGTTCTTCAATAGCTAGTACACGTGGCATCCACTAATTAAATGGATAAATAATAGCTATAATTTTTAAACCCTATACCGGCGGTATGCTCGGGATCAGTTCAGTCTAGTTGGTCTTCTTCTAGTATGTTGAGATTTTGAGAGTATTGGTGACCATGAGCTCTACTGGAATTTGTTGGATTTTTACCTATAGTTCGGTCTGATCGAAATGCATCAGGTCTAGTCGGCCTAAGTGTAGTATGCTAAAACTTTTAGAGTTCCAAGGACCATGAGCTCTACTGGATGTAATTGAGCTTAGTATGCTCAGTAATCATAATAGTATAGTCTGTTCACAAGGTGAGAGTGATGTTGAGTGTGAGTTTTTCTGAATACTTTGGTTAGAGACAAGTTTGGTCTGCTCGTTATTGATTCTATCAACTTAAGGCTTAGTGCACTTGGTTCATTGCTTAGCTCGTGCTCTGTTTGGTTGTCTCATGTTTTATCTTATCGGCTCATTCTTAATGTGTTCTCTAATCCGGTAAGCTCGATTTTGAAACATTTGTCCTTGTCATTTTATTATTCATCTATTTGGTATTGGTATATTAACTTTCATTCGGTTCAGTCAGGACCAATAAGTTTTGCCGGATATCATCATTCCTTAGCTTGGTATGACAAGCTGCTCTAAGTCCGGTCGGCCTGGCTTGTGGTCCGGTTAGGCTCTAGAGAAGGCTTCACCAATTTAAGTCCTGCAAAATTTAGCTTGCTAGAAATATTAGTTTTACTCAATTTAATTACCTAATATCAAAATATAGATCAACTTGTTTGGTCAATAATAATAATAATAATAATAATAATAATAATAATAATAATAAACAACTAAAATCAATTACAATTACAGCATTAAAACCTAAATAACTTTTACAATTAAGATGCAATCAACCAAGTATAACTATTATCAAGGGGGAAAGTAAAAGAACTCAATTAATAAAAAAATTAAACTCTAAAGGTGAGTTATAACTTGATTTGCATGTTTTTTTTATCCATGTACCCTCCATGTACTTACTAATTTGATGGACCTATATTGAAATAACTTCTATCCTCTATTATTATTATATTCTACCTTAGTTGATTGCCATGATCATGCTCTTTCTTGATACATAATGGTGAACTTTGTTGGATATCTTGGCAAGCTTGTTGCTTCATCCGACTATTATTTAGACTACTATGCATTTGCAAGGTTTATATACGTTATATTCTATTGTGACTTCTATATACTTATATGAATTCATTATAACATAACCCAATCCCTAATGGTGTTAAATCACTAGGCAATATGCCTATGGAGATCTGAATTAAAGGGAGAAGTTACTACACTCATTAAAGTTTGTGTACCTATATGTATTCTATTACTGCCACTGTGTATAGTTGAGCCATTCTTGCATTATCATTATTATTTATTATTCTGTTATGTCGTATGATTTTATGTTGATGATTCATTACCCCCTTATGGTTAAGCCATTACATCCCAGCTTTTGGTCCTCTAAGTTCTTTTGTACCATAAATTTTGTGATGTGCTTAAGCCACCACCCTTACATGTGCATTTCATGCTATAAACTTACCGAGTTAATGGCTCATTAAATGTCTTCGGGTTTAGGCTTTTAGGATATCAGTTAGGAAGCTCCTGGTTTCTTCATCCTATAGATGCTCAAGAAGAAGAGGGCATAATTTAGTGTTATGATATTTTGAGCATTTAAATGTAGTGTAAAAATAAAGTCAATTATATAGAGCTCTGCGGGTTGTAACATAATAATCTAATGAGTGAATGGAGTTGTATGATACAAACCATACATACATACATACATACATACATACGTATGTACGTACATACGTATATATAAATACATTAAAATGATACTGAGATTTTGATTCAAGTTAAATGATTATGGGAGTGTGACTATTTACAAGTAGAATAATTCTGAACATACATGATATATTGGTATTGCCATTCATAATCTAGAGTGTGTATTTAAAAAGTGTTCTATAAGGTGTCCAACGAGCTTAAGCCGACCTCAACCTTAGCACTGCCACATCATCCAGAGTTGAGAGGCGACATTGCTTCACCATGTTCTTCATATGCTTTGTTAGGAAGCACCACCATGAGATGGCTAAGCTAATGGATTCGTCAACCCTCACATCTCCAATATAAAGTTGCAAAAATACATAGAAAATGCAAGTGAGCATATTATGTGTAACACCCTCATACCTTATATACATACTATACACATACCCCATATATGTACAATATGCATTTAAGACATAAGAATGCTACGTTACAAATCCTTTCAAACCTTTCATTATTGTTTTCATACAGATACATATATATATATATAAGAACATAAGAATATTTTTCATTTAATTACATATATAAATTTATACATTGTCTTTCCAAAAATTTACTTATATACATAGACATATGGTCAAACTACATAATAACAAAATGGACATGCATGCACCACCTTCTAGTTGGTCTCTGGCACACCCTCAGTCTTCACGTAGCATAAATATCCGACTCTCAGATCAACATCTACTTACTTGCGTGATTCATACAACCGCGCTAAGCTTCACAGCTTAGTGATACATATAAACAATTACAAAATAGGGATTCACATCTCACTTACACATCATTACACTATTGAAAATCACATTCTATATTCGTACATAACTATTGACTTCACATCCCACTCATACATCATTGCAATTATTAAGTTTAGCTGTCACACTTTCAGTTTCTTGACCCAACTCTGCTTAGGTCTAATTTCAATTTTAATCACATGACCTAGCTCTGCTTAGGTCAACTATCATTTCAAACACATGACCCAGCTCTGCTCGGGTCAAGACCTAGCTCTGCTTAGGTCTAATAACATATGCACATCTAGGTTTAGCTCTGCTCAGGACCTCTCATGCATATCTAATCAATCTTAACACAATTAGACAAGTAATGATATAGGTTACATGTATATAATATCACTTTAGTTTATACTTTTTCATTTATCATCACCATTCTTGATCACATCACATTACTAGTGCACCTCATTCATACATAGGTCACATGCTTTATTTCTCATTTTTCTCATTCATTTCAATATCATATCATTATTCATTTACAATTTACACTTGACATCTAACCATATTTTCCCATTTTATACTTTTACAATGCTAACATGAGCCACACTCACCATATGACCCATCAACATACCAATATGTAGCATAATTAACATATTTTCTCATAACTCTTCAAGTGACACGCTCAACTTCTACAATTTTGACACGCCCGAGGACATGGGTGTGTCACTGCCCATGTATTTAATACTACCTTACAGTTGCTATGACACGCCTAGAGACATGGGAGTGCCACTGCCCGCGTCATTCATTCTGCCTTACAAAAACTTTGAAACGCCCAACAATAAAGGTGTGTTAATGGCCGTGTCAGTTATACTACCTTTCAGTATCTACGACACGCCCAGAAACATAGGCGTGTCATTGCACGTGTCTTTAATTCTGTATCACGGTGACTACGACATGCCTAGGGGCATGGGCGTGTTAGGATAAATCTCTGGATATGCCCATGACATCGCAAAAATACTCTTTCACTCCATTTCATCAATACAATACTAAAGATCATATATCCAAACCAAAGAAGTTATACATACAAATCTTTGGTTATTCCCAAGATTACTTTCTTTCCTTATTTCTTGTTAATCTAAACATAAAATCATAATAACAATAATCATATATTTTATTCATACCATTATCCATATATCAATTTATTCAATCCCCAACTCAACTTTACCAAACCCTTGTTCTTTTTCTTAATTCCAACTACTCATTATTATCCCCAACATCTAATCATATTTTCTTTATCTATGTATCAATTCAACATATATATATACATCAATATATCATTGTCATAATATTATTCAATTAATCATCACTTTCTCTCACTAACTATATCATACATATATACATAAAATCCATAAAATAAGTTTAAGAAGAAGGTACTTACTTGAATTACTTGCCAAATCTTGACTATTTTCTTTAATCCCTCTTGAATCTCATGTAGCATAAAAATTTACTCTTCCCCACTCTCTCTCTCTAACCCACATTGAAGAAGAAGAAGAAGAAGAAGAACACTTATCTTCTCCCTACCCATCCTTATCCTTATATAATTAAAATATTATATAAAATTTCCACTTGAATTCTCCACCACTCATCTTCTTCTTTCCTTTGACCTTTTACTTTCCCTTTTATTATCAATTTATTATTATTATTATTATTATTATTATTATTATTATTATTATTATTATTATTATTAAAATCAACTTTTTCACCACCAATGTATACCTCATGCATATGTGTAGTATATGTTAGGTACATGTATATGTCTTATATATTCTATTTATCCTTCTCATGTATCTCATATATAAATAGTTCATATATAACATCCATCATAAGCATTCATCTAATATTTTCTCTACCCATTACACCCATATACTCTCTCGTATTTACTATTCTAAAGTACATCAAAAATTGGAATATTATAATTTTCCCCCCTTAAATAATTTCATCCTCGAAATTATTTATCTCAATGAATAAATCCCATTAATACAATATAAATCTCTACTCTCCCCCGTATGTACATCCTTAAACAATTATGCCAATGTCCCAAATAAATTTAAATAATTCTCAATTCTAACAATTTCATCCAAGAAAGCACACATGCAATCATTACATATCTAATAATACTAGATAATCAAATTTTTACCTTCATCTAGAATGTAATGCCCTGATTTTTGATGTACTTAGGAATAGTAGTTATGATAGAGTACATTGGTGAAATAAATAAAGAAAATATAATAAGAGATAGATGTGTATGAAGAATTTTAAATATATATATTGTATTTAAAATATATGAAAAATATAAATACAATATATAAGACATACATATATCAATATATGCACCATATATACATGATGTATACATTGGTGTAGAAAAAGTAAATTTTAAATAATTAATTAATAATGATAATAATGACAAGAGAAAGGAGAAATGAAAGTCAAAAAAAGGAAAAATATTATTGGTGAAAAAATTTAGGTGGCAATAATTATATTATTTTATATATATAAGATAAGGATGAAGATTTAAAAGGGAGCTTTTTCTCTTTCTTTCTTTCTTCTTCTTCTTCTTCCTCTTTGAACGTGGGAATAGAGAGACAGAGAGAAGAGTTTGATTTTGTTCATATACAAAACAAATTCATAAGAGTCTTAAGAGAATTGAAGGTGGATATTGAAGATTTGAAAAAGAATTCAAGTAAGTGCTCTTTTCTTTGAGCTAATTTTTATAGATTTTGAGTTTATATGTGATATGGTTAGTGAGAGAAAGTGATGATTAATTGAATATTATGATGATAATGAAATATTGAAATATATATATGTTGAATTGGTGCTTAGATGATGAAAATATGATTATTTATGAGGATGATGATGAGTATTTGAAATTGAGGAATAAGGGTGATAAAGAAAAAAAATAAGGATTTAGTATAAATGAGTTGGGAATTGAGTAAATTGATGCATGGATGATTGTATAAATGAATTATATAATGATTATTATTATGATATGTTGGAGTTATATAAGTGTTGAATTGATGGATGAATTATGAATATAAACTAAGATGATGATTAAGGGTGTTGTAGTATTGATTTTGGAATGATTGTGTTCATATGGTTGAGAGTTTGAAATGCAGAACTTTTTTCTGATACGGCTAGTGATACGGCCATGTTGTTGGGCATGTCAATGGTACTGAGTTTAACGTTGATGACACGACCATTAACATGGCCATGTCTCTGGACGTGTCGTGGCTACTGTGAGATAAGATAATTGACACGACAATGAACATGCCCATGTTGTTGGGCGTGTCAATATTTTATAAGGCAAAATGAATGGCACGGGCAGTGACACGCCATGTCATTGGACGTGTCAATGATTCTGTATGAATGAGTTAATGACACGGTCATTAACATGCCCGTGTTGTTGGACGTATCACTTGAGAATAACTCTTTTTGTTATTTTTCATTTGTAATTCCTATTTAAATGACTTGAATGTTAAGAATGCCTTAGAATGTGATACTAAATGGTTATTTATGATCACATTTGGTATAGGCATTGAGAGAGAGTAGTTTGCCCAACCTTAGTGTTGAAGGGCAACTTGGAAGAGAAGGTTAGAGGAAGTTTTAAAGCTTATTTTGGAGTGTTTCATAAGGTAAGTACAAACTTAAAATAATTGCTTATATTAGCATGGCATTTGGACTTAACACCTTTGGCTGAAAAATGTGTTAAGTTACTTACTACATTGTTGGTGCATGAGTAATATGCTATAATTTGTATAATTTTACAAATGCATTATATGTAATGTGAACTATGTGCAAAATATGATAATGACTCAAAACGTATGGGTAATGTAATTTATTATGTATACATTAAAGATGGTATGTAAAGACATTGGTGATGACTATATTGATATAAATGAGATAATTGAGGCATTGTGCCTAGCTTGATCTTGAGATAATGAGAAAGATATTGATAATGGAATTGTAAAAGAATTGTGTGCCTAGTATGTTATTCAATTTTCAGAGTTTTGTATTTGGCGGCATGCCTAAAACGTAACAGTCCCTTGAAGCTGGGTTGGGCTTGATCCTTGAAGCCTAGTTGGGTGTTACATGATGTAGCAGACTCTTGAAGCTGGGTTGGGCCTAGTCCTTGAAGCCTAGTTGGGATGTTACATATGAGGTAATCCTCATTGTGATTATGATTTGCCTTCGGGGCTAGACACATAATGTCATCTTGGACCAAAGCAGTAACTCTTGGATTTGAATAGCATATTAGATTCTTTTGGGCTCATACTTGTGTTTGTTTATATGTAAATTGTGAATTGTGGAATAATTGAACAATGTATTAAGATATAATGTTATGCGATATATGATGGTGATCATGGAATGATATGATCATAATACATAAACAAATTACTGAAAAGGAATGTGGCTTAAGAAAATATGCTAAATGATGAGAAATGAATTGTTGAAAGACTTGAGCAGAGCTAAGTCTTGATATTGAAAATGAGATTATGGAAATATAATGAGATGTGTAATATTTATATGGATTTGGAAATTGTGTGTATTGTTTCATGAATATTATGATAAGCCATCGAATTGTGACTAATGTTAAAGATATATATAAATTATGAAATTTGTGAAAAGTTATTGCAAGTGCATTGAAAATGGAAAAAAAAACATGATAAGAATATGTTAATAAATGATGTTAGTATGTGAGTATGAATTTCTGTAATGTATATATATAATATTTATTTGTACTACTAAGCTTTCGAGCTTAGCGCGGTTGTGTAAATCGCACAGGTGAGTAGATGATTGATTTGAGAGTCAAATAGTTATGCCATGAGAAGAGTAAGAGTATTTCGAGACCAACTAGAAGGTGGTGACAAATTTATTACGCTGTATTTTGATAAAAATGTATATGTACATAAGTGAATTTTAGATTATAAAAATAATGTAATTTCTATATATGTTATATAATAAAAAGTATAATGGCTTTGTAAGTGTTCCTTAATTAAAAATGTATCATTGTTATGGAACTAAGGTAAGGGATTTTAATAATACCGAAACGTGGCATCCTTATATTTTATATACGTATTGTATATTTATAGGGTATATGTATAGTACGTATATAGAGTATATGGGTGTTACAATTATTTTGGTATCAGAGCTTAGGTTTGAGATTCTCAGCCTAAGGAGATTTTTAAAAAAATGAAAATTATGATACATGCATATGCATTAACATCTAGGTTGGTCTCGGATGTGGCATTATGTGATTTGTGATGTGATGTATTTGAATTACATGAGTTGGCTGTTAAAAAGATTTAAGGTTTTGGATGTTTTTATGAAAATAATATTACTATGATTTAAAAAAGTAGGTTTAGTTAGGGTTTTAAGCAAACATCATGAAATTAGGATTTTTTAAGACATTAGGGTTTATGATTTTAAAAGATTGGGTTTTAGGTTCACTGGATTATGGTTTTAGGTGTTGATGAACTTGTCATAAAGTTTTGATGTTTTAAGAATTAGGGTTTAGGAAAAAGTTTACATGACTATGGTTTTCGATATTTTGGGAAACATATTTGATCTTAGGATTTAAGAAAACAGTTTAGAATTTTATAAAAACAATTATGATTAAAGTTTTTAGAAATTGTAAAGAAGATTAGGGTTTTGGAGAATTAAGAAGACATTTTGAAGTTTCAGACAAATAAGTTAGGGTTTAGATGATTAAGAAAATAGTTTGAGGAAAAATAATTTAGGGTTTTAAAGTTTTGGAAATAGAAGGACAGTTTTAGGGTTTTTGAAGTTTTTGAAATAGAAGAACAGTTTTAGAGTTTTTGATAATTTAATCAATGACTTAGGCTACTGGACGGTTTTTAGTTTTTAGTTTTTATAAAACATGCAAGTGGAGTTTTGAAAACCAACTAATTAATGCATTAACTAAAGTAAACAATTAAGATTATTAAAACAAAGATCAAGTGACTGCATATTCTTATTAATCAAAGAAAACAAAGCTACTGTGAACATATAAGTTATGATTAAAGATCAAACTTGCGTAGTCGGTTCCACCAAAAAATTGATTTCTCGATGAACAATAACAAAGGCAATGTTGCTGCTTTTGATGGATTGATGAATGCTTCTTATTGCTAATTTCTTTTTTCCGTATCTTGCTCCTAGGGTTTTCTGTCCCCTTTTTCCTCTCAAGTCAGAAGTTCGAAGTCCTGATCCCCCTTAATATTAATTACCACCCTGTTAAAGTCTAAAATGTTATTATTTATAGGCAAACCTCACTCAGAATCCATAACCCTAATATTAATCCATCCTTAAAACATTTTCATTCAATTCGGAAACTAATTTCAAAAAATAATTGAAACCATGTTGACCTAGGGCAACCAGATCGACATGAACCAAAGCCATGTCGACCTGGGGCAACCAGGTCGACATGGCCTTTGGCTCATGTCCACCTGGGTATCCAAGTCGACATGGCCTTTGGCTCATGTCGACCTTGGGCATCCAGGTCGACATAAGCTAAGGCTCATATCACCTGGGCCCTCCTAACTTGAACTAGTTTCGCATTTTTCAATTTTTTGGACCGGACCGTCTAAAAAAGACTTGGTTTAGAATTTTATAGTTGAATTTGTGACTTTTAAAATCGGACCGACTTATTAGAAGTTGTAAATCAGATCGAATTTATTTTGGCATCCTTTAATCAGGACCGTATTAAATTAGGATCAAAATTAAGGGTCTACAGTTTACCCCCTGCTTCAGCGATCTGAGACTACAGCAAAAGAGAGCGAAAAGCAATGTGATTTTTGACTAATTTTTTATGAGGATGGGTATTTGGTTTTGATTTGGGTACTTGGACCCAAGACTGAACTTGATTTGGGTACTTGGACCCGCGACTGAACTTGATTTGGGTATTTGGACCCGAGACTAGATTGGATTTGGGTACTTGGACCCAAGATTGGGTACTTACACCCGTGACTGAATTGGGTACATGGATCCGAGACTCAGTACTTAGACCCGGACTGAATTGAATTTGGGTACTTGCACTCGAGATTAGATACTTGGACCCAAACTGGATTGGATTTGGGTACTTGGACCCGTGGCTGGGTACTTAGACCCGAGACTAAATTGAAATTGGATTCTTGGATCTGAGACTTGATACTTGGACCCGTGACTACACTGAATTTGGTACTTGGACCCGAGAATGGATACTTGGACCCATGACTAAATTGGGTACTTGGACCCGAGACTGAATTAAATTTGGATACTTGGACCCGAGATTGGATACTTGGACCTGAATTGAATTGGATTTGGGTGCTTGGACCTGAGACTGAATCGAATTTGGGTACTTGGACTCGAGATTAGGTACTTGGACCCAAAACTTGATTGGATTTGGGTACTTGGACATGAGATTGAGTACTTACACCGGTGATTGAATCGGATACTTGGACCCGAGACTGGGTACTTGGACTCGAGACTAAATTGAATTTGGGTATTTGGACCTGAGATTGGATACTTGAACCAGAATTGGATTGGATTTGGGTGCTTGGACCCGAGACTGGATTGAATTTGGGTGCTTAGACCCGAGATTGGATACTTGGACCCGTGACTGAATTGAATTTGGGTGCTTGGACCCGAAACTAGATACTTGGACCCATGACTGATTTGGGTACTTGGACCCGTGACTGAATTGGGTAATTGGACCCGAGACTAGATACTTGGACTCGAGACTGAATTGAATTTGGATACTTGGACCCGAGACTGAATTGAATTTGGATACTTGGGCCCGAGATTGGATACTTGGACCCAAATTGGATTGGAGTTGGGTGCTTGGACCCGAGACTGGATTGAATTTGGGTACTCGGACCTGAGATTTGGTACTTGGACCCGAAACTTGATTAGATTTGGGTACTTGGACCCGTGATTGCGTAATTTGGGTTCTGGACCCAAGATAAGTTCTGGACTTAAGGATAATTTGGGTTCTGGATCCGAGCTAAGTTCTAGACTTAAGAGTAATTTGGGTTCTGGACCCGAGCTAAGTTCTAGACTTAAGAGGGAATTTAGGTTCTGGACCTAAGCTAAGTTCTTGACTTAAGAGAAAATTTAGGTTCTGGACCTAAGCTAAGTTCTTGACTTAAGAGAAATTTAGGTTTTGGACCAAAATATTCGAAAGTGAGTTTGAAAATATTTCGTATACGCATAAATTCAAAAATTAAAATGGAGAATCTTTGCCCCCTGTGTAGGCTCAAACCAAAGATTTTTCTATGCAGGCTCTAATTGATGTTTGTATTTTGTCTTGTTCCTTTCATAAACATGTATTTCTTCTTTTGTAAAATGACTGGAGCTTCCTCAAGCAATAGGCTTTCCATGCCCCCTTGATTCAATATCTTCTTTTGATTCTTTACTTCACAGGGTGTTTGTTGTTCACTTTGACAAAGAATAGACAATATAAGACAAGAAAGTGCGATGTGATATACTCATGTATGCATGATATGCATGAATAATATTTACAATGGTTCCATCGACTCATAGACTGAGGTTATCAACTGAAATGTTCTCACGAATTTCATTCAGATGCCTGTTCAAGTCTTGCTTTGGAATGACATGATGCTTCACATTTATGGCTTTTATCTTCGAGATATTGAAAACATGAATAATGGAGGCCCCAAGCAGCAGAAATACATCCATTTCAAATTATGATTCAGTATGTCAATTGGTAGCTTCATGACCTTGCCAGTAATCATTTTCTTTGCCCAATGTGTCCTTCGAGGTTTGATAGTTCAACATACTTACCTTAACTTGAAGGCTTTGTATATATATATATATTTGAATGTTCAATTTTGAATTTTGATTTTGAAATCAAATGTTAGCTTTGCCAAATTAATGTCAATTTACCTCAGGACTTGATTTTTCAAATTAACATATCTATAACATGACAACCCTAGTTACCGTACTAAACTCGGGAATCATTTCTATTTAAGCAAGAATTGTTGCACTTCAGATAGGCACATACACATTACTTGGCCAAAAGTCTCATTTGATTTTGAATATTGTCTTTCTCATATACATGCTTATCCAAACTATCTCCACTAATAGACTCTACCTACCGAGAGAGATCAACAGGTCTTTGATATGCTTAAAATGGGGTCTATAAGGGACACAGATTAAATGAAAGCCATTTTGAGATTGGAGCTGGTGTGACACAAAGGACAAAACTTCACACTTCAAACTACTTATTGGAACTTTTAACAGTTGAGAGCAATCTTGCTAGACTCCAAATTCCTTCTATCTTCTTGGCATTAATCTGGATCTTGATTAGGATAGTCTTTGCCCTTGCAAAAAGTTTGGTACCCAAATTCATTTCTTTTCTTCTTCTCCCTTTTCTTTCTTTTTATTTTTCTTACTCTTCCCTTTCTTTGAGCATTTTATCATTTTGTCCTTCTTCCTTGTAGGACTATCAAGTATAGGACTTTCAAAAACTGGGTGACCTTTCTCCTTTTTCTCCGATTTTGATTAAATCTTTGGTTGGATTAGACCAATTCAAGTCAAACTGTCCTTATAAACTAAATGGAAGCCTTTTGATGTCTTAGGTAAAAGAGAACTCAGTTGGATTTTTGAACCATTTTGGGTTTTATCTTTTTTTTTATTCTTTTCTTTTCATCTTTTTTTTCTTTTGTCCTTTTTTCTTTTTTTTCTTCTTCTTTTCTTTTCTTTTTCTTTTTTTTTTGGTTCTAGCTCTAAAAGAGTTATCTTGTTTGTACCAACTTGGGTTTCTAATAATGGATGAGTGGAGTGACATAAATCTCCTTTAATAGGGATAAATCATTTGTTACTCTAATGTTATCTTGATAGATTGGAGATATTAGATGAACTTCAACTACCCTTATAGTCTTGATAACATCAATTATCCTTATGATCTTGACTATTCATTCCTTTCTTTGATCTTATTGCCTCTTCACCGTAGTGATCATAAGACTTGTCAAAAGTATCACAACAGCTCAGGGTAGGTTGTTGGGGTTATATGCCAATAAGAAGAAAGCTAAAATTTTATGAAGGCTCAAAGGGACAACTAGGGATTGATATTTAATTTGGGTGGATACTAGTTGTTGGCTAACCAAACAATGCCTAGATCATCTCTCCCTTAAATAAGCAGAGTTCAATTTCGCCTCGAAAATTTGTCAAAGCATGTTCTAAGACTGACTAGGACCTACACAAAGGTAATTATGTAGGAGTCCTCTCTAAGTAAGCATACACAACTCAATGCTATAGAATAATTCCCTCATCTAGTAAAGTCATTCAAATCATGATGCATAGATACGCTAATTTATAAATATTAAGTTAAATTTCTCATTGGTTGAGCACCAAAATGAACAAAGACCGGCAAAAATTTTGATGAAAATAATTTATTCAAGCAACTTTATTTAAAAAACACGTTTATTCTAATTAAATATTAAAGAAAGTAAAATTGAAAAGCAAAATTCAAGCTAAGGAAAGCTTGTTGAGTTAAGCTTCTTTTCCATTCACATCTTCAATATTTCCATCTTGAAAGGATGATAAAATAAAATCTTCTTCCAATCCTTTTCCTACCATGAAGGTTGCTGGTGGTGGCACTCTTCTAAATTTAGGCAAAGGGTTGTTCTTGGTATTGGGCTTGTCTGGCTCAGGTAGCTTACCACTATCGATTAGATTCTGGATCTTATGCCTCAAATTTATACAATTGTCCGTTTCGTGTCCAGGCCTTTGATGGAATTGGAAAAATGCATTAATATCAAAGTTAGGTGGAAGAGGATTAGGCAAAGGATGGGGAGTCAAGGATTGTAACAATCCCTTCTTTTGTAGCTTATTAAGAACCAAGACATCGGCTTTCCCAATTCTAAAAACTACCTCATTCCTCCTTGACTAGTGGCATTAACATCAGCTTTCTTTTGTGTACTTTGATTGCTAGGCTAATAATTTCCTTTCTCATTCCTTCTTGCTAAAAAGCGATTCTTCTCCCTTTCCCACTCTTCAATTTGTAGACCAGCTTGGAGAAGATCTTTGAAATCCCTTTTAAGGGTGTGAGACATCCTTTCACGGAGATTGGGTAGGACGCCTCTCATGATCATCCTTATTTGATCAAACTCATCAGGCCTCTTCTTGAGCAGTGCAGCCTTATTTCTCCATCTTTTCACATAGTCCACAAAATTCTCATTTGGTTTTTACCTAATGGTTTCCACCTCCATCAAGGTTACTTCTAGCTCAATATTGTACCCATATTGCTGAATGAAAGCCTTATACAACATGTTCTAATCTTTTTAAGTACTTTCCTTTAAGGTGTTGAACCAATTTTGGACAACAGGATCCAACGAGAGCATGAAATATCTTAGAGTTTGGGCCTTAGTAGCTCTAGCAGACTGCATAGCAATGATGTACTGCTTTACATGGAGATGGAGGTTTTCAATACCATTGTACCCAGCGAAGGAAGGCATCTTGAACTTATAAGGGACCTCCTCATCTTGTTCAAACAGTTTGTCGATCTCAGACATTTCTTCTATTTTCAGCTTCTTCTCAAATTTCTTTTCTAAATCAGCAATCATCTTCTCAACATCAGATGTCTCGATCTTTTCAACAGTTGTCTTCTCAACAACCTTTGGCTCCTTTTTGTCTTAAGGATCTTGGAAGTATTGAGCCCAATCATCATCATCAATGATCACCTTATAATCATCAAAAGCCACTTCACCAACTTTAGCCTTCCCCTTGTCCTTTGGCTTCTTAGTGCTAGCAGATGCTTCGGCATTATTTTCTAAAATTTTAGCTAATTGATTGTTCATGGTATCGGCCAGGGCCTCTTTTATTTCTTCCATCTTGGCATTGAGGGCGTCATCCACCATTCTTTGAATTTTTTCGGGCTCCATTGATTTTGGTGAAAAAGAGATTGAGTCGTTGCTAGATTCTTCGTCTCCAGTGTAGGTCGGATTGTCATAAGCTTTTAAACTGTCGTAATCCAGGGCTGTGAGCCAGAAATGATCAATGATATGAGATGCAAATGTATGCATGTATGCGTAAACACAGAAGGATAATTAAGACGTTCCTTCCAACCTTATAACTTTAACACATGAATGACGAGTCTCCTTTCCTAGGTAATATGGTTAAGAAAATACCAACATGGGGTATCTTGTTTTCAAATATTTCTCTCGGACGTTTCAACCAATAGTTATATTTTCGAAAATGAAAATCAGTTCATGATAATTTCCATTAATTAGATTTTAATCCATTCAACTAACTAAAGTAGCTTTTATGCTATATTGGATTAAAACTAAATTAAGAGATTTATTATAAATAGATTTCTTACTTGAAAAAGTAACTAGTGATTCATGTCAAAAATAAGCTCATGATTAATAACTCTTAGTATAAACTAGGCTCACAATTGATTTTTGATATTTCGTAATTGATCTAAATAATTTACAAGCTCTTTGTAAAAAAAGGATGGATGAAAATAATTTTGTCTCTAAGCCCATTGTAAAAAGATTTTAGAAAAAATGGATTTTGGGCTTTGTATTTGGGTTATGAGCAAAGAATTTTTTATTTATTTTTAGAAAGTTTTATGTCCAAAGACCATCTTGAAAAGTTTTAAAAATAGTTTTGATCTTTTGGACTTTAAAAAAAATTATTTTGAGCTTACAATGTACTTAGGTCATATTAAAAAAAGAACAAACCAAATAATCCATGATTTAAACCAAGATAAGTTAACTATAGTAAAACAACAAGCATTTAGGGTAAAACCTAAGGAAAGTAACTAGGCCAATTATATGAGTTTTAGTCTTTGGGTTAAAAGGCTTAGGTTCCTATAGCAAGTATATACCAAATGGTATAAGGCTATGAGTGGTTATGTCATGTTCGATCTTCATGCCTTGAGTGAAAGTATGGTATCCCTTACATAACACAATACGGGTAACACGAGCATCATAACTCATGCACACGATGCAATCTAATATGATGTAATGGATAATATCATGATAAGAAAGAATAGAATAATAAAAAGACTAACGGAATCAACTTCTCTTATCCCCAGTGGAGTCACCACTGTGAGAGGGGATTTTTGCCTCCACTCCCGGTGGGATGGTTCTTGCGACTTCGGCACTGTTTAGACTCGGGGCCTTAGAGAATACGGGCCTAAGCCCAGAGAAAATGGAGTCGCCACTCGGATGGGCCGGTAAAAAGAAAGGGGTGGATGACTCGATTCCTAAGGAATCCCTAACCCCCTAATGGGTTCGGAAAGTTGGATACATGTGGGGAATGTGAGAAATGGCCTAGCACCCCCACAATGCCTGGTTCATTGGAACCGGTCTCCTCTGCAAGTCTTAATATTATAAAATTCTTAAATATAATAATATTATCCATATTACATGCAACAATTAAAATAAAGCATCATTATATTAAAATCAAAGCAATATCCAACACAAAGCAAATAAATAGACACCCATCCAAGAATGGAAACATGTCTTTACATCGTTCATGTCTAAACTAAATAGGACACCCACCGAAAGGTGGAAACATGCCCTTTACATTAGTCCAAAAACTTTAAAATAAAATAAATTACATTATGCTCACGACATGAGGTACTTAAAAATATGGAAACATACCTATTATAATATTTGCAAATCAAAATAAATCAATAAAAGTAAATAACCATTCATAATAAATAAATCATTCATCAAAGATATCAAACGTCAATCAAAATATATAATAAACATTCATCCAATTTAAATAAAACAGTAAATATATTAACTTTAGGGGTTTATGAATTAATTAGGGTTTCTAGGGTTTTATGTTCAATAACTAGGGTTTTGCATATACTAGTTTAATTTATTGAGAAATATTTTAAAGTAATAACATAGCTACTGGATGTTAAAAAGATTTAAGGTTTTGAATATTTTTATAAAAATAATATTACTGTGATTTAAAAAAGTAGGTTTAGTTAGGGTTTTAAGCAAACATCATGAAATTAGGATTTTTTTTAAGACATTAGGGTTTATAATTTTAAAAGATTAGGTTTTAGGTTCACTGGATTATGGTTTTAGGTATTGATGAATTTGCCATAAAGTTTTGATGTTTTAAGAATTAAGGTTTAGGAAAACTAGGGTCTACTAGATTAGGGTTTTTGATATGTTGGAAAACATATTTAATCTTAGGATTTAAGAAAACAGTTTAGAATTTTATAGAAATAATTATGATTAATGTTTTTAGAAACTGTAAAGAAGATTAGGGTTTTAGAGAATTAAAAAGACATTTTGAAGTTTCAAACAAATAAGTTAGGGTTTAGATGATTAAGAAAATAGTTCGGGGAAAAATAATTTAGGGTTTTAAAATTTTGGAAACAGAAGGACAGTTTTAGGATTTTGAAGTTTTGGAAACAGAAGAACAATTTTAGGGTTTTTGATAATTTAATCAATGACTTAGGCTACTGGACGGTTTTAAGTTTTTAGTTTTTATAAAATATGCAAGTGGAGTTTTGAAAACCAACTGATTAATGCATTAACTAAAGTAAACAATTAAGGTTATTAAAACAAAGATCAAGTTACTGCATATTCTTATTAATCAAAGAAAACAAAGTTATTGTGAACATATAAGTTATGATTAAAGATCAAACCTGCATAGTCGGTTCCACCAAAAAATTAATTTCTGGATGAACAATAATAAAGGCAATGTTGCTGCCTTTGATGGATTAATGAATGCTTCTTGTTTCTATTTTTTTTTTTGCTGTCTCTTGCTCTTAGGGTTTTCTGTCTCCTTTTTCCTCTCAAGTCAGAAGTCCAAAGTCCCGATCCCCTTAATGTTAATTGCCACCATGTTAAAGTCTAAAACGTTATTATTTATAGGCAAACCTCACTCAGAATCCCTAACCCTAATATTAATCCATCCTTAAAACAAATTTTAATTCAATTCGAAAACTAATTTCAAAAAATAATTGAAACCATGTCGACCTGGGGCAACCAGATAGACATGGACCAAAGCCATGTCGACCTGGGGCAACCAGGTCGACATGAGCCAAGGCTTATATCACCTGGGCCCTCCTAACTTGAACTAGTTTCGCATTTTTTAATTTTTTGGACCCTACCATCTAAAAAAGACTTGGTTTAGAATTTTGTAGTTGAGTTTGTGACTTTTAAAATTGGACCGACTTATTAGAAGTTGTAAATCGGATCAAATTTATTTTGGCATCCTTTAATCAGGACCGTATCAAATTAGGGTCAAAATTAAGGGTCTACACCACACTGACTGCATGTTCATAGAGCAAGTCTCGAAGAACTAAAAGTAGGGGTAATAGCTTCTAATGATATAGGCCTCTGCCCCGACTATCTCCCTCGGCCTCTCTTCACTAATGAAGACCCTACTTCACTCTGGGATCTCCTACTTTTGCTCTCCTCATATCTAGCAGCTGCTGCAAGACCCTGTGCTCTGTCAACACTCCTTGCAGCTGTAACCAACTGAGAAAAATTCTGATGTCGAGAGCTTGCTATAAGACACATGATAGAGGGTCTCAACCCCTCCTCAAACCTCCGGCATCTGTCAATCTCATCAAATATGATTCCTCTAGCATACAGACTTAGCCAAATGAATTCAATCTCATATTCCATCAATGTCCTGGTGTTCTACCTCAAACTCAAGAATTTCATCTTCTTCGCATCTTTATACTCCCTCGGAGTATACTTCTTTTTGAATTCTTGCAGAAAATCATCATAGGTTAGAATTGGTGGATCAGCTGTAGCATGTGAAACCATCTTCCTCCACTCATAAGCATCCCTCTGCATAAGAGATCTAGCATAATTAAGCTTCTCCTCTGGACTAGCCTGCAGCTGGATGAACACTCTCTAAACCTTGTCCAGCCACTGCTCTGCATAAGCAGGGTCTGTAGTACCAAAAAAATTCGCAACTCCAAACTTTCTCAACTTGTCATATTTCCTCGTCAGCATTTGCAGCTGTGGTGGTAGCGGCTGCTGAACTGGAGCCTGCCTCAACAACTCCACCATATACCGTACCCAACCTGGCGGAATCTTATCAACTGATGGTTTCACTGGCATGGAAGCAGATGCCTCACCAGCAATCTCAGCTCTAGCTCCATCTCTACCCTTACCAGGAGCTACACTCTCTGCACTACTGTCATCTGGTATGCGTCCTCTGGACTCCATTACAACCTATTTCTGTCATAACAAATAAACACAAATAATACTATATCAGAGACCAGCTTAGGTACCAATGCAAATGCATGTAATACAACTTATTTCACATTTCAAAGCTTTAATTTCCTTTCTTTTCAAAAACACTCTTAGACTGAGAATCTCCAACCTAAGCTCTGATACCAAAATAAATGTAACATCCTCATACCTTATATACATACTATAAACATGCCCCATATATGTACAATATGCATATAAGACATAAGAATGCTACATTACAAATCCTTTCAAACCTTTCATTATCATTTTCATACAAAAACATATATATATATATATAAGAACATAAGAACATTTTTCATTTAATTACATATATACATTTATACATTGTCTTTCTAAAAATTTACTTATATACATATATATGGTCAAACTACAGAATAACAAAATGGACATGCATGCACCACCTTCTAGTTGGTCTCTGGCACACCCTCAGTCTTCACGTAGCACAAATATCCGACTCTCAGATCAGCATCTACTTACCTGTGCGATTCACACAGCCGCGCTAAGCTTCACAGCTTAGTGATACATATAAACAATATTTATATACAAATACATAATTACAAAATAGGAATTCACATCTCACTTACACATCATTACACTATTGAAAATCACATTCTATATTCGTACATAACTATTGGCTTCACATCCCACAAACACATCATTGCAATTATTAAGTTCAGCTGTCACACTTTTAGTTTCTCGACCCAGCTCTGCTTGGGTCTAATTTCAATTTCAATCACATGACCTAGCTCTACTCAAGTCAACCATCATTTCAAATACATGACCTAGCTCTGCTCGAGTCAAGACCTAGCTCTGCTCAGGTCTAATAACATATGTACATCTAGGCCTAGCTCTGCTTATGACCTCTCGTGCATATCCAATCAATCTTAACACAATTAGACGTAATGATATAAGTTACATATATATAATATCACTTTAGTTTATACTTTTCCAGTGATCATAACCATTCTTGATCACATCACATTACTAGTTCACCTCATTCATACATAGGTCACATGCATTATTTCTCATTTTTCTCATTCATTTCAATATCATATCATTATTCATTTACAATTCACACTTGACATCTAACCATATTTTCCCATTTTATACTTTTACAATGCAAACATGAGCCATACTCATCATATAACTCATCAACATACCAATATGTAGCATAATTAACATATTTTCTCATAACTCTTCAAGTGACACACTCAACTTCTACAATTTTAACATGCCCAGGGATATGAGCATGTCACTGCCCGTGTCTTTAATATTGCCTTACAGTTGCTATGTCACGCCCAGAGACATGGGCATGTCACTGCCCGTGTCATTCATTCTGCCTTACAAAAACTTTGACACGTCCAATAACACGGGCGTGTTAATGGCCATGTCAATTATACTATCTTTCAGTATCTATGACACGCCCAAAAACATGGGCGTATCACTGCACGTGTCTTTAATTTTGTATTACAGTGACTATGACATGCCTAGGGGCATGAGCGTGTCAGGCTAAATCTCTAGATACGCCCATAACATCACAAAAATATTCTTTCACTCCATTTCATCAATACAATACTCAAGATCATATATCCAAACCAAAGAAGTTATACATACAAATCTTTGGTTATTCCCAAGCTTACTCTTCTTTCCTTATTTCTTGTTAATCTAAACACAAAATTATAATAACAATAATCATATATTTTATTCATACCATTATTCATATATCAATTCATTCAATCCCCAACTCAACTTTACCAAACCCTTATTTTTTTCTTAATTTCAACTATTCATTATTATCCCCAACATCTAATCATATTTTCTTTATCTATGTATCAATTCAACATATATATATACATCAATATATCATTGTCATAATATTATTCAATTAATCATCACTTTCTCTCACTAGCTATATCATACATATATAATAAAATCTATAAAATATGTTTAAGAAGAGGGTACTTACTTGAATTACTTGCCAAATATTGACTATTTTCTTTAATCCCTCTTGAATCTCATGTAGCATAAAAAATTCACTCTTCCTCACTCTCTCTCTCTAACCCATGTTAAAGAAGAAGAAGAAGAAGAAGAACACTTATCTTTTCTCTACCCATCCTTATCCTTATATAATAAAAATATTATATAAAATTTCTACTTAAATTCTCCCCCACTCATCTTCTTCCTTCCTTTGACTTTTTTACTTTCCCTTTTATTATCAATTTATTATTATTATTATTATTATTATTATTATTATTATTATTATTATTATTAAATTAAATGATTAAAATCAACTTTTCTACTATCAATGTATACCTCATGCACATGTGTAGTATATGTTAGGTATATGCATATGTCTTATATATTCTATTTATCCTTCTCATGTATCTTATATATATATATATATATATATATATATAACATCCATCATAAGCATCCATCTAATATTTTATCTACCCATTACACCCATATACTCTCCCGTATCTACTATTCTAAAGTACATCAAAAATCAAAATATTATATTATGTTTGATTAACTTTCATTCAAAACTAGCATGTGTGCGTGTTTGACATGTTGTAGATAAAAATGCAAGATTCTTGAAGTCCAGGTGCAATAATGTTGTGATTTTGAAACATTTGATCACACCGACTATTTTCTGACATTCCCACTATATCGGCAAGCACGTAGCCGCTAAATCAACTGACATGTCCATCAAATAAATTGGCGTAGTCACTAAATTGATTGGCATGCCACCATTTCCTCGCCAAACTTTCATTCTTGATCAAAAACTTGGCTCAAAGCACATCAAACAAGCCACTTTGCACATTCAAAAATACATTTCCAAAATAATATATCTAATTATATAAATTATTATGTTTTTAGAAACAAAGTCAAATTTGAGGGATATATATAAGCAACTTCTAGAAACCAAATTTATAATATTTTTTAATAGTTTTTAATGTTCTTTCATTTTAATAGATTTTAATTAAAATTTGCATAAACTCATGCATATAATATTTCTTTTATTTTTTTAATAATTTAATAAATTTCATTAATATACTCTTATATTACTTTCAGTTGGCAGCTCATTTCCTTTCTTACACCACCTCCTGAAAATATTCCGACTTTTCGCGAGCAAATGAGCGCCTGACTGATATCTATATCAACATCCGTCAGATTCAATTAGTTTCCATCTGACGGTTGAGACTCCCCAAAGACCGGCCGTTGAAATATGACCCATTAGATACAGCAACGTCTTCGTTAACTTTGCAACGCAAGGGCCTTCCCTTTCTCTCTTTCCGTGTCTTATATATACAAAGAATCGATCATAAGCTTTCATTTAACGTCCTGCGTTTTCTTTTTTGTAAGTAATTTGTTACTTTTCCTGTCTTCTTTAATGGGTCTGGGCTATTTTTGCTTTATTCCTTCTTTTTAGCTTGATGGTATTTGTTGGATTTAGGATCTGCTACGATGAAATAGTAGAAAAAGAGAAAGGAACTTGTGTGTATTTGTTAATTTTCAATTGGGTTTATTTGTGTTTGCAGTGAAGCGTATGTAATGCGTGATTGATTTCATTCTACTTTTGAAGCTTGCTTGTGGGTTCTTTTTACTGGGCTTCTTTGATTTCTCTTTCATTTTATTTTTGCCGTTGCTGGCAGTGATTGTGTTTTTCTTTCCATTCTTTTAGTTTGCTAAGGACATTTTTTTTTGTGCTCATTTTTATGGATACTGAATCTGGTCTAGAAACCCTCCTGCCCTGTAATTTTTTTTGGGTATTTGTTATTTTCAAATGAGTTTTGGTAGTGTGTTTCTTAGTGAAGTGCATATAGTGTTTGACTGTGTTCATTCTACTTTTGAAGCTTGTTTGTGGGTTCTATTGGGCTGGTTTGAGTTTGCACCGCCTCTCTGCAAATTTTTTTAATCCCTGATTGCTTTCTCATATAGTGTTTGATTATTGCTTTCTCATCTTTATGAACTTTTCTTTTTTTAATTTGTGGTATGAGCAAGAAATTTGTTTTTGATATTTTTGTATATATGTTGCTTGATTGATCTTTCTGTGAGTATGTCTTTCAGGCTTTTTGTTTTGTTTTTCATGTCACTTTTATATCCTTTTGAGCTTCTCTTCGTAGTTTAAGCTTGGGTAATATAGATAGGTTTATCAAAACTTATTCTGCTTTAATGGGGATGGTTTTGATTCTGTTCTGTTCTCTAACTAAGCTGTTTCTTTAATTGAGCTATAGTGCAGAGTCAACATGGCTAACAATAGCGGAGAAGGGAGTGGAAAAAACTCAGGTTTCCCTCACATTAAGCTCAATGAAAGGATTCTTTCTTCAATGTCACGGCGATCTGTTGCTGCTCATCCCTGGCATGATTTGGAGATCGGTAACTTTTCATATATACATGCACACAACACAGATGCACACACACGCACACACTGATTGTGTTTCTGTAATTTTTTTCCATTTTCTTCCAGTGTGGTTCCACATTTTCAAAATTTTGCCACACTGAAATTTTTTTACGTTGTCCATTGATCTCATTCAACATTACAAACTGTGCAGGACCAGGTGCTCCAACAATTTTCAACTGTGTAAGTTTTGTTTGCTTAGTATTCTATAAACTCTTACTTATCCTGCCTATGAGCCATTCTGTCAGCTCTGAATAAGCCTATGGCTGGTGAGACTTGGGAGTTCTTGTGTGATTACATCTGCCTTTGATGGGGGAGCAAACCTATAGGTGCAAGGCTTGTCCATTACATAGTGAAATGTAGAAGTAAAATCCCTAAGTCCCAAAGGTAACTGCAGGTCGCCCATTAAAGCCATGTGCCTTGTGAGTCTTGTCTGTGGCACTAGAGGTGCATGGCCTTGGGCCTGGGTGTGCTATCAGGTCAGCTTATAGAATGATACTTAAAATAGGTATATAGTCACCTTAATTGATCATTATCTCTCAATGCCATTGTAAAAAAGATTATTGATTAATGAGTTTTGAGTTATATATGATTACTGCCCTTGGTAGATTAGAATGTAAGTCCTGCTGCTGCAGAAAAGCATACAATTTTTTGTAATGTGGATTTACAATGGCAGGTTGTCGAAATTGGCAAAGGTAGCAAGGTTAAGTACGAGCTTGACAAGATAAGTGGTCTTATAAAAGTACAAACTTCTTCCTACCTTCCCTTGCCATTTTATATAACAAATTAATTTTTTTTTATTTTCTGATTATTATTACTCAAATCTTTTCTATAACAAGTTTTTTTTAAACTCTTTTACTCTACAATAGTAGGATACACTCATAAATTGGTAACCGGTATTTGTATGTTGTGGACTCCTGATATTTTTGATACTCTCTTCTTCTTCTTTTTCTTTTTCTTTTTTATTTTTAGATATTTTCACGAAGTTAATTTTTGTTGTTTAATATGCTTTCTTAAATAATGTATTGACGAGGTGGTGAGTGAAGAAAACCCATCTCAATGCCTTGGGATCAAACTCTGAATTTCAGATCTTTGTAATGCACTATGTGCATGTTTGGTTCACTCTAGGGTTAGGAATAGATTCCAATTCTTGGAATAGGATTATGTTTTTTGCTTGGGTACACAAATAATCTAAGCTTTTTTTTTTCTATCTTTTTATTTTTACATTTGTAATAATTTTTCAGTATAATTTTTAATTTGATCCATAAATTTTGTTTAATTATTTAAAAAATAAACTTGAACATAGATGTCTAAAAGTTTTGGAATCCTATTCCATTTGCATTTTAATTCCAAGGTGTATCAAACAAGCCCTAAGTGAATTCATTTCTATACAATTGATTAAATAATTTCCGTTGGTGTTTAAAAAAATAAGTTCCATTGTTTGATATGATCTCTGCTGAGGTCACCATGTTGCTAGGGTGTTGGCATGCATGTGAATTTGCTCTGTTGTGTTATGCGAAGAAGGCAGAAAGATTAACATTTCATGAATAGGTTGATCGTGTCCTTTATTCATCTGTTGTTTACCCACACAACTATGGTTTCATCCCACGAACTATCTGTGAAGACAGTGATCCTATGGATGTCCTGGTACTTATGCAGGTAGTATTTTGTGGCTTAAACAGTTCTTTTTAACATGTCTTTTGATCTTATCTGCACTAATTTTTAACAAGTTCTTGAATTTTCCTCTGTAATAGGAGCCAGTGCTACCTGGCACTTTCCTTCATGCTCGTGCCATTGGCTTAATGCCCATGATCAAGGGCGGAGCTGGGGGGGGGGGGGGTCGTGTGGGGGCGGACGACCCCCCCTCGCCGGCGGCAATGAACAAATATATAGGGATCATTGCCACCGGCCGTGAGTGTTGCAGAGAGAACGGGAGAGCTCCGCCCCCCCTCCGCGCTTGCTGCCTTGCTCCGCCTGCGAGAGAAGAAGAAACAGGGGCAAAAAATTAATGCCTCTGCCTCTGCTGCACGCCTGCGCGACAACCTCTCACGTGAAATTACTGAAATGTCCCTCGGGACTTTAAAAATTTTTTTTTTAATTCTATTAAGTGAAGCGGCGCCGTTTCACTTGAAAGGGTTAAAAAAAAAAAATTAAGCCAGCAGAGCGAGAGGCAGAGGAGAGGCAGACCAGAGAGCAGCAGAGATAGATTTGAGAGCAGACGCAGTGAACGGACGTCGGACGGAGAGGAGAGGCGACGCCGACGCTGCAACACCGTGCCACCGCCCACCGGAGAATTTTGCCCCCCCCCCCCCCCCCCCCTCAACAAGTCTCTGGTTCCGCCACTGCCCATGATTGATCAGGTAACAAGTTTTAGTTTTCGATGTCTAAGTTTATATTCTTTTCACCCATTTTTTTATTGATTAGGATAGTGAAGCACATAACATACAAAAGAAATGGCCACCTGAGCTGCACTTGAATGAAGTTTCTCGTTTTGCATTAGATTGTTCCACTTTGTGCATTGATCATTTTGATCATGAATTATTCCAACTCTTCTTAATGGGTCTTAAAAGATTGACAACAATGAATTCTGAATCATGGATGATTTGGACATCACTGCAACAGATGTCTGGGATATTTGTAAGTCACAAAATAAACCAAGTTAACTACAGTTGTTCTGTATGATATTCTCAACAAGGTCCCAAATCTTCAAAATACATGTTAATTTGTCCTGTGATTGTTGAGCGGCTAAATCAAGTTTTGGAGAAAAGTTATCACTTCATGATAAAAATTTCATTGCAGGGTGAAAAAGATGACAAAATCATAGCTGTATGTGCTGATGATCCTGAGTTCCGCCATTACACAGACATCAAGGAGCTTCCTCCTCATCGTCTAGCTGAAATCCGGCGCTTTTTTGAGGACTGTATCCACTCATATGAACTATGTAGTTTGAGTCCATTGCAGTGATTATTTTTCTCAGGAACAATTAGTTGTAAGCATGAATTAGTTTCAGTAAAGTTTATACTTCAAATTATTTACTTATTATCTATTTACCATCTACACTATATACAGTCAATCCTTCACCATAATAACAGACAAAAAGAATGAGAACAAGAAAGTTGATGTTGAAGACTTCTTGCCAGCCGAGTCTGCCATCATGGCCATCAAGTACTCTATGTAAGTTCGTTCTATGTATTGGTGTAGATTGTTAGTTTTGGTTTTCTATTAATATGTAGTTATATTAGCATCATGAACTAACCTGAATAACACTTGCCTGCCGATCAATAATCAGTTACAGTTTCTCTTACATAAATGTAACGTGTTGCAGGGATCTGTATGCATCCTATATTGTTGAAAGCTTGAGGCAGTGATGCTAATTTGAGATAAGTTGGTAAATATTTTGGTTGTTGTGACCGTTATCTGTTACCATAATTGTAAGGCTAGACTTCTTGCTACATGCCTATTTTCAGAACTTATAATTTTTTGCTTTCTGAGTGAACAGAACCTACAATACTTTAATGTTCACTTGTGCTTATGTTTAACATAAAATTGCATATACTTTTTCCCACTTGAAAGAAAATTCATTTCAATTTGGGTGTTGGAAGTTAGATAAATTGGTTGTAACTGTTGTCATATTCTAATTTATCTGATGTTAATGCTGGAGCATTATGTTTTCTTTTTTTCATTTTCATAAAATTATGAGATTTTTATATAGTTTTAAGTATTTAGTAAAATGATTAAAAAATAAATGTGAGGTAATAATTTACATAAATATATCCAAAAGGCAAAGCAAACTAGAAGGATCAACCTGAATCCCCAAAATCTATCAGTTTGCAATCAAATCATAGATTGACATTCCAAACACCTCTTATTCAAATCTTGTGTTCCTGCAAATCCTACAAAATCCGAACTGTTCCACAGCCATCAGAGGTAGCCTCAGGTATGTCCTTTCAACATGGTTTAAAAATATTTAGAAACTTTAAAATTTTTCAAAACCATTAATATTTTATTAACCAAGTTTTCAAAATATTTTGATTAGGTTTTACCCTCAGTACTCCTCTGTAGCAATTATAAAAATAAATTTTCTATCGAGTATATATATCAATTGGTAAGAAATTATTTTAATTTAAATAAAAATTTTAAATTCAAATTTTTAAATAAATAGCTATATTAAAATTTGTTATGAAATTTTTGCTGCCCTTGTGGATCAGCAAAACGCGAGAACTTCCGTCTTGTCAAATATTCCAGATCGAGCCTATTCTACATGCTTCATTCAAAAATAATATCACAAGCAGAATCAGGCCAAGACTTTTCCAAAATAACTTCTCCCTGATTTTTAAATGAGGCTAAATCATTGTAAAACCTATATCTGTTGGGATTTCTAGTAGGTTTGGTTCAATATTTTCGTTAAAGACACAAGAACAGTCATTCCTTAGTGTTCCATTTCAACCTTACTTCAAATCCTTCCAAATTTCCCTTCTAGTTCTTCAAATGGTGGACATTTTTTGGATAAATCCCAGAATTTCTCAGAGCGAGATCTAAGAAGGATATGATCTTTTCAAATGCTGTAGAAGGAAAAATGATTTTCCCCTCTTCTCCTTTTCTTTACAAAATTTTTCCTACAAGGTTGGAGTTACAACTCCCACCAGGGAATTTAGAGTTAAATGGTGAGACTCATACAACATTCTTTAAAAAAAAACATCAATTCAAGCTGAGAGTGGTGATTCCACAAGTATGTCATCTTCTTAAACTTTATTGTAAGCGAGAATTTATAGAAGCATAAGGTTTCTTAAAGCAAGATTCATAAACTATTCAATTTATGGCTATAAATCTTTTGTTTTATCTCAGTTGGATGCAGCTAATTAAACAAAGAATGAATTCTTTGACATCATCCCCCAGTTGATGCAAAGCAAAACAACCTTCATGCCTTCGGCTTTTGATTCTGATTCCATTATCAACTTGGAGGATGAAAATGAAATGACTGCTTTGGTATTTTTGCCCCCATCAAATTCAATTCAATTTAACCCAATTAAATTTTAATCTTAAATTAGTTGAAGTTAGATATATGGAATTTTTTTTTATTTTAAGCGATTATGAGCTATATTTTAAATAAATATAGAATTATAAAACTATTATGATCAACTTTTCTCTAAATTAATTTAGTCGTTTCTCTATTTATATCTCTTTTAGCTACATTTACCTTTAAATATTTTTTTTTTCTTTTTGACATGCATATGAGTAGGTTTTCACTTCACATATCTATACCACCTCAATTTATATTCTATTATTTTATGCTCAATATAAGTTATCCTCATCTTGTTTCAAATACAATCATTTTGAATTTTATACATTATAATATATCCATACATTCATCTCAAAATTTTTATTTTAATTAAAACTCATTTTATTAACATGCATTTTCAATGTCCATCACTTGTTATTATACATCATAGTAAGCCAGATTATAGTGCGATAAAATTTATCTTTCAATTTATATTTGATATTATACTAATGATGCCATGATCAAGCTTAACTCAATATACCGAGTCTTTTAGGGCAAGCTAGCTTGTCTTATGATACGACAAGTTTCTGACACATACAATATTTTCATTAATGACTTGGGTTGTAGTCAGGTGTTGTCATCTCCTATAAATAGGAGACATTATCTATAGGTAAAAGAATTTAAACATTTTCTCTTTTAAGCTATACAATATATCTTAAGTTCTGACTTAGATATTAAAATCTTCTATCTAGAATCTAAACTCTCTCTCTCTCTCTCTCTCTCTTTGCAGGTTTCCTTTGCCCAGATAGCCAAGAACCCATCCGTGCTTTATTCGTCATCAATGTTTAGCCGATATCTTATAATAATATAAGACTCCTTAATTATTCCACTTCATTCAACCTACTTTTTGATCATGCGGTTAACAATCGCATCGCAACCTCCATCCTTACAAATAATTAAACTAAAATATTTGAACTGGGTGTTATATGGCACTGACATTCCATCAAACATGTATATATATATGCTGGCAATCAAAATGAAGGCTATTGAGTGATTATGTGGCAGGCTTAAACTTAGGAAAGGTCGCAATTCATAAAGGCAAATATATTACTACATTACCTTGACGACTCTTGAAGTTGCGTTGACGACATAGAAGTCGCGCCCACGAGATAACTACGCTCATAGATAATACCTGGGCCCCAAACTACTTTGCTAACAATTACGAGCGCCAGATCGATTAAACACCTTAATGTGGGATCAATCTACAAGTTTATATAAAAGCTAAAAGGTTCAATTAAACACCTCAATTATAGCTTTGATAGCAACTAAGTACTCAATTTTTTTTTATCCATTCAAACTCAATTGATTTTTTTATTATTACGATAATTAAAATAAATATATCTATGAATATTATATTAAAATTCTAATAAAATTAAACGAATTCAAAATTATTAAAATCAATAATTATTATTTAAATATAATATAGTAGTAAAAGTGTTTTAAATTATATAAAATTTAAAGAAATATTTAGGAGCTATTTAGTTGTGAAATAATATTTTCTATTTTTATTTTTGTTTTTTAATTTTTTAATTTTTATTTTTTAATTATTTTTCAAATAAAAAATTAGAAAAATATTTATTTAATCTTATTTTCTATATTCTATTTCTATTTTTATATAATATTTGAATAATTTTCTTTTTAAAATAATTTTATACCAAAATATACTTACTTTAATTATTTCATAATCTAAATATTTATATATATATACATATATATATATATATATATCTTTTTCAAATTAAAAATAAAATCATAATTAAATAATAATTTTAAATGAAATAAAAAATTAAAATATTATAAATCTAACCTAAAATCTAAAGTATAAAAAATATATTATCAAATAAAAATATTAAATTATAAAAAAAATAAAAATAAAAAACAGTTTCAATCGAAGTAGTAGCGAAAACAAACTCCAATATTTTTTAAGATTTAATATTTGAAAATTAATTAAAAATTTTCTAAAATCCAACTATTAGATAATAAATATAAAAAATTCTACTTTAATTTTCCAAATAAAAATATTTCTAACTAAATATTAAATTTTATTTTTCATTTTTTCTTTAAAAAATTTTCTAAAAAAATATTTGAATGGCTTTAAAAAAAATTTAGATGTCTATATAGTTGCTACCATGATCGTAGTTCGGGTACTTAATTGAACATTTGGCTTATATATAAACTTGGAGTTTAGAGCCCATAATTGCCAGCAAAACAGTTTTTAAAGGCAAATTGAGTATCTAAATATATTTTTAAAAAAATTAGATGTCTTGTTGCTAAGTAATTAATTGATCCTTTCCTCATTGAAATATTAGAGATATACGGTCAACGAGTTTATTGGATTTTTATGATCGATAAATATGGCTATTATTAATTAATCAAAAAAATTATACTTTTAAAAATTAATTATTATTAATCGATTCAGTCGAAATCATCATATTTTAACGGATTCAGTTGAATTTATTAATAAATATACAAACCAAAACTTATCAACTCAATTAATTTAAATCGATTTGGTTAATTAAGCTAGTCAAATTATAGTCAGATTAATCAAGTTCGATTAATTTTGCTCATTCCTATAGAATTTTATATGTATTTGATTTAAATCTCCTCTATAAACCTCGTGCTTTCGAAACCTCCAATTAGTGCTTTTAGAGTTTTCATGAAGATTATATTTGGAGTGCATTTGAAAGCCAAAATCAATCACATTTATTTCCAACCCCAAGTACATGAAAATTTGCATTTCCCTCCTTTGAAAATTAAGATGTCTTAATCCACTTCAAATAATTAATTTAAAAAGATATATCACTTTAAATTATCATTCATATTTAAATTATATATTATTTATTTTATATATTAGGTATTGAATTAATCAAATTTTTACAAAATCATTTGATTTTGATATATTTTCATTTTTTTAAATAACTCAATTTTTCATTTTAAAAAACTAAATTCTCTTAATTATATATTTTCAATTATGCTAAGTAAAAAAATAAAAGATAATTTACCTGAATCCTTATAAAACATAAGTTTTTGAACATTAACCTAAAGAACAGGCACATACATATATACATACATGCATATACATGTAGGCACGATACGTCTGTAGCTCCGTATACTTGTCCATTTTAGTTACTTTGTCTCTTGTATTTATGTATTTATTAGATTATCCCATACTCAACTCAACTGAACTCAACTCAACAAAGCCTTAATCACAAGTCAATTAGGGTCAGCTATATGGATTCTTCTATTCCACTCAATATGATTTATGACTATCTCTTTTGATAGATGTAACATCATAAGATTATTTTGGATCACCTTTAACCAAGTCAGTTTAGACTTATCTTTACCTCTCTTAGCTATATCTACTCTAACTTGTTTATTTTTTTTAACTGGCACATCATTAGGTCTTCATTTTATATAACAAATCATCTCAATCTATGCTCTTTTATTTTATCCTCAATAGGCGCACCCCACTTTTTCTCTAATACACTCATTGCGGATCCCATCCATCCTAGTGTGACCACGCATCCATCTTCACATTCTTATTTCTGCAACATGCATCTTACTCATGTGTTGTCTTTTTACTGCCCAATACTCACTATCATAAATCATCGCAGATCATATTGCAGTGCGGTAGAACTTTTTTTCAATTTAATTGACATCTTTCAATCATATAAAACTCTTATAATACCTCTCCACATCCAATCAACTTTAATCCTATTACTTACATCTTCTTTATAATCTCTATCTTCTTGATGAATAGAGCCAAGTACTTAAAATGAGTACTATGAGGTACTATTGTTCCATCTAAAATAATTCTGTCTCTTTCTCTATTCTTGTTATTAAATCTATAATGCATATACTCAGTTTTAGTCCTACTTAGCTTAAAATTCTTAGATTTTAAAGTGTTTATCTATAACTCCAACTTTTAACTTACTCTCTTGCTTGAGTCTCATCTATTGATACAATATTATCTGCAAATATCATATATCAAGGGATATCATCATGTATGTCTTGTTAGCTCATCCATGACTAAGGCGAAAAGATAAAGACTTGAAGTTGAACATTGGTGTAACCTAATAGAAATGAGAAAATCCTTAATATCCCCTCTCATAATGCAGACACTGGTAATGACTCTCTCATACATATCCTTCTAGACTTGAATATATCCTATAGATATTTTCCTACGCTCTATAACCCACCATAAAACTCCTCTAAGGATCTATCATAAGCCTTTTTCAAGTCAATAAAAACCATATGTAAGTCTTTCTTCATCTTTCTATACTTTTTCATCAAATCTCTTATAAGAAAGATAGCTTTTATAGTTGATCGACAAAGCATAAATGTAAACTGATTTGGGAAGATATAAGTATTTAAATGCAAACGGTGTTCCACAACTCTCTCCCACAGTTTCATAGTGTGACTCATAAATTTTATACCTCTATAATTTAAGCAATTCTGAATATCTTCTTTATTTTTAAAAATAGGTATCAAACTATTTTGTCTCTATTCATCAGATATTTTCTTTATACTTAGGATCTTATTGAACAAAGATGTCAACCATGTAACTTCTATATCTCTCAAATATTTTTAAACCTCAATAGATATCCCATCTAGTTCACAGGCTTTACTAACTTTCATTCTCTTCAAAACTTTCTTAACTTTCGAAAATCTATTACGTCTAGTATACTTCACATTTTTCTCGGGCCTAATATCTAAACTCTCAATATTACCCCTATGGTTACTAGATTTATCTCATGTATTTGTTTATTTTGTTCTAATTGACACTTATATAATCACATGTTAATTATTTTACCTCTATATTTATATATTTTCTATTAAATAGATACTTGCATGTACTTGTGACACTCTTTATTTAGATGTTTATTGAGTATAAAATAGACAAATAGAAAGAGTAAAATAACCAACATATAATTATATAAATGTCTATTGAAATAAAATAGACAAGTGATGGGATAATCCAATAAATGTATAAATACAAGGGCAAAAATGGACAAATATAGGGTATATATATATATATATGTTACACTTTATAAAATTTAATTATAAGTTTTATATGAATCCATTTCTGAAATTAACCATAACACAGATAATAATTGCACAACTATTAAAATACAAAGCAAGCCTGCCCTGTTTCAATTGTCAAATGGACTTATTAATTTAAATTGACACAATTATTATCATCATTGTCAATTATTATTCTCAAAATAATGAGCCATCTCTCATTATAAAACTTAAATCGTTAAAGCTAAGGAAATTATTCATCTTGCCTATCACACCCCTATAAATCAGTAGGCAGCTAGATAAAATCCATTAACTATATTATTATTATTATTATTAATTTAAAAAAAAAAGATTCAAACCCTCAAAAATATATTTTTGGAAGTTTGAACCCGCGACCTTCTTTAGTGAATTGGGTAGCTAGCCCGCTGGTTTAAAATAATGAGCATAGATTAGAAAAGCACTTATTATGTCTTCTTTATTAAGTGAGGTATTATTATTATTAAAAGAAAAATATAATACCTCCTCACTTTTTATTAATTGACATTTAAAATAATGAGCATAGATTAGAAAAGCACTGATTATGTCTTCTTTTTAAAAAATTAAGATGACTAGCTTAATTAACAATATTGAAAAGGTAACTTTTATAAGTAGAAATATTTTAATTAAGATATTTAGTTTAATCAAAATAGGGGGTAAATTTGAATATATATATATATATATATAGTCTTCATATCCTACAATGTCAAATAAAAATAATCTGATTAATTTTTATAACATCACTTAAATTAAAAGGAAAAGAGAGAGAGAGAGAGAGAGAGAGAGTAATTGGTACTTTAAAGCATTAACTCTTTTTCTATAATTCTTTCTTTCTTTTTTTTTTTGAAATTTGTACTTATAGTAGACATGAATAAATTAAATTTGAATTTGAAAAAAATATTGAAAATTTGAAAATTTTGACATGTTAGATCCATGGTTTCATTCATAACCCGGCAACACAAAGACACACATAGATATATAATAAAAGTTTAATTCAAAAATTATTTAGAAAAATTTTAATTATGTGTCAAGTAATCTTTTTAAAAGAATTATACCATTGGTGTCCACAATTTTTTTTTATCTAAAAAAAATTCAACTTTTAAAAATAATATAATATAAATGTTTTTAGTCATTTCTCAGTCACATAAGTGCCATCTGTAACTCTTATCTTTTAAAAATCAATATTCCAATGATTAGAAAATAATTAAAAAATACTTATATAATATTAATTTAAAAAAGTTGAGGAATTCGTTAGAAAAATTTGTAATAGTAGATTTTGAAAAGAGCTATATAATTTTTTTTTTGTAAACTAAATTTATATAACATTTTGTTCATTGTTTTTTTCACATCATTAATTTTTTATAATTTTAATGAAAACTTATATAAACTCTCACATTATGTATATAATATTTTTTTAGCCAATCATAAATAATCAATTTAATTCATATTTTTTTATATTAGATTTAATTGTCGCGAAGGAATGGTGGTGTTGTCGTTAGTTTTTTTTTTTAAATTTAATTTATTATTTTATTTTAGTAATTTGTGATTCATAAATTATAAAAAAAAAAAAAATTTAGCTTTGACTTTGTAAATAACTTAGTGCATGCCCAGTCCTGCAAAGTGATTTGAGAAGCTGTCAAGCAGAAGATGCTCTTCCACTCAACATTTTGGGCCTACTTTCATGCAATTTGCCATATGCGCCTTGCCGATTTGCTTAATTTTAAAGAAAAATTACATTCTCCATTATTTTTAAATTTTTTTATCAGCAATATTTTAATTATTTTATAATAAATTATATAAATTCTTAAAATAATAATAAATTACATATATATAATTTAATAAATTAATTATAAAATCTTATAAAGTTAAACATACTTTTAAAAATATAGTAAATATTAATTTTTTTTCTGATATGAATATAGTAAATATTAATTTTTTTTTCTGATATGTTTATAAAAACTCCTAATTTTAAGACAAAAATCAAACTTTGATAGATAATTTATATAATTAGATTAATTTATTAATTTTTTAGTTATTGCTTCAAAAATAATTACACAATTCCTTATTAATGTAATTTAAAGAAGTAGCATTGCAACCATGTTATAATTAATAAATGTATATAATTGAATAAGTTTCAATATCCAACTATGTGCTCCTCACTAAGCAGGCAAACCAACCAAAATCAAATAGTTCATCCACAGTGCTTATTTTAAAATGGCAGTGAACCTATACAAATTTATATATAAGAGTATTTCAGGCAATTGGGGCTAATAGTTTCAAATCTTTTATTTTATAATTTTTTTTACTAATAAATTGGCAATTTATTTTACTTTGCTGATATCTGAACAATAATTGATACAAAAATGTTTTGAATTAAATTTTTATGTGATCAAACCATTAATAATTCATAGAAAAATAATTATCAAGATATTATAAGGAATAGTCGTATCTGCATTTATGGGAAATTTATTCACTACATTTAAAATATATATATCTTTCATTATAATTTTTAATTAATAATTTATATTTTTTATATTTTTTATTTTTGGTAAGTTTAAAAAATTTCAGTAGAAGCACCACTTAAAATACATTTTAATTGATAGCATTTAAAAAACTTCAATGGGTTATATGACTCCACTAAATATTAAATTTGTCTGTAAGTTAGATCTAAATTTTAAAAAAAATATTAAATTTATAAATTAGAATTTACTGTCAAACTCATAAACAAATGTATCCATTACAAGCTGCTCGCGCCCAGTGCTTAAACAAATCTATGCGCTCAACGGCTCAAGTCTTGTTGTGTGAATAACATATTCGTGATTTCTTTGTATGAGTGTGTGAATTATTTAAAGAAAGGTCATTTCTATTTTAAATTAACTCATATTATTATCCCATAAATTTATTTATTTTAAAAATAAATAATTTTTTTAAAAAATACTTCCTTCGTTTTATATCAAGTGCAGTAATATAGTATAAAAACAGTACATACAGATTAAAAAAATAATAAATTACTATAAATTTTATAAAAAAATTTATTATAATTTACCTAAATACAATTCTTTAACTTTCTTATTCTATTTATTTTCTTCTGTTAATTAATATGAGTAATATTAAAAATTTTTAATTAAAATTTTATTAAATTTTTAAAAATAATATCTAAAATAAAAAAATTTATAAGACATTTAAAATAAAATGAAGAGAGCGTTACATAACCATTAATTTGGACTCCAACATGAGTTCAGAGTTCCGTGCAAATTGTCACCTAATATTTTTATATAAAAGAGAGACTTGTATAATATTTCAAAAAAAAAAACTAAATTAAAATAAAGAATTGTATGAAATTATTAAACAAACATGTTATTTAATTTTTTTTTTGAACAAAGATTGATAATGAAATTAAAAAAAATTTTTGCAAGAATGATTGACTTTGTAAGCATTGGCAAATGAGACTAAGAAAAGTATAAAACAAAAGGGACCCATAATATAGTACATGACTTAGGTTTTCTTCTGGTATTGGAAATTGCTATAATCTCACTAAAAAATAAAGAAAGAAAGGAAAAAGAACCCACATTTCAATTATTCAGATTTTATTTTGTTCCTTTTTGGCCTTTTTATCTATCCAACCCACAAATTACTGGTGCACTCATCCATGCACGCCAGTCAATAAATAGCAGTTTGATTGGTTGTGGAATATTAGATAAAAAGCTCAACTCGTTGGGAAAATGATTTTTGAGTTGGAACATTTTGAATCTTACTTTTACATAATAATCTCTTCGTCTAATTCATATACTCATATTAAAAAATTATTAAAACTTTTTAAATATTATATAAAATTATTTAAAATAAACTAATAATTTTTAAATTTTTTAAATGTTATATAAAATTATTATATTTTTATTTTATTAATTAATTCTTCAATAATAACGGTATAATTTAAAAAAATTAATTAATATTTTTTAATTTTATAAAATAATAATTTAAGTGAGATAATTTTTTTTAATAAAAGTGTATTTATTATTTTGTCTTCTCTATATAAATTTTTTACTACAAGGTATTGTTTTTAATCCCTTTTTAAGATTTTTTATTGTTTCGATAGGATTTACTTTTTTATAATAATATTTTGTTTTTCTCTTGTAAAATTATTTTGTTTCTTAAACTACAGCCTTTTGAATTTATTTCAATATTTTTAGATTTATTGTTAATATTCAAATAATAAAATTTATTCAAAAAACATAAAAATATTTGATTTATAGTTTAAAAGTCATTAAACAGAACATGTTTCCCACCAAGTTATCAATATTAATACTTTATTAATAAGTTTAAAAATATCAAAAATTAAACAGTAAAATATTAAAATATTTTATAATTTTTTTTAAATTAAATATTTTATTGTTTTAGTTTCAAATACTACAAGAAATGAATTCATTGGCGACCAAATTTCAGCAACCACATCTTAAAGTCGCCACTCTAAGGGCCAGATTTTTAGCTTGTCGCTGAAGTTTACGATGTAGTGACTGACTGACTAGTGAGTCTATTGGCAGGACTTGTTCACTAACTCCCTCCAGTGTTTAAAAGAAAATTAAAATCAAAATCAAAACAAAAGTAAATAAGAGGAAAGTATAATGAAGAAGCAAGTTGAGAAAATTAAAAGAGAAAAAAGCATAATTCATTCTTTGCAAAGCCTATTTCTTAACTTTGTGTAGGTTAAATCTTATTTTTTTCACTGTCATATTTTCTTAATTTATCGCGTGCAAATGCAAGATTAAACATATATATGCAATGATTTTTTTTCTCTTCAATTTTGAACGCTAATAAATTATATAATTTTACAAGATGTAATTTCTTTTTTAATCGAATTATCGTTAAATTTCTCTATCTATAAATATAATATGAAGATATTAATTCCTCTCTTTATATCTCTCTCTAAAATGTATTTTTATTTGTTAATTTGATAATGAGATGTAAAATATCTAAATAATATTAAGATTTCCTTATATTTTTTTAATATTATCTAATTTAGTCTTTATTGTCCCATAATAAATTTTATATGTTATAAATGAGTACAATTGCGATAAATTTGGTCACTTATTTATTTATGCATTTTAGCAATTAAATAAAGAATTGAAGATCTATAATCAGCGACCAGATGTCTATTTATAACGATCAAATTTTTATTGGTCATTGTAGAGATTTGTAACCATAACCAGTCAATTTATCTAATTACAAAAAATCTTTGCGACGGAGGCTATTGCAATGGGTGGCCGCAAGCGTTTAGTGGTTGCAATAAGTTTTTTGCGACCAAATATTAATTTTTAGTGACGACTTTTTCTTTTGTTAAAAACTTATTTTTTATATCTGTACTATTTTTTTTAATTATAAATGAAGATACATGATATTCCCTCAAAAAAAAAATTATAAAGGAAAATTATGGTTTAAACAAATCAAATTTTTATAACATTTTAATATTTTTCAAATTCATTTTCAATTTAAGAACTACTTATATATATAATATTTGATATTAATAATAAAATTGACTTTTGGAAGATATAATGTTAAATGCTATTGAAAATCATGTAATTGTAATGTTAAATGTTATTGAAAATGTAATTTGCTAACACTATTTACCTATTTTAAAATGAAATTTTTATGATTAAAATTCATAAAATTTATTTTAAAAGCAAAATTTTAATTATTTTCAATTAATATTTTAGAAAAACTATATACCTATATATATTAAAATGTTAAAATAAATTGAAATCCATGACTTATAATACAATCAACCAAGTATACAATTGTTAATTTATTATAGTAATGATTTTATTTTATCTTAATTTTTAATAAATTTAAATTCCACTGAGATTTTTGCATACTTTTTTATCTTAATTTTTAACATAAACTTATATATATATATATATATATATAGGCTAATTGTGGGCTAGATTGGAGACATATTCCAAAGTAATGAAAAGAAGATATTGTGATTTACAACTTAAATTAAATTCTGATTCCAACAACTTCATTTTATCCTTTTTATTGTTTTGTCTCAAATCGAGGGAGAGAGAAGAATAAACACTGACCAAGCAAATCTTCTAAAAAAATCATACAATATATATATGACCAAGAAAATCTTCTAAAAAAATCATACAATATATATATATATATATATATATATATATATATATAACCACTGGTTGTTGTTAACAGTGTCTGCCAACTAATAAATTATATTTAATTATTCTATAAATTTACTTAATTGTTTTAAATTATTTTATTTTTAGATTAAATTTTCATTTTTAATAACATGACAATAATTTATACATACTAATGACATGACAACAATTTATTGCATTTATTTTTCTTAATTAGTTCAAATATATATATATATATATTCATATTATATAAGCTTTCATTTTTTATTTTTTTTAATTCTTTTATTGGTCAAAACTAATCTCTCTTACTAATCAAAATTAATCTCTAAAATTAAAGATCATAAATTATACAATACAAAATAGCTCTCTTTACTAATAATTTCATTAATAAATGAAAACTCCCATATATAATCAATATTATTTAAGTTAAACTGAATTGAATTATCATATAATGCACGTACAATTTTATTAATTTAATTTCTTTTTCTTCAATTCCAATATTATTTTAATTAATTCATTTTGGTTTTTATATTTATAAATAAATCAAAATAATTGAAATATATCATAGAATTGATGTTGTGAATCATACAGTATAAAATAGTTCTTTTTAATAATTTCATCAAATCAATGGAAACTACAATAATGAATATTATTCCATTTAAATTGAACAATCATACAAAACAAATGAAATTTTATCAATTCAGCTTCATCATCTATAAATTCAGCTTTTTATTCAATTGTTAAAAATTAAATATATTAATTAATTCAATTTGGTTTTTTATATTGATAAATAAAAATAATTGAAATATATTTTATATTTATTTCTTATTATATTTAATAAAATATTTATATGTTCAGAATTTTTTCAAAAATATTGTTTATCCAAAAATTAAGAATTTAGTGAAAATGTAATAAAATTGGAAAACAGACATTAGCAAATTATTTTATTTTGTTTTTATTAATATATGTATACACACACATATATTAATTAATATATATTTGATATATTAAAAAATATTAATTATTAAAGTTATTAATTTATTAAGTTTATAAAAATCGATGACTATAATAAGTAATCTAAAAATATGAAAACAAAATAAAATCAATTTAACTATTGAAAATAATTATATTGAGGAAAAACAAAGACACGCGGACAATGACGGAACCATAATTTGAAGTCAGCAGGGACTAAAAAATAATAAAATTGATACTTTTATTTAAAGTCCAAAACACATAAAATAACAAAAAATTATAAAAATTGTTTTTATTACAATAACAATTTTTTAAGATGCTATATTTTGAAGCCTTTGAATAATATCTTCAATATTAATAGAATTTACTATGTCTTTTTTAATATAAGTAACAAAGTAATCATTCCTCAAATCATCTCCAAGCCGATAGCGTAATAGATTCTTAATGAGTTTCACTGCAGAGAAAACCCTTTCAACTATTGCCGGTCACGACAGATAAAGTCAAAAGCTAATTTCATGAATAAATATACTAATGGATAAATGTGATGCTTCTTCAATTGAATCAATTTCTTAGAAAGCTCACTAATATTTATAATATCAGAAAATTGATTATTTGAGCGCATATCCATAATATAATAGTCAAGTTGATGTCAATGCCATTAACTCTGCTACTGAAAAATTATTTGGGTAAAATTCAGCAAACCGAATCAACTTTCTCTTATCAAATGATGGGAATGAATCACTTGGATCAAGACACGATATTCACCTAATCAAAGTGGTTATTCAACTCTTGAATTTGTATATCCACCATAGCGTAAAATAATTCAACACGATAAAAATGAAGATTGCAAGCTTTTTGAATATTTCGACGAGATCTTTCTTGAACTATATGCATGTCTTCCATGTTTGGATAATAATATTATGCTTGATGTACAATAAAGTCACTTCCTCCAATAATGGCTCCCATCCCTACTCTCTCATTTCTTGAAGTAATTGCTTTGTAACTTTTACAAGATTCATAGCATTTATAAGATCTCGATCTTTCCTTTGCAATGCCTATGACAAATCATTTGAAATTTTCAAAATATTTTTCATCAAGAATCAGCAAAATATAAATTCAAAACATTGAAGGAATTCTATAATAGAATCTACTTGAGCTCTTTGCTTTGAAATTTGTGAATCATTTTCAATAACCATAAGCACTTCAATTGTTGGATTAAACAAACAAATCAAACTCATCAATGTTCTATAGTAAGAACCCAAATGTATTGCTCCTGCTCGGTTCAATGATACTTCTTGATGTAATCTCCTCCCAGTCAAAACTTCATCATCACTAATTCCTTGAATAACTTGTTTAAATTTTTTTTCTTGAAGCATGTCAACACGTTTGTAAGAAGCATCAACAATATTTGTTACCATCAAAACAATATCAAAGAAATTACTAATTTTTGGGCGACTTTCAATTATACGTACAAGTGCTAATTATAAGCAAAATAATGAACATAATATGTAAAATGATTCTCCATCATTATCAAACTTTTAAGTCCATTAAATCCCCCCTTGCATATTGCTAGCTCCATCATAACATTGCCCATGTAAACTTGAAATACTTAAATCATGAATAAAAAAGAGCCTCAATATTATTTTTTAATGATAAACCAGTAGCATTACTAACATGTATAATACCAAGAAAATACTCAACAACACAACCTCTTTCATCCACAAAACATAAAACAATTATCATTTGTTCTTTCACAGATAAATCACGGGCTTCATTAACTAAAATAGAAAATACAATAGCACCAACCTCTTTAATTATTACATTTCTTGTCTCAACTGTAATTGCATTGATAATATCCTTTTGAATTCTAAGTGATGCCAGTTTCAAAGTTTCAGGCACATTACTCAATGCAACTCTTTTGATTTCATCATTATGGTCAGTAAAAAATTATAGGAGTTGTAGAAAGTTACCTATATTACTTGATTCATTAGACTCATTATGACCACAAAAAGCCAATCCTTGATGTAAAAGAAATCTAATGTAATCAATTGATATAGTCAATCTGATATGATAATCTACCTGACTTTATTTTAAATGATTAGACAAACAAACTTCTATATGTTGTTGATGATGCATTATATCTTCACAAGCATGCAAGCACATGTTATGAGTACTATTATGATCTTCGATATGAATGTCAAACATACTCTTCTTCTTCCAATTCCTAAACTCTTCTCTAACAAATGAATCACCACCTGCTTGACTTCTATGATTAGATTTGAAAAGATAACAAGATAAACAAAATGCAATATATTTTGATATGCTATACTTCAACTAACTACTATAATCATTGAACTATACAGAAACAAATTTACACCTTTGTGGTCTAAATGACGTATCAGGAAAATTATGATTTTAGGTTGATAATGACCTTTTCTGTAAATATGCTTACCAAATCTTCTCTTTTTCATTAACATCATATTCATATATAGTTATGGCTAATAAAAGTTCTACAAACATAGGTTTAAGTTCAACATATAATTATTCTAGTTCATCCAGTATTCACATTGTCCCCCGCTCAAAGATTAACATCTCTACTAACAAAGATGGTTTTACTTTGTAAATTGAATATCTCATATCCCTTTACTCCTGAATGGTAGCCTAAGAAAATACATCTTGCACCCTTGGACTCAATTCATCTTTGTGGGGGAGTGTATCAATTGCATATCAAAGGCAACTAAAATTCTTAAACATGCTGTAATTTGGTTGCTTGCCATATAGTATCTCAAATGGAGTCTTCCAAGAAAGGAGCTTTATCGGTACCCTAATACAATAAATTTAACTTGTAACAAGGTCTCCACCCCCCCCCCCCCCCTAAATCTACTTGAAAGACCACTCTGAAATAACAAAGCTTTGGTTATTTGCATCAAGTGCTTGTGTTTGTATTCCATAACTCTATTCTGTTGTGGATTGTAAGGGCATCTCTTATGATGTAACATTCCAAACTCAAAAAGCAAATTTTGTAAACAAGTATAATAGACTCTATTTTGTCGTCTAACCTTATTGACTTCATTGACTTATTGAATTTTCTAGATACCATTCAAAGAAATATTGACTTATTGAATTTTACAGCTACTATTCAAAGAAATTGCTACAAAGTAGTTTTGGTTTGACTATTAGATTATAACAAAAACACTCAGGTGGATTGGCTGAAGTCATCCACAAGAGTTAAAAAATATTATGCATCATTACGAGAAGCTAGCTTATAAGGTCCCCAAATATCCATATCTAGTAAGTCAAATGTGTTAGAGCTATGTATGCTACTGGTAGGAAATGGAACCACTATCTATTTTGCCAATGGACACAAATTGCAATTGTGCTATACACATGCAAAATGAAGATATGAAAGGTAAATAATGCAAAACTGGATCACTAGGGTGACCAAGATGAGAATGCTAAAGTGAGTTAAAGAATGAAGTTTTATTGATATTATTTACATGAGTATGATATGATGGAGGAATGAAAGTTTGATATTATGAGCAACCGGGTGTTGCAACATCTGTTATTGTAAAATTACAAGAAGTAAAAGGTTTGCAACTTATTTAGTTTTCAAAATTCTTAACAACAGTAGAAATATAAGGATTAAAGATAACAAAGAATAGGATAGAAAAGTTAATAACAATAAAAGAATCTTTATTAGTTTTTCTTTTTTAATTGAAGGGTCTAAATATTAAAAAGAGTCCATTTAAGGTGAATGAAATTTAAATGGGTAAAATATATTGCATGGATATTTTTTTGGTGATTTTCCCTGAAAAAAACTTCTAATAGATTTACAAAAAAGTGATAATTGGGTTTGTTTTACTTCTTTATAATCATATACAACAATTAGTACATATATACTTTTATATGAGGATAAGCATCCAACCCGCTAATCCGCCTGTCAACTATCCAAACCGCTTGATTTGGGAGGTTGAACTGCTTAAAAATGGTTTGGATTGGGTTAAAATTCTTCAAATCTTTTTTTTGGCGGTTTGGTTTGGGTTCAATTTTTTTAACCCAAACCTGCATAAACCGCTTGTTATATATATTGTTTTATATAAATATAAATATATATAACCCAATGCCTAATTTTACCTATCACCTGCCTCGCTTAATCTCTAATTTCACTGCCATCTCCCTCACCTATGTCGTCACTGCTATTTCCCTCTCTGAGTCCATCAGCTCTATTCTCCTTTCTTTTTCATCTCAAAGGAATCTCTGCACCGTTGTTTCTTCTCTTCTCTCTGAAGTGAAAATAACAATGGGAGGGAGAGAGAAAGTGGAAGAAAGTGGGAGGGAGAGAGTAACAATGATAATTTTGAGTTTTTTTCTCAATCTACCGCCATATGAATATCATTTATCAATATCTCTAGTACCGTTGCAAATCCCTTCATCCGACGAGTTTAACGCTACTAAAATCGCAGTTGTCCGACGACTAAATCTCCTTCACTCTCCGCTACAATGATCTTTTTGATCAATTTTTGACTATTTTTCGATCTCCTTTTTCAACGAAATTGGCATTTTATAATCTTCTCTTCTTAATTTTCATTTTGGCATATTATTTACAAATTTTAGGCCACTTTACATTTAGCCGGAATCCGGCAACAACAACACTATTTCGGCAAAAAAAATATAATAAATTAAATATAAATGATAAATAATAAATATGATGTATAATAACTTTATTATTTAGAAATTATTAATTAAAACAAATTGATTTATTTTAAATAATAATATATAGAATTAATTTACGTATAGTTAGATTATAGTATACAACTTTATGATTTAAATTATAATAAATAATTCATCATTGAAGTAAAAGTATTAGTTATCAATACTTAGAATTGATTAATTATATATATATATATATGAAATTGATTAACTAATTTAGATTGATTAGCTAATTAATTATTAGATTACTAAATAATTTAAATTAAATAGATAAAGTATTAATTATGTTTAGAGTTCATAAAACTAATTATTTATTTAAAGTTTATAATATTATAATCAGTATAATTAAGTTATTATTATTGTTGTTGTTGTTGTTGTTGTTATCATTATTATTGTTATTATTATCATTCAAGTTTGTTTAACTATACTAATTAAATAAATTTTATTTTGTTAGTTACGGGTCCATTTGTTAATAAGAATAAAAGCAAGCGAAAATTATTATTTCGTACGTCGGCAACATCAACGATAATGATAGTTTGATGAAGGCAAGTATTTCTGAAAATGTTACAAAGCCACCCAATGTAAATAGTAAAAGAAAGAGGTCATTGATTTGAGAGCATTTTGAGTTAAATAATGATGAAAATTCTCAAGAAAAAAAGCTAAATGTAAATATTGTAGTAAATCTCTCATGTCTTTCTACTAGCAACATTAGTTATTTAAGCAATCTTTTATCCAGGTGAAAGAAATATCTATATAATTTAGAAAGTAGTCAAAATACTTTAACTTTTAAGCCCCAACAAAATATAGTAGATGGGGATACTGCTTTTTCACTTGCTTCTTAGAAGTTTAGTTAATGAGAATATAAGAAATATTATTCTAAGATAATCATAATGGATGAGTTGTCATTTATGCATGTGAAACATCTAGGATTTCATAACTTTTATCATGTAATGAAACCATGATTTATAATTTCTTCTCGTCAGACTATAGCTAGAGATTCGGTGGGAAGGGAATCAAGCAGCTAACTTTTTAGCCCGTCTTAGCCGTCTTCAGTCCATGAATTGTAATTTCCTTTCTTTTGATTCTTTGTCTCGTTTACTTAAAGGCATTATAATTTCTGACTCTTTTGATTCCCCCTATATCAGAATTAATAAAATATAATTCTGCCAGGCTCTAATTTAGAGTTTCGGTGGTGGTTGTTTTTTTTAAAAAAAAAAAAGCTAGAGATTCGGTTAGTCGAATCATGAGCACCCCTGCCTATCACACCTCTAATGACCACCGTATGGAGGCACACAATTGTTGCTTCTAAATTTGCATTTTGTAACGAAGATAGGACTTTAGATAAATTTAGAAGTTGTTTTGCCAAGAACTAATATGGAGATTTAAAAATTCAATATGAGTAGTGATATTGTTAAATTATTTTATTATTATTATTATTTAAATTTGAATTCATTTTGAATTATTTTGAAAATATATGTTTATCTTGCTTATTTTTATGGACTTAAATTATTTTATTTGGAATGTGCAATAATTTGATGTTAGATATTGGATATTTTTAAGTTATTTTATTCGGACCTTACTCACCCCTAGTTGTGACAGTTTTAAACCCGTTCAAATCGTCCCGCTCAAAATGGTTTGGTTTGATTTGGTTTATTTTTCTTTGGTATTTTGGTTTGGGCTAATACTCTTCCAAACCGTTCAAATTAGTTTAATTTGAAAATATATTAAAAAATCGTCCAAACCACCTATTACTCATCCCTACTTTTATAAGAGTTCTCTCTAATGGTTAATTTAGGGACTTTTTTAGAATTTATTAACTATTAATTAGTAAAGTAAATAAAATTATTAATTATACAATACAACATGAAGTTAATTCCTCAAAAATTTATTAAATAATAGAATACATATTAATTTATTCACTATTTATAAGAGGATCTGTTAAATATATATTCTAAAAATATAAGTTCTATTTTTTCAAAAAAAAAAAACAAAAAGCTTAGAGGATAAGTGAATTGATTCCTTTTGTTTTATTGATCGTAATTCGATTTTTAAAAATGAACCATAAATGAGAAAAAAATTCTGTAGTCCCAATGGAGATGATTTATCTTGAATTAGATTAAATTGATGATCGCTTAATATGATACGCAAATTTTAAATCTTATTTACGTCTAAAAAAAAGCCTTAATTTACACCATACATTTCACTAACTTTAAATAAACAACGTATTGACTTGCGATATTGATTGACTACCAAAAATAAAATAAAATAAAATAACGTAAGAAAACAAAAGAAAAAGAAAGGAAGATAAGCCAATATATTTATATATATATATATATATAGAATGTTATGATGATAGTAATTAAAACTTTGTGTCCAACTAGCATGTTATTAATTGCTATTATGTCATTCTTTGCATTTAATCTCACACTTCAACGAACTTCTGGCTTAGTTTATATCAAATTGTATTTATTTAATGGGGTCCGAAATGTACTCCGAAAATGTAGTTCTTATTTCAGGTAGGGCCAACGGTATTAATTTTGGCCTTAACCCAAAGGTTGGGTCAGCATATCATATCTATCGTTGGCGGTTGGTGTGGCCATCTTAGCTTATTGCCACTCTCCTCATCTCCCTCTCTGTAGGTATATATCAATTTCATTTAATTCAATATAATTTTTTTATGTAAAAAATATTATAACTATTGTTCATTAATTGTAGGGGTGAATATTAATCGGTTAATTAACTGAGTGTTTGGTTAGTTAATTGAATATCTCAGTTTAATTAACCTATCATATTTTATATGGTCGGTTTGATTAAAAAAATTACGGTATTTTAGTTTTTAGTTCGATTACTGGTCAATCGGTTAACCGTTAGTTAAAAATATGTTTTTTTAAATCATAAAAAATAATTATTTTTTGTCAAAAACATAAATTTATCTATATGTTTTATACATTTAATTTAATATGAAATATTTAGTAAATATTTTTAATAAACATATTAAATATAAATATGATAAAAATTTATATTGATTAGTTTAATTAATTTAAAGTGTATAATTTGATTAAAAGAAGAACTAAACAAATCAATTAAATTCTAATAAAAAAATTAAATAGGTTTATTAACTGAATGAACTGAATACTAAAATTGATTGGTATGATCAATAAAAAGTAGTCAAAAAAGATTGGTTAAGTATTGATTTGATAAGTTAATTAATCCATTGACGAAAATGCCCACCCCTAATTCTTTATTTTGTTTGATTTAAGCCACAATTATATATACATTCCATTTATGTTCTCATTTTAACACACTTTACAAGGTTAAAATATTATTAGAAGATATTATAATGACTTCTAATTTTTAATTCAATTTAGGAAGTCCAAAGTATAAATATATATTTAATATTTAAACATCACATATTTAACGGTTGTTTTGATTTTAAATTTAAATTTGAAATAAACAAATACTTTGAATTTTATTCAATTAAAATTAAAATCATAATTTTTTGTATATATACTTTTATAATTTTATTTTGTTCTAAACTACAATCAAATTAATCTTATTTTTATTTGATTTAAATAAATAAAAAATTGACTAAAAACCAAACTCAACCAACAATATTCTAAATTATATAATTTAGAATATAGTATATATTTTAAAATTTTAAGGGAATTATTACGTATGAAATGAATGAATTTTAAAACTTTTTCTCAAAGTAGATATCATTTACATTTGGACTAAATGGGAAATATAGGGATTTTTATATAATTAATGACATAATCTAATGTCACCATCAAAATCTTCCTCATGCATGCATAGTGTCCACATTGCAGTCTTGTAGACATGGACTATATATCTAACTCATTTTTAAATCCCAACAACTAATCTCTCTTCTCCTGGTCATAACAACCTTAAACGTGCAATTTTTTTTTCTTTTTTTGCGTGTTTGGGGGTGTTATTGAATTTGGTAATTGAATAAAGCTTTTCTCCAACTAAGCAACTAAATTTTTCAAAAAAAAAAAAAGACACATCTTCTCCAATTGATATCTGTTATAACCATTTGAGATTGTGATTTTTTTTAGAAGAACCCCACTTAAATATGGACTTTACTTAATTGGCTTTTCACAAGGTACATGCGGTGCATTTCCTGTTGAAGCATTATTATGAACCTAAGATTCGAACCGGCGATCTTGCTACAATACATCAATTATCTTATCAATTATGGCGATGAATTGTTGGACTAATTCTTTCAAAGTTTAACTTATTTAGTGGTTGATGTCTGTTCCAAATAAGTGTGATTGATGTCCTGCCAAATATAAGTTTCTTGTAAAATAAAAGGTTATGGTACTTTTGTAACTTGTTCAATAACGTATACATATATATCCTATTTTCAGTATATGATGTGCTAACACTACAACAAAATATTTTTTCTAATAATCAATTTATCTATATTTAAAATATAAAAATTTGATATAGATAAAAATTATCAGCAAAATCATAATAAAATTATTTAATAATATTATTATATATAAAAATTTAATAACACCATTAATTTATTATTAATAATACTAACATTTATCAATGTTTGATAAAAAAAAACTTAAAATCCTAACCAGCTTTGCCTTCTTTTTTTTTTTTTTTTCTCTCACCATTTACCTTCTAAGTTTTTTTTCTTGGACCGAGTGGCGGATCCACAGTGGGGCAATGGGGTACTTGCCCCCACTAATTTTTTTTTATTTTTTTATATTTACATGTAAATTTCTTTTGCCCCCATTATTTTTTTCTATCCCTAGTGATTTTTTTATTTTTAAAAATATTTATATGTAATTTTTTTATCCACACTAAAAATAATATTTTATCTAAAATTTTTTACTAATATTAATTAGTACATATATTTTATAAATTGAGTCCAAAGTTAAATATAAATTAAATTTAGTTAAACAAATATATATTAGACTTTGGGCTAAATAATAAAATTTTAGTCCATTATAATATTTTTACTAAATAATTATTAAAAGTACAATAAAATAATTTTTAAATATATTTTATCATAAAATTCTATATGAATCACCATATATCTCACATCTTTATCTTCCTCTCTTCTACCATATTTTTTATTTTATAAAAAATAATCTCTGCATCTTTCAATATTTGTAAAAAAAGTTAAGAACTTCAAGCCTTCAAATTTTTTTTCTTTATAATTTTGTTAGCTAAAGTTGCTATCATTGTGAATCTATAATTGATATTAGTATTAGTTTTTTATTGTTAATTTTTTAGTTTTTATTTTAATTTTTTTAAACATGCCTTAGAAATTATTAGTTAATGTCTTATCTTTATGCTGTTGTTTTTTTTTAATAGCATTGATGATAAAAAAAAATATATGTAATAATATTAAAATATGAAAATTAATAGAGAATAATTGTAATATACTATAAGTGAGAATATTGAAATAGTAATTTTTCTTTATATTAGATTTTTATTAAAATTTATTTTATAATGGCGAATCCTATCGTAAATATAATATTTTAATTTTAGTTTGTGTAATAATTTTTTTATGTTGAAAATAGAAATGTATTATAATTTTGTAGTTATATAAAATATATATTTTTATTGAAATATCCATAAAGTATATAAGAAATAAATTTTTGGATATGAGCTATAGCATTATTCCTTGTCCAAAAATTTATATAAACTACAAATTTCTTTCTTGCTTGCTTCAATGGGTTTGGGAGGAAAGCAACCTTTATTAATTTATTTTTTTTGCAAAGCAAATATATAATTAATTTCTTAACTAAAAAAGAAAAAACAAAACAAATATATAGTCGTACTCTTTATAATTTGGATATTAGAGATTATACAATTATAATTTGGATATTAGAAAATACAATTGAATATTTATCATGTGGAGTGCAAGCCTTGGCCTGAAAACTCAACTTGGGATTTTTCTACTAATACATGATTATTGTTTTTTTTTAATGCAATACATGATTATTGTTATTATATTATTATAATTATTATTAAGGTAGGCTGGTCACTTTTAATGATTAATTATAAAGAAAGGAAAAAAATATGGTAATATAACAACCACATATTTTAGCTTGATTCAATTAATTAACTTAAATATTGATTTAACGATTAAGATCTTCCGGCTGGACTCTTCAAAAAAAAAAAAAGATCTTCCAGCTGGAAATATAATCATAATCATAAGAGGGCGTTTGGTATGAGGGTAAGAGAATTAAAGGTAAGTATTAATCTGGTAACATTTAAGGGAGTAACTATTAAGGGAGTAAAAAATTTTAAGGGAGTAATAATTAATGTTGTTTGTTTATATCTTAGTTATTAACCTATTAACTTTTTTCGTTGTTTGGTAAGGCTGTAACAAAAAAGAATAAAGTAGCTTTTTTTTGTCATTATTTAAATAATAATACTACCCATAAAACTATCATACCAATATTTATTCTGTAATCATAAAAATAAAAAAAAAATTCACTTTATAGAAAATACGGGCAAAAAAGTATTATTAATAATATTCAAAACATAATAATATAACTGTCATTCAGTTAAATTTGACTTAAAATTCAATGATAACAAAAATTATAATCTTCTATATTCTTATTATAATCTTCTGTCGGTCTCTAGTTCATTGATTTGAAAGTGCAATATCATCGATTTTCTGAAACAACAAAAATAAAATTTGGTTAAAATAACTTGAAAACTATAATAATGTCGAAATAATAATAATAAAATAAAATTATAATGAAGTATTATCACCTCTATATATTTCCAAGAACCATTTGTACAAACTCATACTTCTCATCTTCATTCTTCAAAGTGAAAAACATGGTCACATCGTCATTAGACATTTTTCTCATAGCATGTAATATTTCAGATGTGGTCAACTTAGAAACAAGTCCAAGCTCGTCATGCAAATTAGCTCTTTCATTTTTCTCTACAGCTGTAAGAGTTTGCATAAGTTGTGCAACAGACTCATTATTTTTTTCTATAATTTGTTGCATCATTTCCACATATTTTCCTTGTAATTCCTCAACTTGCTTTTTTGATGTCTTCTTTTGTTTTTTGCATGAGTCATTATTTGTTTCCTCAGTAATTGGATCATCAGTAGATAATAAGTTTTGAGTTCCATTACCATGATTTAAATTACTTTCCTTGACTTTATTAGTTGCTTGGTTCACCTCTTGATCTTCTCGATCCGCAGCATTTGCAGCTTTATTTCCTGTAGCTCTATCTCTAGCATAAACTTCTTCAAAATCATCATATAGAGGCCACGGTTTTCTATATAATCCTTTTGCATCTTTGTGACTCTATAAAATTTTAAAAATAAAAAATTTAATTCTACTAATTCAATGTGTAAAATACACAGAAAAAAAAATTTAGAAAGAAGATAAAATATTTACCTTAACCCACTCATCAAATACAACTCGATCTCCTGTAACCATTTTCTTTTCATCATCCCATCCAAAGCCACTACCTTTTTCTTTAATTTCATACAATGCAAAAAATTGCCTTTTAAGATAACTCAATCTAGAATCTATGTTGGATGCTTTTAAACCACAATCAGGGAGTTTTTTACTCATTAATTGTTCTAAATAAAGCAAATGTCCTGGTTTGAAACCACCTTCACTTCTATATTTTCCTTCACGATGCATTTGAATTAAGCAATCTGTCAAACATCTATCCTCTTCTAAAGCCCATGTTCTTCTCATTGATTTTATTTTATTTTGGCTTGCTTGAATTTCTGAATTTTCCATACTATATAAATTGAAAAATTAAGTCATTAAAAACATCAAAATAGTAAATTAAAATATAAAATAAAAAATAGTAATAATATCATGATTACATTCAATTCAAAATAGACAAGTCAAATATAATAATTACATTATCCCATAATTCAATAAAATAAAAGATACCAGTTAAAAAATGCAAATTAAAAATAGCTAATTAGTTCTCCTATTTGCTCTCCAAGTATTAAATATTTCAGTTGCCAAATTATCTCTCCAAGTTGTCCATTCATCGGAGGGTTCTATTGCTCCAATATGTTGTCCTTCGTCAAATGTTTCTCTAAAATGTCTTGCCATTTCCTCATCTAACATGGCCTCCATTGGATCAATTCTCATTTCTCTTCTAATAAGATTATGGAGTAGACAACAAGCCATTATAATATCGGTGTGCTTACTAATGCCATAAAAACAAGTATTCCAAAGAATTTTCCATCGCATTTTTAATAATCCAAAACACCTTTCAATCACATTCCTAGCTGAAGAGTGTTTCATGTTAAAGAACTCTTCTCGATTGGTTGGAATATAACCTTGTCTCCATTCATTCAAATGATAACGTTGGCCTCTATAGGGAGCTAAGAATCCATTTCCATTTGTATAACCCGCATCCACAAGATAGTAATAACCTATAAAATTGAAAGATAATAAGTCTCTATATATGCTACAAACTTGTACTAGAACTAAATGTTTTAACAATCTCACCCTGAGGTATTTTTAATGGATTTTTTCTGGTTATAGCATCCCTTAGTATTCTTCCATCAGCGGCTGACCCTTCCCATCCAGGCAAAACATAAATAAATTGCATGTCCCAAGAGCACACTCCTAAAACATTAGTTGCCAATTCCCCCTTTCTTGTTCGATATCTAGGCTTATCCCTAGGGGGTATTTTAACTTTCATATAAGTTCCATCTAATGCTCCCAAGCAATTCTAATTCAACCAAAATGAAAAGATATTATATCAACTTTGATGAAAGTAATTTTGTTTATGAAAAAATTATTGAGAATAATTTACCTTGAACCACTTTAATCTATTATCTGTGCAATTCTCAGGAATAGGCTCCGGTGCTTTGAGCAAAACTCCATGCAAGCGCAAAACAGCTCTTAAAACAGATCGAAAATGTCTACTAATGGTTTCTTGTGACCTCTTAATTCTACGCTTAATAATCCTATTTTTAATATCATGTGCTAGAATGTTTAAAAAGATAGCAACTCTTTCTTCTAGAAACATATTTTTTGTATCCTTGAGATGTCCAATGGTACGAAGCATATTACATAATGTGTAGAATGTATGTAAGTCCATTCTACATTGCTCAATGCAACATAAATCATCACTAAGAAATTCATGCATATTTTTAAGTGTTTTAGTAATATTCATTTTGTCAACTCTGTTGTTAATAGTCTCAAACTGATTTATATATTCAAGCATAGATATCATGTATCCACACATTTGTAGTAAGATCATTGCTCTAAATCTAAGAAATAAAATCATTAAAAATACGATCTTTCTCTTTCTGGATAAAGGTGTACGAGCCATACTGCAATAAAAAATATAACAAATAAAAAAAAATTAACAAACAGATGAAATGCCAATACAAGTTTTAAACAAAATTAGCAAGTTTCTAAGCCAATAGCGTTCTAAGCCAATAGGAGATAAACCAAAACTAGTACTAAAGAGGAGCAGAAGCATTTGGAGTAAGGAGCAGGGGACCGCTATTCAAATAAAGACACCACATCATTTAAACAAAATGGAAGGAAGTGGCAAAATTATGGGTTAAAGTTTATGAGGAGCAGCATAATGTGGTGGGACGGGTGGAGTAAATAAACAATTCAAGAAAACACCACATAATTAAAACAAACTGTAAGAAAGAAAACACCAAATATTCTTTCATGCATTTTATCAAATACTTTAACAACATGATATCCTCTTTAGCTATTAATACAACACAAAACCAAGAAAGCTTGAAAATAATAAAAACACATATCAGTAGTGGAGATTAACACAAAAAAATCAACTCATTACCAAGATGCATTACTTTTCATAGAATCAAATTCAGTTTCTATAATATTATTTGACAGAAGAAGGATAGCAATAAAAGGAAAACAAAAACCAATAATAAACTCACCTGTTGTTTGATTTTGAAACTGAAGTTAGAGATCAAAGACAACACGATGTAGACGTAGACAAAGAACAACGCAGAGTGCTAGTTCTTTTATTTTCTTTTCGGCCATCTCCAAGTTTTTCTTTTAACCCCTGTTAACCTAGTCTCCCCTAGGTTAACGTTTCACCTTCACAAAGGTGAAAATTTTTAATTGGATTAAAAGTTAAGCTGGTACTAAAAAGGAATCCAAACAAGGGTAAAAGAGGTTAAATTTTGACCGTGTAATACTTAACCCTCTGTTACTCCCATACCAAACGCCCCCTAAGAAGTAACATTTTTTTTTATTTCCAAAAAAAAAAAAGAATCATAAGAGACATCAAATTTTGGCTCAAAAATTAATGCTGGTTACAATGTAGATTCCTTGCTAGTTTTCAAGAAGGAAGGATGCTATCCAAATAATTTTGTCCATATAAGTTATAGAAGATGCATTCGATCAGGGGCGAACACACTCACATAAAAAGGAGACAATTGTCTCTTTCTATTTTGAAATTTATATATAATTATATTATTAAAAATTTTAAAATATTTAATTACTCCCCTTTAAAATTTTAAAATACTTCTCTATCCTGCAACTTCTATAATAAGTTAAAACAATAAATTCAATATAAATTACTCTTCTTTAAATTAATAGATATATTTTTTAAAAAAATTAATCAAAAAGTAATTGACATTCTCTAAAAACAAAAAAGAAGAAAAAGAAGAAAGAAGAAGACAAGGTTAGAATTTTTCTCTTTTTTTTAATATGTTTTAATTAGATTATTAATTCTGTCATTTTTGTTTAATTGAGTGTACGGTGTATGTTTTAATTAGGTTAGAATTTTCAATCTTGCTGAAAAAATGGTGAAAACAAAGAAATATATTTTGTATCCGTTGGTCTATAAATTCATAACTTTAGCTTTAATTTTACCCGTTGTAACTGCTACAGTTGATAGAGCATCTTCTGCTATAAAGATTATCAAGAATCGATTACGCAATAGGATAGGAGATCAATGGATGATTGATTGTTTAATTATATATATTGAGAAAGATTTATTTAATATCATCGACAATGAGACTATCATGTGTTATTATAAAGGAATGAAAATACGTAGAGAGTAATTGTAATTTTTTTTGTTCTTTATATATGAAAGATACTTACGTATTAGTTTATGAATATATAAAAATATTATTATTTATATTATTTTTAATATATATGTAATATTTTTATTTTGCTCTCTTCACTAAAAAGTCTGACTTCGCCCATATATTGAATAGATTCTTTTGTTTTTGTTATTTCGTGAATTCTTTATATGTTAAATTTATTAAATACTTATATATATATGCAAGGACAAAGAACTTTAAAGTAGAAAAGGCTTTACAATATTTTTAACTAAATATACAAATAAATTTGTATTATAGTATACATTTTTAAAATAATCTTATATTCAACTATATATGTCTGGCTAAATTTCAATTTATATAGGAAATTATAAATTAAATAAGTTTGTTTTAAAAAAAATTAATATTTTTTAAAATTTGAATTTAATCTATAAATAAATTTCTTGCTTATATTTAAATTAAAAAATAATTATGATGCTTAAAAAATATTTTCACGCTTGGTATTATTATTTCCATAATACTTAATTTAATTTTAAATAATTAATAAATTAATATTAATAGCAATAATAAATGCAAGAATGAAATTAAATGCAATAAATAAACCGAGCCAACAGAATTCACTGTTTGTTCTTAAGGAATTTTTATTCTCCTCTCGGTACCCAAGGTTAATGGAACAATTCCTCCCAGAATAGAACGATTTAGAACCTTACTGGTGTAGCGGTACTTCAAACGCCGGTAAACAACGAAAGCAAAATAATAGTATAAATCACACGACACTATGAAATTTTTTTTCAAAAGAGAAGACTGAAAAGATATGCAAATTTTTGCAAAGAAAAAATTGTATGGAAAAGTAATGTGTTTAAATCAAATGAGGGCTAGGGGTATTTATAGAGATGAAGGGGGTGCAAATTGAAAGGTTACAATTGTTTATTTTGAACCAATAGATGTAATGGTTCATTTTGAACCGAATGGACGCAATGGTTCATTTTGAACCAAAAGGTACCATTCCAAAAAGTGTCTTTCCAAAAAGTACACTTTCATTTATACCTTTTCTAAAAGAAACATTCTCATTCACACCTTTACATATATATATATATATATATATATACCCCAACAGGTATATCATATATGGCATTGAAATTTATTTATGCAAACATAATATACATAATTTTATAACTCTATTTTAATTTTTTTAGATAATAGTGATAAAAATTAATTCAGTTTATATTCTAAATTAATATTTTTATATTTTAAAAGTCATATAATTCAGTTTATGTTTAATATGACAAAATTGTATAGAAAAACCCTAGTTGTAACAACCTGGATGTCTCAGTCCTCAGCCCGGCAAGTTATCTTGGCATTACCTCCAACTCAACAAGCGATCTTAGGCCTCAGCCCAACAATCCGTTACAGTACTAGACTGCCCTCACGGGCCCTCCAGCAGAAATTTGTTTATTTGGCTCTAAAGAAGTCGCCTTCCCAGATCGAACACCTGACCTCCCACTTAAGAGAGCTAACGAGCGCAATCCAGTACCATTACACTAGCCGCCTCCTTTCTCTCTAAATTCTTATAAATTTTTCTTTTTTCTTAACTTAAAAGTAGGGTTGTCGTCAGTTCATAGACAGATGACTGACGGTAACCCTTTCGTCTTTCTTTCTAATCTATTATTTTTTTTATTTTTGCGTATTTTTATGTGGTTTATTTTTAAATAATTTTTAGATTAATATAGATATGAAATTTAACATATGTGTCTTATTTTTGTGTTTCTTCATTTTTTAGAATAAAATTGAATATTATTTAAGTTTTTATTATGAAGTTTTATCCTTATTTATTTGAAGATTATGTTTCTTTTTCAAATAAATGTTATCTATCATTCTCTAATAGAGATTTGTCATTATCTAATAGAGATTGTTTGACATTCTCTAATGAAGGTGTCATTTTTATATGAAAATAACATATAACAGATAGAATGAATGTCTCGCTGAAAGCCAGACTGCATGTGTCTTAGAATAAAATTGAGTGCTATTTAAATTTTTATTATGAAGTTTTGCAAATTTTTACTTGAATGTGATATATCTTTTTCAAATAAAAGTTATCTATTATTCTCTAATGGAGATTTATCATTCTCCAAATAGAGATTGTTTGTCCTCCTCTAATGAATGTATCCTTTTTTATATGAAAAGTAATAAATAATAGATGAAATGAATATCCTGCTGAAAGTCAGATTGCTTGTGACATGCTACCATTATCTACTGTTTACTTCGAAAAAATTCAAGGATATACAATTTCGGTAATTTCATTAGTTATGCATATTTTATATAATTTAAAATTTTAAAATTTTATTTATATATTACAAATACACTCTTATTAATGATAATATATTTTTCATTAAAAAATAGTCATATAAATCTTTAGTTTAAATAATACTACTACTTAGTTAACTCTACATTACAGTCAAGATATATTAAAAATTTGATTCATATATTTTTTTTTTATTTTTTAGTTCATCCACATATGCAATAAAACTTGACTTTTTATATATATTTTATATTAATTTACTATATGGAATATTTTTAAACTATAAATTAAATAACCAATAATTAAAATCTACTTGCTGAGCTGAGGTACATATTAGATTCATATGTGGACATATCATGGTAATTGCTTACATTATGCTTTTATTTTACTTGGGAAAAACATTCCTGCGAGAAGGCTCTGCTTTAATTTGAAGTTTTAGAACTAATAAAAAAAAATAAAAAAAAATCCCTAGACAATAATTCAAGTACTTTTTTGTCATTTCAACATTCACTTTTTGTTCTTTTGGCGTTTGTTATTTTTTTTTTTCATTTCCTTTTCATTTGTTTTGGTTGTTCTGTTTCAGAGACTTGCAGAGTCTCTCTCTCTCTCTGCAAACACAACAGAGAAGAAGAGTGAGAAAAAGAGGGAAAAAGCACACAAAACAGAGCAAAGTAAAAACACATAGTAAAAACAAACACTCACTGACTACATTAGAAAAACGCGCAATCTCAAACCCTAGTGCTATTCTCCATTTTCCTTCACTTTCATGGAAAATCTTGCACATTTTCGGCAACCAAACATGCTTTCTAAGAGGAGCTGCAATGGTAACGCCAATAAGTCCATTTACCATGACGTGTTTGGTGGCCCGCCGAAGTTCGGAGCCCCGACATTGTCTCCTCGAGTTGATGATTATAAAGAGATTTTCAGTGGGTTTCATGCTTCACGCGCTTCCTCGATTCCTGTGCTCGATCTTCCATTGGTCGACGAAGCGGCTGAGGTTTTCTTTGACGGTAGCTCCGGGTTTGACTACGCTGATGTTTTCGGAGGTTTCAATGGCCATGATTTTGCTGCTGTATCCTATGAGGAGTTGATGATGGAACAATGTAACGGCTGTGGTGATTCCTCTGACGAAGTTTGGTATGATCGTGGAGTTGTGTTTTGTGATTTTTTTTCTTTTCTTTTTTATGTTTTTGTATAGAATACGTATTTACGTTCTTTTTTTTCGTATTAAGTTGTCTTGTTTGTGTTTTAAAGTTTATTTTTTTTTCTAAATTAGTTTGAGTTTTGATTTGGTTTGATTAAAAGGAACGAAGGAATGTTTTAGATTATAGGCAATGGTGGGGGGTTGGGGTGAAGAGGTAATCACGTGTTCAATTGTGGCTTCTGAGGTTTTTAAGGCTGTCTGATCACATTTTCTCGAGGGAAATTACTGATATTTGATGCTTCTACTGCATTTGCTAATATCAGCTGATTGGGGAATTGCAGACTGCTTATATTCTATATATGTATTTTTTAATTTTTTAATTATGTATATATACATTTTGTGTTTTTTATTGTTTCAATATCTTTGGTTTGAATGGGTGATAAACTTTAACTGCAAGTGTTTCGATCTATCACCAACAATCTACTTTAGAATTTGATGGTAGTTTTTGTACTTGCTCACTTGCAGGACTCCAGCAGAAGCTGAAAATCTATCCGAAGTGTCAGATCATTCTGCAAAGGACCATTGCTTATCTAATGAAGACTCATTTGAGTCCATAGATGGGGTTATGGAATTCAATATATCATCTAATAAAGCTGGTCAAGGAAGCAATGAAGATTTGCCAAATGGAATCACACACTTAAAGCAGCTGCATGATGTTTTTGGATATACCTTTGTGGTTGATAAAACCACTTCCTTGCCAAATACAGACAACAAGTATGAACATCTGCCGGAAAGTGATGATCATTTTGGTATTGACTACAGTGGGGAAATGATGAGGGAAACGCATCTCAGGAGAGCCTTTTCACACCCAGCCAATGGTAGTACTGATGGGCTGTTATTTGGAAATGATTTTAAACCTCGCAAGGAGTTTGTTAGAAATGGCTCTCTTCCTAATGAGATGTTTGTAACTGTTTCTGATGTCAGCCTTAGAACTCAGCCCTCTCATTTGCCACCACCTTTTAGACCACCACCTGCATTAGGTGTCAAAAAGGAAGGTTGTGTCAAAGCAAATCCAAATGGTAAAAGTGTTGCCTCTGAAGAGATTGCCGGTGATGATTCTCCTCCTTACTTTGACGTAGAGGTTGATGCAAGTTCGTCAGCTGCCGCCTCTGCTGCTGTTATAAAAGAAGCAATGGAAAAAGCTCAAGCAAAGCTCAAAAGTGCCAAAGAATCGATGGAGAGGAAGAGGGAGGGTTTTCAAACTCGTGCAAAATCAGGCTCAAAGAATGACAGAAAAGACAAGGAAGAAAAAGTGACTAAGATTGTTAATGGGCTTGGTAGCAGAAAAGATGAGAGTGGGCAGGACATTTGCCACAGAGAAGAGAATGGAATGGAATTTTCAATCTTGGAGGGGAAGCAAAAAGTTCAAATGACAAGCGAGCTAATTTCAGATTCATTAGAAGGGAAAAAGCACCTATATGCGGCCAAAAAATCTGCACAGGAGAATCATGGAAGGGAATCCTTGTCATCTCAAGGGTCTGATACAATTGATGGAGCTGGTGAATGGAAAGAAGCTACTCAGTTTTTTGAATTGGTTACAAATAAATCCAGAAAGGCCGTTGATCAGGAAAACAATGAAAACATTTTGGTGCGTGATTCTGATTTTCATGAGCATGGGAAGAAGGAAAAGAAGGTCACTGTGGAAGCACTACAGCAGCTCCAAGAAAATGCAAAGAAAGTAAAAGTAGTTAGAGCAGATCAAGAACTGAAGGAATATGAGAAGAAATTTGAAGTATCAAAGGAAACATTCGAGCGGGACAAAAGCAGTGGGAGATCACAAGTGGCAAACAGACAGAGAGGGCTTCAGAAGAAGGTACAGTTAGCTCAAGAGGTTTCTAGACAAGAAGTGAATGAAAAGAAATTTAGTACTGATTTGAAACCCGTAGAAACTGATGAACAAACTAGAGCTGATGAGTTACAGATACATGAGAACTATGTAGAGGTTCGACAGAAGGAACATAAATTCGTAGCTAGGCAGACTTTGCACAAGGAGAAAGGATCACGGCCGAAAGAGGATATTGGAAGTATGCAAGATTTGAAAATATTTCCTCATGAAAAAGATGATGGTGAAAGGAGACAAAGAAGGGCTTTTGAGCTGGAAGAAAATGAGAAAAAGCTTAATATTACTCTGGAACCAAGAGAAAATGAGAGAAGGCTGAAGAAGGCTCTTGGACAGGAAGAAAAACAGAAGCTGATAAAGACAGTTTGTGAGAAGGAAGAAAATGAGATGCTTATAAGGTCTTATGAAATGGGGGAAAGTGAGAAGAGATTAAGAGGGGCACTTGAGTGGGAAAAAAATGAAAGGAGATTGCATGAAGCTTGTGAGATGGAAGAGAAAGAGAGGAGACTGAAGGAGATGCATGAGAGGGAAGAGAGGCTGAGAAGAAAAAGCAAGGCTGCTGAACAGGAAGAGAATGAGAAGAAACAAAGAGAGTCTCGTAAAAAAGAAGAAAATGAGAAGAGACAAAGGGAAGTTCGCGAAAGAGAAGAAAATGAGAAAAGATTAAAAGAGGTCCTGGAGAAGGAAGAGAATGAGAGGATACTGAAAGAGACTCTTGAGAAGGAAGAGAGCCAGAGGAGGCAAAGAGAGGCTTTTGAACAGGAGGAGAATGTGAAGAGAGAAAGAGAGGCTCATGAAAGAGCAGAAAGTGAGAAGAGGCTAAAAGAGGCTCTTGAGAAGGAAGAGAAAGAGAGGATACTAAAAGTGGATGTTGAGCAAGAAGAGAATGAAAAGAGACTAAAAGAAGCTCATGAAAGAGAAGAAAATGAGAAGAAACAGAGAGAGGCTAGTGAAAAGGAGGAAAGTAAAAAGAGATGCAAAGAAACTTTTGAAAGAGATGAAATTGAGGAAGGAATTAAGGAGGCTCATATAAGAGAAGTTGGAAAGAGACTAGAAGAGGTACATGGGCCACAAGAGAACTGCATGACTTCACGACAGGCTCAGGAAGAAGACCATGAATCAGAAGAAATTGGTGATGCATCCCAGGTTGCATGTAAGAGGGAAGTGACAGAGACAAAACATATGGACACTATTGAGGGTGGAAAGCAAGAGGGTATACACAAGATGGGAGAGGATCATATTTTATCAAATCAGTCGTATAAGCTGGATGATGATAAGAACCCTGGAGCTACTCAATTAACTGGCATGCGAGAATGTGGCAGTGAAAAACTCGAAGCAGCTAAGGAGCTTGATCATGAAGAAACTAGTAAGAGATTTACTGTGCAGAGAAATGGTGAGAAGGGCATAGCATCTGCAATAGCACAAGGGAACTTAGAGCATGAGAAGAGCCGATTCGTCATGGAAAATGTGACTGGCATTGAACAGAAGGCCATTGGGAATGTTAGGAGTACCCTTAGAGTGGACTCAGATGTTGGAAATCAAGGTAAGAAATTTGATCATGAAAGGATTGACAGGGGAAAGAATATTGAGCAAGCGCAATCATCCTTAAATCAGGGAAAAATCAAGGATGATTTCAGGTCTGCTAGAGCAGAGAAAGAATCAGTTGAAATGGGAACGAAAACGGAAGGAGCTCAGCCAGCTGTATTGGAAGTAAAAGGAAGCACTGGCAGAACTTCTCATCAGGTTAATGCAAGTCAGAGCTCTGAGAGAAAAAAGAATTCCTATGAGATCCTTCCATCAGAAGATAGAGAAGCTGAAAGAATGAAGAGAGAAAGAGATCTGGAAATGGAACGCCTTAGAAAGATTGAAGAAGAGAGGGAGAGGGAGAGGGAAAGAGAGAAGGATAGGATGGCTGTCGACAGATCAATACTTGAAACTCGTGAAAAGGCTTATGCTGAGGCTCGTGAGAGGGCAGAGCGGGCTGCTGTGGAGAGAGTAACTGCTGAAGCTCGACAAAGAGCACTGAATGAGGCTCGTGAAAGATTAGAGAAGGCATGTGCAGAGGCTAGGGAAAAGTCCTTTCCTGATAAGGCATCTACAGAGGCCAGACTGAGGGCAGAGCGTGCCGCTGTAGAGAGAGCAACTGCAGAGGCACGAGAGCGTGCATTTGAGAAGGCAATGGCTGAAAGAGCTACTTTTGAGGCAAGAGAACAAGTAGAAAGATCTATTTCAGATAAATTCTCTGTGTCTTCCAGGAATGGTGGAATGAGACCAAGCTTTTCACCCGCTGTGAGTATACCCTTAATTGCATTTTTTTTTGGTAAATCAAGTGCATAATAGCAGATCTTTACTGAATGTCAAATGGCAGGATCTACAAGACATGCAATCCCAAGGCATCGGCTCATTTAGCAATTCAAGATATCAATATTCCTCAGTTTATGGTGGTACGTAATTTACTAAGATCATGTTTCAAGCTTTTATGGACTGGAATTTTTTTTTTCAGAACTTCTTTTGTGACTTCTAAATTTCTTTTTTCTTTTCCTTAATGCTGCTATACGATGTATCCTTACACAAGCAGATCCCTGTTATGCAGAAACATTTGAAGGAGTTGAAGGTGAATCAGCTCAGAGGTGTAAAGCTAGATTAGAGAGACATCGAAGAACAGCTGAACGTGTGGTATGATTGTTCTTTCCTTGATAGACTAGTGAATATTTATATGCATATGTAGTACAAGTCAAGTTCAATTCTAATCTTTTGCCCTTGCAGGCAAAAGCGCTGGCAGAGAAAAATATGCGAGATCTTCTAGCTTTAAGAGAGCAAGCAGAAAGAAATGTAAATTAATTTGCATATAAATTTCATGCACTCCTTTATAATAAATAGCATTTTCCATTTACTGTTCGAATCAAATTTTGTTTGCAGAGATTAGCAGAAGCTCTGGATGCTGATGTCAAGAGGTGGTCGAGCGGGAAAGAAAGGAACTTGCGTGCATTGCTTTCAACTTTGCAATATGTATGTTGCATTTTACTTGTAGCATTTTCAGCATCTATGTTTTACTGTACAGTGACTATGAAGTAAATGTATGTGACAAAAAAAAAGAAGCATGTATGGCTGTGTCCTGCAATTGGACAAAATATGAATTGCGTGCTTTGATAGAAAACTTCAAATGAAATTGGAAAAAAGTGTGCACCTTGTGTTGTCAATTTCTCTTGATAAGGAATGACTTGTGAAGATGCAATATGAGTGTCGATAGCTGGATTGAATTGATGTCTATGAACTAGAGAACCGGAGGGGCTGTTTAATTCATAGATTAGTATTTGAGCATTGAACTTTTCACTCTTGTTTGCTGCTTTCCCAATGGCCACTTCGTAAAATTTCCTGATCAGCTTGTACTGTTGTTTAGGTCCAGTTATAATTATAATAAACATCCGCATCTTCTGTCTTCACTTTTCATGATTATCAGTTTCATATTGCTCAAGCATATTCTTTTGTTGGCAGATACTTGGGCCTGATAGTGGTTGGCAGCCAATTCCGCTAACAGAAGTTATAACTGCAGCTGCTGTAAAGAAAGCTTACAGAAAAGCTACACTGTGTGTTCATCCTGACAAATTACAGCAACGTGGTGCAAGTATTCAGCAGAAGTACATCTGCGAAAAGGTTTTTGATCTTCTGAAGGTGTGTCATTGGCATACTATTTCCTTTCAACTCGAGTTATTGGTAATTTTCATGCAAATATAATTGAGAAAGCATATGGCTTGCAGTTTCCCTCTAAGACAAATAATATCCTCTCCAAGACAAGGCGGTCTTGTATGAAATAGTGGTACTATATGTAGCCTGGTTTGGCAGGGGAAAAGTCTTGGTAATAAAGTCTCCAATTTGTCAACCCTAGTTTGTATCTTTAATCTATTTCTTTTGGTGCAATGGAAATCTTTGAAGGGGTAGGATGCTGCCAGGGTCTTGCACCACGAGGTAGGCACAGCACCTGATGGTGGACTGCTAGCCCAATAGTTTTGCCTTCAAATCTTTAGGTCATGCTTTACTTGTCATCATTTTTGGATGATTTTAACTTTTTAATTTATAACCGCGTCCATCATCTTGTGCTACTATAAGGACTGATTTAGTTTATAACCACCCAAAGATTTGGTGCATTCTACGTGATCTTAATTTATAATCCCTTGAATTGCTTGAGCTATAAGGACAGCGCGTCTTTGCCAATTACATTTAAGAAGATTAAACATTCACCTATAGCCGATAGGTATTATTATCAAGTCACTTGGTGTTGGATATTTACAAGTGGAAGTATACATTTTGTCTGATGCATAATTTTTCTCATAGAACAAAGCGAGAAATGGTTTGATCCTTGCTGCGACATAGTTATGTTATCACATAGTATTTTTATGGGTGATTGATTTGCAGGAAGCCTGGAATAGATTCAACTCGGAGGAGCGGTAGAGTATTTTGCGCAATTGATATCTACAGTTAGATCACCAATTCTGTAAATCGAAAGTAAATATCTTTTTTATATGCATTTTATTTCTTATATAATTTATCAATGTAATTTTATGCACAATGAAATAGGAATTAGACATTACTCAAGGAAAATGTCCTTGTTTCAGTTCCCCACATGATCGCCACTTTCTTTTTTAATTATCCTTTTCATACAAAAAACAGGACTGATTAGATCATTCTGTAAATCCAAAGTAAATATGTTCTTTATATGCATTTAATTTCTCATACAGTTTGTCAATGTAATTTTATGCAGAATGAAATAGGAATTATACATATTATTCGAGGGAAATGTATAGTTTCAGTTCCGTATATGATTGCTTCTTTCTTTCTTTTTTAATAAACTTTTTCATACAAAAATAAAAGGGCCCAGAAAATCCAAAACGTATTGGACTCCCGCCTCGTTATTGTAGGGGTTTGATTTTCTTTCTTGACGTTTCATGATTCTAGAGTTTTTCTTACGGCTTTTAACAAAAATATAATAAAAATTAAAAATAATTTTAAATATATTATATTTATAAAATATTTATTAAAATATCAGAATTTATAAAATATTAAATTTTTGTTAGTTTACGTAAAGTTTATAATTAGTTTATAAATTTTATACATAATTAGTTTATAATGAGTTTATAAATTTTATACAGTTTATAATAAAATAATTAAAATATTTTTAATAAAAAAATAAAATTTAAAAAATATGACGGAGAGTATTATTATTTTTTAATGAAGTTAATAATGGTATTATATATTTTTTGGTATCCTGCTATGCTTAAAATTGTAGAAAAAGAAAATAGGGAACTAAAAACCAAAAAACACACGGATATAAATCAAGTAGTCCAAGTCCATCCGTGCATAAAACCTTAAAGTGCTGCCACCAGTGACCAGTCCACCGCGGCAGCCAATACCACTATCCCTGTTCCTGCTGTAGAAACCAGCCATTATTCTTTTACAAATCCCAATTTCTTTCAAAATAAAAAGAAAATGCTCCATTAACTTAACTCCACGAATTTCCTGCATCCCATTCCTACTAATTTCCCATTTCAATTAGAATATTCAATTGAAATCATCATTATATTATATAATTTTTTTATCATTTTTTTTCAAATTATAATATTTTTATTTTTTAAAATAAAATGAATCTAATTTTTTTTTCTTTTAACAAAATTAAATCAATTTTTGGATCTTCAACATAAAATACAAAGAATTGATTTTTTTTCCATCTTTCTTTTTATATTATAATATCTTTGATTTTTTACATAACAAAATTGATTTTTCTTTTTATAATAAAATTAAACCATTTTTATTTTCAAAATAAAATATAAATATCAAATTTTTAAATAAATAAAATGTCTTTTTTAATTTTTCCTTAACAAAATTAAACAAATATTTTAGATTTTAAAAACAAAATATAATCAATTTGATTTTTTACCTTTTTTCTAATTATAATATCTCTAATTTTTAAATAAAAAATTAATTTTCCTTTTTTTAACAAATTAAACTAATTTTTTGTTTTTAAAATAAAATATAATCAATTTGATCTTTTTAGCCTTTTTTTATGACTATAATATCTCTGATTAAATAAAAAGGTTTAATGTTTTCTTTTCTTTCGTGACAAAATTAAACAAATTTTTTAGATTTTTAAAAATAAAATATACATAATTTCTTATTTTTTGGCCATCTTTTTTTAACTATAATATCTTTGAAATTTTTAAATAAAATAAAAGTAATTTTTTTGATTTTTTTAATAAAATAAAATAAACTAATCTAAACTTTTCAGCTTTTTTAGAAATCAAAGTATAATTAAAATAAAAAAGAAAATTATAAAAAGTAACCACTTTTATTTTTCAAGAAAAAAGATATTTTTATTGTTTAACCAATAATTAATTTTTCATATTTTAGTAGAAGGAAAGTAAATTAACCAAAATATTTTCTGTTATAAGCTTGAGTGATTTTATATTGCAAATTAAAAGTTAGGAAAGATAATTACACTGAGAGTTAGCCTAACAATAAATGCTTTTTTTTTTCTGGATAATAGACCAGAGCTGATTCCTCCCTTTCCTAATGCAATGTAATATTCAAAAAAGTTAAGAGATTATAGTGTCAAAAACACTAAAATTTGAGGATGCAATTTATTTTTTTTTAAAAAAACACCAAAATATAATAAAGTGAGACTTAGGATTGACACTAGGATAGAAAATTTTTATTACCTGCGGGAATTTGCCCGGAGCGAGATTTTTCCATATCTTTTCCCATGAAAACATGGGCAAGGATAGGGATAGAGAGAGTTTAGGGGACCATATATATTTTAAAAAATATATTTTAATTATTTAAATATATGAAATAAATTTAATTTTTTGTATTTTATCTTATTATATTTTTTAAATTTTATTATAAATATTATTGGATTGTTATCTATTAAGTATACAATTATTATAGATTATTAATTTTTTATATGATTAGATTAAATTTTAATTTAAAAATAATAAAAATATATAAATGTTTCACTAAAATCCCTACGAAGACATGGTTGGAGGCTAGGGGTGGACAAAAAAATCGTAAAAATCAAACCGACCGAGAAATCGACTGAAAAATTGGTTAACCTACTGGTCGGTTCGGTTTTCGGTTTTAAATTACATCAAACCGAAAATCTTCTATTGGCCAGCGGTTTTATTGCTCAGAAAACCGAACCGACCGAAAATCGATCGAATTTTTTTGGTCTAAACTAAAACCGCTGGTTTATAATGAAACTAACAGAATTTTTTTTGTCTAAACCGAAGCCGACGGAATTTTTTTTGTCTAAATCAATTTTTTCGGTCTAAACCGAAACCGACCAAATTTTTTCAGTTCGATTTTTACTCGGTTTCTACTACTGGTCGGTTCGGTTTCGGTTACTAATATATTTGCTCGATTTTTATTCAATTTTTACAGTTCAGTTCGATTCGGCCAACCGAGCTGAAAATGTCCACCCCTATTCGAGGCAAATCTGCCTCATTTGTGTGGTAGGGAACGGTGTGAGGATTCCTCACCAAAATGAAAATGGAGATGGGATTGTTCCCTTGCCCCTTCCCCACCCCGTGTTGCCATTCTAGTGAGACATATGATGGTGCTGTCCATCGTAATATGACCGCGATAAAAAATAGGAAATTATATAGGTTATGAAATTTTGTTTTTAAATTTTCAGTTTTACGGTAGCGTGGCTTTGTTTTTCATTTTTTTTTTGGAAGTTATTGAGTTTTTTTTTTCAAATTTACAGTGTGCCTTTTTTTAGTTATTTCTTTTTTTTCTTTTTTTTATGCTGTTTGTTTTTATTTATGAATAATTTTATTACTCTCATATTCACAATATATACACAAAACACACAAACATATACACACATATACACAACATATATACAAACAAACACATACATATATATAAATATATAAAATATATATTTTTTAATTTAACATATTCAGAACGCATATATATCATACACACAATACATATAAATATATACATAATATATACATATCATATATACAGTATCAACACAATATTACTATTACTATAATTTTTATGTTTCTTATAAAACACTAAAACAGACCTCCAAAGATTCTTACTGATTTTACCTGCTTTTGGCATGTAAAAATTTGTACAAAATTGCTAATGGGTGTTATTGATATTACCATATAAAGCAATGCATTGAAAATATTAAAATATTTTTATATAGTTTACTTTTTTTATATACATTTTATGAGTATTATTTCTAACTTAAAATTAAAATTTCAAATTTTATCTTTATAAAAAATTAATATATTTTATATGTTAAAAATATAATTTAAAATATTAAAATTTATAATTTTATGGGAATATAATTATCTAATAGTAAAGTTTAAAAAAATAAAAATTAAAGTAAGTGTTGTTTGAATGTAAAAAAAAATTTATTATTTGAATTGAAGAATGATATATTTTTGTAAAAAAAAATATTATTTGAAAATTTTGTTGAAGATATAGTATTTTTGAAATTGAATTTTTGTTTTCCAAGACAGTTATGCAAAAATCCCAGACAAAAATCATTATTTAAGAATTTTCTATTACAAATTAAAAATGTGGATCACAGCTTGAGGAGCGCTAATTGAAATATAAGGAATGTTTGATAATTTACTCTAAATTTTAGTTGCCCGATGGTCCAACTAATCGGTTATTCTTATGCACATTATATTTTATTTTTAGCATTGAAAGGAGAATTCGGACGTTATATTTTATTTTTTGACCAAAAGATTTGAGATGGTATTTGCTCCATGGCTAAATGCAGTTATTCTGCCACTTTATTATGTTACTATATTGTTTAGATAGAGTAATTACAAAATTTTGTAAGAGTAATATTTCAATTTGAAGAGTTCAAGATTGCTCCCAAAATTGACTGGCCTTGAAATTAAAAATAGTAATCACAAAATATGTTCGCTTCTCATCGTTCTATTCTCAACTTCACCGCCAGATTATTACATATAAGCGGCAATTTAAAAGCAGCAAAACTTCATAACTGTTATGTCGACATCTACCACCTGTTCGATGAATTTCCTCAAAGAGAGCTCTACTCTCTCAATTCCCAACTCGCCTCATTTTCTCGCAATGGCAACTTTCTGGGAACATGGGCTCTCTTTTGCCGCATGCATTTTGCTTGTCCTGAGTTTGATGCTTACACTTTCACTCCAGTTCTTAGTGCTTGCTCTGTTTTGCCTCATCCAGAACGTGGGAAACAAGTTCATGGTTTAATGATCAAAATTGGCACTGATTTAGGAACTGTAACTAAAACTGCTCTTATTGATATGTATTCCAAATATGGGTTTTTAGATGACTCGTATAAGGCCTTTGAAGAAGTGGAATTCCCAGATGTTGTGACATGGAATTCTTTGCTTTCTTGCTTTTTAAGGCATGGTCTTGCTAAGGAAGCACTTGGAGTTTTTGGAGCAATGAGGAGGGAAGGAGTGAAATTTAGTGAGTTCACACTGTGTTCTGTGCTCAAGGCTTGCACCTTTATCGAGGCTTTTCAACAAGGTAAGCAGGTTCATGGATTGGTGGTTGTGATGGGTCGTGATTTGGTTGTTTTGGGTACTGCTCTTATTGATTTTTACTCTAGCGTTGGGCATATTGGTGAAGCAATGAAAATCTTGCTTAATTTAACTGGGAGAAAGGATGATGTGATGTGTAATTCTTTGATTGCTGGGTGTATTCAGAATAGGCGATATAAAGAGGCATTTTCGATAATGAGTATCATGAAACCAAATGTTGTTGCACTTACCAGTGCTCTCGCAGCTTGCTCTGAGAATTCAGATTTATGGATTGGGATGCAGATCCATTGTGTGGCAATACGTTTTGGGTTTACTTCAGATACTCAATTATCCAACAAATTGATAGACACATACGCAAAATGTGGCAAAATTTTGAATGCTAAGACATTGTTTGATGGGATTTGTCATAAAGATGTAATTTCTTGGACTAGCATGATTGATGCTTATGGAAGGCATGGGCATGGGCATGAAGCTTTGGAGCTATTCAACAAGATGGGACAAGAAGGAACTATAATCTCACCTAATTCCGTGACTTTTCTTACTGTTTTATCTGCATGTGGGCATTCGGGATTGGTGGAAGAAGGCCGAGAACTTTTCAATTTGGTGAGGAAGAAATATGGTTTGGAACCACGTGTGGAACATTATTCTTGCTTAATGGATATCTTAGGACGTGCTGGCCGAATAGAAGATATATGGTGCCTTCTTCATGATATGGATAAAAATGGAACTAGGCCTACAGCTGCAATATGGGCATCACTGTTGAATGTTTCCAGTCTTAATATGGATGTTCCTATGGGTGAGTTTGCTGCAAAGCAGCTCCTAGAAATAGAAACTAATAATCCTGGAAATTATGTGACCATTTCAAATTTCAATGCGTCAATTGGAAGGTGGGATTTGGTAGACAGCTTAAGAAGACGTATGAGGGACAATGTGCTGATTAAGGAGGCAGGAAGTAGCTGGGTTACTGTTGCACATTGATACAATCTTGGCTGCAAAATTGAAATTTAAGGAGGGGTGTCCCAACTTATGCATTTCTTGTGGGCTGAATCATGTACGAGGCAACAAAGGAAAAGAACTGTGAGGTAGAGAGGTAGTTGAATTGGAAGAGAATGAAAGAATACAAAGAGAAGTTTGTCAAGATGAGAGGTTGTTGAATGGGAAGAGAATGAAAGAAGACAAAGAGAAGTTTGTCAAAAGGAGAGATTAAGAAGAGATTGATAGAGTCTTTACAAGGAAGAGAATCAAAGGAGACTGAAAGTGAGACAGTCTCCAACAGTATTTTAATCGATTGGCAGCATTTGCGCTATCTGCACTCTAGAAGAGATAGAAAGAGGCTCTGAAGAAGGATGATAATCAGACTGAATGACACAATCTCCAACTATATTTTAATGGATTTTAAATGGCAGCATCGACACTATCTACAATCTCACTGAAGGTACAGAGGATCATTACAGTTGTTCAAGATGTAGATATTCCTCTGCTTGTAAAGGTAGGTGGTTTATTAAGAATCAGCCTTGTATTCTATGGACTGGATATCTTTTTTCCTTAACTTTCCTTTACCTTATGCAAATATTGGTCCTTTTTTTTTCCTTATTTCTTATAAACCATTTGCTCCTTATGCAAGAAAACTGTTCTTACTATGAAGATAGATCTTGAAGGAGCTGAAGGTCAATCAGCTTAGAGTTGTGAAGTTAAATTAGAGAGGCACTGAAGAAAAGCTCAATGTGCGATGTGATTTTCATTCCTTTATGGAATGCTGATTATAATTTTTATTTTTTATATCAAGGACACTAAAACTAACATGTTGGCCTTATTGCTGGCAGAAACCCCCAGCAGAGATAAACATGCACAATCTTCTTGTTCAAAGAAAAGTAGAGAGAAATGTAATTATCTCTCAAAGAAATGTATCAAACTCTTTCTCTCCTTTGATTTGAATATCTTTCACTTCTTGATTCAACTTTTATTTGTAGAGATTAGCCAAAACTCTGGATAATAATGTCAAGAGATGATCAAACGCAAAATAAGGACACTTGCTTTCATTGCTTTCAACTTTGCCATATTTATACTGCATTTTCTTTGGCATGAATGTTTTTTCTGTTTTTCTTGTAGTACAACAATGATGTAAATACATTTTTAAAAATTAAAGGTTTTATTGCTTCACCCTGCACCTGGAAAAAATACGAAGTTCACTTTGAATGTAAATTTTGATTAAAATTGGAAGAAGTGTGTGGCTCTTGTGTTGAGAATGCCCCGGGATGGAGTATGGCATATGATGTGCAATTGTAGCTGTGATAGTTGAATTAAATTCTGTGCGTTATGAATCCCAAGGTTGGATTTCAATGGTTAATGGTCCCTTTTGTTTGCTGATTTCCCATGATAAACTTCTATTGTTACTCAAGTCTAGTTAAAAGATAATAAATATCTGCTATCTTCAGTCTCTGTTTTCTTGATTCTTGACACCATGACAAACCTATTCTTATGTTGGCAGATACTTGGGCCTCATAGTAACTGGCAGCCGGTTCCACTTACAGAAATTAAACTGGAGTTGCGTTAAGTAAATTACAACAATCTTGTGAAAGAACTTAGTGTTGGAATTCAAGTTTGAGAGGAATCTCACATATGAAATAGATGAATTTAATGAGACATATATAAGTGAAAAAGACTCATAAATCAATAGCCTTTTGATTTTAGATTAGAGTGTAGTGTTAAGTCCATGAGTATGTTCTCTCACTAGGCCTATGAAAATCACCCAAGTGGACTTCTTGAAATTAAAAAGTAGTATCATAGCCAATTATTCGATAGGAAGGAGTATGGAAATAGTGGTCTAGATATATCTAAAATTTGAATGATATTGTAATGAAGTAACACCAGGGTCCGCGTAGGCAGAGGGGGATTCTATGGCTTGAGAAAAGCATTGATATAATGAGTATTGTCGAAATGAGTATGATAAAATTGATACGTGGACATATTAGAGTAGATAGAATTTGCAATGAGTATAGTAGAGAAAAGAAAGTGTAGCTTCTATGGAGAATAAAATAATGAAATACAAATTGAGGTGGTATGGCCTAAACTATCATGGTGAAAAGTAATTAAAAATGATCTTATGGTTCCAAATCTTTTTGAAAATATACTCCATAATCATTTATAATAAAAACCAAATGTTCTATAGTTGACTTAGATTTAATTGAGTTGAAGACTAGGAGATGTTACAAAGGATAAGAACTATAAAAACTATTCTCATTTCTTATTAATTCTTGACCAATCAGCAGTCTATTACTTATGCTTGAGGATTTTTATGTTATGATTTTGTGATTTAGGAATTCTCATTATATCATATTTCTTCTCTGTTTTTTCTCTTTAATCTTGCATCAATTTCTGTTAGCATGTAATTTAAGATTTCATTTCTTTTCCAGAAAATGATCTTTTGACGGAATATTTAAGCGTCTAGAAAGCATAGGAAAGTTGCTCAACATATTTTGCCGATAATGAACTTTTTTCACAAAGTGTTGACTGAATAAGCCATTTTGGTTGAAACTTAACAAATTCATAAATTTGACGGAACCTTAGAGAACATAATACACGCACATATTCAACAATCTCCAAATCACTGCTGACTATAATAAACACATGGCTGCCTATTTTATGTAGCATAAGTAATATGCGGTGCATTATGATTAATAAACCGAAGATCATATAAACTATAACTTGGGTCCAAATCATGTCTTGCTCAAAAGAAATCAGAAATCTGTTTTTCTCGCCTCACCTTCTAAATTTCTAATCAAAAGAAGGTGAATATTTGTTGGAGGGTCTCCAACAATTCATCACTTTTTAATTAAAAAAAAAAGAAAGGAGAAAGAAAAGAAGTCAATTAAATTGGCCGCGGCTATTGCAAATTTGTTTGGATATAGCTTGCAGCCGCGTTCCTTCTCCCTTCACTTCTATATGTAATAATTTGGAAAAAAAATATTTTAGAGATATTAGTGTGTGTTATATATTTAGCTTATTTTGAGAGAGAAAAAATTATTTATGTGAGATAATATTTTTGTGAGTGACAAAATAGTAATATTTTATTTTGGGCATTTGAAAAACACTTACCACTGTTTTGAGTTTATTCTAATTGTGAGTGTTGTACTTCTAGAATATTTTTTTAAAAAAATATCTTTCTTATAATCCTACTATTTATTAATGGAAGATATTATTCAGAATTTGTCATGTGGATATAGCCTAAATTAAAAGGTGAACCATATTAAATATTGATGTCTCATATTTTTTTACTAATTATTTTCATTTTGCTCATATATAATTTATTTATTTTTAATTCGCCTTGAGTTGGCTAATCCTTTTGCGCCGCAAATTTTTAGAATTTATTTTTTATTATTTCCCAACAACTGGCATCAAAGCTGGGTTAATTATTGTCTATGCAAATTTAAAATATAAGAGTCAAATAGTATATTTAAATCGATTTCTTTAAATTATTTTATTTGAAAGCCTATAATAGATAATCTTATGATTTGCAAGAATCTTTATGATACTATTGAAGATGAAACGAGTAAACCAACAAATAAGTCCGAAAAGGATTGAGAGAAAATGAATAGAAAAAATATGGGTACATTTAGGCGATGGATAAATAATAGTGTTTATCATCATGTGGCTCAGAATTACAATGTTAAGGCCTTATGAAAGAAACTTGACAACTTGTATGAAAAAAAAATTCCCACAAAATAAGATTTTTCTTAGAAAATTTATCCATATGAGATTTAAAGATGAAAGCAATATGATTGAATACTCGAGCGATTTTAAATATATTATAAATCGCCTAACCAATCTATAAGTTGTATTGTTTGATAAATTGCAGGCTTGTTTCCATCTTGGTACTTTGTCTAATAGTAGAGAGACTTTGGCAGTTGCTTTGAATAATTCAGCTCCTGAAGGCAAACTGTCTATGGATACAATTTATAAAAGTTTATCAAATGAAAAAACCGAAAGAAAAGATTAATGTTATTCTACTCACTCAGAAGCACTAGTTATCGAAAAACGTGGTAGAAGCAGAACTATACAGTCTCAAAATATAGACAAACGATCAAATAACAGTGACAAGTTAAAGGGGTAGATCCAAATCAAGAAAATATATCACTTGCTATCACTATGACAAGTTAAGACATGTGAAAAGATTTTGTAGGTAGTTAAAAAAGGGGCAAGAAGAAAAGAAAGAAGACAAATATACAACTTTAATTGCACTTAATAGTGATTTTGTCATTTTCACTGGGGACAATTTTTTACATCTTGATGGCCATAAAATTTCTTGAATGGTTGATTTTGGAGCTTCATATCACATGTCTACTAAACATGAATTTTTCACATCATATACCAGTAGCAATTTTGGCTATGTCAGAATGGAGAATGAAACTCCAACTAAGGTTATTAGTATAGATAAGTTATGCTTGAGTATCAATACCAGGTGCAAGTTGTGGCTTAATATTGTCTGACATGTTCTTAAAATGGGGCTCAATCTTATTTCCTCTGGCACTTTTACTGATGAGGGTTGCATTAGTTCCTTTGGTACAAAAAACTACAAAATTACCAAAGGCAATCTTATATTGGCTAAAAGAAGTAGACAAGACACTTTATACTTGTGCAAGATAAAACATTCAAAGGAGAGGTGAATACAGTGATAAATACTTTATCAAAGTTATGGCGTAAAAGGCTTAGTTACCTAAGTGAGAAAAGAATTGGTGTTCTCACTAAGAAGAAATTTCTACCGTTAATACGTATACATCTAGAATTTTGCACTAATTGTTTGGTTAGAAGACAACATAAAGTTGCATTTCAGAGATCTTACCCTTGTAGGAGATCAAATATTCTTTATTTAGCTCACACTGATGTTTGTTTTATGAGTAATAAAACTCTTGGTGGTGCTTTGTATTTTGTGACCTTTATTGATGATCACTCTAGAAAACTGCGGGCTTTTGCTTTGAAATCTAAAAATTAGTTGTTGGATGTGTTCAAATATTTTCATGTTATTGTTGAAAGAGAAATAAGAAGACAATTGAAATGTGTTTGTGCATGGTAAAGAATATAGAGGTCCATTTGAGACATATTGCAAGGAGCATGGCATTTGCTTGGAGATGACTATTCCAAAGACACCTCAACAGAATGGTGTTGCTGAAAGAATGAAAAAAATCATTATGAAGAGGATTTGGTGTATACTCTCTCATGTTAAACTTCCCTAGTCCTTTTAGGGTAAAGCAATAAAAACTACAGTCGACTTGATTAACCTTTCCCCCTCAGTTCCTTTTAATGAAGACATTCCAGAAAGAGGGTGGAGGGGAAAAGATTTTTCATATGATCATTTACAAGTTTTTGGATGTAGAGCATTTATTTAGATAACAAAAGAATAGAGATCCAAGCTTAAATCCAAGGCTAAAGAATGTATCTTGCTGGGTTATGCAAAGAGTTTTGTTATAGGCTTTGGGATCCTGTTAATAAGAAAGTCATCAGAAGTAGAAATGTGGTGATCTTTGAAGATTAAACCATTGAAGATCTTGAGAAGCCTAAATTAGTTAAAGAAAAGGTTCTATACCTCACATCAGAGTCATCTAGTTCTGAGCAAAGTGATACAGATGAAAAAGATGTTAACAATGATGGTGAACCTATTTTCACTGCTGATGAAACTAATAAGGCTATTAATGATCATGATGTTCAGCCTCCTCTTGCACCACCAGTTGAAGTTTAATTAAGAAGATCCATCATAAACAAAGTGTCCTCCAAAAAAATAATATCCTTACGAGTATGTGATGCTTACTGTTGGGGGAGAGCCTAAAAGCTATGAAGAGGCTATGGCATGCGATCAGAAAAATGAGTGGTCGAATGCTATGCAAGATGAGATGAACTCATTGCATGAGAACCACACTTATGAATTGGTAAAGTTGCCTAAAGGAAAGAGAGCATTGAAGAATAAATGAGTTTTCAGAGTGAAGACTAAAAATAACACTTCACAACCAAGGTACAAGACTAGGTTGATTATGAAGGGTTTTGGGCAAAAGAAAGGACTTGACTTTGAAGAAATTTTCTCACTTGTGGTCAAGATGTCTTCCATCAGAGTTATTCTTGGTTTAACTACTAGCTTGAATTTGGAGATAGAATAACTTGATGTGAAGATTGCTTTCCTCCATGTTGACTTGGAGGAGAAAATTAATATGGAGCAACCAAATAGATTTAAAGCTAAAGAAAAAAAGAATCTTATTTGCAGGTTGAAGAAAAGCTTATATAGACTTAAGCAAGAACTAATACAGTGGTACAAGAAATTTGATTATTTTAAAATAGATCATAGATATGCAAAGACAACTGTTGACCACTATGTGTTTATAAAGAAGTTTCAAGATGGTGATTTTATTATTATATTTCTTTATGTGGATGATATATTTATAGTTGGCCATGATGCTAAGAATATAAGTTCTTTGAAGAAAAGAGCTTAGCAAGTTCTTTGCAATGAAGGATATGGGATCTGCCAAGCAAATTCTTGAGATGAAGATCACTCGAAATAGGAAGAGAAGACAATTATAGCAATCTCAGAAAAATACATTGAAAAAGTTCTTGACAGGTTCAACTTGAGTAAGGCAAAACCAATTTGCTCTCTATTTGCAGGTCATTTCAAGTTGAGTTTCAAACAATGTCCTTCAAGTGAGAATGACAAAGAAAAAATGAAGAAAGTGCCTTATACTTCTCAATTTGATAGCTTGATGTATGTTATAATTTATAAAAAATCGGATATTACTCATGCTATTGGAGTTGTAAGCAGATTCCTTTCTAATCTTGGAAAAGAACATTGGCTAGTAGTGAAATGAATACTTAGGTATCTTAGAGGCACCTTCAAAATTTGTTTGTGCTTTGGTGATGGAAAACCTATGTTTGATGGGTACACAAATGCAGATATGACTGGTGATATTGACTCTAGAAAAATTACTTCTGGATACTTGATTACATTTACAGGGGAGTATTTTTTGGCAATTAAAGTTATAAAAATGCATTGCTTTGTCCACCACTAAGGTTAAATATATTGTAATTACTGAAGCAAGCAAAAAGCTACTATAGATGAAGAATTTTCTGCAAGAGTTAAACTTTGAACAAGAGAAGTTTGTATTGTATTGTGATATTCAAAGCGTCATTCATCTCATTAAAAACTCTACTTTTCACTTATAATCAAAATATATTAATGTGAAATATTATTATATTCGATATGTACTGGAGATGAAGCAGTTTCAGCTTAAAAAGATTCACATAAATAATAATGGCTTTGATATGATGACTAAAACTCTACCCATGGAGAAGCTAGTTACTTGTATAAAGATTACTGATATAGAAGTCCCACCTATTTGAGTGCGAGGGGAAAATTTGTTGAAGGGTTCTACTCAAGTGATGGGATCCACCACTTTTAATTAAAAAAAAAGAAAAGAAAAAGAAAAGAAGTCAATTAAATTGGCTACCACCAAAGAAATTTGCATTTGACACATCTTACAACCGTGTTTACGTTGTGGGAAGATCTATATAAATAGGTCTTTCCCCTTCACTTCTATATATAACAAATTTAGAAAGAAAAAAAATATTTTAAAGAGATTAGTGTGTAGGTTATATATTTAGCTTATTTTGAGAGAGAAAATTATTTATATGAGATAATATTTTTTTTTGTGAGTGACAAAATAGTTATATTTTATTTTGGATATTTAGAAAATACTTGCTACCATTTTAGGTTTATTTCAATTATGAGTGTTGTACTTCTAGAATAATTTTTAAAAAATTCTACCTCCTGTAATTCTACTATTTATTAATAGAAAATATTAATCGGAGTTTATATAGTGGATATAATCAAATTAAAGGGTGAACCATATTAATTATTATTATTTTTTGCTGATTATTTTTATTTTGCTCATATTTAATTTATTTATTGTTAATTCACCTCAAGCCTGCTAATCCTATTGTGCAACAAATTTTTGGGATTTATTATTGCCCCATAAGATCTCAACATATTCAAGGAAACATATACGTAATGAGGAGAAAGTACAAATAAGCCACTTAAATTATCACTTAGGCACACATAAGCCCCTAATTTTTTTTTAGCTCAAATAAAAACAAAATTTTCATAAAGTTGCTTTTTAAGCCCCTCCATTAATAGAAAAAGAAAAAAAATGTTATATGCAATTTGATACGGCACCGTTAAAGGGGAAAAAAATATTTTTTAGCATAATTTAAGAGTACACAAATCTAATTAACGGGAAGAAATTCCTAACTTTCAAAACCTTTATATCCCTCTATCCTAAAACCACGAAAATCTATTTGCTTACAAACTAGTTGAATCGAGGCAAGGACGTTTGTGATTTTAGAAAGAATTGAATCTATTAGTTCATCCACAACTTCAACTGGGTCAAACACAAACACAAACACAATGCTGAGATCAAACATGGAGATGGAATACAATGGAGCTCCAAGGTACTGCAAGTGCGATATAGAGAGATGAGAATTAAGGTTCCATAGATAGATAAAGAAAAAGTATGAAATGTGATAAAAATTGTACCTACAATATCCAACATTACGATAGTCCATAGACAACACTACTTTTCCTGAACATCTAGAAAAATTTAAGCAGAAAAATGGCCTAAAGAAAGAAGAAAAGAAAGAAAATTTAAGAATTATAGGTGAGAAATAAAAAAAAAATTAAGCCAAATGGTTTGGCTTCGTTCAGTTTTGATTTGTCTAAATTTTTGGCTCAGTAAGCCTAGAACAATATGCAATTGATGTTACCATTTTCAGCTTCCATAGAAGGAAACAGGTAAGTAATAAAATTTTCTATTGATAAATTTTTTCAGCATTTTCTAACCAATCAAATAGAGAATTTACAAAAAAAAAAAAAGAAAAAAAAGCTACTGACGAAATAGCTAATTCAAAGTAATGTTGAATTTAGCAAGAACCCATTTTGATCAAAGTAATTAATTAATACCCAAAAGAAAAAGGGAAAAAAACAAAATTAAATTACATAAAACAAGAAGGAAAAAAAAATTCTAATCTTGCAATTGGGATCCATGAACAAGAAGGAAAAAAAAAGGTACCAACCAGATCTCAAAGGAGCTATCTTTAGTGAGAAATCAAAGAAGGGTCTCAATCATTTTTTTTCCTCTTTTTTCTTTTCATTTTTCAGAGAAAAAAAAGAGAACATAAATGAATAGCTTTTATAGTAGAGAGAGATCTGATTAACAAGAACAAGGAGGAGAAGAAGAAGATTTCAATGATGTTAGTGGTGTCCATTAGTTTGTGGGACCCATATTATATTAAAAGTTATTATTTTTTTATCTAATAATAAATACAACATCAACATTTCCATAATGGATGCATAACGTTTTTTCTTTTTCCGTTAATAGAGAGGCCTAAAAAGCAGTTTTATTAAAAATTCGTGTTTATTTGAGAAAAAAAAAATTTAGAAGCTTACGTGTACCTAAACGATAATTTAAGGGGCACATTTAAATCTTTTCCCATACGTAATGTATCACATATACGATACAATATACTAGTAATTTATTTTACATTTAAATTATAAAAGTAATATATGATATATCGCACAAAAAGGCAATGACCAAAGTTAAAATAAGCTCTTGAAGTGTTACAATTATTTCAACTCAGTCTTTAAAATTTTTTTAGGCTAAATATGTCATTTTTTTGTTGTTAAAAACGGGTCATTTAAACCCTTGTAGTTAGAAAAAAAATTAACTCATCTTTAAAATGTTAAGGTGGCACTATATGATCCATTTTTCACTGTATTTTTTAAAATTATTAAAAATATATTTTCAAATAATAAATAATTAAATTTTTTTAAATAATTAAAAAATATATTTTTAAACAATTGAAATGTTAAAAATATATTTTTATAAATCTTTAATAAAAATTAAATAATATAAAATAAAATAAAATTTAATAAAATTTAATATATATTAAAATTTAATTTTTCAAATAAGAAAAAAGTTTATTTTTCTTAAAATTGAAAGCATTTAGAAATTATAATTTTTTTTATTATGTGTTTGAGTAAAAAAAAATCATATTCTACTAATAAATGTTTAACAATTTATAAAAAAATCAAAATTTAATAAATATTAGATTATGAATTAAAATTATGAAAATTAATTTTTTATCACACAAAAATTAATATGAATAAAAATCATTATTTGCAATTTTACGATATAGTATATAAATTATTTAATTTTATAATATGTAAAAAATTATTATTTTTAAATATTTTTTAAAAAATATATATTTTTAATTATTTAGAAATATAAAGTGAATAAAATGGGTTTCATAGTGCCATCTCAACATTAACACCTTCAAAAATTACTTTGAAAATTAGCTTGAAATTATTGTTGGTGGCAGGATTCAAACCTTTAACCTCATACTACACAAATCAAAATTTTATCATCCAAACTATACCTTAATTTTTGTTAAAACAATTACTTTTTATGTAATTAAAGTTACATCAAATGAATATTAATAATTTAAATTAGTTTATAATAAATTATTATTTTAATTTAATAATTTATTATAAATTAATTTTAACAGTTTATTATTTTAATTGTTATTATTTTTATATAATTATTATAAATTTTAATTTAATAATTTATTATAAAAAATAATACTTTATAAAAATTTCATCTTACGATTAATAAATTATATACTTATTTATTTATTTTGATAATAATTGAATGAAATGTGTTTAAATTTTCAGTTAAATATTTTTAAATTGTTAGTTTTTGGGTCGGATTCACTCATGATGAGTAGATAAGACCTATAGACCTAAAATTATTTAAATATTAATTACTGTTTTATTTGGATATATATATAGTATAAAAAGATTAAGAATCTTATTCACAATGTAATTATCATTCTTGATAAACTCCTCTTTAAAGAAATAAAACAATCATAGTTTAAGTTTGATAAAAATATCTCTAAAGATAAGAAGAAAAAGAACGTACTTTTTTTTTTCCTAAAATTCTCTTTGTAAGTGAGAGTGCAGTTATGAGGTTGCTTTGCTCTTGGACTGTGAACTCAAGTGTTTCCCATCTTTAGTGATTATTCTTATGACTAGTAGCACAAGTTTTGATCAAAGTTTTATTAGTGTATTGTTAAATGTAATATTTGATTTTTATTCTTCTATGTAGATATTTTTCATCATTGGTATCAGAGTCATAAGCTTGTGTTCCACCAATTTCATCAATTATTTATGTACAATTGATTAATTTTTTGCTAATATGTTGGTTAATTACATGTTTTTAATTATGATCATATTAGCATATTTGAGCTTGAAAACCTCTATGTTTTTGCTATTGTATGTTTGATATTTTTATATCAATTGAAAGTAGAATTGTAGAGTTTCAAAATAAAATATTATTTGCTCAAATCAAAGTTAAATTGAACAATTTTTTAACATTCTAAATTTGGTCACTCAAAATTAGTATAATTAATTTTTTAGAATTAAAATTAATTGTAATTAATCTATTTTGATAGTGAAAACACTAGGTTAAAGGATTTCTAAAGTAATTTTGACCATATAAAAGGACTTTCCCACTCTAAAATCTCCATTAGAGCCAATCTAATCGTTTGAATCGGCCAGCAAGACAACATATAAAGCTCATGCCCTATGTAACAAGTTTAGGCTCGAGTTAGGCACGTGACTTGACTCACAAAAAAATCAGACCCAAGCAAAATGACATGTTATTTCACATGGGGTGACATGTATTTTTACAAAAATGACACATTATTTCCAGAGGAGCCATATGGCTGCTCTATGTGTGTTAGGCTCAACCACATGGAAAGGTATGGTTGGCCAAAATGTTTTTTCTTCATTTGACCTCTTTTAAATGCCATTTTTCATTATTTTTTCACATATAGGCTATGAATTATTTAATGCATTTTTTGGTATTTTTATTTAATTTTGCAGGCACTGTAAAAATTAATTTTTAAAATACTATTTTAAATTGAAAATTATTTTTACTTAAGAAATTTTTTCCCTTGGAAATTTTTTTCCTGCCCTAGAAAATTATTGAAGTATATAAAATATATTTTGTATATATTTTTATGCCAATTTTAATAAATTTATGTTTTTATTTTTTTAATTATACTATTATGTATAATTATCATTTCTGACCTTTATTTTCTATGAAAAATTATAGAAATAACTCTTTTTATTAGGACTCCTGTAGTGGCACGCATAGTTGAGCACTAAGCTAGAATTAAAGAAAAAAAGAGTCCTAAATACCATATGAGAAAAATAAGAATACATTTTAGTAATCACATTCGTGATTTAAATTTTCTTATGAAACACATTATGCATTTTCATAATTTTTTTTAGAAAAAATATATTAATGGTATCTGAACTTTTTCATTTTTGCTATTTTAGTGTATGAATTTTTTTTTTGTTCACTTTGATATTTGAACTTTAGTTATTAGAAATGATTTGGTTGTTTCGATCGATCGGCAAATAGCAAATCAATAAGAAAAAATTGATCAAAACAACTAAATTTATTTCTAATAACTAAAATTTAGACACCAAAATGAGCAAAAAAAAGTTCATACACCAAAATAGAAAAAATAAAAAAGTTCAGACACTATTAATATATTTTTTTTTCAATTTTTTAAGAAATTATTTGGCTGGATGGGTTTATATTTGAAAAGTCATTATACTTGGCTATGAAGGAATCCTTTGTACATCCACCCTTATATGAGTTACAAGATAAGATGTTGGATATAAGGTATGATATATGTAAGGTCTTGATTAGATTGTTTCTTGAAACTTGAAGTAACAAAGGGGTGACATTTAAAAAGATTTACAAAGAAAAACGGGATGACTCTTTGCACTAAGAGGGAACTTATGGTCGAGAGATTTGTTATCCAAACTATTGACCTATATTTTAATATTAGGCAATCAAATTGAATAAGACTAATATTTGTATCAAGTTACATTTTGCAAGACTTAAATTGTAAAAGATTTATCCAGAGCCCAACCAGACTACCATCTAGGCCGAATGGACTCAGGTAGAAGCCCGTCATGCCGAGCTAAGGATTGACAATACCAAGCAGTAACTGAGCTTATTGTTCTTGACTGAACCGACTAAAAGTCAGTATACCAATACCGACCTGACAAACAACAAAGTGACAAGGACTAACGGTCCAAAATCAAACTTATCAAGCTAGAGAATGTTGTGACTGATCACTGAGCTAAAACTAATCAGATGAAAATCGAGCGGATCAAACAAGGCACGAGCTGACCAGACAAAGCTCAAGATAAGCAACGAACCTAGCACACCAAGCACACTGAGCCTTAAGCTGATAGAATCAAGGATGCGCATATCAAACTATAATTAAGCCAAAGTATTTAGTAGAGCTCACGCTCAACATAACTCTCACTTTATGAATGGACTATATGTTTTGACCGGACTATTATGAAGACCGATCATACTGAGCTCAATGATAAACTCTCAAAACATCCAGTAGAGATCATGACCTCTGGTGCTCTAAAAATTTCAGCATACTACACTGGGACCGACCGAACTTGATGTAATTCTACCGGACTGAGTTATAGGCTAAAATCCAACAAAGTTCTAGTAGTAATGACGGTCACTGTACTCCAAAATCTCAACACACCATGAACAGACTGACTGGACTAAAGACATACCGACCGTACCAGTGGAACGAAATTCAAACATTATAGTCGTTACTTATTCACTCAATTGGTAGATGCCACGTGTACTAGCTGTTGAAGAGCTTTTGTTAAAAAAAAATGGAAAGCACGATCGAACATAAAGTAGTCTGACCATGCCAAACCCAAGCCGACCTGACCAAATGTAGTCCAAACATGTCGAGCCTGAGTCGATCGGACCAATGGCAATTCGACCATGAACCAACTCAGAAAAGTGAAAAATATGGGAGACAATAATCAAACATGTTGGCTCTCATTCCAAATGGCTAGTTGAAGACTTAGAGGCTATAAATACTACAAGAAACCACATTTTTCATAGATATTGTGATTGAAAAAGCTAAGTTTAACATCTTTCATTTCCTTACATCATAATTTATACTTGTAATTATTGAGTGTTGGGTGTGAGCATTAAACACGATTATAAGTTTGAGTGTGAGCTATGAAACATTTAAATTTTAGAGTAAACCCGAGAAAAAATCTTGTTGGGGTTGTGAGAAAGTTGCTCAAACCTTGTAAAAGTTTAGTGTGAACTTGTGAAAATATCAAGTTAGAGTTGAGCTTGTAAAAACTCAAGATTAGTGGAACCTTAACAAGTTGTTAAGGATATGGATGTAGGATTGAGGTAATCCGAACCACTATAAATTCTCTTGTGCTTAATCTTCTCTACTCCTTCTCTTGCTTTGATTTTGCTTTTAATTTTTCAATTTGCCATCAATTCTTCAAATCAACCAATTCACACCCCCTCTTGGTTTCCATATTGGGACAACAAGATTAATTTATAAAGACACCATTTATAATATACATGTTAATCTAGAGCAAGATCTTTCAAATTCAGCTCCAGTTAGAAGATTGTTTACTAGAAATGACCAAGTCTAGACTTAGTGTCCTAATTTATTCTTTTTTACATTCTTTTTTGGAATATTTGGTGGATTTATTAGGCTATAATTGGTTTATTTTTAAAGTTTATGGTTTTTAAACTATTAACTTTATTTTTTTATTAGTGGAATATGCATCTTGATTATTTATTATTATTTTACACATGTATGGCATTAATCATATGTTGACTATAGAGCAGAAGATTTAGGCAGTTATTCATTAGTTATCCAAAAGTTAAGAGCATATGTGCATCCACCAGACTCACAATCTCCTAATCAAACCTTTGCTGATACTTTCTATCTCTTGGAGTTGGAGGTTGATAGGCTTGCTGCTATTCAATCAAGTGCGGAAGCACATTTGGTCCAAACCACCCAAATGGGAGTCGTGGCATAAAATGCAAGTATGATAATGGCAAAGGCAAGGGAAAAGGAGAAGAGGGTCAGAATAAGAAATCTAAACAAAATAAAAGAAAACATCCTAAGAAAAGAAACATTATGAATGTTAAATGTTTTAATTGTGGCCATAAAGGTCATTATGCTAAGAATTACACTACACTTAAGAAGTTACAATCCATTAACTATTATGAAAATGGATTTTTTTTTTCAAGTTCAATATTACTAACTAAAACAAATCCTTTGTGGTTTATAAATTCTAGAACAACTAACCATGTAGCGAAGGATTGTGAAGCCTTCATTGAATTTCGTCGATTACCTGTTAGGGCAAGATGAATCTTTATGAGAAACAACTCACGCATCAAAGTGAAGGGCATCAACATATGCAAACTGGTTTTGCATAGAGGCCAACTCTTGTTGCTCCATGATGTTCTCTATGTCCCTCAAGTTAGACGAAACTTAGTTTTTATTATCGTTTTGCTTAGATTAAGTTTTTCTTAGAATTTCCATAATGACTTAGTACAATTGTATTTGGGTCAAAAATTTTCCATCTCTGGGTATATGTTTGACATTTTCTTTATTTTAAATATTGATAATTACACTTCTTTTAATATAAGTTTTTCCTTATTCACTATTATTCCTAAATATGATGATGATGTGAATGTTTAGCATGCTAGGCTAGGTCATAGAGGCCAACACCATATGGATAGATTAGTTGAGGTTAGTCTCCTGGCAGATATTAATAGAGTAAAATTTTCATGACTCAAACTTGAGGAAACGTAACTGACACTAGGAAATGAGAAAGTATGTGGCTTTCAGAACCAGTATTTATGCATCTTTATTATTTATTATTATTTTACAGATGTATGGCATTAATCATATGTTGACTATAGAGCAAAAGATTTAGGCAGTTATTCATTAGTTATCCAAAAGTTAAGAGCATTTGCGCATCCACCTGACGCACAATCTCCTAATCAAACCTTTGCTGATACTTTCTATCTCTTGGAGTTGTAGGTTGATAGGCTTGCTGCTATTCAATCAAGTGCGGAAGCACATTTGGTCCAAACCACCCAAATGGGAGTCGTGGCATAAAATGCAAGGATAATAATGGCAAAGGCAAGGGAAAAGGAAAAGAGGGTCAAAATAAGAAATCTAAACAAAATAAGAGAAAACATCCTTAGAAAAGAAACATTATGAATGTTAAATGTTTTAATTGTGGCCATAAAGGTCATTATGCTAAGAATTACACTACACTTAAGAAGTTACAATCCATTAACTATTATGAAAATGGATTTTTTTTCAAGTTCAATATTACTAACTAAAATAAATCCTTTGTGGTTTATAAATTCTAGAACAACTAATCATGTAGCGAAGGATTGTGAAGCCTTCATTGAATTTCGTCGATTACCTGTTAGGGCAAGATGAATCTTTGTGAGAAAAAACTCACGCATCAAAGTGAAGGGCATCAACATATGCAAATTGGTTTTGCATAGAGGCCAAATCTTGTTGCTCCATGATGTTCTCTATGTCCCTCAAGTTAGACGAAACTTAGTTTTTATTATCGTTTTGCTTAGATTAAGTTTTTCTTAGAATTTCCATAATGGCTTAGTACAATTGTATTTGGGTCAAAAATTTTCCAGCTCTGGGTATATGTTTGACATTTTCTTTATTTTAAATATTGATAATTACACATCTTTTAATATAGGTTTTTCTTTATTCACTATTATTCCTAAATATGATGATGATGTGAATGTTTAGCATACTAGTCTAGGTAATAGAGGCCAACACCATATGGATAGATTAGTTGAGGTTAGTCTCCTGGCAGATATTAATAAAGTAAAATTTTCATGACTCAAACTTGAAGAAACGTAACTGACACTAGAAAATGAGAAAGTATGTGGCTTTCAGAACTCGTAGTTAGCCTGACAACTTATTACCTGATGAAGCTAGATTTATGACAGTCGTCACAGTCTCAAAATCGGGCCCATGGGCCCACTAATTATGCACAATCAGTTCAACATCACATCATTATCATCAGACATTAGTTAAAAAATGCATTTATCCAAACAACAGAACTAAACAGAAAGTTAGATAAGGAAAGGAAAGTAATACCATGTGGAGTTTTAAGATACAACAAGCTTAGCATAATCATACAATGAAATATGCAAATAATACTTATGTAGAGAAATAAAAGGCATAATAACTCAATAAAAATATTTCTCCCATGTTCAACTTGCAATCTGAAGAAAAAATAGTGAATAAAAATAAATGTTTGACTCAATAAGCAATATAGTAATTAATATAACATGTCATTCTTGCGTTATTGATATTTGTGCAAATGTCAACAAATAAACAATCACATAACCATACAAGGATTAGTCAATAAAAACCACTCTAAACCCAAACTGGGGAGCCAATCCCACTATATGGCTCTTTTCATCCAATATGGTCTCTTAGAATTCAACACATAGGTTCGCCGTTAAAGTAATAGTCAAGCAGTGCTTCCCGACTAGCAATCACGTTAAACATGAGAAAACCTATGCCGCCACGCTAGTCACAACTCATTATTAAATCACAAGTCATTATCATATTTAAACCAGTATCTCAAATTATGTGTGATCTTATATCATCCTAATCCTATATGGTAACCACAAATAATATACAAAATTTATAGAATATTACACAATAGATAAGTGCTAGATTGCTACAATTGTAAATAATGCTCATTTTTTTTATTGGTCAGCTCTTATATATAATATAAATAATATTAATTATAATAATATTTTTATTAAAGAAATTAATATATAGGAATTGAATTGGGTTTGGTGGTTAAAGCAATGACATTTTCTCCTCTAAGGCTTAGGTTCAGATCCTAGAAACAATACACATATACATTTTTAAAGTTTTTGTTTTATTTTCTCTCTCTATCTCATTTTTTTAAAAATCTATAATAAATCAAATAATTAATTTTCAATTTTATTTCCAACATATATCACATAAATATCATTTTAACATAATTAAATATATTTTTAATAGATAAATTTTTTAAAATGATTTCAAAATTGGTTTTTACAATCTTTCCACTATAAAATTCATCCTCGAATTTTTAACTCAAATAAATAGTCAAGTAGGAAACAAAATTTTTTACACTTTCTTGCGCACTCTAATATACTATCCTAAGAATTACAACTAATACTCTTGGGTCAACTATTCTATATCACCTCAAAGCTTAACTATCACTACAAATTATCTCAAATCACATAGACAACCATTTTAGATTTAACCCTTATTTGGAAGAAGTTTATTGGTTGATCAAACTACTACCTTGCAATCTAAATAGGGTCATGTCTGAAAATGACATGACTCACTCCTACTAATGATGTCCCTATACCATGCTAACCCAAAATTGACCGAATCACACTATTCTATATGTTCAATTAACTAATTCTACAGCCAATAGCTCATAGCTTTCAATCATTTCCTACCATTCCATTTTGTCATTATACTCCATATTATTTCTAAAATCATAAGTATAACCATAACCACATTATAGACTTATATTTATCATCCATTCAAAACAATTTAAAACAATAACAAATCACTATTTTGATATCACTGATATTTCCTCAACTAAACTCATCATACACTCTCCCTTGGCAAAATTTAAGTTTACTCTAGCCTTATAATTCATAAACTATTATCTCCCATCTTATCCGTTATTGAGTCCTAATGTTATTATTGGTTTACAGAACCAAAACCAATATCCATGAATATCATAATTATTTTACTTATTGGTCTGAACACTTCTAACAATTCACTAGCACTATGAGTATTATAAGCTCTTTATAAGGTTCTAGTTACAGATTTCAAACTCCTTATCCTACTTAAATATTCAAAATCCTTCATTATCCTTAACCATCTAAGCTTCACAAGTAAAATCAAACACGATACAATTGAATACATCATTTATAATCTAATTACCTCATTTATCATACTCCACATTTGATTTCATCCAACTTAGATTCTATTTTCTCATCCAAACATCCTTCAAGCAAAATTAATGTCCATCCCGAGTTAGTTATCTATCTCTCAAGCTACTAAGACTGCGTAAGGAACTATTTAGAGTTTACTACTTTATGCATTTTGAGGAGGAACATACAACATTATGATACCTAATTCTCTAACATAAACCATACTTTAAGGTCACGAAAGTAGCAAAACTCATGTTTTGCATTAATGAACACATACAACATTCACATGCATATAACAATCGTTGAATCACAACCCATGAATAATGTTAAATTTGAGGCAAATGAAACTCAATCAAGACGAAAAGAAATTCTATACTCCATACGATATAAAAGCTTAGACTAACTAGACCTCTTCTAACTATAAACATACTATAGGCCACAAAATCTTTGCTCAGATACCAACTTTATCACGATCCAAACTCGAAGGCACGTGACCGACACTAGAGAATGGGAAAGCACGTGGCTTTTGAAACCCATAATTAGCCTAACAACTCATTATCCAATAAAACTAGATTTATGATAGCCATCACTATCTCAAAACTGGGCCTATGGGCCCATTAATTATGCAACATCACATCGTCATCATACATTGGTTAACACATCATCATCATACATTGGTTAACAAACACATCTATCCAAGCAAGAAAACTAAAAAGAAAGATAGAGAAGGAAAGTAATACCATGGGGAGTTCTAAGAAACAACAAGTTTAACATAATCATACAATAAAATATGTAAATAATACTCCTACTAAGAAATGAAAGGTAGGATAACTCAATAAAAATATTTTTTCTACGCTCAACCTACAACCTGGAGGAAAAATAGTGAACAAAAATGAGCGTTTGACTTAATGAGCTATATAATAATTAATATAATATGCCATTCATGTGTGATTGATATTTGTGCAAATGTCAACAAATAAATAATCACATAATCATACAAGGATAGAAATCAGTTGATAGGAACCACCCCAAACTAGGGAGTCGATCCCCCTATATGACTCTCATCATTTAATATGGTCTCTTAGAATTCGGTATATAGGATCTGTCATCATTGCCGTAGCCAACCAACACTACCTGAATAGCAAATAATGTTGAACATGAGAAAGCCCATGTCACGACACTAGTCGCAACTCATTATTAAATCACAAGTTATCATCATATCCAAACCAGTATCCCAAATCGTGAGTGATCTTATGTCATCCTAATCCTATCCTGCAACCACAAGCACTATGCACAATTTATAGAATATAACATAATAGATAAGTGCCAAAATGCTACAATTCTAAATATGCCCATTTCTGATTGGTCAACTCCTATATATAATAGAAATAATATTAATTACAATAATATTTTTATTACAAAAACTAGTATATAGGAATTAAATTAGGCATGGTGGTTAAAGTAATGGCATTTTCTCCTTTAAGGCATGGGTTCAAATCCCAGAGACGACATATACATACATTTTTAAAGTTTTTATTTTCTTCTTTCTCTCTCTCTTTTTAGAAATCTATAATAAATCAAATAATTAATTTAAAATTTTGTTTCCAACATGTATAATTTAAATATTATTTTAACATAATTAAATATATTATCTTATAGAGAATTTTTTTTTAAAAATAATTTCAAAATTGAAGTTATTACAAGAATCATCTACTTGCAAATATTGTCTAGCAGGGAAGCTGCAAGAAAACTGGTAAAGGCACAAGAGCCTCTACCCTATTGTAGTTAATACACTCTAACGTTTATGGTCTAATGAATGTGAGGGCTAGACACAAAACCTACTATTTCATCACCTTTATTGATGACTATATAAGTTATACTCATGTCTATTTGATTGCTCATAAGTTTGAGGCTTTATGTTGCTTTAAGAACTATCTCAACTTAATTGAAAATCAATTAGTTAAGAAATTGAAAACATTTTGAACCGACAGAGGTAATAAGTATTTGTATGATATGTTCAAACAAATGTGTGATGAAAAAGGGATAGAGCATCATATGATTATTCCACGAACACTGCAACAAAATGGTGTTATATAAAAAAGAAACTAAACGCTCCTAGAGATGGTTAGGTCGATGATGATTCAAGTTGACTCACCCATTGTCTTTATGGGTGATGTGTTATTAACAGTTACCTACATACTTAATTGTGTGCTCTTTAAGTCAGTTTCAAGCACTCTATATGAATTATAGACAAGTCATAAGCCTGACTTCAACATCCTAAAACCTTGGGATGCCCGACCTCACATAAATATAGGAAACTAAGCCTAAGAGATAAAAAGAGTATCTTTGTAAGATATCTTGAACAATCCAAAGGATATATTTTCATACATGAGTAAGATAAAGGGAGGATAACCAAGTTTAAATCACAGGAAATCACATTCTTAGAGATTGATTTTTCCTAAACGGAGTAAATTAGATAAAAAATATTATCCTTATTTGAAGTTGAGGATCAAAGTTCACTAGGAGCACTTCATTTGAATGGGAGGAATTTGGTGAAATTAACTCCATCAACTGGTCCGAATGAAAGTGATCCTAGTCCAAATTGAAAGATGAATCCTAGTTCTACTGAGAGCCTTATGAATCTTTGGTCTAATATATATATATATATATATATGTATATATATATGTCTATACAACTTGATGAATATGTTTCTTGAGATTATGATTTAAGGCAGATCAATCGTAGAATTATCCCTCGCCATTGTTTTGACATGGAAGACATAGATGAGGTTTTCATGGTTGTCTTAAGTTGATGATAAGCCAAAGAACTTCCAATAAACTCTCAAATCCCCTGCCAAGGATAAATGGGTAAAAACAATGGAAGAAGAGTTAGACTCTATGAGATCAAACAAAGTTCGAGATTTGGTTGATCTTCTGAAAGAATGCAGAACAATTGGGAATAAATGGATTCTTAAAATCAAGCAAGAAACTGATGACAAGATTGAGAGTTATAATTTGTAATCTTTTTAGGAATATATGTAATTATATTAAATAAAAATATATTAAGAAAGTCTCTTTTTAATCATCCATTGGGCAAATAGATTTTTTTTTTAATTCTTTGTGTATGACACAAGGAAAAATATATAAATTGGATAAAATTTAATTCAATCAATTTGAATAAATTTTTTTTAATTTAACTCACATTGATTTATTTAATTGATTTCTAATTGATGAATAATCATACTAATTCATTTTTGTATTCCTCATTAATCTAGATTATTGTAAATCACAAGTTATCCAAGCGACGAGCCTCATAATAGCATATAGGTGAATAAAGGAATATTAGAAGAATAGGGTTTGATGGCTTTTATTTTATTTTTCTCACTTGTTTATTTTACTCGTTTATTTTGACGTCCAGTAAAATCATCCTCTTTTCTGAATGAGAGATTAATTAGAGACAAGATACATATTGTTCCGATAAGAATATTGTTTGTGATTTTTTAATTTTCATTTAAATAGTTCCTACTCTAAATTAGAGATAAATTGAAAATAATAAATATATTGGACCCCTATAATATAGAAAAAGTATGACTTGAGGAGCATAAAAAATTCTCTCTTATACTTTTTTTATTTGACTTTTTTTTTATTTTTTTTTAAAATGTAACATACTTTTAATAAATTTAAATTTTAATAGAAAGAAAATATAGGAGATAAATTAATTGTATATGACTAAGCTGAAAAATAATAAAAAATTAAAAATTAACAATATGTTAATTTTTAATAAATAAATAAATAAACAATATGTTAATTTTTAATAAATTAAAAATTAAAAATATGTTAATTTTCAGTATATATAAAGAATTTTTTAATAAAATTTTAAGCAAAATTTAATAAAAATTACATTTAATAAATGAAATGAGTTAAAATTTAAAATTAGTAATTTCTTCTCACTAGATCTCAATTTCCTAATTATGATAATTCTTATTTTAAATATGTAATTATTTTTGAAAGCTGAGGTCTATAAGTTAGTATATGAAAAATACAATTTGTGTTGGAGTGTGAAGAAAAAAAATTATTACTTCATCTTCAACCTTAAAACCCCAATTTCTGCAAAAATTTTCATATTTTACATGATCAAATGATCTACTTTTCAAATCCATAACATTTTCTACCAAAGTCCATTTTGTATGTTCTTTATACCGTTGCAAAGTTCACAATACGTACTTTAAGTAAAAGCAAATTTTTTGTCATAAACTATAATATATAATTCATAAAATATTTTGATAGTTGTCGTCCCAAACATGGCAAAAAAATTAAAATTGAATTTTCAAACACCCAACTTTAAAAATTCATATATCTCTCTATATAACTCCAAATTTTGTGTTCTTTATGTCTTTTAAAGCTCTTGCTTCATATATTAACAATATGTTATTATTATGGCATAAATGACAGTATATAAAAAAAATACTATAATAGCCAAAAATATATACCTAACATAGTTCATATTCATGTAAAATCAAAATACTATACCATGACTCAAAAATAACATAACAAACTCATGGGAATCATCAAACCAGGCTCTAATATTAATGTTAAACAATGTTAACTTTTGCAGAAATAAATGAAATTTGAATTGAATACACACAGCTTAATGATTCTACAATAATTTTGATTCAATTCTTCACTGAGTCAAATATAAATCATCAAATTGGGAATGCACTATGTTTCCACAATCTTATCTACACTAGAATGTTGTATATTGATTGTTGAATCTTTTTAGAGAGTGTCTTTAATTTCATTTCCTTTTAACTTCTTTCTCTTTGTACATTTATATATGTCAATAGTCATTATTCAAGAGTTGCAACTCTTTCGATAGTTGCAATTTTTTTAAGAGTTAAAACTTTTTCAAGAGGTTCGGGTCAACTCGTCATGGCAACCTAGTTTATTAAACAATTCCAACAGGTTTGATGGATTTTATTTTGTTTTAATCACTTGTTTATTTTGATGTCTAGTAAAATCATCCTCTCTTCTGAATGAGAGATTAATTAGAGACAAGGTACATATTGTTCCCTACAAGAATATTGTTTGTGATATTTTAATTTTCATTGAAATCATTCCTGTTCTAAATTTGAGATAAATTATAAATCATAATATATTGGTCCCTTATAATTTAGAAAAACTATGACTCGAGGAGCATAAAAAATTCTCTCTTATGAATTTTGAAGTGATCTATACTTTTTTATTTGACTTATTTAAAAAAAATCGTAACATATTTTTAATAAATTAAAATTTTAATATAAAGAAAATATAGGAGATAAATTAATTGTATATGACTAAGCTAAAAAATAATAAAAATTATATAATTAATTTTTATAAAATTTAATTAGAATTTACAAAAAAAATAACATGAAACAATTAATTATGTGAGTTATAAAAAATTTAATTATTAAAAAATAATTTGATATGTCATGAAAATTTTTAAATAATTCTTAGTTTCTTTACTATTATCATCGTTGTTATCGTTATTATACATTGTGGTTGTTGAAGAGTTGTACTACAAGTCAAAAAGGCCTGAAAGAGAAAAAAGCGTACGTAGGCACCACCAAGGGCCGTCTCAACCTTTCAAAATATATAGGCGCAAAAAAACTGTACATTTCAAACATTCAAACCATATAATATAACAACTAGCTAGCCAAATATGACCAATTTCTAGCAATAAAAACATTATAAAATCAAAGCTTTAACCAACAATTTTCTCTTGGCTTCCATCATTCTCACTAATCTCTCAAGTTTATATTTTATTTCTTAGTTTTATGTAAATCAACTTAGGCAAATCTTTCAATTCACTCCTTTCTCTATTTCTTTACCATTAAGACAATGCTTAGAGCATTAAGCACCCGGCGAAGCCAGCTTGGGTACGAAAGGTTGGGTGCCGATGAGACAGCCATTAGTCTCCTTCCAGTCCCGGAGCCAACTTTGAAGAGGAATAAAACTTTACCGGCTAGAAATGTCGTTTCATCTACCAAAATACCATCGGAATATTCCTTTCCAAAAGAATCTCCGGCGAAGCCTTCCAAAAAGGGTAGTAAAAGTCACCCAATATTTAGCTTCTTTGATACTCGTCGGAGAAAGAAAACTACTGCTAAACCTGAATTTACAAGGTACTTGGAGTATCTAAGAGAGGGCGGGGTTTGGGATGTTAATTCAAATATGCCTGTTATATATTGCAAATGACAAGCTATATATAGAGAGAGAGATAAGTAAAACTCAATCTTTGATTTGTATTATAAGATTTAATAAGTTGTTGATTAGTTGCTAATAATTGGAGTTTATGAATTCCAATTTCAAAGTGTAAAATTCAAATTCAATATTTGATTTTGAATTGAATTGAATTCGCAATTCCATAATAATATATGTTTTTTTTTTGGTTTATGAATTTACAGTTATATATGTAATATACATAACTCAAATTTTTAATGTGTATTATAAGATTTAATAAGCATTTAATTGATAATAATTAGAGTTTATAACTTTCCATTTTCAAGTTTTCATATATTTCAGTATCTGAAATTTGGTTTTGAGATCATTATGTTAAATTGAACAATGAAAATTGGTTTTGAGCTCCTTAGAGTAGATCAACCAAAAAAAAAAGGTAGAAAAATTAGGCAATGTGCGTCAGCTAGATGGAGATTATCAAATATTATTTATAAAATAAGTTTGAACAACCTTTTTTACAAGGTACTTTTTAATACTAAATTAAATTTATTTTTTTATTATTTGATTATTTGATATGAAGAATCAAATTTTGTTCAAAATTATTTTAAATATTATAATTAATTGTTCAGAATTTTTCCCCTTTTATAATGTTGCTATAAGTAAAGATCATGCTAACAAAATATATGTAATCCGTTTTTTACAAAATAATAATAATAAATAGTACTGTTTTTTCTTTCTTATTTTGTTTTCAAATTTCCAGGGTTAAAAGTGGACCTGCGCAAGCATTGAGCTATATAGGGTTTTTGATGGGAAAATTTACACTGTGTATGGTAAAAACAATTTCAGTTTCCTAGAATACCGGACCGCTAGTTTTATTTACACTTTTATCATTTTAACGTTAGTTTTTCTCTTTTTTTTATTATTTTTTTGTAATTTTTAATTTTTTGCAATTTTATTTTAATTATATTTTTATTTTAAAAAAATTTAATATCATATTTTCAATATATACATAAAAAAATAAATATATAATATACAAAATACACACACAATAATAAAAACTACATCTACAATATCTACAACACATATACAATACATTTATAATATATCTACATAATATTTTTAATATTTGTTTAACTTTACTTTTTTTAATTTTTTATTTTAACAATATTCACACAATATTCAAAAACTTTTATATAAAATACACACAATTTAAATAACAAAAACATAACATACACACAACATCTACAACACATCTATAAAATCTATAACATATCTATAATACATCTACATAACATCTACAACATATCTACATAATAAAATTTTATGTATTTTTTTTATTTTTTATGTGTATTGTAATAATCTAATTAAAAAATAGTAATTAAAAAAATAAATAAAATTATTGACGAAATATTCTTATTTATATTCTCAGTACATATATTCTAAATGCATAAAAATAAAGTTTTAATTAACAATAAAAGATGCATAAGCTCCTATACTAGATATTTTCTGCAACCCAGCAATTCTATGCCTGAAAATATTAAAAATATAAATTATTTCACAATAAATAGAAGATGAAATAGACAGAAAAAGAAAAAAGAAAATGCAAGGAGATACAAAAATATACAACAAAAACATAAACAGAAAAGAGATTGCAAAGAAAAATACACAAAAATACTAGTGGAAAAAAGGGAGAATGGAGAGCAAATTTTAGAATAGTTTTCTAGGAGAGAAAAATTATAAATAACATAATTTTTTGTTAGGTATAGGAAATGTATCTAATAAAAAGAAATTTAAAAATCAAGATATCTAGCAACACAAATTAAACACTTTTCGATAATTAAAAATCACAATCAGATACAAATATTTTGCATTTATAATTTAATATTTTTTCTTTATTTTTTTTCAGCAACATCCATTCTTATTTATTGCAATTATGGGTATATAATTGCATAAAAATGTAATTAGGAAGTGATTACATTCATATAAGCAGGGTGAATGGTTTATAAAAATATAAAAAGTGCATACAATTAATACAACCATACATGTATATACATAAAAATCCTAGATTTATCTGCAATATTCACAAAATGCACATATTTAATACCAATGGAATACATCTGTTTTCAAAACAATTATCGTAAAGAATTAACCACAGGATTGAAAGGCAAAACATAAAAGTATGTAAAAATTAACACCAACACATTTATATACATGGCTTCCACGCTATCCCAAATGCAAGATTTAATATACAAAAGTAATTAATAAACAAAAATAGCAAAGATGGGACGATTCCTCAAATAAAAAGAAAACGAATGCATTATTGAAGACCTAAAACAAATTAAGATAAATCAAATGATAATAATAAAAAAATAATAAATACAAGAATAATTAAATAAAAGAAATTATGATCTATATATTTTTTCTATAAATAATAAATAAATAATAAAATATCATAATAATTATAGTACCAATTTCGGGTGTTATATTGTGTTTTCTCTTCCCTAACGTAATCAACTTTCCAAACTTTATCTCTGAAAATACAGATCATCATTAGGTGTCCAATCAAATCTTATAATTGATTGATAGTAACTCTTAACACATATAAATAATAATCATAACTAAAATAAGAACCGACAAAAAAATTAAATCTTTATATTTCTCTGGCTCTCTTGTCATCCCACGTGCAACATGTATAATATATAAATTTTATTTTAAAATAAATTTAATAATTTTTATTAATGTGTTTTTATATTTTTTTAAGTGTTTTTTATTTTTTATAATTAAAATTATTTTTTATAAAAAATTATAATTTTTATATGATGAAAAATATTAATTTTTATTATTCTGTTAGAATATTTTTATTTAATAGTGAAGTTTGAAAATAAAAATAAAAATTTAAAGTAAAATATTGATCGCAGTGAAAAAAAATATATTTTTGAAAATAGAAATTTTTATCTTAATGAAAAATGAGGTATTTTTAAAATTTTATATCAAATTTTTATAAAAATATAAATATTTTTTAGCTTTTGTAGTATTTTTATAATAGAAAAGTTATTTTTTTAGTTAGTTATGTAAATATCCCTTTTTATTGCCCAGGCCAAGGTTTTGACAATCATTGGAGAACTCGACCTAACAAAATTACAAAAAATTTAATAAAATATAGTTATTTTTTAAAAATATTTAAAAATAAAATATTTTCAAATAATTTATTTTTTTAAATACACTTTTCAATTTTAATTTTAAAAATATCTATTTTTAAAAATATATATTTTATTCATATTTACTATTCTAAAGGTATACTCCACTTTTAAATATATACATTTAATATATTTTAGTATATCAAAGATATATAAAAAATTATAGAGTATTTTTTATAAAAAAAAGTTAAAAATATATATATAATATAATTTTTTTTCTAAACTATATGGAAATTTATCATAAGAAAATTGATTTCATCATAAGAAAATTCATATTATACTTTTAACAATAAAACATAATTTTTCACATTTTTATATAATAAAATCTTTAAAAATAAAAAAAGTCACACACAAAAATAGTATTTCTGTCTATTTGTCAAACTAGTTAACTTTTTCATGGCGCATAGTTAAGTAATATTTTTTTTTTGAAATAAATGTCCAAAGCCCTTTTATTTAATTTTTTCTTAATTTGAATATAGAAGTATTTAGAAAATAAACCAAATATCAATATAGATATAATCTCTTATTAACGAGGGTTCTAGATTGGTTAGTTCAATTATTCTAAGAAAAATTACATCAATTTTTCTTTTAATTTTTTTTGATAGATATCATATATTTTTTATATATTAGATATATATATTTATAAAAATTAAGCTTTATTTAAATTTAAAGTTCAAAAGTTGATATTTTTGAAAGAAAAAAAATTGAATATTTTTGAAATTTTAATTTTTTTATATTTTTGAAAATTTTCCTTATTCTAATTGAGTGAAATGTGTATTATAGAGCCAAGTTGTAAATTAATAGTTTGGGCCTTTTTAATAAAATAACCAAACCAAGAATGAGGTGAAAATTTTTAAATTGAAAAATTAAACAAATAACCTGGAAAAAAATTTAAAAAATACGGTGATAAATGAACAATTTAAAAACACTAGTCAAAAATTACAAAACAATCATTCTTTGATAAATTGACATATTTGATATATATGTTGAATATACGGGTATATTCAGATTGGACTGGGCTAGGTCAGCTTTTAACTCACAGCCCAGTTTGAATATGATTTGGGCCTTATAACCTAGCCCATAACCCTGCCTTAGGCTTAGATAGGCCAGGTTATTCAGGCTCATTGGTCTACGGGTTGTGGGCTATGTTAGCAGGCCAGCCTGAATTCAAGAAAAAGAAATAAAATTAATTAAACAAATAAATTTTTGTGTAGAAACATTAAACACAAAAGACCAAAAAATAAAAAAATTAATTAAACTACCGCTCGTTCTCTTCTTCAGAGAATCAAAACCCATATTTACATGGACCTATACATATATGTAAGCTTTTAATTAGCTATGTAACAAACTTAAATTCATATAATTGAATCAATAAAAAAACCAAAATCAAATTTTGAAAAAAAAATCAAAACACTGAACTAAAAATTCAACAGAAAACCAAACACAAATTCACAAAAAAAAAAAAAAGAAAAGAAAAATAAATCCATGCAAGCCAACACTTTTTACTTTGCTTTGTGCACTATAGTTGTTTTCTTTTCCCGATCTAGCAACCAAGCGGTCTGATAATTATAGGAAAGTTGATTAATCAACTTGTTCAGGGCTTCGACTGGTATTATGAAAAACTTTCCTCGACATATGACTGAAAAAGCCATAAATGGCAAGGGAAGAAGAGAGACTGATTGAGGGAAAACCAAAACCTTTAATAGGGAGAACAAGAGAGATTGATTGAGGGAGGAGCTAGAAAATGGAGAAGGAGATAAACACAGATTTTAGGTTTATTTTGAATAGCCCTACTAATATGCATATATATCAACATATTTGTTTCATATAAGTAGTTACATATGATAGATTGTACAGGAGTCACATTATATACGTTGATATATATATTATATATAAGTTGATATATATAATTATAATGGATTGGAGAGGAATAACATTATATAAGTATTATATATTTAGTTACATGACATATGTCATATATAAGTAGACATACATGATCGATTAGAGAGAAATAATATTACATAAGTATTATACACTTAGTTATAAGATATATATGTTATATATAAGTAGATGTAATGTGACGTATTTGTTACGTATAATCTATTATATGTTATGTATATTACAGTATTCCACATAAAGAGTAAAAGAATTCATAACAAGCATATGGACTAGTAAAAATGAATGAACAATTATAACAGAGTAGAAAATTATATTTCTTGATGATGGCAATTAAATTTTTAGTCATTTACTTTGTCTTTGCATGCTTAAGTTATGGATTGTTATTGTACAGTGGTCTAATTGAGAATTTCTTCATGTGGAAAAGAAAATGATTTCGTTGGTTGTAGAAAATATCTGATACTTCCATTCGTCTTCCATGGCAGAGACCTTAGCTTTAACAAACTAATTAGGCCAATTCCGAGTAGCAAATTATAGTTTAGTGAAAGCAAATTACATGTAAGTAATTGACTTCAAATTTTTTTTACCTTTTGAATGCATTAAATTTTGAAATGTCATTTCTACAAATTTTAAAAGAATTTTTGTGCTGTTAAAGCTATTCCTCTAAAGGATAGCTTGATAACAATAAATTAATAACAATAAAAAAATTGATTAAATAAACCGTTACTTGGATGATCTCTCACAAAATAAAAATCTATACCAGATTATATGTATATGCATAAGGGTGGGCATGGTTGATTTGGTTAATTAATCAACTAAATCAGTTGTTTAACCGAACAGAAATAAAAAAAAATTACTAATTAAATTGACCGAATTTATATTTCGATCGATTCAGTTAATTAGTTGAATCAAATCGGTCAGTTCGGTTAATTAACTGAATCGACTGATTTTTTTAAAAAATTTAAAATAAAATTATATTTATAAAAGAATTAATATAATTAAATAACTAAATAAAATTTATTATAAAAATAAATAAAATATAATTTTATTTTGTAATAAAAATTTATATTTATAATAAAAATTTATATAATTAAAAAATTAAATAAAAATAATAAATAATTAATTTTTTTAAAATAATTCTGTTAATTGGTTAACCGGCCGAATTAAATTGGTTAATCATTAACCGAATCAAAATTTAAAATATTTTAAATCTTCAACCGAACCAATCAAATTATACTATCGATTGATTAATTGAACTGAATTTTTAATTGGTTAATTAAAAATTCAATCGATTAATCAAATTTTATCCACCTCTAAATACACATTCATTTTATATACTTTATATGCTAGTAAAAAAGAAAGTATAATCATACTTGGCATTTTTTTTTTGACAACAATGTGAGATGAGTTTTTGTTTTTTTGAAATATGTTCACTTCAAAATGCAATTTATTTTATTTTAAGGTATTTTCATGCGTAGTATTATTCATATATGATTGAAAATATCTTTTAATATTTTTTGGAATTAAAAATTTATTATTAAATAATATCAAATCATATGTTGATATTATGACATTTTTTTAGGGTGATTTGATTGTTATCAAAAGGTAAAAAAAATGACATTTCAATTTTTTTATTGTTATTAATTTATTGTTATCAAGCTAATCCTCTAAAAGAATTTCTTTATTGTTATTAATTTTTTTTTATGTTGTTGTGTTTCTTTATTGCTAAATTATCATTTACAATATGGTGATATTTTGAATTATGTTGAAATTAATTGCAAAAATCTCTATATTTATAATATATGCATAATATTTTTACAACATATATAGCATATTTATGGAATTATTAATAGTTGTATATATATATTCACTTAAAATTCAATATATGGATAATATTTACGCGTTATATACACCATGATTAATGATGATATAAAAATAATACATATATACATAATATATACAGAACATATTCACAATACATATATTATATTATGTTATTATTAATAGTAGCATATTTTTTCTTACTTGAAATTCAACACATGAACTATATTTATACTATATATATATCATATTTGAGAAAAATATAAAAATAGTACATAGTTAAAACTCCACATATGCATAACATATATAATATATTTACAATATGTACATCATATTTATACTACTATTAATAGTAGTGCGTTTATCCTCACTTAAAATTCAATATATAGACTGCATTTATATAATATATATCATATTTAAGGGAGATATGAAAGTGATATATATATTTTTAGTTAGAATTCAACGTATGCATAATATATATAATAATTAAATTCCAAATTAAAAGTGACGTAGCTTTTAATGGCATTAAGACATACCATATTTTTATAATTTCATAAACCTTTTCAGTATTTTTAAAAAATTTTAATAAGTGTATTTTTTGAAAAAAAAAAAAAAAACCTTATCCTTTTGGTGTAATTTTGTAAAACTCCTATAAATTTATGCAATTTGACTGTGTATCCACACAAACATTCATTAAAATAATATTCATAGAAAATAAATAAAAATATAGTTTTTTTTTATCAAAATTGTAATGATTTTAGGAAATTATACTAAATCATATTTTCATCTTAATATACACTTACATTCAGTTAATATAAGATTTGAAAATTAAAATTGTTAAAGATTTGAATTTTTTTTAAGCATAATAGGCTTGTTACTCTTCAAAAGAAGGAATAATCCATTCAATAAAAAAAAACTAAATTCTCTCAATTTACGTATTCCAAAGTCAAAATTTCTCGGATAAGCAAACCTTTGGATTCCTTCAATGGAAGAGAAGAAGCAGTGTCTTGTTAGACTCTACTATGTAATTTAAAGGGATGGTCCAGCCTTGGAGATCCTAACTAAAGCAATGCTGCAACAGGTTTGAACACCTATCTATTTACAGAATTGGTACAATATGAGGAGAACAAAGTGGAGCAAGCTAGGGTTATTGTTATGGATTTCATTTATTTCATTGATCATATGATTCATATATACCAATACAATACATTTCTTTTATGTACTATTTTGTCATTCATTTCATGGGATTGATTGAATTTATTGATTGGATTTATATAATGCTTTTTTTTTTACTTTATATGTAATAACCTAAATTTTACTTAGTTAAAATTCTATTTGTTTAAAAAATATTTTATAAAATTTGGTATAGAAAATTTTAATTTGTTATAATACATTTATTTAAATGTTATATATATATATATATATATATTATAATAAAATAATGCGTTAAATGAGACTCAAATCCAAACTTAATACAATTTTACAATTTTGAACTATTCAAACTATAAAATTTGTCTATTAAAGTATTTTTATCAAATTTCTTAATAAAGAAGTGAAATATATATAATATATATATCATATTAACCAATTAGAAGCTGCCAGATTACTACTTCTGGCCAACACTGAGCTGCACCACCAGCACCACTGTGAAGTCGATCATCTAATGACTTCAGCGACATTAACACTGTTGTAACCCGCTATTGAACAATGGAACTTGTTCTAGTTGAAGTCAATGACGGCTGAAGAGATTCCATCGATGATTTTTTGTATGATCTTGACCTTCATTCATGGCAATTTTGGTAGCACTAGAATCGTCTCTTTCTAAAAATTCATTTGATACTCATCTTGCCACCTGAGACTTGCAAAAAGAGAGAAATTGAAAATTTGGACCAGCAAATCTTTTGGGCTACATTTTCATCAAATAGTGATGAGTGATTGCACACGAATACCGTGAATGGACTATTACGGATGAAATGATTTAGATGATATCCTTTTCAACCTCTAGAACTGCCAATAGGGACGGCTCATGGCAATGGTTAATGACTCTAGTGGCACCACGTGGATCCCAGATATTAGCAATTCTAGTTGATGTTCTGATGCATTTTATGACCATGGTTTTAATCGATTCGTGTGGACAAGTATAAAGCTCTTGAATTTTAATTTAGAGTTTATTTTCAGATCACTTATTGTTGAATATAATTATATTTATGTTCATGAAGTTATATACGAGTAAATATATATGTTTGATGGACTAAGAAATTAAGGTATTTTATTATTATGTATTGCAAATGATTGAGATATTTGCATAATTTGGAGCCTAAAGGGGGTAATTAAGTTATTGTTAATTATTGTGAGCCTTGAAGGCTATTTGAAAAAATTATTTCTTTTTTGTTTCATTTTAGGAGGAATTTTCTTGTTATAGAGGAGATTCTGCCAGAATTTAGTAGTATCTTTAAAGTCATTTGAGTTGTTCATATTCTAATATTTTTTGGCTATTATCCAACATTGATATGTCAGGTGTCATTTGAGTGTTGGACAACTGACACTCAATGAAGAGGTAGCTAGGTTCCATTGTAATTGATGAGTGCATATTATTATGAATGTTGGATGAGATTGAGATGACATAGGAGCATGTAGAATTATGATATAGATTTTGTCTTAAGTTTCGAGATATAATGATGCTTTAGGATTTGTATATAGTAATTGTATGCTTGCTCATCTTATAGCATTGCTACTCATCGAGTAAGTGTTATTCAAGTTGGGTCAAGATAATAGAACCCTATATATTGGATTTTAAGAGAAATATTTAAAATATTTAGGGGATTGGCTTCTCTTATTGACGTTGAGTGTTATTCTGTGTAATGATTTCATCCTTGAATGATTAAGTTCATATTTAGACTATAATTTTTTCACCTAATTGTATAATTTTATAAAAATCACGAGCCAATGTAACATTTTATCTTATCATGAATACCAAAGGTATAAAATGTAATTCATCTTAATTAATTATGATAACTGCAAACTAAAAGGAAAATTTTAAAATTATTGCTTGAATTATTTTAGAAAGTTGACTTGATATAAGGGCCTTTATCACATGTGACATGCAAATACATGCATATGCATATATTGTTATGGATAAATTGCAATGGAATTAAAATATTTATGCGGGGTTAAACGAATGTGATAACAATATATAAGAAAGAAAATAAAGTAAATCAAGAAACACAGAATTTATGAGGTTTAGCATAAAGCTTACATTCTTGGATGAAGGGAGATCAAAATCTACTAATAAACTAAGAGTGATATAAATTTGGAGAAATAGCACTCATAAATCTAAACTCAATTACATCCAATACACTCACTTTATTGAAGAGCTCACACAATATTCAAAGGAAATCAATGAAAAGTTTTCCATAACCTCACACCATATGCAAACTCACCCTGCCATAAGTTTCTTAACATATATATGTGGTAATAAAATGATTCATTGTGAATCTTCTTCTTATGGTTGGGAAAATTAGACAACATATGTAATTTGTTGAATTCGGCAACAAGGCTCGCTACCAACACTAATGAATTCAAGTTACTAATAAATCTCCATCTCAACTTAAATCCATTGCACCAAATTAGAGGATTTTTCTCTGCCTCCAAGCTTGATTATCATAAATACCAGTCAAGTACAAGAAATGAGAGAGGCTTAATCATGTACAAGCTTACTTACTGAGAGAGGCTTAATCATAATATCAACGAGATTATTTGTAGTAACATAAGCAAAAACAATATAATATTCTAATTTTTTTATGCTTCTTTCTTTCTCTGATTGGTTTTTTTTTTGGCAATGGAGTATTTCTCTTCCATGTCTTTTGTTGGTTCTTCTATTTCAGTATACGTGGGCAACTGAGTTGTATCTTGCACTAGGAGTGCTTTTTGTAATGGAGAAGGACTCTCCACCTTGAGCTCAACCTCCACCTATTTGTCTGAATTTTGCACATCTGTGTTAAAAGAAATAACAGACTCCTTTCTCAGATGAAGCATGGCCTACTAATCAAATATAACATACCTACCAATAACAGCCTTAGGTAACTTTATATATGTAAACTAGAATCTATATCCTTTTACACCATACAGATAACTAATGAAGATGCCCTTCTTAGATCTTGCCATCTGGAATTTTTCCCATCTAGGTTTTAATTTTCCATCATTGACATGAAAATAAACAAGACATCCAAATATCCTTATAGGACCTCAGGAGCTATCACTTATCCTAAAATCAATTGGTACCAGAAAATGCGCATACCCTAATCTTATAGTGCATTTAGCACACACGAGCGCCCACGGCATTTGAGTGTGACTTGGCCCACACTTGGACCTCCGCCACGGGACAATTGCTGCCACACCTTGTGTAATAATCTTCCCCTCAGCAATTGCTCCCGTTGAGAATTAAACCCATGACCTCAGCTCTGATACCTCTTATAGGACCTCAGGCGCTATCACTTCTCCTAAAATCAATTGGTGTTAGGAAAGGCGCATACCTTAGCCTTATAGTGCATTCAATACACACGAGTGCCTACGGTATTCGATTATGACTTAGCCCCACACTTGGGCCTCCGCCACGGGACAATTGTTGCTACACCTTGTATAAAAATCCTTAACTCAAAATAATTAGCAGGCTTATCAAACCATACATTTTTTGGAGTTTTTTAGTCAATTGATGCATATGGAGAATGGTTCACCCAATAACAAGTTGTAGAAGCTGCATCGACTAAAAATTACTAAGATCAACCAAAATTTGACAACATGCAACATACTTTCTTTAATAGAGTTTTGTTCATAGGCTCAACTACTCATTTTGTTGTAAAGTTCCTTTAATGGTGAGATGCCTCATAATCCCTTCATCTTTGTATAATTGATACTCATTATTGCAGAACTTTAAACCATTATCAGTGTGAAGACGTTTGACCTTTTTGTCTATCTATTTTCCACCAAGGCCTTCCATTGCTTGAAACTGACAAAAGCATCATTTTTATGCTTCAGAAAATTATCCATGCCTTCCTAGAGTAGTCATCAATAAAAGTAAGCGTGCGTCGAGCACCACTTTTTGAAGGAACACATGTTGGCCCCAAATGTTCAAATGAATATAATCCTTAGTGCTATTAGTTTTATGAATTTTTGTAATGAAGTTGACTTTCTTTTATTTACCAAAAATATAGTGTTCAGAAAACTTCAATTTAGATGTATTTTGGCCACCAAGAAGACCCCTTTTGCTTAACATTGCCAAGATTTTCTTGCTTATGTGTCCTAACTTCATATGTCACAATTTTGTCACATCTGAATATGATATGGAAGAAGAAAAAACAACAGCTAAGTCTATAGTAGATCCTTATAGCACATATAATTTATCATTCTGGTTGGTTTTCATTACAATAAGGCACCCTTCAAAACCTTCAAGACTCTATCTCCACTAGAAAATCTACAACCATTTTTATTAAAAGTAGTTGAAGAGATAAGATTCTTCCTATATCAAGAACATATCGTACTTCAGTGAATATTATGATCACATTATCATGCATTTTTATCTTGACAGTACTAACAACTTTACAAAGGTAATCACTGCTCATCAACACAACTCCTTAGTCAACTAGCTCATAAGAGGGAAACCTGAGACATATATGAAATGAGCAAAAAGAATCCAAAACCTACCCCTGTCTAGTTTTGGTACCAGTTTCAATCACGGTGTAAACATCACAATCTACCTCATCCTTTGCAATACTGGCTTCAGCAGAGCTCTAATTTTCTTATTTCTTTTATTACTCTTGTTTTGTAGCTTGAAGTAATCAACTTAAATATGTATTTTCTTCTTACAGTAATTACAAGTTAAATTATTGTGTTTAGATTTTGATTTAAATTTGAATCGTCTATTGCTACTTGAATCTCTCCTATAATGGTCCTTCCTATGACAACTAAACCCTTTGTTGGACTATACTTGTCTCTGGAAAGCTTTTTATTAATAAAGTCTTTTGAAAATAAATATTTTTTAACCTCTTCTACATTTAAAGTTTTTTACTATTGATCAAAGTCTCTATGAAATTCTTAAAATATGGAGGTAGAGACAATAATAACATGAAAGCTTTATCTTCTTCTTCATATTTGATTTCTAAAGTTTCCAAATCGATAAGAATTGAATTAAACTCATTCAGACATGACTTTAGAGATATACCTTCTGCCACAATAAGTATGTGCATGTTGTGCTTCATGAACAATTTCTAGTAAGTATTTTTGTCATGTACAGAGACTCAAGTTTTTCCCATAAGTCTTTAACAGTATTCTCTTGTATGACTTCATTTCGAAGCTCATTAGACAAATATAACTTAATGACAGCTAAGACATTCTGCTCTAACTCTTGCTTATGCTCCTCTGTCATTGTGGTAGATGATTGATTATTGTCCAAAAGTACTGTTTGTAACCCATTCTATGTGAGAATTATCTTCAACTTGACTTGCCAAAGAGAAAAACTAATATTACAATCATATTTCTCAATGTCAAATTTTACTGTCACCATAACTAATTGTAAATAAATATTAAAATTGTTATGATACCAATTTATTAGGAATAAATCATAGCAAAATAAATATATTTAAATGGGTTAAATCATGAATGTGATAACAAAATATTAAAAAGAATATAAAATAAATCGAGAAACACACATAATTTATGAGGTTCAGCATAAAGTCTACGTTCTCAGGTGAAGGGATCAAAATCCATTAATAAACTTAGCATGATACAAATTTAGAGAAATAATACTCACAACTCTAAACTCCAATACAGCCGATGCACTCACTTTATTAAGGAGCTCACAAAATATTTAAAGAAAATCCGTGAAAAGTTTTTCCATAACCTCACACTAAATGCAAACTCATTGTTAGAATTATGTCTTAAAATCTTAATAAAATTTGAAACAAAATTCTTTTATATAATTTTTAAATTAAATTTTGAATCGATCCTAACAATTACTTTGTCACAAGTTACTTTATATATATGTGTGATAAACGCGGTAATAAAATGCTTCATTATAAAGCATGTTCCTATGATTGACTATATCAGTCACTACATATAATTTGTTGAATTTGGCAACAAGTGACGCCACCAACACCAATGAATTCAAGTTAATATATAAATAAATTAAATTTCAAAATTATTGTGTATTTGTTAATAGTAACAATAGAAATAAAAAAAAATATAAATTAAATTATTTAAAAGAAAATTATAATTATTAAAGATTTTATAAGTATTTAAATTTAGTAGTTGAAATTAAGCTAAGGAATCCACTTGACAAGATAAGAGAATTAAATGAAACTCTAGAATGTGCTTGGGACAAGATAAGGATAATTTCTGTTACTATCTTTGAGATTCAGAATCTTTATACTGCCCATTCCTATACAAAAAAGGATTAGATGCTACATGATGTAGGCCACTTTTTTAGTTGTTTCTTGGCTTTTTCGGTCATTTCCTCAAATCAGTCCATTGCCCTTGGAGTTGAATTGATTATGATCTATATTTTTATTATATGCACTAGAAACAAATAAACAATGATTTTCTAATGAGTGAACTTACTTTAAAAAAATTCAGACTTAACTATTTATAAAATCTTTTGAATGTTAAACAATGATTGTAAACATAAATCTAAATCTGAAAAATTGGAAACATAGCTGTGGGATTAATTTATTAGTTGAAATTGATTTATTGTTTAAAATAAACGTTCCATTCCCCCTATATACCAAAACAATATTAATTTAATATTTAAATAAACTAAACACAAACGAAATTCCAAAAAAAAATAATATTATTCTGGAAGTTATAAACCCCAATTTCATCATAAAAAATCTACAGCTGTAGAATATTCTTCTGGAAGTTATAAATCCCAAATTCATCATTAAAAAATCTACAGTACTGGTTGATAGATATTTGGACTGATTAATATAATTAAAAAAACATTAATATATCTTCACTGCACAACAAAAGAAAATACTATTAAAAATTGAAATGAAAACAATTAAACTAAAAATAGATATTCAAGACGACATTTAAAATTTAATGAAAATTTTTAAAAATCAAAACATGAAGGAATTATTTGAAACCACAGAAGCAGTCTTAACCAGAACTCTCTTCTCTTTCATTCACTTTTGTAGTTCTTGCTTTTACCAATTTTTTGCTTTTTTTTAATGATAATTTTTTAGATTTTAAATGTGGAGTTTTATTTAGTTAGAATTGTTGAATGAGGAGGTTATTATATTTATTCTTAGTTATTATATGCATTAACACAATTTGAAAATAATTTAACTACTTGAATTAATTGATAAAAATTTAAATTATATCTTCAAAAGAAAAAAAATTAAAATTATTGAAATAATCATACAAGAAGTTTAAAAATCATTAAGATTAAGTTAGCTCAATCATTAAAAAATGAAGTTTTGATGTTTTAAAATTTATTTATGATTATTTTAACCTCTTTTATTTCTTTAAATGAATTATTATTGTACAGTAAGATTTTCTTTTTGTTGGTTTTCTGATTATCGCCCATGCTTCTTATTTTTAATAACAAATTAATTCTTAAACTAAAATTTAAAATAAAATAAATTTATTTAATTATTAAACCAATTTTGAAAATTAATAAAAATTTTAGTATGGAGAGAATCTTTTTGAAAAATTAGGGACTAATCATAGTAAAGAATTATAAAAAAATTTATTTCTATGTTATTATTAGTTCTTAATTTATAATTATAAATACACATATAAAGAAAAATAATATCAAAATCTTTTTTATTTAATTATTTTAAAAATTTTAATAAAATTATTTTTATTAGTGATAACAATTTTCTAATTAGATTTTATCTTAAAAACTAAGTATTTTTAATTAATTTTTCTAAGATATCCGTGAAAAAAATTTGGTATATTAATAATAAATATGAAATAAAAAGTAGATACGGCCGTAAGGAAAGTAAAGGGCAGCGTTCGCTAGTAGCTATGAAGAGACACCTTCTCAAAAAAAAAGCTATGAAGAGACACGTGTGAGCCCACAATCGAAGTTGTTAGCCAACACGTGTGAGCCCACAATCAAATTATTTGGTTTCTAAAATTTGATATTATTAATGAAATAATTATTTCTTTACGTCAAATTACTTTATTAATAGATAAATTTTTATTTTTAAATAAAATAATCCTTCCATTATTTTTTCATTAAAAATAAAAATATATAAAAGCCAAAATAATCGTTAATAGCAAGAACAGATGACTAAAATTTAAGTTTAAATCATCTGTTCACCAAAAACACATTATGATTATTGAACAATTAACACATCAAATTCACAAGTATTCAAATTTATTAACTAAAAACCAAAACACAAGAATTTTCAAAAAAGATCTATAAAAAAATAGAATCTAACCACTCTATAATTTTATCATAGAAACATCAATGTAAGCTCTCCAAAACAGCTAATGGAGGAGGAATAGAATTAGTGCCTACACACTTTGTTTGTGAGCATTTTCAATATAGTTTAATAATATATAATACAATATGGTATGATATAGTATTGTACGATGTTTGAAAAATTAATATAATAATATAAGCTATTTGATAAGAGGCAGACCTACAGGGTCTAGGAAGGCTCTGGATTCCTTCTCAATTTTGTATATCCATCCATATATATGTATATATATATATATGCACACACATTCTTTTTTAACAAAAAAAAATACATATATATGAATATATATATATATATATATTTATATCTGCACATTCATTTATATGTGTATATATTCATATGTGAATTTATATATATTCAAGTCTATATTTAAATTTAAATGAATTTAAATATATATATGTATATAAATATATATACCAGAGGCGGAGATAAAGGGGGTCCCATGGGGCCCTGTTCCCCCCTCAGTTAAAAATAAAAATTTTTTAGGTATATTTAAGAATGAATATTACATTGGTTGAGATGGAACAGCTTGGCCTTATTATGTGAGAGCACGCAACTTCGATCCACGCTCCCAACATTTTTCATCCTTTTTTTCCAATCTTTAAAACTGGGCCTTTTAATCAAGCCCATTACAAACAAACAAGATTTGTCAATGACTCTGCCCATTACAAACAAACAAGAATAACTTAATTGTGACTCTTTCTCTTCTTTCTCACGTTTCTTCTTCGTTAATTCCTTTTTCTTTCTTTTTTTTTTTCAGATAACAGTTTCTTCCTTTTTCAATTTCATTCTTTCACCGATTGGCACCAGCAAGGCAGCGGCAACAAGTTAAGAATAGGTACACCACTTACTTTTAATCTCATATTTATTTTGTTGCAATTTTTTTATCTTGCTAAAATGAATTGAAATTTGAAAAATAATGAATTAAGAAATTGGCTTGAATACTTGAGGACATTATAAATTTGAAATGCTTAATTTGATTTTGTAGTATGAAGTTTTTTTTTTTTGAGAAAAGTAGTATGAAGTTAAATTGAAATTATTATTTTTTTGTAGTTTATAATCTGGAATTTTTTTATTTCTTTTATAATTTGATATTTTTAATGTTTAGTATTTAAGTTGAATTGGACCCCCCTTATCTAAAATCCTAGCTACGCCACTGATATATACACTCATTCATTTATATATATATATATATATATGAATTTATATATATTTATTTATATATTTAAATTTAAATAAATTTAAATAATTTATATATATAATTTTAAATGAATTTTATTTTAATTCATAAAAATTTTGATAAAATTCATATATATATATATAATCGATTGTTTGGTATATTACGTAGAGAAAGATATATATTTTTAAAAATTAAAAATAAAACTATTATGCAATATTTTCAGAATATACAAAATTATAAAATATAATTATCATCTGTTAGGCATAGTTAATTTAATATAATAAATTAATTTTTGAACTATTATAATATTAAATATTCAATTTTATAGTAAACTTATATGTAATTTTTTTTATGGAAATTGAGTCCTCCTTAATTATTTTTTACTTCCGCCACTGTGTTTGATGGTATAGTTTGGTTCAAATAGACAAAATGACCAAAACAATATAATATTTCATACATATTTATATTAAAATAAACTTCTTAGGGTGCAAATTAAAAGACTAATTAATTGTATTTAAAAAACTAATAAGATTATTAGCAAATACATATTTTATTCATTAAAATAATTAAATTTTATAACAAATTCAAGTGATCATGTCACTTTAAGAAAATAAAAAAATATTAATAAAATTTAATTAAATTAATAATCTACAAAATAGTGATAAACACATTGTCATGAGTTTTGGGAGGATTTTGGAATTTAATTGAGGTTATTTTTAAAATAAAAAATTAAACCATCCCAACACTCCAAATTGGTGGTTCACTAAAATTGGAAGAAATTGTCATTCTCACACCATGAGAAAATCCTTAATGAACCATAAAAAAATGGAATGGAAATACTACAAAAAATGATTCACCTCTGAACCATATTATATTAACCCACGAAAAAACCACAGTGGAAACACTCTCAAACACGATGTAAAGGTAGCAAAGAAAAGGACATGGAAAACCAATTGATGAAGATGCAAAATAAGTGAAGACACCTATAACTAACTGCTCCTATAACTAGAATTGGATTATAAGAAGAGTTTGGAGCCTTACCTTGTAATAGGAAGGTGTTCATTGTTAGGATAGTCCAAATTGGCAAAGGGAATAAGAGTTCAATAGTTCGATCTTACTAGGGATTCATCACTAGCTAGGACTTTCAAATCAAAGCATGGGCATTTGCAACTAAGAGCGAGTAGTAGATTGTTGATTGACAAGTAGAGTCAATAAACTTTTATTGAGACTTTTGTTAATTATTAATTCTACTAGAGGGCTCCTATCAACAAACTTGAATGAAGGGTTCTCATAGAGAAGCAGAAAATACAAGAGTCACTAGCTGGATTGACTAATAAATGATAAGCCAAAAGGATGGGCTCATTCAACTAATTGGATATCCCTAGTCCTACAAACAAAGAGATGTCCTTGAAATAGGATTGGTTGATGAGAAAGCTTAAGTAGGAGTAAAATGTATCAAAAAAAAATTTTCTAATCTCATGATCCTTTAAAGTTCCATTTTAACATTAATTGGTAGGGTGAATTCTAAAATTCCTTATGCTAGTTGTAAAGAAGCAGGAAAACTCGATATATATATAAGGAAACAAAAACTCTCTAGCAAAGTTCTCTCTAGGAGAAAATTAAGGTCTAAAAGAGGCATTTTATTTTCGTTTAGATTGTGAAATTATAATGTAATTCATTATAGGGAGAAGGTACAAATTTATCCTCCATGTTATAGTGTAGGTATAGATTGGGCTTTAAACAATTTTTAGGAATGAATAAGCACAACTTTCTCTAAATTAGGCTTTTTAGGCCACTCTGTAAATAATGAATTAATTTAACATAACTGGCATTAACTTCAATTAATGGGGCAAAATCTGTTAAGTTAAAAAAATATATTATAAATTATTTTTAATGTTATAATGATAAAATAAAAAAACACTAAAAATAAAGTCCCTAAATGTGTTGACCCTCTATTCTTATTGTCCTTTCTCTTGTCAAAATCCCTAGAATAGGAACAAGGATTATTCTTCAGTTGACTTCAAATTGAAATACTTGAATCCCTAATTTCTCAAATTGTGAAACTTTTGCTACCTTCATTCCATCAATTTTTCACAAAATCAACTTATGTTTCTTCTACTCTCAACCTCGTAAGAAAAAACACAGGCCATTGAAGATGGATTCTTCATTATCAACAACAACCTCATCACTTAGGAGAAAAAAAAAATCAAACTAGGGTACAAGGAGTGGTTATATTGTATAATTATGATTTTAAGCTATGTTGCTGGATTAGGATTTGGCTTAGTAAATTGCAAGTAAATAGTAATTTTTTAAGGTGAATGCTGAAGTTGGCTAGATATTGATGTGGATATTGTTAGAAATTGCATATTGATATAAGGAAAATGAGTTCACAATTCTCTTGCATCATAACACATGCAATAACCTTTGCTTGTAACTTGGTTAAAAATGCTACAAATCTTGGAAATCCATACCTGTAGCTATATAAAATCAATCTCATTGTAGTTACTTTGCTATCAAAGGCCAAATCAAGATTATACATATTTGTGTGTGTGTGTGTGTGTATATATATATATATATATATATATGAAATAACACATAGAATGGAAAGCAAAATAATTGTGATATTTCTTTTTTTTTGGTCTATTCACTAAAAAAGAAACATAAAGGACAAGAGAATCAAAATAAAACTTTTGAGAATATTTGAGATAAAATCATGGTGGAACTCTTGAACTAGCTCAAGTTCGTCATTGACTTTGTCTCCCATATAGGCAATATAAACCCACAAATACCAAAAGTAATTAATTAAAACAAATAAAAGAAAATGATAAAAGAAAAAACAAATTAAGCTCAAGGATTTACCCTTCGATTATTTGGTGTAAATGAAGTATAAAGTGTTTGAACTCATTACAAATACTAAATTCATAAGAGTAAAAGAAAAACTAACATTTTCATTTATTCGAAACATAAGAATATGAAATTATAAATAGATTTCATAATATTTATTCATACTAAATAAAGGTTAAGCAACAAAAATCCATGTTTCTTTTAGCAACAGTTTCAAGAAACCAATATTGAAGTGGAGTAAGAACAAGAATAAAACAATGCTAGATATAAAATCAAGTTTTGATTTGATATTATTTCTAAATCATATCAACTTATGTTTTCCTTTCACCTTTAAGATGGCAATGTATTTATAGCAGAATGGATAAATAGGTATAAGTATTAATAATATAGATTGTTTAGCATCCTTATATAGGAATGTTTTTGTTTGGAAGTTGGAATTAGAAATATTAGACTGTTGTCCCAAAATAGCAATCAAGAAGGGGGTCAATTGGTTGGTTTGAAAAGTGATGATAAATTCAAAATCCAAAAACAAGAAATGTAGAAGATGTAGAAGAAGATTAAGTAGAGAATAGAACAAAGAAAACAAAGATTTATAGTAGTTCATATTTACCTTGATCCTACATCCACTTCCTTAAAAACTTTTTAAGGTTTCACTAGTTTTGAGTTTTTACAAGCTTAACTCTAACTTGGTATTTTCTCTAGCTCATACCAAACTAGTACAATGGTTTGAGATCAATCCTCATAACCCTTACAAGAATTTTTTCAGGCTCACTCTCATAACCTAAGTATTTTTAAACTTACACTCAAACTTATGATGGTGTTTAATGCTCACACCCAACATTCAATCAATATAAATGTAATTTTGATACAAAGAAATGAAAGATGCTAAACTTGGCTATTATAATCAATATGTTTTTTTTTAAATGAAGTTTCTTGAGGTATTTATAGCCTTCATGCCATGAAATAGCTATTTGAGGTTGAGTCCAACATATTTGATTCTTGTCTTTCACTAATTTGTTTGTCAGAGCAATTTTATAGTCGGACTAGCTTTGGTCTAGTAGAAATTGATGATAGAAGAGTTGAAGGTCTTTAAAATATTATTATCCACCATGTATGTTTTGATCCTACTTATGAAGAATGCTCTAACGCAACGGTATGGAGGATACTTAACTAGATCTTTAGTAGCCTTCTTATTGACTTTCCCCATAATTTTATCAAATTCTCCTTGAATTCTTCAGGAGCAAATATCGAAAACTTTATTCATAACATCAATTAATCCCTGCATACATCAAGTTATTGCATATTTAATAATAGTTGTTGCAGTAAAATTTAAATGATAAATAAGACAAAAAAAATAATTACCTTTTGCATGTCAAAAATCAAAGTTAACTTAGATCCTTCTCCAAGATTTAGCTCTTGTGTAAGCCAATATAAGAACTAACTCCAATTATTTTATTTTCATTGTCAACTACCGCCTAAGCTATAGGAAACGTCATATCATTTCCATCCTTGCAAACTGCTATTAATAGTTGACCATTGCAAATTCCCTTTAAGAAGCATCCATCTAACCCTATTATAGGCCTACAACCCTCTTGTCATCCTCTTTTATAAGCATCAAAATATATGAACATTCTTTTAAACACCCTTGTCCCTTCCTTAAGTGTATCCTTAGATAACTCAATCTCTGCTTCATTCCTAGGTTGCTAAACTTCAATGCAACAACATATACAATGGAATAACCAAACTTAACTTTAAAACTCTCATCTAATTCTCGAATAATTTGTCTTTTTTCTGTTTTAGACTTTGACATACTAACATTAATTTTTAGTAAATTCTCAACTTCATCCTTCATGTCTTTTCACCAAAATTTCGGGTCGCTTGTAAATCTTATCCTTGAAGTGTGTAGCTAGGAAATTAGTTGTAGCACTTGGAACACTATAATGCCTATAGCATCTATGCTCACTCACTAAGGTTTTCACAGCCAACCCAATATTATTTCCATCCTATGAAACAAATATCACAAAAGGACATCCTTCTTCACTAATGCATCTAACCCTAAGCCTTTTAGGTTCATTTAGATTTATCTTAAGTTTTGTAACACCCCCATATCCAATGCACACACACTACAACCACAACAATGTAGCATAAGTGCACCAAACATAGGAATGCTACGGTTTTCTTAATATTCAAAACACTTTAAACTTGATACAATACCTTTATCATTATACATTATAGAAAAGTAAATCATTTACTGATAAAACAAAACATATTAGTTATATATATATATATATATACATTTAAATATTACACAGCGGAAGTTATAAAATATGTACATATTTACACATTAAACATTTCTTTACAAAATATACAGAAGTATACATAATTGGCAATTCTCTTCTGATCTTTAAGTTCCCAAAATCAACTCTTCAAGGTCTACTCTCACTTGGTCTTGATGAACTCTCGGGTTCAACTCTATCAACTCTATTACCTGCGCGATTAAACACTATCGCGCTAAGCCAACGGCTTAGTAAGATAAAACATGCTAATGGTATGATTTAATGTAATGCAATTTCACATATGTTAATGATAAGATCAACATCATACATATAAAGTTAACCACATAATTATGCATTTCACAAATCATAGTCATATGAGCATACCACATTTCAACATCTTTCCACATTCAACATTAATCAATCATACTCAATAAACAACATCCCATTTCATTAGCTCATAACATTATTTAGGACATTCATATAACCTTGACACCTATGGGCCCAACAAGTATTTAATACGATATTCAGAGTTCAGAGTTACTGATTTGGTTCATAGTCACAATAATCACGCCCGTAGGCAATGTATATACATGTATCTTTATCCATGGATAGTGTAACAGACCCAGTCTCTTGGACCATCACTCAACACATATGAGGAGATCCTCAACCCGGCAAGACTGTTACAAATCATATATCTTATATTCACAATTCTCATAGTGTAACAGACCCAGTCTCTTGGACCATCAACTCAACACATATGAGGAGATCCTCAACCCGGCAAGACTGTTACCTTTCATCATTTCTTAGGCATGCCACCCAAATCCAGAACTCTGAAACTGAATAACATATTAAACAAACAATACATTTATTATATAGTTACCATTTCCATTCTCAAATTCTCATCATCATAGCCAATCACAATGGCATTGTCTCATATCATATCTTATTTGAATTATCATTGCATCTTTGATATACATTTCAATTTCAAGGTATATTACTCATGAAACACATTACCATTCACAATGCATAACATAACATTGTTCAATCTCAACAATGCAATTAGGGCAAAGAACAATTGATATGATTCATAGTTTTAGGACCTTACACATGCATTTGATTATATCATTCACAACCTAATCCAAAAGGAATATTAGCAAAATGACCATATGAATAGTACATTCTGGTTTTAGACTCCATTTTATCCTTATTTTGAAAAATTGTATAAAATAATCTACTTGACTAAAAATTCTAAAATTTTTACAGAATTTATTTTTGTATCTTAAAATCATTCCTTTAAAATTTCAGATCAAACTGAACACAAAATCTTGGTCAAATAGTTCACCTAACCAGACTGCCCCAATTGCCCTGCATCCTGGCAGCAGTTCTGAACTTTGTGAATTCCATAAATCAAATTCAATCAACGTAGTTCCAAATTATTTTTCTCAAATACTAGACTCACTAAGAAACAACATATCCAAAATTCAATTGGATATGATTTTTCTACATTTTATTAAAAATCCCGAAATATAGCTGTCTCAGTTAAGGTACCTGCTGGAACAGGTCTAATAAAAATAATTTTTCTAAACTCATAACCATTCCAAAATCGAATCAACATATTTTTCAGTCATTCTAGACTCATAGAGGCACAACATATCAAAAATTAACTTCAAGAACATTTTTCTATAATTAATTAAAAATCATACAAGTCACAGCCTTTACTAATTGTAAAACAGAAAGAAATTTCACTAAACACAACTCTTACTCAACACAATCACTTCCAACACCTTCACCAACTCAACTTCTCATCTATCAAGCAAAATCAATACTTAAAATCACACCCTAAGCAACTTAATCATACCATCATCAAATCACAACTCAACTCAAGCATAACTTCAAAAATAACAAGGGTAAACAAGAGAAAACTTACCAAATAATGAAATTCCTTGAAACTCCAACTTGTAACTTTGAAAACTTCCTTCACTTTGAGCTTGAAATCATCAAAACCATCACTTGTTCTCTTGCTCTCTTGTCTCTTTGGTGAGCCGGCCACACAACAAGAAGAAGAAGAAGAAATGATGAAGAAACACAAAGTCAATAGGCATTAAATACCCATCCAAAAGAAAATTACTATAATACCCTCATCCATTTAACTAAGCTTTTGTCATATCTATACCCATTTAAGTAATTTCACAACCAACACAAAAATATCCTCTTTCCTTGACTTTCCATTTTGACCACTTTATATGTTATATATATCACCATATAAGCAACATATACAATTATCTCTAAACCCTCTTTTCTTTCCCAACCACCAAACAAAAACATTCTCTTCCAATTTCTTATCAACTTATCATATATACATAATTCAAGTGCAACAACAATAACACCAAGACTTCTAAGGCATAATTAGGGATATTACAATTCTCCCCCTCTAGAAAGAAATTTCGTACTCGAAATTACCTGAAATTAACTCTGAAATAACTGAGGATACTGGTCTCGCATGGTATGCTCACTTTCCCAAGTTGCTTCCTCTCTTGCATGATTCTTCCACAGAACTTTTACCAAAGGCACATTCTTATTTCTTAACTCTTTTACATCACGTGCCAAGATAGCAACTGGTTCCTCTTCAAATGTCAAGTCTGGGCTCACTTCAATAGATTCAAATGGCAACACATGAGATGGATCCGACCTATATCTCCTCAACATAGAAACATGGAATACATTATGAATACGATCCAACTCAGGTGGCAAAGCAAGTCGATACGCCACTGGCCCAACTCTTTCTAACACTTCATACGGCCCAATGAAACGAGGACTCAATTTTCCTTTCCGACCGAACCTCAAAATCTTCTTTCAAGGAGACACTTTCAGAAATACCTTATCTCCAACATCAAACTCTATATCTCTCCTTTTCAGATCTGCATAAGACTTCTGTCTGTCTGAAGCTGCTTTTAACCTGCCTCGAATCAACTTTACTTTTTCTTCAGTTTCTTGAATCAAATCAGGACCAACCAACTTATTATCTCCAAGCTCATTCCAACAAAGAGGTGTCCTACACCTTCTGCCATACAATGCTTCAAACGGTGCCATACCAATGCTGGATTGGTGACTGTTGTTGTAAGCAAACTCCACAAGAGGTAAAAACCTATCCCAACTTCCAGAGAAATCGATGACACAGCTTCTCAACATGTCCTCAATAATCTGTATCACCCTCTCTGACTGTCCATCCGTCTGTGGATGAAAAGCAGTGCTGAAATGCAGTCGAGAACCTAAAGCACTATGAAAACTCTTCCAAAATCTGGAAGTAAACCTAGGATCTCGATCAGACACTAAAGAAGTTGGAACACCATGCAGTTTCACAATCTCATGGATATACAGCTCAGCCAACCTTTCCAAAGAATAATCCATTCGAACCGGAAGGAAATGAGCTGTCTTAGTCAATCTATCCACAATCACCCATATAGCATCATGCTTCTTTTGTGTCAATGGCAAACCAGACACAAAATCCATTGTCACTCTTTCCCACTTCCATTCTGGCACTGACAATGGTTGAAGCAACCCGGTTGGAACTTGATGCTCTGCTTTAACCTTCTGACAAGTGAGACATTTCGATACAAACTCAGCAATGTCTCTCTTCAACCCCATCCACCAATAATGCTGTCTCAAATCATGATACATATTCGTATTACCCGGATGCATAGCAAACATTGACTGATGAGCTTCTTCTAAAATGACTCTTTTCAAATCAGCATCATCGGGTACACACAATCGGTTCTTAAACCAGAGACTCCCATCATCTTTCACAACAAAATCTCTAGTCTTCCCATTCTTGCAATCTGAAATAATCTTCTGAATCTTCATATCAATCAACTGAGCCTCTTTGATCTGATCTAACAAAACTGGTTTCAAAAGCAACTGTGCCAACAATGTACCATCGTCACAAACTACAAAACTGGCATGCAATGCTCTCAACTCAACAAGCAACGAGAGCGAGTAGACTGTTAAACCAGCTAAAGACTTCCGACTCAAGGCATTAGCAACAACATTTGCTTTACCTGGATGATAGTCAATCAAGCAGTCGTAGTCTTTAATCAATTCTAACCATCTCCTCTGACGAAGATTGAGTTCTTTCTGGACACCCAAATACTTCAAACTCTTGTGATCAGCGTAGATGAAACATTTCTCCCCAAACAGATAGTGGCGCCAAATCTTTAATGCAAACACAATGGCAGCCAATTCCAAATCATGGGTCGGATAGTTAAGCTCATGCGGTTTCAACTGCCGAGATGCATAAGCTATAACTTTCCCTTCCTGCATCAATACACACCCTAAACCTCTATGTGAAGCATCACTGTAGATCACATATGGTTTGCCTTCAACAGGTAAAGTAAGAACAGGCGCTTGAGTCAACATATCTCTCAACTGTTCAAAGCTCGCCTGACACTGATCTGTCCACAAAAACCTCACTCCCTTACGAAGCAATCTGGTGAGTGGAGTAGCTATCAAAGAAAACCCTTTCACAAACCGCCGGTAATAGCCTGCCAAACCCAGAAAACTTCTAATCTCTGTCACAGACTTGGGTGGACTCCAATTTAAAATGGCTTCAACTTTGCTCGGATCAACTCTGATGCCTTCTGCAGAAACAATATGTCCGAGAAAAGCTACTTGATCCAACCAGAACTCACACTTCGACAATTTGGCAAATAACTGATTCTCTCTCAAAATCTGCAACACAATCCGCAGATGCATGTCATGCTCCTCCTCATTCAGCGAATACACCAATATATCATCGATGAAGACCACTACAAACTGATCCAGATAGGGCCTAAACACCCTATTCATCAAATCCATAAAAGCTGCAGGTGCATTCGTCAGACCAAAAGGCATAACTAAAAATTCATAATGCCCATACCTGGTCTGAAAAGCGGTCTTAGGAACATCTTCAGCTTTGACTCTCAACTGATGGTACCCAGATCTCAAATCAATTTTAGAAAACACAGCTGCACCCTTCAATTGATCAAAGAGATCATCGATTCTAGGCAAAGGATATTTATTTTTAATGGTCACCTTGTTCAATTGCCTATAATCGATACACAACCTCATAGTACCATCTTTCTTTTTCACAAATAGCACAGGAGCTCCCCAAGGAGAAACACTGGGGCGAATAAATCCTTTGTCCAACAACTCCTGTAATTGCACTTTCAACTCCCTCAATTCTGCTGGTGCCATTCTATAAGGAGTAATGGAGATAGGAGTGGTATTAGGCAACAATTCAATACCGAACTCCACCTCTCTCTCAGGAGGTAACCCTGGCAACTCCTCTGGAAATACATCCGGGAACTCAGCAACTGTGGCAATGCTATCAATAGGGGAACCCTTCACTCTAGTATCCACCACATGAGCAAGATAGGCTTCACACCCCTTTCTAATCAACCTCCTGGCTGCAACAGCTGAAACAAATAAGGAGGCTAGCTGTTCCTGCTCATTAGATACTATCACCTCTCTACCATCACCCGTTCTTAAAGAAACAATTTTCTTTTTACAATCTACCACAGCTCCATGTCGAGATAGCCAGTCCATGCCTAAGATCACATCATATTCTTTAAATGGCATCTCAATCAAATCTCCAAGAAACTCCTCACCTTGCACCCTCACAACACTATCTCGGTGCACCTTACTCACAACCACACTATGCCCTAACGGATTTGTCACCAACACATCAAATCCTAGGGACTCAGCATGCACATCAAATACAGGCAAAACAGATGCACTAATATATGAATGCGTGGAACCCGAATCAATCAAAGCAAGTACTGGAGTATTAAATAAAGAAAAAGTACAAGCTATGACTGCCGATGTATCTGGCTGCCTCTGCATAACATACATCCTCTGGGAAGATCCAACCTCCTCTGGTCTACCCTCCCTGGATGTAGCACCTCCTCTAGAACTGAATCCTGGTCTACCTCCCCGGCTGGCACCTCTGCCTCCTCTGCCTCCCCTCACACTAGCTCGAGAAGCAGCAGAATCAACTGGCATCTGCTCCTGCCTCTAAGGACAGTCTCTCACAAAGTGGTCAGGTGATCCACACCTGAAGCATACCCCTGATCTACTATGCCTCCAACAAACGCCCCCATGTCTTCCACCACACTGGTTACACACAGGTAAGGTGGATCTCTGAACTCCAGGAGTAGGAGCACTCGCTACTGAAGCTGCAGGTCTAAATCTCTGCCTCTGGAACTGCACTGACCTACCCGCTGGTCTCTGGCTCCTACTACTCCGAGGAACAAAACTTCCTCTACCCCTCTTTGCAGAAGAAGACCCTGCCTCAAACTGGGGCCTCCTAACCCTAACCCCTTCCTCTGAAGCAGCTGCAATAACTTGAGCTCGCTCTACACTTCGAGCTGCTGCCACCAGCTGTGGGAAATCCTGATATCTGGATCCAGCCACTAAGCACATGATCGAGGGTCTCAATCCCTCCTCAAAACACCGACATCTATCAATCTCATCAGCAATGATACCCCCAGCATACTGACTCAGCCGAATAAACTCAACTTCATACTCAGTTACAGTCTTGCTATCTTGCTTCAAGCTTAAGAACTCCATCTTCTTCATGTCTTTATACTCCCTAGGAGTATACTTCAACTCAAATTCCCTCAGAAAATCAGTGTAAGACAGTGTTGGAGGATCATCCATAGAATGGGGCACCGTCTTCCACCAATCGTAGGCATCTTTCTGCAGCAAAGATCTTGCATAGTCAAATTTTTCCTCAGGGGTAGCTTGTAACTGAATAAAGATCCTCTGAACTTTGTCAAGCCACTGCTCTGCTACAGCTGGGTCAGTAGTACCAATGAAATCCTCCGCTCCATACTTCCTTAATTTGTCATAATGCCTCATCTGTACCTGAGGCTGAGGTGGTGGTGGAGGTGGCGGTGGAGGTGGCTGCACTGGTGCTTGTCTCATTACTTCCATCATATGCCTGTACCAAGCTGATGGAACCTCATCACCAACTGGTCTCCCTGACACAGAGGCAGGTGCCTCCTCAACACTATCAACTCTAGCTCCCTCAGCAGGAGCAATACTCTCGGCACTACCCTCAATCGACTGACGTGAGTGAGAATCCATCACAACCTAAGTCTGCAAACACAACATACTACATCTTATTAAAGATCAGAGGTTGCCAATCCCAAACATGTATATTATTTCAAAACCAACTTTTTAAGTAAAATATTCTTTTTATTACATTTTACCTAGGCTGAGAATCTCAAACCTAGGCTCTGATACCAAAACAATTGTAACACCCCCATATCCAATGCACACACACTACAACCACAACAATGTAGCATAAGTGCACCAAACATAGGGATGCTACGGTTTTCTTAATATTCAAAACACTTTAAACTTGATACAATACCTTTATCATTATACATTATGGAAAAGTAAATCATTTACTGATAAAACAAAACATATTAGTTATATATATATATACATTTAAATATTACACAGCGGAAGTTATAAAATATGTACATATTTACACATTAAACATTTCTTTACAAAATATACAGAAGTATACATGATTGGCAATTCTCTTCTGATCTTTAAGTTCCCAAAATCAACTCTTCAAGGTCTACTCTCACTTGGTCTTGATGAACTCTCGGGTTCAACTCTATCAACTCTATTACCTGCGCGATTAAACACTATCGCGCTAAGCCAACGGCTTAGTAAGATAAAACATGCTAATGGTATGCTTTAATGTAATGCAATTTCACATATGTTAATGATAAGATCAACATCATACATATAAAGTTAACCACATAATTATGCATTTCACAAATCATAGTCATATGAGCATACTACATTTCAACATCTTTCCACATTCAACATTAATCAATCATACTCAATAAACAACATCCCATTTCATTAGCTCATAACATTATTTAGGACATTCATATAACCTTGACACCTATGGGCCCAACAAGTATTTAATACGATATTCAGAGTTCAGAGTTACTGATTTGGTTCATAGTCACAATAATCACGCCCGTAGGCAATGTATATACATGTATCTTTATCCATGGATAGTGTAACAGACCCAGTCTCTTGGACCATCACTCAACACATATGAGGAGATCCTCAACCCGGCAAGACTGTTACAAATCATATATCTTATATTCACAATTCTCATAGTGTAACAGACCCAGTCTCTTGGACCATCAACTCAACACATATGAGGAGATCCTCAACCCGGCAAGACTGTTACCTTTCATCATTTCTTAGGCATGCCACCCAAATCCAGAACTCTGAAACTGAATAACATATTAAACAAACAATACATTTATTATATAGTTACCATTTCCATTCTCAAATTCTCATCATCATAGCCAATCACAATGGCATTGTCTCATATCATATCTTATTTGAATTATCATTGCATCTTTGATATACATTTCAATTTCAAGGTATATTACTCATGAAACACATTACCATTCACAATGCATAACATAACATTGTTCAATCTCAACAATGCAATTAGGGCAAAGAACAATTGATATGATTCATAGTTTTAGGACCTTACACATGCATTTGATTATATCATTCACAACCTAATCCAAAAAGAATATTAGCAAAATGACCATATGAATAGTACATTCTGGTTTTAGACTCCATTTTATCCTTATTTTGAAAAATTGTATAAAATAATCTACTTGACTAAAAATTCTAAAATTTTTACAGAATTTAGTTTTGTATCTTAAAATCATTTCTTTAAAATTTCAGATCAAACTGAACACAAAATCTTGGTCAAATAGTTCACCTAACCAGACTGCCCCAATTGCCCTGCATCCTGGCAGCAGTTCTGAACTTTGTGAATTCCATAAATCAAATTCAATCAACGTGGTTCCAAATTATTTTTCTCAAATACTAGACTCACTAAGCAACAACATATCCAAAATTCAATTGGATATGATTTTTCTACATTTTATTAAAAATCTCGAAATATAGCTGTCTCAGTTAAGGTACCTGCTGGAACAGGTCTAATAAAAATAATCTTTCTAAACTCATAACCATTTCAAAATCGAATCAACATATTTTTCAGTCATTCTAGACTCATAGAGGCACAACATATCAAAAATTCACTTCAAGAACATTTTTCTATAATTAATTAAAAATCATACAAGTCACAGCCTTTACTAATTGTAAAACAGAAAGAAATTTCACTAAACACAACTCTTACTCAACACAATCACTTCCAACACCTTCACCAACTCAACTTCTCATCTATCAAGCAAAATCAATACTTAAAATCACACCCTAAGCAACTTAATCATACCATCATCAAATCACAACTCAACTCAAGCATAACTTCAAAAATAACAAGGGTAAACAAGAGAAAACTTACCAAATAATGAAATTCCTTGAAACTCCAACTTGTAACTTTGAAAACTTCCTTCACTTTGAGCTTGAAATCATCAAAACCATCACTTGTTCTCTTGCTCTCTTGTCTCTTTGGTGAGCCGGCCACACAACAAGAAGAAGAAGAAGAAATGATGAAGAAACACAAAGTCAATAGGCATTAAATACCCATCCAAAAGAAAATTACTATAATACCCTCATCCATTTAACTAAGCTTTTGTCATATCTATACCCATTTAAGTAATTTCACAACCAACACAAAAATATCCTCTTTCCTTGACTTTCCATTTTGACCACTTTATATGTTATATATATCACCATATAAGCAACATATACAATTATCTCTAAACCCTCTTTTCTTTCCCAACCACCAAACAAAAACATTCTCTTCCAATTTCTTATCAACTTATCATATATACATAATTCAAGTGCAACAACAATAACACCAAGACTACTAGGGCATAATTAGGGATATTACAAGTTTAACACCAAAAGTTACTGCATATTTTACAACATCATCCCTAACTTCAATTGCATTAGCAAAGGTCATTCCAAGCATGAAATAACCTTGCCCATCAAATCCATCATACCTTACTCTCTCTTGAGGATACACTATTTCTTATACTTTAGATTCATCTTCACTACTTTCAACATCATCCTCATAAATTCCTTTTGCATAATAGTCATTATTGTTATTATCATCACTCACACAATAAACTAGTTATGTGCTTATATTTTCATCAAGGGTCTTCTCGTTCACACCAGGGTTGAACAAGTGACCTTGTGTGAGTATTTTTGGGTCAGGCTGTATTGGACCTACTTGTTCAAAGTCTATTGCTGCTTCTGGATGAGTTTGCATTATTGTTTTTGGATGTGTTTACAGGTGAGATTGTGATATTGTTTCTGTTGGTGTTTGTAATATTGGTGTTTCATGGTTTTTTGAGTTATTTTGGGGTGGTATTTCACTATCAAACTTTAAATTTTCATCTGTCCCACCATGGTCAACTATTTCAATGGTTTCACACCTGATCCAAGTTAATGTTAATGGGTCTTGGTATACAATTAGGGTATCCACATTATGCTCAGAATAAATATCAATCCCACAGACCCAACTATTTATACAAATATAATTTAAAATAGTTCTAATGTTGTTGTCATCATGAACTAAATAAAGCCCATCAATCATCTCTTTTCATGGTAAAAGATAAATATTTTCTAATATTATCAAACCCTGGTCCCCTATATATATCCACAATATCCAAATAACACATGTAGTCTAAGTGAAAAGACTTCAAAACATCCACCTCACTCCCAACATACTCCAACACAGTGTTATCAGGGTCTTCTAGCCTAGAAACCCATTTACCCCCATAGTTAAATCTTAAATCAATTATATTATCCATACTGCAAAAAAAAAGATAATGAAAAATACATTTTTATTTAACTATGATTAAAATATAAGACAAAAAAATTACATTTTTAATTAACAGTGATTAATACTTATTACCCATATATGCTTTAAACACCAATCATTCATGGCATAGATTATTAAAAATATAGAAATTTAATGTTTATCACAAGTAAGTACAAATATTGATATATAAATAGTTGTATAGATAACAAGATATGCAAAGACAGAGCATTCCAAATTACTATGTAAATAATAAGATGTGCACTGAAATATTATGTAAAATGAGAAAAATTAAAAAGAAAAATCAACTATATTATTCATGATGAAAAAGAAAAAAAATAGAAAAATATGTTTTAATTAACAATAATTAAAAATTTTGGTATTATTATATTAACATAAGCCGAATCAATAATATTTCTAATCAATTTCAGTGTATCAAAATCAAATAAGTTTAATACAAAAATGAGATTAAAAATGGATTTTCTTTCAAAATGATAAATTATTGATAGAGTTGTATTTTGACTAATATTTTAGATAATTCTAAACACTGTTTTTAATTATTTTCAATTGAATTTGATGTATTTTCTTTGTTGAAATTAGAATTTATCTTCTTTTAGCTTGAAATGTCAATATACAAGTTTTTAATTAAAAGTTGAGAAAATTGAAAAAAAAAGGTGCAAAAGGCAGAATAAAAGTCAAGACTCACACCTGTGGGAACCAAGCAGCTATGGCCCAGTCATATTATGTGATTTTTAGATTTGAGCATATTTGACCTTTAAAGCTTTACTTGATATTTTTATGATCTTATAATCCTAAAATGAGAAAATATTATTCATAAAATTTTTAGAAGACATCTCAAGATTTTCAGAATGGTCTTATTTGTATAAATTTGAGTTCGATTGAGCCTCTAAACAACTATACAAAATCAAAACTACGAATTCAAATCGAAATAGAATTTATGTTCAAATCAGTTTACTTTAAAAGGCCATAACTTGAGCTTTCAAAGACCAAATTGAGTGATTCACAAGCCTAAATTAATTTACATTTTGAGGGCTATAATTCTTGTGAAGAGACCAAGCCCATGTTCAAATTTTATCAGATAGAAAAATTACTTATAAATTTTTTGCATGAATTTTATAACTTCCTTATTTTATTAGAATTTATTTTTCTTCAATTAAAATTTGACTTCTTTTTCAATTGGAACTTTTCTAAACCCATCCTAATGTTTTCATCATTGCAAAAGAAGTTCCTTAAGCCTCTATAAATACCATAGATCCTCCTCACAACTGGTACATCAATTTAGAGAGAATTTTTTTTTTTCAAATTTTAGGTTAGAATTGCTTTGAGAAAAGAGAGAATTTTGTTCAAGATCTTTTCAAGTTCAAGAGGCTCCCTTCTTTCCAAAGTTTTATCTTTTTAATTTTTTTCTTTTATTTTCTTTTAATTTCAATTTTAATTATGTCTTCTATCTTCTACTTTTTCTTTCTAATTTCTATTTCAATTATGAGTAACTAAAAGCCCTATTAGAGTTAAACTTTTTCTATTTGATTTATCTATGCAATAATTATTTAATTTGATTCAATTAAAGTTTACTCTTGATTATTTTGTTATCTATGGTCCTAATGCTTTAATTTTCTAGCCAATAATTGATTGATCTAAGATATTGTGTAATGAAGCAAGAGTGGAAGCACAATATTAGTTCAAGGAGGTAACAATCTTAAATTAAAGTTTTCACCTAAAGAAAGGGTAAATACTTAAGATATAAATATTACTCACAAAACTTAATGAATTGGCATAGACTGCTTATGATCACGAGAGTAGACACAAGTTTAAGTTCAATATTAGTTTTAGTATTCGAGAGAGACTAAGTCTTAAATTAGGAGAACCTAACTAAAAATCAAGAGTAGATTTAGATTAAGTCAATATTTTAGAAAATTCATAGATAATCAATGAAGGATATGTTTAACTCTAATACCAAATATATTAGATTTAATTCCAAAATTCAGTTTAGTATTAATTTATATAATTTTAGTTTTCAATTCATGTCAATTTAATATCCAAATAATAGTTAGTTTAATTGTTTATTATTTAGGATACCCTTCCCCGTGGGACCAATACTATACTCACACTTTATTATTTGATTACGACCTGTACACTTACAGATAACTAAGCTAGGCCCTAACAATTATCTACTACCCAAATACCAATTACTCTTTAGTAAAAAAAAAACCAAAACTAAAATCACATGGATGAGCTTTTTACTTGCGAATTGTGAAAATCTTTTCACTATCAACTGATTCGCTAAGCCCTTAAAATCCTATCATGCCCCTCCTCGAAGAGTAACTATTGTGGTTTTGCTAATAAATAATAGCTCGATTTAAGGTTAGAATTAGAGATGGTAGGTTCTCTCTACTTTTTTCCTTTCAACTTTTCACGATGATGAGGATAAGATTTTTGTCCTTCGATATTTCTTTTACTTCAATTTTGTTTAGGTGCTATTTTCATTTGCCCTATTAATTAGAGGTAACATTAGCTATGTTTAATTTATAACATCATTAACAGAGGGGCCTTAAAAAGCCAAATTTGGAGAAAATTTTACTTATTTATTCCTAAAAATTATTTAGGGGCCAATCTGTTCCCATGCTATAACATAGAGGGCAAATTTGTACATTCTCCCTTCATTATATTTGTATAATATAATTGCATTTTTTATGCATATTTTTTAAAATTAGGCATATGATTATTAAAATTTTAACTGATTATACATAATATTTTAACATTGACATCAAAGCTAGGTTAGAACATGCTTTGTCTAATGATTTCTGAAAATTTCACAACATGATCTTTTGGCCTAATTTGGAGAATTATATTGTTTTATATATTTTTTGGATATATTTTTTGAATTCATATCGATACAGGAATTTAAACCTAATGATTGACTAAATTATGCTCAATTTGGTTAAGAATTGATACAGATATGCTCTCTCAGGAATTAAAAATCGTTAATGAAAGTTGGAATTTTTAAGGTTTATAGAGATTGAACATGTTGTTAAATCCAATCTAATTGTTGGGAAAATTATTGTCAAATACAAACTTGAATGCCATGTTTCTTCAAAATAACTCTATTAAACTCCAATATTTGCCTTTAATGTCAAGCACGATTGCTTTGCCCTAAATCGTAGTCTTTAGAAACATATTCATCAAGTTGCATAAGTATATCTTTTAGGTCAAGATCTATAGGGCTCCCACTAAAAGTAGGATCTGTCCTCACGCTTGGACTAAGATCACTCTCATCTAAACTAGTTGGTGGAGTTAAATTCAATAAGTTCCTCCCACTCAAAAGAAGTGGTCCTTGGGAACTTTAAGCCTCAGCCTAAAGTAAGGAGATTTGTTGATCTAATTAGCCTTATATAGGAAAATTATTCTCTAATAATGTAATTTCCTGTGATTCAAATTCGATTATCCTCCCACTGTCTTGCTTAACTATGAAAATGTACTATTTAGATAGTTTAGAATATATCTTATGAAGATACTTTTTTACCTCATAGGCCTCTTTTCCCATATTTGTCCGAGGTATTATGTACATAGGTTGTGCATCCCCAAGATTTTAGGACACTAAGATTAGGTTGATGACTTGTCTATAATTCATATGGAATGGTTAGAACTAACTTGAAGGACACACAATTAAGTATATAGGTGGCTGTTAATAATACATCATCCTAAAACTGCAATGAGTAAGTTAGTTTAAGCCATCATCCATCTAACCATTTCTAGGAGTGTTCGATTCCTCTCTTTTGCAGCTTTACCATTTTATTTGTGGTTTTCACAAAATAGTTAGTTGATGCTCTATTCCTTTTTCATCATACAATTTTTTGAACTGCTCGAACAAATACTCACGACATTTGTTGATTCGAAGTGCTTTCACTTTCTTATCTAATTGATTTTCAACTAAGTTAAGATAGTTCTTGAAGCAACTTAAAGCCTCTGACTTATGAGGAATCAAATAGATATGACCATACCTTATATAGTAATAAAGCTGATGCACTAGTAGGTACCGTGCCTAGCCCTTACATTCATTGGACCATAAACGTCAAAGTGTATTAATTGTAATAGGGTAGAGGCTCTTATGTAGATACCAAATGATTTTCTTATAGCTTTTCCTGCTAGATAGTTTTTACAAGTAAATAATTCTACTTTGTATTAATATCCAACTAGAAGACCAGCCTTAGCTAATCTATCCATACAATGTTGGCCTATATGACCTAGCCCAACATGTCAAACATTCACATCATCATTAAAGTTATGAGAATTAGTTAATATAGAAAAGCTTATATCGTGTAATCCTTAGTATTTAAAATAAGAAAATTGCAAAAATGTACCAGGAGCCATAAAACTTTTAGACCAAATACAACTATACTAATTCATTATAGAAATTCCAAGAGAAACTAATATAAGCAGAACAATAATAGGAACTAAGTTCCGTTTGATTTATTGGATGTAGAGAATGTCATGGAGTTATTTCCATGTACCAATGTTTGAAGGTACCAATGCCCTTCACTTCGACGCATGAGTTATTTTCCACGAAGATCCATCTTGTCCCTATGAGTAATTGACGAAATTCTATGAAGGCTTCACAATCCTTTGTTATATGGTTGGTTGCTCCCAATTCTATAACTTACAAAGGATTTGTTTCAGTTAGTAATACTGAAATTGAAACAATAGTTAATGGAATATACCTTCTTAGGTGCAGTGCAATCCATAGCATATTGTCTTTGTTGCCATAATTGAAACATTTGACTTTTGCAACATTTCTTTTCTTAAGATTCTTTATCTTGTTTTACTTACGTTTCTTATTTGCCTAGCCCTCATTTCTTTTTCTTTTGCCTTTGTTATTGTTAAACTTGCGCTTGATGCCATGAATCCCATAGGGTGGCTTGAACCTGGCGTTCTTCCATACTCAATTGCATAGCAATAAGCCTATTAGCCTTCAGCTCCAAGTGATAGGCATCACTAACAAAGGTCTTGATTAGGAGCCTTTGAGTTAGGTAGAAGTGCATATGCTCCCAACTTTTAGGCAAGGACTGGATAATCGCCTGAATCTTTTACTTGGTCAACATATGATCAACATTATAAAGCTCACTTATGATGTTGGATATCTCTTCAATATGTTTCCTCATTGAGTGTTCATAATGCTTCTTGTAAGTGTTTAACTAGATTGTAAATGAGCGCAGCTTGGTTGGGGAAATCCCTTCGAACTTCTCCTTAAGAACATCCCACAAGTCCATGGCATACTCAAAGCTATAAAATTCATTCATAATGCCATTGTCCATTACATTGAGCAATGTGATCTGAGTAAGGGTATTTTTTTTCTTTTTCCAGGTTGTAGGCATCTCTGTCATGCCTATATTGGGTTGATGTTCCATCTTGTTTTGGTTGTTTCATAATTGTGTTAATAGGTTCCAATGCCTCTTGCTCTTCTAACACTTACTGTATTTTTATGCTCCAGATTTCATAGCTATTTTAAGATAGCTTGACACCTTTGTTTACCTCTACAATGATATTTTTGGAAGTAGAAGACATGATAGCAAGTTTAAAAAGAATATCTATAGAGACAATACATACACGTATTTTGTTAACTCCATAGTTTACATGTTACTGTATTTTCATAATCAATTTATACATTAATATTAACATGCATATAATTTCAAGTTAAAAGGTCACTAGGTTTCCGAATCATCATCTCGACTCTATGCAATTATCAATATTAATATAAAATATACATGAAAAATATAAAACAATTGATCAAACCAAAAAAAATACTAATTATTGAATAATTATAAAATATAATTATTGTCATGCATCAATAAAATAATAAATAAAGATGTAAATTCCATTAATTAAAATTTAATAGTTCAAAAACCATAAACTTTAAATAAAACAATTATAGCCTAATAAGTCCACCAAATATTCTTAAAAAATATATAATAATAACCTAGAACATTAAAACAATACTTGACCACTACTAGCAAATAGTCTTCTATTTGGGGTTGAATTCCAAAGATCACACTATAAGTCAACTAGCATATAACAAATGAGGCCTTTTAAAATTAATTTCTCAATGAGTATCCTCCCATTGTGAAAGGTCATCCACTTTTCCTTGTTAATCTTTTAAAAATTACTCATTTGTTACACCTAGTCTTAAGAAAGAATTTTAATTAGGACTATGTATTTATCATATCTTTTATCCTACATCTTATAAAGTGACTCATATAATGGTAGATGTACAAAATATTCTCTCATGGCAATGTATAATGACCTATCAGTTTTAAACTTGCCCAACCGGATCATTTCTTAAAAACTTTTATGAAGAGGCATAATATATTTCATAAGAAAATTTAAATCACGAATGCGGTTACTAAAACACATTCTCATTTTTCTCATGCAGTCTTTTAAAATCCTTTTTTCACTCTAAGCTTGGCATTATGCTCAGCTGTGTGTACCACTATGGAGTCCTAACTGTGAGAGTCATTTTCTGTAACTTTTGGCATAAAACAAATATTAAGAATAAAAATTATACACAATAATATAATAAAAATAGAATATGAACTTTATTCAAATTGGCATAAAAATATATACAAAATATATTTTAGAGACTCAAATAACTTTCTAGGGCAATTTTTTTTCAAGTGAAAAAATATATTTTTTTTCTTAATTTAAAATTAAATTTTAATTAAAAATACTATTTAAATAAAAATTAATTTTACAGTGTGAAAAAAATTAAATTTGACAAAAAATTTTAAAAATAATTTGGAGTTGGTCTGTGAAAAATGAGGTTTGGAATACACCAAATAAAAAAAATTTATTTCGGCCAAACAAGCGATGCATTGATGTGTCTAGAAGAGCCTCGTGGCTCCTCCAAAATGATGTGTTGCCTTTAGTGAAATGATATGTCATTTCATGCGAGTCTAACCCATGTCTGTGGGTCAGGTCATGTGCTAGGAAAGCCAAGACCCATTACACGATGCAAGGGCTCCATGTGCTATCTTATTGGCTAATCCAGCCAACCAGGCTGGGTTTAGTGGGAGTTTTCAAAGTGCCGAGAGTTTGTTTGTGTGGTCAAAATTAATCAAGAAATTCTCTAACATAGTGTTTTAGCTATCACAGTATGTTAATTATAATTAATTTAATTCTAGAAAAATTAATTCTACCAATTTTGAATGATCAACTTTAAAATGCTATAACTTATTCAATTTAATTTCGATTTGAGCAAATAATATGCCGTTTTAAAGCTTTACATGCCTATTTTCAATTGATATTAAAATATCAAACATACAACAACAAAAACGCATAGTTTTTCAAGTTCAAAGATGCTAGTACAATCATGATTAAAAACATACAATTAATCAACATATTAGCAGTAAAAAATTAATCAATTACACAAAAATAATTGATAAGTTAATAGAACACAAGCCTATGGCTTTATTACCAATGTAAGAACATATTTACAAAAAAAAAATTAAATAAGGGTCAAATATTTACTTTTGACAATGTGTGGAAGACTTTAACAATTGCTTATGTTATCAATTATAAGAACAATCACCAATGAAGGAAAAAAATACTGTTGTGTTCATGGTCTAAAAGCAAAATGGCCTCACAATTACACTTTCGCTCACAAAGAGAGACAAAATATAAAGATAAAGCTATTTTTTTCTCATTGAGATATTTTTGCTAAATTTGAATTAGAATTCTTTTATCTCCTAGAATTTTATTAAGAATTAAAATTATATTATGAATAAATTCATAACTCATTTATACTTTATAAATATTTATTCAAATATACTTTTTGATTACTATTTAGGTGTTTTAAGTCTATACATCTCATTCATTTGATATGGGCCAACTCAACTCAAAAATAACAAAAATTAATATAAAAATTAATTTAATTTTTAATAATTAAATTAATTCATAATTATTGATTTTCGTTATTAAGATTAAATTTCAATTTAAAGATTTCTAAAACTGAAATTATTAATTTCTCAGCCAACCCAGTCTACATCACCCTCGCGTGGTGCTCTCTTTCTTTACTTGACATTTTTTTTTGCCGCTATGTAACATTCGATAAAGCGGAGGTGTATATATGACTCCTCCAAGCACTTTGGAGAGACCTCAAAAGTCGAAACGCTAGATGTCTCATTCAGAATCTGAAAAACCCCAAATGCCCTCAATCGTTTCAAGCATGCCATTGATTTAAAAAAAATGCTAATTGCAATTAATTTAGAGTAAAATTATTGAATAATTTTACTCTAAATGTTAAAAAATATTAATTATAATATTTTTTATAAATAAATTTATAATAAATATTTTTTAACTAATAAATAAATTATTTAATAATTATTTTTTAAATAATTGTAGTTTTTTTTTTTGAAAATTTTAAATAATTGTAGTTGGTATTTTTATTTAAAAAAATATAACTTTGAAACTAATTCAACAGGTTTTAATACGTGTGCGCAAACGCGTGCCCTAAAAAATAAAAAAATAACATATGATCTAAAAATTGGGAAAATAAAAAATAAAAAAAGGAAGAAAAATTCAAATATTTTCGAGAAGTGAGGTAACCACTGAGCAGACAGAGGCGGTCGTTGCGATACCCAAAAAAAAAAAAAGCTTCTCTAAATAAAACTTTTTTTTTATTTTAATTTTATTTTTCTTAATTTTTCCTTGTGCTTGAAGGTCAGGTCAGGGAAGAGTCGTGAACTCCAAACAAAAAAAAAATCAAGAAATCAGATTATCATGATCATCCCGTTCTCTTTTTATTATTTTCAGTATTTAATAGACTCTTAGGGTTTCTCTTCTCTATTTCGCCTTCGCCGCCGGTAACGCAGCTGCTGGCAAGTCAGGTTAGGTAACTAAAACTCTTATCTATTACCTGTATCTCCTTTTGTTTATTCTATTTTGACCCTACCTTCTGTTTGGTTGCTGAGAGAGGAAAAATTTGTAACGGTTATTTTGGCTGTGAGAAATTACTCTTGCCATCTCAAGGATGTATTCTTTTTTATTTTTAAATTAGGTAAAATCTAGGGTTGTGATTGTTTTGAAATTAATATAATATTGTTCCCAATTTTTTTTGGGGTTATTTTTCACCTTTCAATTCTGAATTGTGAACGTTTATTCTAGGTTGTAGTTGGAATGGAGCATTAGCTTCCATGGAGATTCGATAAGCCTTTTGTTTGTTTGTTGACAAAGAAGAGCTATCGAGTTTCTGATCTGGTTATAGGTTATGGATTTTGTTTGTTTATTTTGGAATCATAGGGATTGCTATTCTCAATTTTCAATTAGAGCCACTCTAATTTTATTACCTTCTAAAATAGGATAAATTGAGTGTTGTTTTGATAACAGTTTTATGGCATAGTAGATTGATGGTTCATAGCGGAAGGGTTGGTGAGGTGACTGTTGCTTTTTTTTTCTTCCTTTTTCAATTTTATTTTGGCTAGCTTGGTTGGTTTCTTTTTGTGGGTTTAATATCTGCTTGCTGGGGAAATGGTTTGTTTTAATTTATTATCTTTCAGCTTCTTATGATTTTGATGCGACTCTTTTGAAGTTTTTTCCTTTTCTTTTCTGGTTGCATATGTTTTTGTCATGATTTTAGTAAGTTTTTTAAAGGAAAACTTGATTGATGAGATAGATTCATTAATTTGTTTTTGTTGGATACTGCAGAACAATGCCAACTTTTACTGCTATAGCCTTGGATAGGTTGTTAGAACCTGGAGCTTCAAAATCTGTTGACAAGCCTGTTCGTAGTTCAAATCCTATTCCAAAACCTAAGTTTCTATCAGAAACGGGGTCTATGCCCGATTCAAATCTGGAGAGGAGAAACAATATAGCAGCCAAAGAGAGAAAAGTTAATTGTCCTCAGATATCGCCAGCACTCTATGCCACCCCTGAAGCAACCCCATTTCCTGATTCACCATCTTCATTTCCTCCTTCACCATATATTATTAACCATAAACGGCGCGGGCCTCGCCTATTAAAAAGCTTTCCTCAAGTTGATGTAGCACCTGGCAGGAAAACTTCCAATGAGGAAAAGACCAATGGGAATGCAGAGAATGCAGAAATCAATGCAACAAAAGATCGTTCTGTTATTTTTTCCATTTCTGATTCTGCTGAAGGGAAATATGTAAATGGTGTTCAGGATAGTACCATAAAAGAGGAGGTTGGAAATGGTACCCTAGAAGACTCTGGTGAAGGGGAACATGAGAATGCTGTCAGTGACGGGGAAATAGGAAGCAGTGGTGAGGAAATTTATATCAGAAATGTGAGGAATGGCTTGGCCACGGGAAAGGATGCAGTGAAGCTTGCTGCATTGGATTTAGAAAGAGATGGAAATACTGAGGATTTCCTTGAGCCACGGGATTCAGTTAGTTATACTAGTAACACAGATGGCGAGGACAACTCTGTGGTGGGAAGTTCGGTGAAGCTTGCTGCAACTACACCGGTGACAGAGTTTTATGATGCTTGGGAAGGTACCTGGGTTCAATGAATTTTTCTTGTTTGTTTATCTCATGGAGTAGTTCAGGAGTTGGACAAATTAGTGCAGCTTGCTTATTTTCTTTTTATTTGTTTACATATTTTGAAATCTGGGTTGATGTTGTTTTTAACCTTGCACTTTTGCAAAAAGCATCTTGTTTCTATTGGAAAAAATGATAGTTCCTTATGATTTTCCATTGGAGAGTGCATATATTGGTGATGGTTAATCCATGTCCTGTTGGGAACCATTCTGTGATTTCTATGAACCATTTGTTATTTTAAAGATGGATAGTAGTGTGACATTTTTAATTAGCTTCATAGCAGAATTAACCAGTTTTTTTTTATTATTTTCCGTGTGTAGAGCTTTCGTCTGATAGTGGGGTGCAGTCTTCTCTGCGTGACATTGATGCTGAGTTGCGTGAGATGAGATTGAATTTATTGATGGAGATAGAGAAGCGAAAACAAGCCGAGGAGAGCCTGAATAATGTACAAGGTCAGTGGCAGAGGATCAGGCAACAATTAGCTCTTGTTGGATTGACTCTCCCTGCATTTCCTTTTGCTGTTCCAGAGGGTGATATGTCACTTGATACCGATCCTGCAGAAGAGATGTGTCAGCAGTTTTGTCTGGCTCGGTTTGTATCAGATGCCATTGGGAGGGGCATTGCAAAAGCTGAGGCAGAGATAGAGAAGGAAGCTCAAATTGAAGCTAAGAACTTTGAGATTGCTCGATTGTTGGACCGGCTTCATTATTATGAGGCTGTGAATCGAGAAATGTCTCAGAGAAACCAGGAAGCAGCAGGTGAGGTTTTTGTACTTAAATATCTTATTATATGGTGCATTTGCTTGTCTATATTGACCTGTGGTTCCTGGGAAAATCAGTGTCAGTGTCTACTTGTTTCTCTTTGTTGATTTGTCATCCTAATATCCCTTGTGAGATGGTATGTTCATTTACATTAATGCATTACCAGACAGGCAAAATGAATCAAGAGATCTGCCTATTGTTATGCTCAATCCATAATGAATATAATTATGTAGGGGTCTTGTGTGCAAAAAATGAATATAATAAAGTACAACCATTAACTGGATGATTATCTGAACCTTATTTCTTTTAGCTGACAATTATCTGCAATTAGTTGTAAAAATTGTGGAGCCAAAAACAGTACTACTATCGTACTGCCATAAGTATACTTATTTTTTAATTAGGCGGATTTCATGGCGTTAGTTGGCAATTGTTATTAGCTTTGTTTACAAACTGGTTTTAACACTTCTGTTATTGTATTGAAAAAGAGATCATCAAATTTAATTTTTATGCCTTCTCTTTTGGTGCAGGAATGGCTCGACGTGATAGGCAGGCCAGGAAACGAAGACAGCGATGGGTTTGGGGATCAATTGCTGCAGCAATTAGCATTGGCATTGCTGCTTTAGCATGGTCATATATTCCAGCATCAAAAGGATCATCTTCCACAAGTGATTCTCCAGCTCCTGAGCACGATGACACTGCATAGCTGATTGCCATATTCTGTATATCAAGAGAATAAAAGGTTGTATGTGCCTTCATGTTAATAGCAATCTCTTGCATTTACCCTTTCCTGAATATCCTGGTATCAACAAAAATTTGGAGTGCATCACAGTCGTTGCTAGCGATCTGGGAGGCAATAAGTTTTGTTTTTGATCATTCATTATTTGGAATGATTTTCTAGTAGGGTTATTTTTGTGGATCAAAGGCTATAGATGTGCATATGCATACGCTACAGAGTCTATTAGGTCTATTGAAGCTCTTTTTGTTCAAAACCATAGTTCAAGTTGTTTCCCAGCAAATCTTATCGGTTACCAAGCCGACAACAATGAAATTGACATATTCAAGCATGTTTGTGATGTTGCTTTTAAGGGTGTCAAGTCTACACTGAAGGCGGATTAATGTTAAAACAAGTACCAAAAATTAAAAAAAAAAAAAACTAGTCCTGGGTATTGTACTTGAATTTAGTCAATTTTTTTCTTTGATATATATTTAAATGTTTTAATGTGTGAATTATTATTGTTATTACTCTTATAATAATAATTATTTTTTTATAATTATCAATAATAATATAAATAATATGTATAGTAGCTGAAAAAGTAATAAAGAATATTATATATTGATTTATATAAATTCTAATTGTAATTCACATAAAATATGATAATAGTGAAATTTTAATTTAATAAAGATGGTTTTATATAAATTTAACTTTAATTTTAAAGTTCCATTTGGAAAAATTCTAGTGGGAGAATTCAATTAATGAAATTTGTGTGAGAATTTGTTCTAAATATATTTTATACATGTATAATAAATTTAATTTGTTTTTTTAATTGTTTAATATATTTTTAAATTTTTTGGTTATCTATATTTATTTAATAATAATTAATAATATTAAAAATTTAAAGATAATAATATATATTTATATAATTTGATGCTAAATTAAGTTTTAATTGATTAAATTAATTTTTTTAAACTAATATGATTTTATTTAATTAAAAAATTTAATATATTGAAAATTTTAAAATTTTACAAATCTCGAATTTTGTAACATGAGTAAGAATTCAACTTTTTATTTTTAATTATTTATCATGGGTTATGGATACAGATTGAAAATGTAGATGTAGATGGCATTGAGCGTATGTGTTGAGATGCGCATTGTTTTTGGTATTGATAGCTGAAGTTTCAATAATGGCAGTGTCGAATGGTATAACCATGAAAGTTGACTAAGGCTGCGTTCGTTTCGCCTTTCTATTGGTTAGAAGGTCAATCTCAACTGTTTTCTAATTGTCAAATGTGGACAAGATTCTTATATTTAATTGTCAAACGTAGAAAAGATTCACTTGTATTACTTGGAAAAAAAAAAGGTCAAATGAAGTGCACTTGAATTCTGGTCAACTCAAGCAGCGTTGTCGTTTCTGCTCAAGGAAACTACGCCTTCTTCCCAAATCCTCCGAATGCTTTTTTTTTTCCCTCTCAAATGTGGCGGCTGTTCACTCTATAAATTCTAAACATTTTTTCTTAAATGATATTTTAATTAAAAAATAATTATTTTAATCAATTCTATCTTTTTATTTTCAAACCTCGTAAATTAATGCTAATTATATTAAACTATAGAATGACCATAAAATTTATTTATTTTTCATATAAATCTACCAAAATTTAAATTCATTAATCCTCGATTTTTTAAAATACGCCAAAACACAAAAATGCAAAGTATACTTAGAATTATTCAAAATATATTTCTTTTGGATATAGAGGGAATGAGCCCAACTATACTGGCACCAGACACAACGAAGCTATGCCTTGAAGATCATATCTTAGCCATTGATGAAACTCAGTGCTTGGCTCCTGGACCTGGTGCACTCCAATAGGAAATGTGAATGCCATTTTTGCCATCGCATCTATCACATAATTGGCTTCCCTGAAGATTTTGAGAAGATGAACCTCCATATCACGTGAGAGTAACTCTCTAATCTCCGAAACCAACACATAGTGGTCATGAACAATATCAGACTCATCAGTAATCATCCCAAGTGCACAGGCACTGTCAATTTCAAGAATAACTCTAGTAGCTTGCAAGTTCCAAGCTAATTCCAAACCTTGTTTATTTCCCCACAGCTCTGCCCTTGTTATAGAATAACAACCAATATGCATAAGGAAGCCTCCTAGCCATCTGCCACAGTAGTCTCAGATAATACCTCCTGCTGACGCCTGACCTGAATAGCTTCTCCAAGACCCATCTGTGTTGACCTTCAAAAAACCCTCAGGAGGAGGCGTCCAAGAGATGAACGTCTCTTCATATCTTCTGCCGTTTCCTGAGATATTATTCTCCATAATCGAATCCGCTTTGATTTCCTGCACTCTCCTTTTGATCTCTGCTATCCGACTGCCATGCCTGCCTTCTTTAGCATTGAAAATTTCATCATTCCGCAATCGCCATAATAGCCATAAGGAAACTTCGAACATTAACCTCCAATCATTCTCACCCTGAAAATTAAAACCATTGTTTAGATTAGTAATCAGCCAGTCCATGAGGTTTAGAGAAAAGAAACAATCTCGCAATTGTCTCGGAAATCAAGATATTCCAGATGATGATTGCATGAGGGCAATCTCTAAATATGTGCAATAGTGTCTCCTTTTGGCTGTCACAGCGTTGGCATGCATCAGAACGTGCCATATGTCTTCGCACTCTTTCCTCATTACTTAACAATCTCTTCTTAAACACTAGCCACAGAAACACCCGAATGCTTTGTGGACCTAGCCACCGCCAGACTAACCGCCAATGATGGTCCCTAAATTCCTACTGGCTCTCCATTATTTTGCTGTACGTAGATTTGGTAGAGAACATCCCATTTTGGGTGAGGGCCCATAATTTTTTGTCCTCTCCCTTAGTAATCTTAGGACCTGGAAAAGATGCAATAGTCAGAAAAACAGAATGAGATAAAATCATCGAAAAAACTTCCCATTTCTAGTTCCCTTCAGGTGTGGCATAAAGAGCCACCACATCATGCAACATATGCTCAGATACTGGGATAATAGCGTAATCCATAAGAGGTATATCCTTTGTAACCCACAAATCCATCCAAAATCTGACCGTCTGTCCATTGTACACAGTCCATTTACTGCTTTCCTGCATTATAGACCAAACCTTCACCATAGCCTTCCAAAAGGATGAGCCCCCTCTTATCATATTTATATTGGAACGACTATCCTGTGCCATTCTATATTTGGCCCTAACAACATCAATCCATAGCTTCTTCCCTCTTTAAGCTAAGATCCCAAGCCAACTTAGCAAGAAGTGCACAATTGATCCCTTGTAGATTCCTGAGTGCAAGGCCTCCACTCATCTTGGGAAGGTGACCCTCCTCCCACTTAACTCTCCTCCCACTTAACCAAAGCCACGCCTCTACCCTTCTCTCGATTATAACCCTATAGAAATTTGCAGCATTCTGGATCCAAGTCTTTGCAAATATTGATAGGCAAGAGAGTCGATTGCATTGTATAAATGGGCATAGCCCTCAAAGAAGATTGTATAAGAGTAGAGTGTCTCGCAAGAGATAGAGAACTAGCTGACCATCCATTAAGGTGAGCTTTAACTTTATCCAGAATATCTTCATAAATAGCTCTAGTTACTCTCTTATGCACTAGCAGCACTTTTAAATATTTTCCCAGATCGAAAGAAACTGAAAAGCCTAATTTTCTTTTAATTTCCCCAATAATACTTCCTCTAACATTTTTAGAGAACCATATCCTAGTTTTCTCATTGCTAACCTTCTGACTTGATCCCTCACAAAATATATTAAGTACCTTCTTAACCACCCTAGCTTGTTATGTACTAGCCTCTGCCATAAGAATGAGGTCATCTACAAAGAACAGGTGAGATACAGATGGCCCTCGAAGACTTATCTCAATTGGTTTCTAGGATCCATTCGTTACTTCCATCTCAATAAGCTGCGATAATCTTTCATACCCAATACAAAAAGATAAGGAGACAAGGGATCCCCCTGTCGAAGACCATGATTTAGGTAAAATTTTTTAGAAGGCTTCCCATTCCATAAAATTCTCATAAAAGGCGAGGTGATACATTGTTTAATCACCAAATTGAGCATATTAGGGAAACTTGCAACTTTAAGGCTACTCAAGATGAAGTTCCAGTCCATATTATCATAAGCCTTTTCCAAGTCCACTTTAATGATCATATATCCCTTTCTACCAGTCTTTTTATGCATAGAGTGAACCACTTACTGCGCGACAATGATGTTATCTAAAATATTCCTTCTAGGCATGAAGCTGGCTTGATTTGGGTTAATAATCTCTGGGAGAACCTCCTTAATGCGATTAGCTATAACTTTTGTTATAATTTTATAACCCACATTGCATAAGCTAATAGGAAGAAATTGAGAGATAAATTATGGGTTATCTTTTTTAGGAATGAGGACCACCATAGTATCATTTAAATCATCAGGGATGGCTCTACCCTCAAAGGAATCTCTAACTAACCTAAAAATTGACTCTCCAACCTTAGCCCAATGCTTCTGAAAAAATATAGCAGGAAAACCATTAGGACTCAGTGCCTTGAGCAGACCCATCTGAAGTATAGCCCTCTTAACTTCGTCAAAAATTACCTCACTTTCCATCCCCTGCATAAACTTATCTTGAATGTGCAAATACTGTCCCAAATAAACATTGTTCTAACAAGTCACATACGGAAGAGAAAAAAGATCTTCAAAATATTTAACTGCAAGCCCCTATAATTCCTTTTGACCCGATCACTAGGTCCCATCCGCTAGTCTAAGAGAAAGAATCTTGTTACTCTTCCTGCGAGAGATGGTCTTTCTATGATAGAATGTAGTATTATGATCCCCACTAATAATCCATTCTACCCTAGACCGTTGCATCCACATGATCTCTTCTTGAACCAAAACCTCATCTACCTCCTGCTTTAGACCTTCCTTCAATTTATTTAAAAAGGTTGAGTTATGGGTCTCAAGCTTAGACTGAAAGCTATTAATTCTCGTTAGATGTCATTTCTTCCTTCTCACAATACTCCCAAAAAAATCATTATTCCACTCCTCTGCTTGCTTTGCAAAACTATCACAACCTTGACTAAAAGACGTAGAAGGGGTCCAAGCCTTGTTAACCAAGTCAGGAAAATTCTTGTGGAGAAACCAGGCTGCCATCACCTTAAAGGACTTAACCCCCCACATCATTGCTCGTGCATTATTAAATTTAATAAGCAGCGGCCTATGGTCCGAACCAATTCTAGGCAAATGCTCCACTCTCACTTTCGAAAATTTAACAAATCAGCTGCCATTACAAATAGCTCTATCCAACCGTTTAAACAGATTCCCTCTTTTCTAAGTAAATTTAGGACTAGTGAACCCTAAATTGTGGATATTATTATTATTAACCCAATCTGCAAAGAGCTTACAACCTCTTTTACCGTGACTAGACCCACCCCTATACTTAGAAAAGTCAAGGATGGAGTTAAAATCACCACACAATAACCATGGATCATTATACTGAATTGCAAGGTTATTAAGTTGCCTCCACAAGCTCTTCCGGACACTAGGCATTTGGCTTGCATAAACACAAGTCATAAAAGTTTTAATGTTATTAACCATCACTGCCAAATGAATATATTGTTGATTGCAATCCACTACCTCTACTTTAGTCTCATTTCTCCATAGAACCCAAATACCACCCAAAAAACCAACGACCGCCACTCTGAAAGAGTAATCAAAGCCGCTTAACTTCACCAAATTATCAGCCCTCTGACGGCTAGCTCTAGGCTCAAAGATAGTCACAATATAAGGTGAATTAATTTTAATTAAATTACAATATGTCCTTCTAAAATGTGGGGAACCTGCCCTTTGAACATTTCAAGCAAGAATCTTAAAATTCATAATACAAATAAGGTAACAGAAGCACATACCAGAAGGTTTAAGAGAGAATTCTAACATCCTTACCCATTTCCATATTATCCTCTGAGAAGCTTCCAAACTCGCTTCTAGACTGGGACTACCTATCATTAATCCTCATAAGAGCTTCAGAAGTGAATTATTCTAAATATTTTAAGACTTAAAATACTGCCTTTAAATCATAATCTCTAATCCACACTCAGAATTGAACTACCGAAGCTTGTAAAATGACTAAAATACTTATGACTAATATACCTTTTAGTTTTATGCAAATACACACACACACACACACACACACACACACACACATATATATATATATCTACCAAAGCTTGCAAAATGACTAAACTACTTATGACTAATATATCTTTCACATTTTTTGCAAATATATATATCTTTCACACACACACACACACACACACACACACATATATATATATACACACACAAAAAAAAATACATTATTATTCCTTTCACATTCTTACCCCCTTATTATAATGCATCCACAAATTTACAAAAATAGGCGAATGGATGTATGAAATGATCCAAAAATTACTAATATGATGCATGCCACATAATGCATAACAATTGACAAATAATTCGTAAATATTTATGGCAACTATTTATTAGGCTACCACCCTTGTAATTGAAATACTTGTTGGAGTTTATACATACTCATATGGAATTGGCTGTCATTTTCAAAAAAGTTATTTTATTTATTCTTTAATTTATAAATTTTAGAGAATCCTCACCTTATTTTTATTGTTGTTAGAAGAATATAAAATAAAGATTATAAATTCAACAAAATCAAAGATGATCCATAGAGTAATTTTTTATTTTAAATAACTAGAGTTTCGCTTTTAAATTTAACACGGCTTTAAAAAAATGTGTTTTCATGAATAAGGTGAAATAAAATGATAACATAAAAGATGGAATGACATGTAAAATGGGATAATAATGATAAATAAAGTAAAGAACAATATAAATAAAACAAAGAATATAGCAATTTTTTACATTAAAAACCAAAAAGATAGGCTATATTTTCTTTAACTCTTATAGATACTAGGTGTGAGCGAGTGGGACTCAAACGAAGGAATCTCCACTCAGTACTAATCAAGAATAGTATTTTGAAAAGTGGGATAACTTAATAAATTTTTCTCAGTGAAGAGAGTCAATCCAATTCTCTATATCGAGTTTGATTATGGCAATTTATTACTCACTAAGTCAAGCAATCTAAATTTGTCATTCTTTGCATTTGCCAAGATGCCTTATAGAGATGCAATTCTAATGATGGTTGTATAAGATCATATATGTGTGTGTGTGTGTGTGTGAAAACAAGATTAATGGATGCATATTTTCAACCAAACTAACAATTATAATAGCAAAGATAAAAGTTAAAGCATGGCAATCTTACATAACTTTTTCAATGCAAAAATATCAAACTAAGTTACAAGAAATTTAACTAAAAGAATAAAGATATAACAGTTTTGAAGATCAAAACATTCATGAAAAATTATATTATTCATGTTAACAACCTATCATGCTATAACTAAGTGATTTCACCACTCCAAGTTAAGAAAATCTTTAAATTTCAAAGTATGCACCAACTTAAACAAAGTATAAGTGTTCAAAATCAAGTTTTAAATCAATTTATAGCTTTGAGAAATTAGAACCCCCAGGTTTACCAAATTAGATTAAATGCTCTTTCAAGTTTTAGATCAAATTTCCACGATTAAGCTAATAAAATTAGGAAATTGATTTTTAGGATAAAGAAACTAACCTAAATGTGATGAACACAATAAGCCTTAAATGTGAAAACTTATATGGGATTGGCTTACTCTAAGCTCTAAGATTGATCAACCAAGATTCTTAGCAAATAAGATGAAAAGGCTTCTATAGATCACCACTTGATTTTTTCTTCCTTCTTAAATGAATTTGGTACAAGATTAGGTCTATTTTGAGGTCTATAATTTGTCCCCAAGGTGATGGAATAGATGGTGAAGGTATTAGGTTTATTAGTGCTTGAGTGCTTTTAGTAGTTTTTTAGTTGTCCCATTTTGGAAAGTTGAGTCTCAAGGTATATATAGGCTAGGGTTCAAAAGAGTAGGTTTCAGATGGGATAGAAATTAGTTTAAGGTGAGGTTTATCAAGTTGGATCGAGATTTAAGGAGTTAAATCCTTCATGAACTAAAAAAACAAGAAGTTCAGTCCTATTTAGACTAATACATCTGCATAAATATTCGATAGTTCCGTGCAGATGTCCAGCCCAGATTAGGCTGGGTAGGCTCATGGGTTGATTTTAGTGATTTTTAGGCTAAAATGGGATATATCCATGTAAATTTTCCAATTATCTGCGGATGGCTCAGAAGGGATAGGATAGAACTTCCCAATTGGGCCTTTTCCTCAGTCTCGGTCTTGGCTTTTAATGGGCTTTTTGTGTTCTTGGGTTGTGTTCATAAAAAATAAGTTTGTTATTGTCTAAACAAGTCTATTTCGCCAATTTTATGGGCTTATTTGGGGGAATAAACCTAAACTCAGAAGCATGACTTGTTCTTATCATCGAGTTTCGAGTTGTGAAAATAATTTAATTAAAATCAAGTGCTAACACTAGGAAAATCATCGTGAGCTCCAGCTCCCAATGATATATATGTATATGTATATGTGTATGTGTATGTATATGTATATGTATACATATAACAATAGTTACTTGGGATGTGGTTTGCATGGTGCCTTCAAGAGTTTGAAAATATGAATAAGCTTTAGGACAAATATAGAATTCCACATAAAGACTAATCATTTATGGGTTCATAAGCCATGGTCATGGGAGGATATATGCAATGTCTTCTCCAAACAATACCATTATAACATTAAAATGGATATTACCTAAAGAGACCTTGAAATAACTAAGTAGGTTCAAAATGAGTACTGCTCCTTATTCCTTATAAGGTCGAGGGCTAAAGCAATTCAAATGATAAATAGACCTCCTGAGTAGGAGCAAATCGATATTGTTGTCAAGAACCTCCTATCGTCATATCAGACTCATCGAAAAACTCAATACCTATCTAACTTCAAAGCCTTAGTCACCACTATAACTAAGATTGAAGACCTGATCCAATCTGGCCAAATCAGGGATGATTTATCTTCTTTCTCCAAGTATAGGAAGACCCTAACTACAATAACACCACCAACACCAACCACCAACCAGAAGAGTGGAGAGGTGTCTAACATCAATTCTCAACCTTAAATCATACTTGAGAAATAGAACAAAACACATTTATCAACTTGGGTATACTACCAAATGTAGTTCATAAGAAGGGCTTTGAAGCTAAGCTCATTCAACCCTTAGAGTCAAGACTCTACCAAACACTTTATCTAAGAGGTGGAATGTTAATGAATTCTTTGAGTGCCACCAAGGTACCAAATATAAGACAAATGTATGCAAAAATCTAAGGAAAAAGATTCAAGACCTAGTTGATGAGGGAATCATCATTCTCCCCAGAAACCAACCCAATATAAATACCAACCTGTTACCCAACCATCAGAACATCAACTGCATTGCCTCCTCATCAAACTTGGAGATCGACCCTACTACCATAATCCAGGATTATTATTGTATCCTCAACCAGAATGATTTCATACACAAAGTTAATATTATGATAAGGAGTGGCTGGGTAACACAATTGCTTGTAGCCTCATCATAACCACCTACTCTACCTAAGTTGAACTTGACTCCAAAACAAAAGAGGATACTCTCCTAAAATAACTCAAAAAAGCCCAAGTCAACTTGTCTATTTGGAAACTCCTTTAATCCTCCTACCTTCACTGCTAAGCTCTTTGCAAGGCATTGAGCTAGCTTTAAACCTTAGTTGATGTAACTCCTGAGATATTAGTAGTAGCTATGACTAAATCCACAACCATCTCCTTCACCAACGGTGACTTACCCTCTAAATAACCTAGCCATAACAATGCCTTATACATGATTATCCTAATCAGGAGAAAGTAGTTTTGATAGTGTTGGTTGAAAATGGATCAGCCCTAAATACGTGCCCTTTGAAGGTGCTTAGTTGTTTAGGCATAGGAATATTAGATCTCATATCCTTTGACCAGATAGTGAAAGCCTATGACAATAGAAAGAAAGAAGTTTTGGGAGTGGCTAATCCGAAGGTGACCATTGGCCTAGTTGAGTAGGAGATGCCCTTCCAAGTCATTGATATTCTAGCTTGTTTTAACTTGATGTTAGGAAGATCATGGATCCATTAAACCAAGACAGTACTCTCCCCACTCCACTATAAATGTAAATTTCCTCATGGTGATGATTGATCATCACCATTAAACACTACAAGAATATACCAGATTACCAATATACATTTATTGAGTGACATAATTCTGTGCCTAAGTATCGACCGAATATAGAGAGAAAGTATCAAGAAAATATTCCAAAAAATTAGAGAGATAGTATCGACTAATAATCAATTGAAATAATTACTGATGGCAAAAGTTGATGGTAATTATAGTGCCAATAAGTGGTGCCAAAATTTATCGACTCACATTACCACCACCAAGGTCGAGTAGTCAACAAATGGTGGCACCATAAATTACCAACTAAAATTACCGAGACACTCTAAGCCTATAAATAAATAGTAGAATCTTTGGCAATGTAATTTATTAAATACAATACACTAAAAGAATGTAGTGAATTACCGAGAAAAATTTATCGATAAAAAAAAATTATTAGTAATACCAAGAGAAAATATTTAAAGAAAATAATAGAAAATACAACAACATATTACCGACGACTTACCGATAGAATAACAATAGAAAAATTTACCGATAGAAATTTTATTGTCAATAATGGCTCCAGCGGATGGCGGGTTTAATTACCAACATATTTTACCGACAAAAATATCTTTATGCTAGTAATACCGAGAGAAGAGACTTCTGTCAGTAAAATTCTCACAAATAGATTATTCATTTGCCAACAAAAAATACATTTTCTCAGTAAATGTTTTGATAGAATAAATGTTCTGTTGATATTACCGATCAAAATAATTATCGGTCGGTAAATATCTCACAAACGGGCAAAAAATAATAAATATCTGGTGGGATTATTGTCGCCATTTCTCTCGAATAAATTCTATTTCAGTGAAAACTTTGCCAATAGAATAAAATTTCTATTGGTAATACCAGCAGAAATTTTATGCTGCCGATAATTGTCTCAATAAAATTTTTTTTGACCGAGAGATACAGATTCTCTTGGTAATACAAAGAGAAAAAAATTTCTTTCGGTAAATTACTGACAATTGGAAGGATTTTTGGCGCCATTTAGTATTCATTTACGAGAAAAAAATTTTCTCTTAGTAATACCGACCGAAAACTTTTTCTATCGGTAAATAAACAATCGCAAAAAATATCTTTTGGTGAGACATTTACCGACAGAAACCATTTTTTATTAGTAATAACGATAGAAAAAAAATTTCTCTGGGTAAATTGCTGATAATTGGTGGAATTTTTAGCGCTATTTAATATTCATTTACTGAGAAATATTTTTTTCTCGGTAATACTGACATAAATCAGTTTCTGTCAATAGATGAACAGTCGAAGATAATTTATTTTGATGAGAAATTTATCGATAAAATAAAATTTTAATTGGTATTACCGAGAGAAAATAGTAGAATATCGAATTTTTTGCCTCGATTTGTTATTCATTTATCGAGAAATTTTTTTCTCTCTCTGTAATACTGACAAAAATTTTATTCTGTCGAAAAATTTACTCACATACACTTATTTCGGTTAGTAAATTTTAACATAAAACTCACCTCCCTTTTCTTTTTTTCTCATTTCTACCGCATCACCCTCTTTTCCCTCACCCTCTGCTTCTCTTCCTATGTACTGTGCATGTTTTATTTTTTTTTTGTTGCTCGAAGAAGAAGAAGTATTTATTTCAAATTTTAGTAATTTTTTTAATAATTTTATTTATTTTTATTTATTTTGTTATTTTTATTTATAATAAATTTTATATTATGTTTTGAAATTTTGAGAGTGTTGTAGTTTAAGTTGATTATTTATATTTATTAGTGCGTTGTTTCATTTTTTTAGGGATTTTTAGAATATATTTTATGGTAAATTTGATATTTTTTTCTACATTTCTGAAAAAAATAAATTTGTAAATTTATATTATTTAAACATAATATCATTTTAGGAAATCTTAAAATTTTTATAATATATTTTGAAATTTTGTTGCTAATTAGAATTTCATTTAGGATTTTAGATTTTTTAGGGTATTTTTTTATTTTTAAAAAATTATATCTATTATTTTTAGATTTTTGAAAAAAAAATAAAAAAATAGATTTGTAATTTTATTTTATGTAATAAGATATTATTTTATGGAATTTCAAAATTTTTATAATATATTTAGAAATTATTTTGGTATTTAAAATTTTATTTAGGGTTTTAGATTTTTTTAGGATATTTTTATAATTTGTAAATAAACTTTTAGGTAAAATGACTTAATTTTATAAATTTTAGAATTAAAAATAAAAATTTTTAATTTTTTTGTTGAACAAAATATTTTTTTAACAAATTTAAAGTTTGTTGCATAGTTAAAATTTTTGTTGGTAAATATAATATTTTAGGGTGTTAGATTTTTATTAGGATCTTTTTAAAATTTGTAACAAAAATTTTAGTTAATTTAAATTTATTTTTCCAAATTAAAGAATAAAAAATATAAAAAATAATTTTATTAATTAAATATAATATGTTTTAGAGAAATTTAAAATTTTTGATATATTTTTAGAAATGTTTTGGTAAATATAAAAATATTAAGGGTGTTGGATTTTTGTTATGGTATTTTTTTGAATATTTAAATAGGTAAATTTGATTTATTTTTATAAATTTTAGAATTTAAAAACATACAAAATTAATTTTTTTACATAAATAGAATATGTTTTGGAGAAATTTAAAATTTTTGATGTATTTTTAGAAATGTTTTGGTAATTATAAATATTTTAGGGTTTTTAATTTTTGTTAGGGTGTTATTTTGAATATTTTAAAACTTTTAGGTAAATTTGATTTATTTTCATAAATTTTATAATTTCAAAATACAAAAAATTAATTTTTTTCATTTAAATATAATATGTTTTAGAGAAATTTATATATATTTTTTATTTTTTAGAAATGATTTGGTAAATAAAAATATTTTAGGGTTTAGATATATTTAGGTATTTTTATGATTTTTTTAGTGAATATTATGTTTTTAGTTAAAAATTTATAATTTATGAGTTTTTGAAATTTTATATTTTGTGTGAAAATATATAATTTAGGGTACGCTTTGTGATTTTATGGATTTGTAGCTAATTAATTTTAAGAATTAAAATTTTTGGTTATTTTATTAATTTATATAAAATTAGTATTTATATTTTTTCTTGTTATTTTATGAATTTTGAATTAATTAATTAGTATAAATAAATGCAATTTTATGTCTATGTTATTATTGTATAGGAAATTAGTATTTAAAAGTATTTTTTTTTATTTTGGTGATTGTTAAGTCTATACTTAAAAAATTAAAAATATTGATTTTGTAATTTTATAGATTTTGTCTTAATTAGTATTAAAAAAATTAAACATTTAGGGGATAGTTGATTAACTTATTTTGTTTAAAATGAATATTTTTTTTATTTTAGTGATTGTTAGGTTTATAGTTAAACAATTAAATATTAATTATACATATGTTTAAAAAATGAAATTGTGATTTTTTTCGTGAATTTTGGATTAATATTTTACATTATTTTATTTTGGTAATTATATATATGTATATATATATATATATTTTGCTGTTATATATATATATATTTTTTTTTTCATTGTTATGGATTTATATAAGTTTATATTTTTTTAAAATTTGAGTAAAAATTAAATATTATATAATTTAAACTCGATAATTTGACCTTAATAATTAAAAGTGATGTAATAAAATTCATATTATCTTATTTACATTTAAAAGAATCTCAAATGTGCAGATCTAATAGAAAATAATAATTTAATTTTTATTTATAATTTATGACATTTAAAGTATAATTAAAATAATATTTTTATTATAAATTTATAATATAAATTTGAAAATTTAAAAATTTAATAGTTTTAAAAATTAGATTAAATAATTAGACTATGTGATAAATTGATTAATCAATAAATTTTTGACTTGATATAATAAATTTTGGTCAAAATTTGGATAATTATTTTTTACATATATTACAAACTACATTTTTCTTTTTAATTTATACCCCAATTATCCTTTTATTTTTAGTACACTTTTAATATTTACAACAATAATATTAAAAATTACAAAATAAAAAATTTTAAAAGCAATTATAGGGCCTTAGAACAAAAAAAATAATTAATTAATTTAATTGGTATAATAAATTTGATAAATACTTAAATTATTGAAATTAATTTTGATATAAATTGGAGTAAATAACGAAAAAAATTAGTAAATCGATTGTTAATAAAAAAAATCTAATATATAATTAATAACAAATCCAATGAATAAATATTTAGGAGCATATTGATAATTCATAATATACAATAAATAATAATTAAAATATATCAAAAGAGCATATATTTAAGTCTATGAATTTTCATAATATGTAATAAATAATAATTATAAATATCTAAAGAACATATATTTAGGCCTATGAATTTTCATAATAAATAATAATTATAAATATTTGAAGAGCATATATTTAGGTTTATAAATTTTCATAATATATAATAAATGGTAATTATAGATATCTTAAGAGCATATAATTAGGTCTATGAATTTTCTTAATATGTAATAAATAATAATTATAAATATCTAAAGAGCATATATTTAGACCTATGAAAATTTATAAAATATATTAAATAATAATTTAAAATATCTAGGTAGCAAATATAAAGGTGCGTTATTTTAATATCGATTGTTAATGTATTTATTTTGAATAAATATCATTTAAAAATAAATCTTAGTACCCGTTTGGTGAGTTACTCATTTTTTTAAAATGAGAACTCACTGTATTATCTCATTTATACAATTTAGCAACACCAATATATATATCTATTAGGTCATTAACATTAATGTGAGACATGGTAGTATGCAAAATTGTGTAGAAAACTCATAGTATTTCTCTCATTTTATTCTTTAAGTGCATACCAAATAATATAAATATTCAAAATTTAAAATTTTTTTTGAATATTTATCATATTTGACATAGTATAATAGAGAACCTAGAGAAAATACTGTCGAATTTTTTTGATAATTTGTATAAAGTCTTGCATTATGTTAAATAAGATATATATTATGTTTTTGAATGGGTTAGGGTCCAACCCTTTAGAAAAGAGAAATAAGGAGATTTAATTTGTAGTATTTAATTACATTGCTCTTTTTTATATACATAGGCAAAAGGAATACAATACATGCCTGGATATATGAATGACTCAATCCGAATTGCACTCTTAGTATGACATCTAGTCAAAGGAATTATATGCAAGGCAATAAAATTTATTGTCCTTGCATAAAATGTCATCATCGTAGATTTTGAAAAGTAGATGAAGTAAATACCATTTAGTGAAATGAGATTTTGTACATGATTACTTCATTTGGAATAGGCATGGTGAAGAAAATATAGTTGGCCAATCGACTCTACAACAATATAGTACATTTGAATATGTGTTTAAAAATACATACCAAAAAATGGTTTATGATGCAGTTGGGCATAATATGTTTGATTGGGGCATATCAAATATTAGTGTAGCTGGAATTAGTGAGGTCCAGTATGAACCAGTTGATGAGGCTCCTAACTTTGAGGTTCAACGGTTCTACAATTTGTTGAATTCATTGAATACAAGGGTGTAGCCTAGGTGTCAAAAACATACTAAGCTAACTGTCATGACTCGTTGTTTGAATATGAAGTCTGAGCAACATATGACTGAAAAGTCTTTTGATCAATGGATCCAATTTATCAAAGAGATAATACCTGAAGATAATCAAATATTTGACAGTTTCTACCAAAAAAAAAATTATTCAGAAGCTTGGATTGTCAATAGAAACTATTGACTATTGCAAAATGGGTGTATGTTACATTGGGGTGATTATGAAGAAGACATAATATGTAGGTTTTGTGCATAACCGAGATTCAAACAGAGTCGGATTACAGGTAGGCAAAAGTTTATACCTTTTAAAAGAATGTATTATTTTCCTCTCAAACCTAGACTTCAAAGATTATATACCTCAAATGCTACAGTAAAAACACATGAGATGGCATTATGAGCATGAGCAAGAAGGTGGAGTCATATATCATCTCTCTGATTCTAAGGCATAGAAGCATTTCACCCAAATGTATTCTGATTTTGCAGCCAAATGTTAAAATATTAGGTTGGGTCTATGTACAAATGGTTTTTAACCTTTTGACTTATCAGAAAAATAATACTCTTGATAGCCGGTAATACTTACTCCTTATAATTTATCACCATAGATGTGTATGAAAGAGCAATATTTATTTCTTTCTATACTTGTACCAGGTCCAAATAACCTAAAAAATCAAATTGATGTATTCCCTTAGCCATTGATACAAGAGTTCAAATAGTTATGGAATGATGGGGTCGTGACTTATGATTGTTTTAAAAAAAAAAAATTTTGTATGAAAGCAACACTTATATGGACTATAAGTGATTTTTCTGTATATGCGATGTTATCTAGATGGAGTACTGCAAGAAAATTAGCATATCCTTACTGTATGATTGATTCTGAAGCATTTACTCTTTTGAATGGGGGCAAAATAAATTGGTTTGATAATCACAGAAAGTTCTTAAAAGCAGATCATCCATTCAGAAGGAATTGAAAATGTTTTAAAATATATATTACAGTAATGAGAGATGTTCCTCCTTTATTGAATGAGGATGATTTATTATATCAGATTGAGCAGCTAAGGCTTTAAAAGGCAACTGAATATAATAAAAATTTGAGTAGCAGTGTATGCCAGAATTATGGATGGAAAAAAAGTATATTTTGGGATTTATCACATTGGAGTTCAAATCTTATAAGATATAATCTAGATGTTATGCACATTGGAAAAAATATTTTTGAGAATGTGTTTAATACGATTATGAATGTTCCGGGTAAAACAGAAGATAATGCAAACTCAAGAGAGGACTTGAGGATATTTTGTAAAAGGCTAGAGTTGGAAAAAGATGAAACAATTAGGAGGTATCCAAAAGCTAGTTACACCTTAGATCGTGATGAAAAATAATTAATATGCTAATGAGTAAAAAATTTAAAGTTTTTAGACAGATATATCTCAAATTTATCGAGGTGTGTTGATATGAGAAAATATAAGTTGTTTGGGATAAAAAGTCATAATTGTGACATGTTTATGCAGCAACTATTGCACATTACATTTAGAGAGTTATTGCCAAAAAAAGTTTGAAAAACTCTAACAGAGTTAAGCTTATTTTTTTTTAAGAACTTACTGTAACATCTCTAAAGGTTTCTCAAGTTGAGCATTTATAAGAAAAAATTACAACTATTCTTTGTAAATTGGAGCAAATTTTTCCTCCAAGTTTTTTGATTCAATGAAATATTTACCGGTTCATTTGTTATATGAAGCCAAAATTACAGGACTGGTAAAATATCATTGGATGTATCCGTTTGAAAGATATCTGTGACACCTAAAAAAAAGGTAAAAATAAAGCAAAAATAGAAGCATCAATTTATAATGCCTTTATAATGGAAGAGGCATCAACTTTCAGCTCCTGTTATTTCGAGCCTCATATAATAACAAAATTACTTGAAGTCTCTTAGAATAATGATGAAGGTATACAAGAATAATATGAAGGTCTCTTATCTATTTTTAAACATCTGGGTCGATTATATGGCAAACCAACCAAGAATAGATTGGAACAGAGAGAATATTCTGCAGCTCATACTTATATATTGTTGAATTATGATGAAGTTATACATTATCTCAGGTAAGTTAGCAAATCTAAAATAAATAAAAAATGCATAAATTTACATATAACAAAATTTTCAAATTTTGAATGATAATGATTATTTTGTAATCTATTTCATCATATTCATTGAACACTTATGAGATTTGAATGAAAATATAACGAGTTCACAAGTTGATATTGAGGTTGAGAGTTGTTTTCCCTTATGGTTCCACAAATATGTAAGTCTTAATTTGTTGCTATTAATATTTTTCAAGTTCTTTGTCATTAGTTTAGTTTTCTACAATTTTAACGTATGCAAAAATTTTTTGTTGATTCAGGCAACTAAAAATGGGCACATAATTCATGATAAATGTTTGAAAGATCTAGCCCAAGGTCCGTTACCAATTGTTACATGTTATAAAGTGTATTTTATTAATGGTTATAAATTTCACACTGAAAATCAATGTACTTTGAGAACAACTACAAATAGTGGAGTTTGTATAAAAGGGTCAAACTATAGTAATTTTTTTTCTACTATCGATTAGCAGATATTGTAGAGGTTGAATATCCGTTATTACCAATTAAAATGATGATGTTATTTAAATGGGACTAGTATGAACCCATAAATGGTACAAAAGTTCATCTGGTATATAATCTAATGGATGTGAATAAAAGAAGAACATATCATAAATATGAATCATTCATTCTCGCCAGTCAAGCTACCTAAGTGTATTACGTTCCTTATCCTAGCACAAGGCGAGACGCTTCTGATTGGTTGGCAGTTTGCAAAATAAGAGCTAGATCGCGAATTGATCTACCAGAAGAATCTGTTAATAATCAGGAATTTGATATTGCATTTCAAGAAGATAGTCCTAAAAATATTCAAGCTATTAATAGGATAAATGATATTGATCCATGTTCTTTAAATGATCAAACTGGACAACTCATGTATATTGATACTATGGATGTAGAATTTAAATCAGATAAATCATTACTTGAATCTGAATATGAATCATCCCATTCAAATGAAAGCGATGAATAAAAATATAATGTATTATTAGGCTATAACTATTACTAGACTTATTTATATATTTATTATTTTATTCAAACTAATTATTCTTAAAATTAACTTTTTAGATATGTATCACGGACTTGGAATAGGATTGGATTGATCGGGATCTAGCAATCGACCAAGTGATGGTCGAGGTTCTGGTGGTACATGCCCACTGCGTCTATAGTTGTGAGATATCCCAGATGATATCCAGCTTGAAGATCCTCATATTGATGGGGCTACAGAGGATCGTGCTTCTACTTCTCACCCGCCCACTACAGAGGATCCTGCTTCTACTTCTCACCATGCCACTATAGAGGATCTTGTTTCTTCTCACCTAGCCACTACAGATGCTCCTATGGGTAATGCTAGTAGTGCTGCATCAGCTACATATCTTAATAGCAGGATGTTATGTCTGACTGTTTGGGAGTCTGAGTAAGTATTTTACTATTTTGTATTACTTATATTAAATTATAAAAATTTAATCGGTGACTATTTTTTATCAAGTATTTTTTGTTAATTTTGCAGCTATATGATGGATCTAGTTGGGCCTTCGATGAGATGCATTTGAAAGGTCATGACACAAATGATGGACACTGCAGGGATTTCCTGGAAAGCCATCACTCCGGAGATAAAGAATTTTTAGTTTGAGAAGTTAAAGGTAAAAAATCTAACTAAATTTAAATATTTAATGTACATGTAAAGCTTAAAAATTTACAATTATTATATACTAATTATCTTGAATATTTTTTACAAAAATATTTTTTATTGAGACCAGGCTTTTGATAATTTGGTACGGATTGCCTTCATGAAGAAGGCAGTTATTCACTACAATGATCTGCTGAGCGACGTGAAGGCTGTGAGAATGCAACCTTCATTTATTGATGATCAGTTATGCACCAACTTGCAGACCCGGTGGAGCTCTCCCTAGGGCCAGACACATTTTGTTGTTCCCTCTTGAAATATGATGTCCAGTCATGTGGATGGTCATCCACACATACAAGAGGCAGCAGATCACATTATGATAATGCTCGTACACTTGTAAGTATAAATATATATTTTTTAAATATTTTAATTTATATATATTTTTTGTGTTATCAAACTAATATTTTTCATTAAATAGGAGTCTACCATGAGTCAGCTGAGTAACTATGAGCTATTTGTACATACACATACTCGCAGTCACGATAAGCGTTCCTTTGTTGATCGTTGATCCCAAGATGTAAATGTAAGTAATTTCATAATTATTTTTATTTTTTAAATTTAAATTTAAAATATAAAGTTAATAATCTTTTTTTTGTATTACATAATATCATTTCATTGCATCTCGAGAGGAGGCCTCTCAGTCCGACATGCCTGTTGACGATGATAACTTATTTTGAGCTGCTGTGGGCGGAGAGAATAAGAAGAAACTATATGGACTTGACTCGCAATATGTCAGCACAACTTCTTCTTCTTTGTCCACTAGTTCATCTGCTTTATAGGAAGAGATTGAGCATTTGAAGGAGTTGTTAGCGGAGTATGATTGGACTGTTTAGCAGCAGATCCATGAGGTGCAGGTGCAGGTAAAAGCACAGGTTCAGACCCAGATCTAGGAGCAGATGTAAACAAAGGTGCAGAGGTTGGTCCAGTAGTAACTTAATGAGTTTATGACCAACTTTATACGAGGGACTTTCGTCCATCAAGGCAGTTTCTGCTTGGTGGTTCTCCTCCACCTCCACCACCTTGATCGTTTCCTGCTTGTACTTGATTTATTTTTTATATGTATTTTATATTTAATTTTATTCTTTTTATATATACATTTTTATTGTTTTTATGCATAATTTATTTTATACTTGTTCATTTATTAGATTTAATTTTTATTTAAATATAACTTAATTTTAAATTTTTTTATTCTTTTTAATATTCAATTAATTTATATATTTATTTATATACATTACAAAAATAAAAAATACTAATAAAAATATATTTTTAAATTAACAAAAAATTAAATTTTAAAAATATTTATTTTTTACCGGCATATTATATTTTTTGTCAAAAAATATATCTAAGATAATGAATTACTGACTAACTACACTTATGTCAGTAATTACCGAGAGAAATTATTTTTTATCGGCAATTACCGATAAAAATTTCTATCGGTAATTACTGATAGAACTGATGTTAGTCGATAATTGCCGATGGAATTTATGTTGGTAATTTTCGACGAAAATTTATTTTGTCAGAAATCTCATTTTTATCCTTCGTCGGTAATTATCGATAATTTTTTTTATCAGTATTACCGACAGAATGCTTCTTCTATCAGTAAAATTTACCGACTACATTTTTATCAAAAATGCAGACGAAAATTTTTCTATCAGTAATTTATCAAATTATATTTTTTCACTGGTATTTCCATTCCCGACAAATAATATAGCTACAACTTTTTTGTCTGTAATCCGTCGATAAATATGATTACTGAAAAAAAAAGAATTGTCGATGAATTTTTTTGTCGGCAATCCGATACATTCTTGTAGTTATATACATACTGATTAATGCTAAAGTCTCTCGGTAAATTGAAACCATAATCTGAAAAGCCATATAGGTTACCGACATAGTGCCAACATCTCTTAATAATGTAATTGAAGAGACGCATCACTTATATATTATTACTTTCATCGACCATTGTAATTATCTCTTGGTGAATTGTAAACACCAATCTTAAAACTCATAATTGAAGTGGCGTATTATTTAAATATTTTTACTAATTGAAATCCTTATCTCTTGGTAAATTGTAAATCTTAATATGAAAAGTTAAATAATTTATCGAGAGATTCCTAACTTCTCTCGATAAATATAACTAAAGCGACACTATATTTAAATATTATTAAAAATTGTTACCAATTGAACTCATCAATTCTCTATAGAATGTAAACCCTAATATGAAAGACATGATTTACTGAGAGATTTTGCATGTCTTTTGGTAAGCGTAATTGAAGCAACACATTATTTAAACATTAGTCAATGTTGTTATCAACCAAACTCCTAATCTCTCAATAAATCGTAAACCTTAATAGGAAAAATCATATGATTTACTGAAAGATTTTTGGTTTCTCTTGATAATAATTAAAATGACATGGTATTTAAATATTATTAAATATTATTACTAACTAAGCTTTTTATCTCGCAGTAAATTATAAACCTTAATCTAAAAAGTCATATGATTTATAGAGAGATTGTGTATGTCTCTCAATAAATGTAACTGAAGCGACATGATATTTAAATATTATTAAATATTATTACTGACTGAACACCTTATCTCATGGTAAATTATAAATCCTAATATGAAAAGTCATATGATTTACTAAGATATTGCACACGTCTATCGATAAATATAACTGCAGCATCACGTTCTTTAAATATTATTAAATATTGACCAACTGAATTGCTTATCCCTTGGTAAAATGTAAATCTTAATATGAAAAATTATAACCGAGAGATTATTGGCTTTTGTATGTAAACGTAAATGAAGAGGTGTGGCATTTAAATTTTTATTAAATTGTGTTACTGACCAAACTCTTTATCTCTAGATAAATTGTAAACTGTAATTTAAAAAGTTATATGATTTACTATGAGAATTATGTATTGGTTGATAAAATGTAAATAAGTTACCAACATATTTAAGAATCTGTCTGTAAAGTTTACCCCAGATATAAAATATTTCCTTTATCTCTCCCCCCAAACTCTTCTTCTTCTTTTGCTATTCAGCTCTCTTTGGTTCTCTCTATTTCTTTTTTATTATCTTCTTATTTTTTTCCCGTACCGTCTCTCCGGTCACCATCCAACAAAGAATACAAAGTTTATTTTATTTCTTCTCTTTTGTTATTTTTTATTTTTAAATCTGTTTTTTATATATTTTTTGTAAGTTTTCAAATCTATTCAATATATTATTTCGGTTATTGTGGGTTTTTTTTTGTTTAATTTGCATTCCAAGTAAATTTTTCTTTTTTATTGTTATTTTATATTTCAAATTTTTGTATATATTTTCAATATTTTGGGTATTTTGATTCAATATTGAATTTTGCTTCAATCTTGGTGAAGTGCTTATCTCTTTGTTCTGTGAATTAGTATTTCATTTTGAATTGGTATTTTGCTGTGAATTGTTATTTATTGTGAATGTATATTTTACTATGAATAGGATGATGAAAAATATGTAATATTTAATTTGTATTTTCAAATTCTAGATTTTTTTTGTCTTTTGTATTTATTTAATTAGTATATGTTTAAAAAAACTAATGTTTTCATTTGCAATTTGTATCCAATTATAATTCAAATTGAATTACTAAAAATAATTTATAGGCCCAACTTAGATTAATGGAAAAAAATATAATTTATTGATATATTTTTGGACAAATTAATTCGAGTAAAATAAATTAACTTTTTTAAAAATTATTCAACAAAACCATTTAAAAGTAAATTAATGATTTTAAAAATTACTTTCAACTGAAAAAAAGTTATTTTAGGCTAAAGCTCATGTAGAAAAATATTTTTTGGTGAAGGCAGAATTTCATTAACCAATGGTCATGGGACGTAAATGTAAGTTATATTTTATTTATATTTTTAATTATTTAAGTAATTTTTTTTATAACTCTCAAAAAAACTATATGATTGTTGTTGGATCATTTTATTACAACTTGGGACAAAATCTAAGTTTGCTACCCTCAACCGATGAATCAGAGCTATTTTTATTAGTTGATGGATTTGGGTCGCGATTTGTTATAACTGCTTCTTTTGTGCCATCTTTCAATTCATCTAAAAAAATAATATGTTTAGTAGAAACCAAGAATGCATTTTGGAAGCTATTAAGCATATTAGTGATTCTCAGCTATAAAAGGAGTGTCTAGACAAGCTTCTAAAAACTTTAAAAAATAAGTTTGTCGAGAAATCTTTTGTTCTACCTTCTGCCAATACAAATACCTATGATCTTACAACTATCCTAGGTAGAAGAAAGAAGTCCAAAGCCCTCGTAACTACCATCCATGAATTATAAAACGAAATTGAAATTGTCAAAGTTGAGTTAAAGAACGTAGGTGCAAACTACAGAAAGATTCAGAACTCTTACAATTACTTTTTTTAAAAAAAAAATTCAAATTGAAGTTAAAATTTCTAAATCTGAAATGAAGAAGAAAACTAGGAACTACAAAAAAATTTCTAAATCTGAAATGAAGAAGAAAACTAGGAACTACAAACTTTAGAAAATCTTGAAAGATTTCTTGGAAATCTTCTTTATGTTTTGTGAGAAATACCCTAGTGTAAATATTTAATTCAAATTACATTAGTATTTTCGGATTATTTCAAATTGAATACTATTGCCTTACTTGATATGAGTGCAGGCCTAAATTACATTAGAATGGGCATAGTTCCAAAATGTTTTCATCAAAAAACAAGTGAAAAATTTTTAGCAACAAGTAATTTGAAGTTAAATATAAAAGATATGGTTGAAGCCTTTGTGGTTGACAATGGAATAACAATGAAAAATATTATTATTTTGGTAAAAGATATTCATCATATGATCATATTAGGAACTCCATTTATAAATTTAATCACTCCCTATAAGGTTAATGATGAAAGCATATTTTTCAAAATAAAAAAGTATAAAACTTGTTTTCCTATTTCTAGAAAAACCTAAAGTTAGAAATCTCATATATGTGTGTATGTGTGTGTATAATTTTTATTTATTTCATTTCCAGTGCTATTATAATGGGAATTAGATTACGATTTTAAACTATACCAAATAAAAAAAATAAATAAATATTCTGATTTTGTTTCATTCTGATTTTGATTTCAATTCTAATTTTGAAATTTAAACTAAGTGCGGCCTTAGTGTTGCCCGTAGATTTATATATATTGTACCATTTATGAAATTATCAAAATAGATTGAGTTTTATAAGTGAGCATTTCAAATTAAAATTTAGTATTTCTTCCATCAAATTCACTTCTTTTTTTTTTCAGTTTACTCAGATGGTATTTTTTCCATCGATTTTCGTTTTATCATTTATAATTTTTCTTTTTCATTTGCAAATATTTTACTATAGTTTAGCTTGTGGCAAAGTAAGAGAGTAAAAATATGTAATAGGAATATTCAATTCATAGGTGACTGAAAAAGGAAAAACACTTGGGTGGTGTTCGTTTTAGGTGAGAATGGATAATTTTCATTGTTGTTATTTGGTTAGATAAAATAAATGGCAGTAATAGGAATCCTTTTACCCCATTAATGAAAATAAATCATTCCTTATTACTTCACTATTAATCAATTTTGATTTTTGAGGAGAATCAAAATAAAAAAAAATATTTTTTTCTATGAAGAAAATAAAACACACAAAATCAAATCAAATCTTTTCATAAGTTCTCATCATCCATTTTCAAAAAAAATTGTATTTATTTCTTGATTATTTATTTTTTATGTATATTTATATTATTTCCCCACCACTTTCTCATTAATCATTTTTTATTTCTAATAAGAATCAAAATTAAAAGTTATATTTTCTTTACGAAGAATATAAAACACACAAAATTAAATGAAATCAAACATCTTCAATCAATATATATTTATATTTATTAATTTAATTTTTGGTTATTTATATTTTTTGATAATGTATATTTTTTCATATAAATTAAATCAATACATATTATTTTCATAGACAAAATTTGTAAACTATTAATTACTAATTTATTATGATATTTTTTTTATTAATTTTTGGTTTATTAAAATAAAAACACTCCACACATGCACTCATGCATACATATTAAAAAATAATATTAATTTTGATTTTAGTCCTGTTATAATCCAAACAGTTTAAAAAATTAAATTTTAATTCCAAATTGAATCAAATAAAAAAATTGTTTAAATTTTAATTTTGGTTTCAAAATTTAAACTAAATGTCTCTTTAGGATAAAGGTAAAATTGACGTCAGCTCATTTTGTAGAAAAGCTATCAAAATGAGTAAAATGTTAGGTGGATTGAAGTTATCCAAACCTTATAATTAAATTAAAACATAGGTTTTGATTTTTATAATTAATTCATCCTTAAAATAGTCATTTTAATTTGATATATATATATATATATAATAAAATCACAAAAGGGTAAACTTTTTTGTAATATTTTTAATTTTTATATGTTAATATATAAAAACTTAGGAGTATTCAAAAAAACCAATTAAATTGAAAACTCAAATAAAACTAATCGAAATAAAAATTATAATTAATCAAATTGATGTTTAGATTTTTAATTTTTAAAATTTTTTATTTTTGATTTTGATTTTTATTGTTAAAAAATTATTTGGTTTGGTTAACTGTAAATTATATATATATTAAATATATAAATAATTTATAAATTTATAAATATATTATAATTTATATATTATAATTATAAATTATGTATAAATTATATATATTATACTTAAATTATAAATTATATATATATATTATTTTGATGAATTATATTTAAATTTAAAATATGATTTTATGCTTTGATTGTATGTTTGTGTTCAGATTAATTTTTGTAATGAGTTATATTTGATTTTTTTTATTAAATATATATGAAGTTTATTAATTTTTATTTTTTATAATGTAACAATTAAAAACTAGAAATAAAGGTTAATGTCTATTTTATATATTTTCTGTTTAAGTTAATAATTTTTCTAAATTAAAATTGATGGACCGATTTTTTTTTTACTCTCAAAATTCAATTAAACAAATGGTGAACGCTAGTAAAATATTTCTAATTATATTAAATGGAAGAAGTAGTAAATATAGCTTGAAAAAGAAAAGAAATTAAGAAAAAAAAAGAAGAAATGTCTGTTAAAATTAGAGAAACAGTGCGTTTCAGTAAGCAGAAGAATAAAACGACAGCGTTTGAACAGACCGGGGAAGTTTATCCAGGGTGCGGTTGTGTATATTTGAAAAGATGACACGGATGGACCTATTGGCAAAGACGCTGGAGAAGCAAGCCCCTATAATGGAGCCAGCTTTATATCTTTATCCGATTCTTCCGAGGAGCAAACAGAAAATCTCAGTAGAAAACAACACAGCTTACCTATTTCGTCGTTGTTTTATGAGAAGAAGTCAATTCAAATTTCAAGCCAAAAACAGTAATAATAACTCCGAGCTCTCGTTATCAAAGAAACAGTTGAAATTTTGAATTAGCGAACCAGAATTCGACGAAGAAGAAGAACGAGAAGAAGAAGAGTCGAATATTTTGTCGTTAAGTGAAAAGCGGGCGAGGAACATGGCGTTGCTCGACGATTATGAAATGGAAGAACTTGACTACGGTTCCGACCCTAATCACCGAAGCGGTTAGTTCTGTTCTTGCTCTCTCTCTTTTTTTTTTTTTCTCTTTTGGTTGTTGTTGGTAATTTTTAAAGATTTGAAGCTGAATTTAGAGAAGAGAGTGCAGGGTATGTGGCTGTGCTTAGGAAGCCAAATGTTGGGAAGAGTACACTTTCGAATCAAATGATAGGCCAAAAGTTATCCATTGTTACTGATAAACCTCAGACAACTAGGCATCGGATTCTTGGTATATGTTCTGGCCCTGACTACGAGGTCTGATTTTTTTCCCTGTTTCACATCCATCTTCACATTTAGCTTTTAGATAATATTCTGCATTTGAGTGTTTATAGCAATCCAAAGCTTTTAGATAGATTGTTTGTTGGTTTACTTTTAAAATCGACTTTAAGATTGAAATTTGAGATTCTGACTTGGAATTCAGGTTCCTGGATCAGAATTCAATTAGGTTCTAACTTTGGAATTCCATTTAGTGCATAAATGCTGTGATTTTGAATTCATTTGCCTAACCAGAATCATTTCATGACCCTGATGCTTCCAGCAAATGTATTGGCAGAAATAAACACCATATTGATACCCATTAAGCAGTGCAAAAAAAAAAATCAAATTATAACAGGAGTAGACTAAACTGCAGCTACTAAAGTAACTGCTGGTGGACCGTGCTTCACCAAGTTTACAGCAATTTGTTCAGCATCAATGTGTAAGATAGTGATGCTGGCCACAGAGGTTATGTTAATTGTCGTTCTTTCATTTGTGCTAAAGATACGGTGAATAATTCACTAATGATCTTGTATTAGTATGAATAAGCTTGAAATTGGTTTGTGAAAACCTGAGTGCTGATGAAAGAATTTGAAAGTTTGACATGCATTTGATCAAACTAACAACAAACATTCAGATGCATTGCTTAAACTAACAACATTTAACTGTAAAACTGTAATTATGCCTCCTGGCTGACTCTATCTCTAACTTTCTACACACACAAACACACTCTGATGATCAAACGCTTTTACAGTTGCTAAATGCCATTCGTCTAACTAAAATTTTTCTTGCAGATGATACTTTATGATACACCTGGTGTTATTCAGAAGCAAATGCACAAGTTAGATTTTATGATGATGAAGAATGTTCGCAATGCTGCCATTAATGCAGACTGTATATTAGTGATCGTTGATACATGTAAAGTGCCTGAAAAGGTAAGTTTTATCATTTGTGGAATGTTTGCAATATTTAGCTTTCCTATTAAATTGGCTTCTTGATTATAGATTGATGAAGCGCTGGAAGAAGGTATGGGAAGCCTTAAAGATAAGCCACCTACATTGCTAGTATTGAATAAGAAAGACTTGATCAAACCTGGTGAAATTGCAAAGAAACTTGAGGTCAGAACTTACTAATTAATTGTTGTGATGACATTTATACTTGTATTTATTACTGGAAATATTTTTCTTTGTACTCTTTTGGTTAGAACAAGAAACATTGATTTGATTCTAAGATAATCAAAGGGTACATCAAATTTTCTGCAAGCTGTTGTATAAGTGTTCATCTCTTCTTCCATTTTCAATATTGCACTGAGCTGTACCTTGGCTCACATGGTACAGGTATCCTGTACATTAAATACCAGCGACTCGTAAGGAATTATGAATCAAATCTTAAACTTACATTGATTCAATAATTCAGTTGACCCAAGGACTGGAAAGCTTTTGCCCAGTACAATAAGGGGCAGCTTTAAGGCTGATCTTTGGTCAAATTTTTAGTAGAAAAAAAGACTCAATTATTGATTTGCATTCTGCTGCGAAATCCATGTGGCTGTAATTTTCTAAATTATGCAACCAAAACAATTATTGTTATGGTTATCTATTGAAGTTATTTTTGTGTGCACAAGTGAAATTATTTGATCTAACGTACAATACTCTGAAGTTCTGTTGCCGGACAGCACATATTATGCTTAAGGATTGTGTCTTAGATTGCTTCTTTCAATAACTTCAAGGCTTAAACAAATATCATATTCATGGCAGTGGTATGATAAATTCACAGATGTTGATGAGGTCATACCTGTGAGTGCAAAATATGGCCATGGAGTAGATGATGTCAAAGATTGGACACCATCAAAACTTCCTATTGGGCCAACTTATTACCCGAAGGTATACAGAGAATATTCCTATTTCTGTTGTCTTCGTAATTGTGCAAGAACTGTCATTTACAGTCTTTGGTAGTAGTATTCCATCATTATTGATATGTTATATCACATCTGAATCCTGCCAAGTGCCTGTGTAATGTAGGTGGTCAAGTTTCAAACTTTGACATCCCTTCTTGCTCTCTTTGACTTGAAAAGGAATAATTAGAAAAGAAAAGAAAAAAAAAAAAGAAAAACCACCTGTCTTATGTGATGAGGTTTTTTTTTTATAGAGTACATATATTGATTACAAATGTATTAAGTATTAAATTGATAATTATATTAAACATTAAAACCCAATATGGGCAGGAAACAAAATTGAGAGTTGAACCTGCAACCTCTCAGTACCTCAGCTTCAGCTTTGGTCTTATGTGATGAAGTTATTTCTCAATTTAACTAAATCTTTGTTAGAAACCAGTGGGAATTAGTTAGATCTTTTTTTTTTCCTATTTAGGGCCAGGGTTTTTTTTTTTAATTGAACTATTGTTGATCCAAATTAATTTTTTTTTAACTCTCTAGTTCCCTGTATGACAAGTTTATGTCAGGTAACCCTCAACTTCACCCCCAATAGTGCCACCTTCACCGTCTTTATAGTAAAAGTATTTGTTTCTTACAAAATTCAGCCTCTTTATGTATCTCTATGCATGCATCTTAACATGCTTATCTATGTTAGGGGTTCATCAAGCAAGAGAGAATTTTTATGTTTTTGGTAACACATTATATGCCCAAATGAAGCAGTCTATATCTGTGTTAAGCTTCTGCTATATGAAAAGGCTGGACACAGAGATAAATTGTTCTTAGGCTACTCTCTGTTGAATTTTGATGCTGTTATACATCTAAGAAAAGGACTTTGGCTGCTGGGTCTCTGAATTTCTGAGGGGCTTTCGTAGATATGGTGCTGTCAGAAAACATTACCCCATCTATTTCATGGATGTTTAAGCTAAAGTAAGAGTATTTCAAGCACAATCAAATGATTATTAAGTTAGTATGTTTTAATCATCTTCTTGTTCCTCCCCTAAAAATTAGACATTGCGGGGTCTTTAGTGTCCCTTGATAGATTGAATAATGTAGAGGAATATGCACAAGCATCATAGCAAGGGAAATTGTTGTGAGATGTAGCTGACTTGAACCATATCTTATTTTTCTATTGTCATGCATCAAGGAACATGCTGTGATTTATAAGTTGTCTCTGATGGAAGAATCTATTCTGGGGATCGTTTGATTTATTTGGTCCTTGTTACTGATCAACTTTCAAATAACTCGTAGCCAACAAGCATATATATTGATGTCATGTATCTGTTTCTTCCATTGGTTTCTGGTTTAGGAAGTGAATAGCTTTTACTCTATTAACTTCACTTTGTGGTTGCTTATGAGATCTCAGGACATTGTTAGTGAACACCCAGAAAGATTTTTTGTTGCTGAAATTATAAGAGAGAAGATCTTTATGCAATTTCGTAATGAAGTTCCATGATCTGACTTAAGGAGAGTGAGAATGTGCCATGTTCTTGTTTATGTAGTCTTCATCATCTGACTCATAAAAAGCATGGACCATAGGATTCCTTTCATAAGCCATTAAGTCAAAAGTTTCTAACTAAGTGGGCTAAGATGTTTGAGAAGATGCTATTGTCTCTTCAATGTCTTATTAGATAGTGGGTGTACCATCAACTTTTTGAATCGATGAAGAGCCAATTTATGTAGTGACAGTTGGAACTGTTAGGGTTGCTGGAGCATCTTGAGCTGGAGGAAGAGATAATTGCGAATCTCTTTGAGCTGATGCATGTAAGCTAGGACCTGAAACTTCTGATTGTTCAAAATCAAAGGGATCACTATCTTAAAAGTATTCTCTCGTGAGCTGAAAATGGAGATCAGTAGTAGTTTTTGCATATTAATGGTTATGTCTTGTCCAATTTATATTCTTCACCATTGATGTGCAGATGAGAGATCTTCTAATTATCTGGGAAGAATTGTTAGTCCACAGAGATGGAATCTTAATTCTATTCGCTTCTGATAATTATAGAACAGTTGACCAGAATAAGTTTTTCAATGGCTTGCTTGATTTTTTGACCAAAAAACTCATGTTTAAGGATATTGAAAGTAAAGTTTGTGGAAAATGAAAATGGCATGGTAGTTTCTTGCTACTGCATCTAATTTGTCCTATAACTTTTTACTTTGAATGATCTGTAACAGCTCATGTTGCCACCATAATATTTGATTATACCATTTGTGAAATTTCCATGATAAGGAGGTAGCATTGTCTTCAATGAATAGAAAATTAAGCATATCCATAACATGAATTTCTATCACATGATTATACAGTGTAGAGATACACCATAAAAATCATAATTCAGTTAAAAATTGTAGATTGTTAGGAGAGAGGTGGTATATCAACATCCATGGATATATAGGATAAAAAGCATTGCATTTTGGATTCACATTAAAATGATTGTGGACATGTTCAAGATAAACAACAATGTGAGTGTCCTAATAAATTGTTGAATTTTAGCAAAAGTGGTGAAATGATATCTTGGAGGAAACTCCAAATTAGGTGAATTCTATAAGGGTGGTCTAGAAGAAAGAGAGGAATATCCTCTGTACATCTTAATACAGGGAAAAGAACTGATTAAGGTTACTAATAGGATGGATTTGGAAGGTCTGAATAAAAGGTCAAGGATAAAATTTTTCTGGACGTTTATGTGTTTTACAGAATAGTCATATTTATAAAATCATTCTTGTAATTTGAGAAATTGTTTTAGCAGGAGAGATTTTTTTTTTAATTCTAAGGCTCTGGAGAAAGAGGTATTGTCAAGGACAATCAAGAAGTAATGTCCAAGAATATGGAATTCAAATTTTGATTCCATATTTTACTGCCACGATTTCTCTGTAAGTGGAGTGATAGTGCTTCTCACTATCTTTGAACTGTCCACTAATATATTCACAGTAATGTGTTTGTTAATTAATCCTTTTAAAGAACACTACACCCCAGTTTGGATGTGTTCTTTAACATGAGGTCTTTACGGAGAGATGAGATTGGAAATCTTTTTTATATAGTTGGATTTTCTAAAGATAAGATAAGGATTAAGAATAGGGAGTTGGAAAATATCTACTTTATAATATTCAAGAATATGGCATATTTCTACAAGGTGATCTATTTTGCTTGTAATTGACTGAGTGTGGGAAGGAAGGGGAAATTGATTCTTTTTGAGGAGTAATCATGGTATTTAGTGTTCTTCCCTTTATTATTGTTCATGTTTATCTATAAATAGTACTATGGCTCTGATATCACCTAGGGGTATATCCGTTACTGTACATGGCGTTGTATCCTCACATCATAAGATCTAATCTTGTTCTCTATCAGTAGCAGATACTATGAGATTTTTAGCCTATATACCATTACCATAGATATTTCTGATATATAGAAATAAGATCAACTAAGAATCTGCAGGTATACGTGCAACATACACAACATATGCAAAATACACACTTAACAAATTTAGACATACATACAATATAAACATAATATATAAACATTATATTTAATATTTTTTAACTTTATTTTAAAAAAAAATTCATACACTCATAACTTTCGCACAATATACACACAACATACATAACAAATATAATATATATATAACATCTACACTAAACATAATCATATACACAACATACATGTTATATATACATAATAAAATTAATGTTTGTTTATTTAAAAAGAAATTTAATAATTTTTTTTTGAGGAAGAAATCAATATTATTAAATCAAGCAATAGAGTCTACATAATGCAATGTGGGTGAACATCCCAACATTTGAAACTAGCATGAAATAAGGAAGCCCTAGCTAGGAGATTAGCTTCTTTATTTGCTTGTCTAATCCACTTCACCTTGATGTCAGGTCTATGAGAGAGTAAATCACAATAGTCTTCAATGATTATTCCAAATTCAGAAAACTCAGTAACAGAATTACAACTTATTGACTAAACAATCATGAGAGCATCGGTAAAAATAATCCTGGAGAAGAAAAATGATCACAAGCCCACTTGAGTGTCTCCCTTACAGCTATAGCTTCCGCCACCTTTGCAGCAACACAACCCGCAAAATGACCAGATAGAGCTTGAAGGAACTCTCCTTCATCCGACGGAAAAAAAAAAAAAAACGCTCCAAAACCATGTATTCTTTGAGGTGCAAAATTGGCAACATCTGAAAACACAACCAAGTGTAATGAAGATCGTCGCCACCAAGCATTTCTTCGTGCACACCACCCATAGGTCCCGAATTCATCATCATCATTCCATATGACAGATTTATAGACCTCCATTCATGCATATACGACACCGCCAATCTTCTAGCCATAAAGATTGTTTGATTCCTGGGCTTGCCAAAGAAGAGAATTTCTGAAATGCCACAACTTCCACGCTATTGCACATAACTCCTCCACATCTTGTTTTATCTGGCTATTAAACACCTACAAAGCAAATTCTTTGAAAGTCAGGTTAAATACTTCAACCATATTCCCCTAATCCCTCCACACACCCTTTACATATGGACACCAAAGCAAAGCATGATTAAGATCCTCCCTTTACCCACACTTCAATCATGCCTTATCAACATCAATTCCTTTCTTTGACAAGTTTGTTTTTGTAGGCAAAATATTTCTTAACGCACGCCACACAAATTCTTTGATTTTTAGAGGAACATCAAGCTTCCATAATTTCTCCTAACAAAAAACTTTCCCAACACTTTCAGCCCCATCTACTACCTTCTTACACACAAAATAACCAAACTTGACTGAATATACTCCCCTTTTATCATAATGCCAAATAAGTATATCTCTTCTTCTACCCATACTCAGAGGAATTGAAAGAATTGTATTTATTTCTCGCACTGTGAAGAGCTCCATCAATTTTTCCATATCCCATTTTCTTTCTCCTAAGTTCAAGTCACTCACCATCATATTCTCATCAATAATTTAATCCAAACCCTCATCCACTCCAAAAATACCTTCTTTTGGGATCCAGGGATCATTAACCACGTTTATACTACCTCCATCCCCAGCCCTCCATCTTACACTAAGCCCAATTGAGCATTCAAAAAATCACCATTATGAAAAATATTTAGCTTTGAGGACGGAAGAGATTCGGTATTGATAAGAAACCTCCACCCTTACTTATTTTTCAATAGAATATCCTAATGACAATTTATTAATAATATATATCATCTATATTTATGATTTAGTTAACGGGATCAACTAATCTTTATCTTAGATCATCAATGTCCTATTTTAATGATTTTACGATCAAGAATAATTTTAAATTAAATTAAAAAAGATTTAGACTCTTATTATCATGATTTTTATCGTGACGATAAATTTTAAAATTTAATCAAGGACAATATCGTACTAATCAAATTATAAATATGATTTTATAAGTTGTAAATCCCATACATTAATCAGTAATGATATTGGTTAAAAGTGTTCAAATTATTACAAGACAAATTAAAGTTAGGACGATACAAATAAATTTATTATAATTTTAAACTTTTATTTAACATTGTCTTATTATTCTATTATTGTTCTAATTTTAATTTTAATAAAAGTCATAAAAAGTTAAAAGAAAAATGATTAAATATATTGAGATTCAACTAAATTAACATTACAGTTTACTTAAAAAAATTTATAAGTTAATTAATTTCAAGGTTTTTAATGTACATAATAATTTTAATAAAGGTTATAAATTATATGTATTATTTAATATTAAAATAAAATTTCAATATAATTACAGTTCGGAGTTAATTCAACCTCTAACTTGTAATATTTATCTCTATAAGTTCAGTTAAATATTAGATCAATTTTATTCAGTCATTGATTGGCTATACAAAGTGAATGCTGGGATCTACTTATAATCAAGGGAAATGAATTCTTGGCTTTGTAATGAATATTGATTGACACACTATAGGAAGCATACCCAGAAATAGAGGCAAGATTTTACATTGAGAGGGGTCAAAATTATATATTAATAATATAAAAATTCTAATAAAATTTCACAATAAAATTTTTTCAAATTCCATAAAAAATGTCAACCAGTAAGACGAAATATATTATATTTTTTACAAAACTAGTTCTAAATTATTATTATTATTTTATTTATTTAGTTGCAAAAATAACATAAATTCAAGTTTATATCCAATTAATCTTATCCTGTTTCCATTTAAAATTTTCAACCAACCTTGTAAAATCACCATAATGGAATAAAAATTCATGCTTAAATAATTAATTACAACCAATAGATGGGTAAAATCCAAAGAAAATTTAATAAAAGTGAAGAAATAATTTAAAATTTTAATATTGAAAATTTAAGGTTTAAATGTGGATTTTGATAATCTAATAAATTTTTAGCATTTTTTATTATTTTAAGATACTAATTTACTTTTACTAAAACTCATTTCTATAAATAAAACCAAATAAATTTAGATTTGAATCAAATAGAAACTAAGATTTTTAAAAGAAAAATGAAAATAAATCAATCACTTACTAATTATTGACATCTTGATTATCATCAACTCTTCTTGACGCCTAAAAATCTTCTTCTTTTTTTTTTTTTTGAGAAGTTATCTTCAAACTTAATAATAAAAAAAATCAAAGGAAAAGGAAATAAAGGGATGGAGAAATGAGAAAAAAAGTGAAAGTAATTTTTCATTTTGTTTATTCGCAATTGTTGTAGTGATTGGATGGGTCACTGCATTATATAATATGTGTCACATTATTTTTATATTAGGCTAGACTTGTAACTTTTAAGGGGTCAAAATCTATTTACTTAAAAAATAATAATATATATAAAAAATTAAAAATAATATTTACTTAGGCTAGACTAGAATTTAGGTATCCAACATATTTACTACAAAGCCAATTTTGCCGCTAAGTAAGTTGCTTTTTATGTTTTCTAGTTCTCCTATGGGAAATTGGGAATCATGTGCTTGAGTAAATATTGTTAGCTTTTAGAAGCTGGATTCACCATGATTAGACTGACCATAAGCCGAGTTTGGGCTAGGAAAAAACTAAATTTTCTAAAATTGGCCATTCACCTGCAATTTTCTTCACTAATTAAGATTCAAAGCCCAACTCGTGACCAAGTCTAATTATAATATAGTATGTGGTATGTATAATCAAATAGTTTTTGATAGCTGCTAATGCTACTACCTCCCTTTCTTATAACATATGTATAAATATCAGTGTTTCATGTGATAGTTGTTCAAGCAAAATATCCAATTATCTACTGATTTGATAATTTTGTTTATTTCATTAGTTGTATATGAAAAAAAAAAGAATACAATAAAAACTACATGATAAAATAACTTAATAATATAAGCAAAACTCGAAAAGATCTTTTGTTGTATATCTATCACTTGTATCAAGTTCCTATTATGGAGCAACTGCAAATGAAAATATGAAAGTCTTGTTGGGTTATAGAACGATTATAACAGCCAATAAGCAGCGGAAAAAATGAAGTTTTAACTCAAAAAAATCGCTCAAAACAATTATAACTGAAATAAAAAAAATAAAAAAAAAAACAAAGAAGAGGAGGTTATTCCTTTCAATCACCTTTGATTAGCCTCTTCCACCTTATTGGGTTATAGCAAACCACAACAAATTCAATCTAGGATGTCTCTATGGTATCCACACAAGGGAAAAATAATCTTCAATCTGATTAGAGTGGCTTAGCAAGAGGTTTTGTTCTAGCAAATCCGAATTGCACAAGAATTGAAGAGAAAAATGAAAGGTGGCTAGGATTTTGAGAGGAAAAACTCTTTCTTTATTTAATTTCCCAACATGAATGGGAATGTTTTTTTATCTTTTCTTGGCTGCCAATACTTAATAAAATCTATTTATTTCGTTGGCCCCAAATCCCTTAAATTAAATTAGGATTTTAAGAACCCTAATGACCTAAAAAAGGCCAACTGGGCCTAAGTAGGCCCATAGCTTTAATAAGCTGTGAAATCTATTTTTTCTCTTCAGTAATGTATTCAATCCATTAATATCTTATCTAATAACATATTATAAAGTCAATTTAATTATTTCTTAGCCCTTTTAATTTGTGACGCATTAAATTCTCGAATACTTTAGTAGCAAAAATTTAAGTTTTATCCTTATATATAATTAGGATTTCTTATATTGATCTTTTTAATTAGGATTGATTCTCTAATCAACCAATTAATATTAAGCAAACTAAGATCGGTATCTAGTTATGCATTACGGCCACTCAAGTGTCGAGAAAATCAAATGTTTTGACTTTAACCCATTCCATAGATAGTTACCATATAATCAACTCCTTAACATCATATTATATCTCATTCGGTTCAAAATATAAATTTTGTGTCAACTCCCACTATATTAACTATATTAAATCTACTCCAAATTAATTAGTTCTTGTTACCAAGGCCTATTACTTTATAAGATGTATCTTTGAGACATTCTCAAAAGATCCATCCATCTTGGTCAAGAATTCTCAAAGTAATACCTTCCTACAAGAGGCTGTGAGATATACTCTCCTTCTATTAGGAGTAATGTATCCTCTATAGGTCTCTCAACTATCTTCAAATATCTTATGCAATACATAATTCTCACCTTACGAGCAATATCAAAGAGACAACAAGAAATGGAATAAAAGTAGGGTACTCAATATTCAAGAAACCTTAGAAATTAATTTCAATTCTAATGATATTTGCATAATTGTTAAGATGATATATAATCAGTATTGACATTAAATAGATGTTCATGTGATTACCTCAAGTAGGTCATCTAATATACTTGTTTATACTAACAAGCATACACATGTTAACTCTAAGCATCCCCATGCCTACAACTTATAAGAACTACTGCTTGAGCTAGTCAAAAAGTTTAAGATGTGCTGGTCTATCTATATTAACAATGTCTCATCCTGTAAATGCTATACTAAGGATAGTTTTGGTATAAACGCATTTGCATGTATTAAGAATCTCACATCATGATCCCATTATGATTTTTCTTATATTGTGTTTTATACCAAAGACTTTATTAACTAGTTTAAGAGATTTAGTCAACAACATGCATCACATGAGTACTAAATAAGAAAGAATGCATTTATTGATAAATGAAATATACATAATATAACCTAAAGTGATTATCTCTAGGACATACATAACTAACAAGTCTATCATTAAAAACTACATAAAAAGACATAATACATTATTATCAATTAATAAGAACATTTTACCCTTTTAATTGAGTTAGAAATATATCCCTTTGTAACTAAAAAAGAAAAAGAAATCTTAGCAATCAAATTAAAAATTACAATCAAATAACAAAAAAGAACAAATTAATTAGGGTTTTTGTTGTTGTCTCATGATATGGTTAGAAAATGAACAAAGGACATGATTGAACACAACTTGGAAACAACAATAAAGGAAAATAAATGGTGATGGGGTTTTTCTTGTTAGGTGTTGGACTTTTAGACCGTCCAGTAGCCGATGTTGGAAGCCCCGCATGCTGGGGTTAGGCTTGGTAGGTATTGAACTTATCTTAAAAGATTTTGGGCCCTATACATTACTTCTCATAGAATAAAATTCTTTAAAAAAAAAACATTTTCTTTCATTGTAAACAATATTTTATTTTTATTTTTATTTTTTTAACTTACTATTAAATAAATAAATTTTAATAAAATAATAAAAATTAATATTTTAAATTATATTTTCAGTATATAAAATATATTAATTTTTATAAAGAAAAAATATTAATTTTGATTACAAATAATAAATAACACTCATAAAAAATATAAAAATATATTATTAAAAATAATTAAATTTATTTTTTTGAATAAATTTTATAAATTATATACATAAATAATAAATATTATGTAAATACTACGTGTATATTATATAAATGTTGTAGATATTTTGTAGATGTATATATTATGTGTTTATTGTACATATTATAAGTATATTATATAGATGTAGTATGAATGTTGTGTATATATTGTGTGAATATAAAATTTAAAAATATTAAATAAATTTTATATATGCTTAGTAGATCACTATGTATGTTTATTAAATGTTTTATATATATCTGATAAATGCTATATTTATTATAAATATTATGTATAAATATTATGTATAAATATTTTTTTTTATAATCAGTAACACTTAGTAGCACCATCACCCCCCTTCGGGGTTAGTCCGATCCACCAAATAGCTAAATTCTGGAAGAGCTAGCCTAACAATTTATCAATTGGAGTATCCCACTTCATTTCAAGCTTTTAAAGTGGCTTGGAATAAGGGACATTTACGAAATTATCCATAAAAGCAAAATTTTATTTTAAAAACATTAAAAAAAATACTAAAAAATACATTACTTCTCATAGAATAAAATTCTTTTAAAAAAACATATTTTCTTTTATTGTAAACAATATTTTATTTTTATTTTTTTAAAAATTCTTTTAAAAAAACATATTTTCTTTTATTGTAAACAATATTTTATTTTTATTTTTTTAACTTACTATTAAATAAATAAATTTTAATAAAATAATAAAAATTAATATTTTAAATTATATTTTCAGTATATAAAATATATTAATTTTTATTTCGAAATCAGTCCGATCCACCAAATAGCTAAATTTGGAGTCTCCCACTTCATTTCAAGCTTTTAAAGTGGCTCATCACAAGGTACATGTGCATGCAATACTGAGACTATTGAAGTATTATTACGATTTTAAGATTCCAATTTGCGACCTCGTTATAATACACCAAGTAACTTATCAATATTTTTACCCGTAGTGAGTACTGTAATAAATATTATATGTAAATATTTATTGTAAATATTTAATGTAATTTTGAGAATATGATATTAAAAAATTTATTTTTGAATGAAAAATAAAAATAAAAATAATTAAAAATAAAACAGAAAAAATTTTAAAAAAAATGGCTAATGAACTTTAAAGTGAAAAAAAAGGACGCGCTTACAGGAATAAAAAAAAAAAAACTATTGGCCGTAAAATTGAAAAGTGGGATTGATTTTGTTGCATACTACGTAAATTCCTCGCAAAATAATCCACGGAATCGTGAATGTTGATGAAATAAAGTAGCTGAGCTATCTCTTTTTTAAATATTGGTTTACTATAATTTTATAATTTTACAATGTGTGATATAATTTAATTTTTTATTTATTTTAATTTTATATATTTTTTATAATAATTTTATTATTTAAAAATTATGAATTTTTCAAACTATTGATTTGGTAATTTCCCATAGTTCTAAATTTTTTTCTTTTAAGAATATACTCAACAAATTCACTAAATACTAATATATTCTTATAATTTATTTTTTGTTTGTACAACCTATTAAAATTTTACAAAACATCATTAAATTAAATAAAATAATATATCATATTATACTATAATATTTCTCTAAATATAATAAACAGTCCTTTCAATAATTTTTATTTTGTTTATAAAAAAAAGTTAATATTTTATTTTGAACTTCATATAACATCATTAAATCATACCGACAATCATCTAAATAAAGTCAACTAACCCTTTTTTGTGCTAAAATTTATTTAACAAATGAGTAATTTAATAAGATAATTTGAATATTATAAAATTTTATTTAATAAATAATATAAAAATAATTTTACAATTCAACATAATAATAATAAACCAAACTGGTAATAAAAATTTTTAATTTTTTAATTATTACTAAAAACATTAAATTAATTTTACAATGTATTTAAATTTTACAACAGTGACAGGTATAGGAAGAGCTTGGTGTATGGTGGATATTACATGCAAAAAGATTGAGTAAAGGTTGGGAATTGCATAGAAAAACAAAAGGGATACTATGGAAAGCAGCGGCACATGCAATCCTTGTTGCCATTTAATGAATAACTGTTTGGTGTTTCTCACCTTAAAGCAATTAGTGGGACCTTTAAAACAAATTAATTAATTAAAAAAATCCATTAAAATGTCACAACCTCACAATTATATGGTTTTTATTTATTTATTTATCATAAATCCATAAAAATAAGAGCTGTGGTGGATAAGATGGAGACATTATATTTAATAAAAGGCGATGGAAAAATTGAAAAATTAATGAGATTTTGGCCTTTCAAGTATGGGAAGTTTATAGGGTTAAAAAAAAGTAGGAAGTATATATATATTGTGAATTATTATTATTAATCTCGAGATTTCAATAATTAATCTATAGGTTTCAATTTTATAATCATAAGTCAAAACATCTCTTATTTCATAATGAAAATAAATATATAAATATATATATATATATGTAGACCTTCATAATTGATTTTAAGTTGGTAATTAAATTTATTATTTCTCAATTTAGTCGTAGAAAATATAATTTATTTTAATTTGTTAAATTTTATTTTTCACTAATATGATATTCTTTTCTAGGAAAAATTATACTAATAGTGTATGTATTTTTTTTTATTTTAGTATCTGTATAATTTTTTTTTTTATCAATTTAGTATCTAAACTTTAATTTTTAGTATTATTTTAGTTACTCTGATTATTTTTATCTAAGTAGCATGTTGTCTGATATTTGTACGATCCATTTTTAGCTTAAAAATTAGTCATGTCAAATTATGGATATTGATATAACAAAATTACTCTTGGTACATATTTTTTTCTAAATCAGATTAGATTTTATTTTCTAAACCCTAAATCAAAAATATATTCACATAAGGAGGAGGAAAAAAAAAAGAACACAAAAAATGAATAAACTAACCAATATTTAAATCTTTGCTTCTTTGAATCTTAAATAAAATAATTTGAAATGGAAGAAAAGTAAAGAATTTTACCAATCAAGCCCATAAAATTCTTTTTTTTCTTCTTCTTCTTCTAGAACTTCTTATTGTTGTCTTTTTTTGAGATTGACTTTGTTGTATTATTAATTTTTTGTATGTAATTATAGATTTAGATAATTTATCTTTAATTTAATAACTTATTACCCATTTGTTAAAGCTATTTTATTTTTGTCTATATTAAATCTAAAAAGTATAGTATTTAAAGGGTAAAATTTTCTAAAAAATAATTGCAGTAGAATCACAACATAAGTCAATTCTTTCAACTACAATCATTCTTTAATTTTTCTTTATTAAATTTGCCCTATACTTTTCCAGTGAATATTAAAATTTTTTTTCTTTGATTTCATTTTTATGAAAGAGCTGAAAAATTTTTAAAATTAAAATCCCTAATTATGATCAACCCAAAACTAGTTAATTTCAAAGAGATGATTAGATCGAAAGAGAGATATTGAAGAACAAGAACAAGAATAAGAATGCTAAAACTCAGGGATTTAATTTAGGATATTTTAATCTTTTTATTAGCTATTTTTAGAGATATTTTTGTTACTTTATTAACAAAATATGATATGACACTTCCATAAGTAAGAAAATAATTATAGCAACTAAAATAATATAAAAAATTAAAGTTCAAATACTAAACTGATAAAAAAAAATTATACAGATATCGAATTAAAAAAAAAACAAAATGTACATTCTTTTAAAAGTGAATTTCTTCTTTAGTAAAATATATCAATACTATCAAATCACATTTTTGTTGAAAAAAAAAAGATGTGTTGAAACAAAATAGTTTTTCTTTTTCTGGTTAAATCATATATATATATATATATATATATATAATATAGTGTTATTAAAGTATGAGAGAAAATGTAAATTATAAGATGACAGTTGATTTTTTTTTTCTTTGAGCAAGTTTTCACTACAGATAATTGTGTCAAGTAATCGACTGGATATCATATTATTGTCTTGTCGGTGGCACTTTTGTAGCTTAGTGAGGAGGACAGTGGTCCATGGTTATGTTTGGGTAAGAATCTACTACCATATATAATGAGATCTTGTCCTATTTTATGCCCCCACATGCCTCAGCCTATGTTTGTATGAGGATAAATTAGAAGAGAAATTAAATTTTCTTTAATGAAGAAAATGAGGGTAAATTAAAGGTGAAATTGAATTTAGGTTAAATTTACTCTTCTTTATTTTTCTTTATCCTATTATTTCTTATAACAAATAAGAGAATGTAAGGGAAATTGAATTTATTGTCTCATCTGTTACCCCTATTTGCTCTCATCCAAACAAAGGATTAATAATCTTACTGAATAAATATTGTCATGTAAAATTGACAATTCTTTGTGTGTACTACCAGTCTCAATTTATGAAAAAAAAAAATTATGGTCAGAAAAATTAATTAAGTAGTTGAAAGACTATATTTTGAAAAAAAAATATTTATTTAAATTCAAATTATAAATATGTTAAAATATACTAACAAGATTAGTAAATATTTAATTCAATTTAGTAAGTATTAAAATGTGTTCAAAGCTAAAAATTTAAAAGTTATTTGCGTTAAAAATAATTATTTTTTAATGAACCAAAAGTTTTTTCTGAAAAATTACTTCAAAGATATATTATTTTTATGAACTAATATTTTCCCTTTTTATATTTATATAGATAAAATTTATTTTCAAAAGAAGATAATCAAAGGTGTCAATAGCCAATAAAGCATGCAACAACTTTTTATTTTGCTGTAATCTTTATCTATCAAAAAACAAAAGTTACCATCCAACAGGGTTATTTCAGTTTGTTGAAGCAGGATTGAATAAGTAAGAGGAGATAAAAGTTCGAATCCTACTAAATACACTATTAGGAAGGAGTAAGGGAACCTTAACTTGCAAACTATGTTTCGACCATAGTTATTTCTACACAAAGATCGTTAAACGAATAGAATGAAAGAAACAAAAAAAAAATTACATTAGAAGAATGTCTAGACTGAATTAGAGAACCAAAACAATTCACAAAACAAAGTATCTAAGAAGTGGTCATTTTCATTAGATACGTTTCCAAGTCCTTGCTCTTTTTAGTTACTCTAATTTATTGTCTGTTTTTCTCATTTTGTTTTTGTAAGAATTTTAATGCGAAAATAAATCTGATGCCTTATTTAATTGAACTCAAAACATCTTAAGAAATAATAAATAAATTGACATACCGTTTATTGATGAAGTAGCCATTGAAGAATTGAAGAGCCCCTTTGATTGAAACCTTTAATTCTAAACACTCTTCTTCTCTCTATCTAACTATAATGCACATAAATTTTAAGAACTGTAATTGATGGAATTTTAAAACATAGTCACAAAGAGTTTTCTGTGCTCCTTTTATAGATGAGAGAAGAGGGCTAGAATTTATTCACAAAAGCTAAACATGATAACCATTATCTATTAGTATTTAATTTAAAAAAAGATTTTCCACTCCATCAAGAAATTATCCTATCTTAATAATAGTTATCTCTATCTTAATAGGTAGTTTAGTTGGCTACAACTTGACAAGTGGATAAGTTTACATAAAAATAAAATACTAGGTTAGTGGGTCATCTACTTAATTTACATGGAATTAACATTATCCCACTTGGTCCACTAAACCGATTATGAAAACTATATAATATATACATTTATTTTACTTCAAAATACATTTATTTAATTTCATAAAAGAATTTGACACGTGATCACGAATTTTAATAAGGTAGCCAACAAACTCAAAGTTCTTATACTATAATACTGAAATAAGCTTAGATTATAAATGCGAGTCATAGCGGTTATATGATTTCAATATCATATTTTCTTTTATGTACTACACATCAATAACCCTTGCAAACTCAGTTCATCAAGCCAAAACAGCCCCTGTAATTTGTCTTGTCAATACATTTCCTATTGATCAAATAATAAAATGTGCACCCATAATTGAAAAACATGAAAGAACAGAAACATACTTTAAATGTGCAAAAATGTCAATTACATAACCACTAAAATATCCATCGTACATATTATGGATTACTCAAAAGACTCATCCTTATAACATGTTCCATATATGTCTTTGGAGGCAATCCCTTAGTCAATGGATCGGCAATCATGAGTGTGGTACTAATATTTTCAATTGATACTTGTTGTTTCTGGACTCTTTTTTTAACAACGAGGTACTTTAAGTCCATGTGTTTTGATCCACTGGAGTATTTGCCATTTTTAGAAAAGAAAATAGCTGCGGTGTTATCACAATAAATTCTCAACGGCCTAGTAATAGAGTCAACAACAATAAGCCCTGAGATAAAATTTCGCAACCACAAAGCATGATTTGAAGCTTCAAAACAAGCAACAAATTCAGCTTCCATCGTAGATGAGGCAGTAATTGACTGTTTTACACTCTTCCACGAGATTGCCTCATTAGCTAGCATAAAGACAAAACCTGAAGTTGACTTTAAGCTATCAAGGCAACCGTCATAATCTGAATCTGAGTATCCAATCACTTCTAATTGTTCTGATCTTTTATATGTGAGCATATAATCCTTTGTCCCTTGTAAGTATCTCATAACCTTCTTTGCAGCCTTCCAGTGTTCGAATCCTAGATCACATTGGTACCTTCCCAACATACCAACAGCATAACTGATATCTGGTCTGGTACACGTTTGAGCATACATCAAACTCCCTACAACTGATGCATAAGGAATTTTTCATTTGCTCCCTCTCAAAGTTATTTTTTGGACACTGTCGTTTACTTAATTTGTCACCTTTTGAAATAGGTGCAACACCTGCTGAGCAAGATTGCATATTAAATCTCTCTAAAACTCGATTAATATAACCTTTTTGAGACAAACCTAGCAGTCCTCGAGATCAATCCTTGAAAATCTCTATGCCGATAACATAGTTTGCCTCACCCATATCAACCATCTAAAAGTTTTTAGAGAGATATTCCTTGGTTTCAAATAATAAACCAAAATTACTACTAGCTAGCAAAATATCATCCACATATAGTATCAGAAATATAAACTTTCTCCCACTAACTTTCAGATATATATACTGATCAACAGTATTTTCTTTAAATCCAAAAGATGTGATGGTATCATTAAACTTAATATACCATTTCCTGGAAGCTTGTTTAAGACCGTAAATGCATTTCTTTAATTTGCATACTATGTGTTCCTTTCCATTCTTTGTGAACCCTTCAGGTTGTTCTATATAGATATCTTCATCCAAATTTCCATTCAAAAAGGCAGTTTTCACATCCATTTGATGTAACTTTAAATCAAAATGAGTTACAAGGGCCATAATGATTCTAAGCGAATCCTTTTTAGAAACTGGAGAGAAAGTATCTCTATAATCTATTCCCTCCTTATGAGTAAAACTTTTGGCCACTAGCCTAGCTTTAAATCGTTCGATATTGCATTTGGCATCGCGCTTGGTCTTAAAGACTCATTTACAGCCGACATGTTTATAATTATCTGGCAAATCAACAAGATTCCAAACATCATTATGGTCCATAGATTTTAACTCTTCATTCATGGCTTCTATCCATTTATTAGAATCATCACTTTTCATGGCCTGTAAAAATGAGACCGGATCTTTCCTTATCCCAATATCAAAATCAGATTCTTGTAGATACCACATAATCATCTGAAATGACAGATTTTCTTTTCCTTTGAGATCTTCTCAAAAGAGCCGGTTGTGGTGGCTTTATAATATTTTCAATGGCAACAGTTTCTTGAGGTAATGAACCATCTCTATTATTTTGCTCATTTTCTTAACTTGAAGAATAGTTTGAGGAGTAATATTTTCTTGAGAGAAAAAGAGTGATGGGATATCCACTCTTATTTCCTCAATGTCTATTTTTCTCGATTCATTACACTCACTAATTTCGTCATTCTCTAAGAATCTGGCATTATCGGTTTCAACTATTCTCACACTATGGTTAGAACAGTAAAATCTGTACCATTTTGATTTATCTGGATAACCAATAAAATATCCAGAAACAATTCTTGAATCTAACTTTTTCTCATGTGGGTTGAAGATTCTTGCCTCTGCAGGGCAACCCCATATATGTATATGCCGTAAACTAGGTTTCCTACCAGTCCATAACTCAAAAGGAGTTTTTGGAACTGCTTTACTAGGAACTCTATTTAGAATATACATTGTGGTTTTTACAGCTTCACACAAGGAAATAGGTACAACAAAGTAACTCATCATACTCCTAACCATTTCCATTATTGTGCGATTACGTCTTTCAGCAACACCATTCTGCTGTCTGGCATTGTGTATTGAGCACAAATGCCACGCTTTTCTAGGAATTTGGCAAGAGGACCAAGATTTTGTCCTGATTCATCATATCTACCATAGTATTCACCACCTCGATCTGATCTCACAATTTTAATCATTTTATCTAATTGTCTCTCAACCTCTGTGATGTATATCTCAAAGATGTCAATGGCTTGAGACTTTTCATGCATTAGATATACATATCCATATCGAGACAGATCATCTATAAAGGTGATAAAATATCTCTCTCCTGTAAAATAAGGAATGGAGAGTGGTCCGCAAATATCTGTATGAATTATCTCAAGAAGCCCATTACTTCTCTTGGCACCTTTCTTTGTATGCTTGGTTTGTTTTCCTTTTATACAATCCACACATACTTAAAAATCAGTGAAGTCAAGATTTTGTAAAATTTTATCCTTCACTAATCTCTCGATTCTTTCCCTAGAGATATGCCCTAGTCTTTTGTGCCATAAGAATGAAGAATTTTCATTAATTAAGCCACGTTTTGAACCAACATTTGAATGCAAGGTAATTAAAGCTTGTGCAAATTCATAGTTCAGACAAATTTTATATAAACCATCATATAAAATGCCAGAACTAACTATTATTAAATTAAACATCAAACTTAGTTTTCCACAACCAAAATAAACTGAATATCCAACAGCATCTAATTTGGATAAAGAAATTAAATTTCTAGAAATCAAAGGTACATAAAAAGTGTTTAAAAGATCCATCCAATGACTAGTCTCTAAAAGCAAGCGATAGGTACCAATAGCTACCACTTCTACTTTGAGACGGTTTCCCATATAGAGGAGCTTTTCACTTTTCTTTGGTTTCCGGGTTGTAAGGAATCCCTGCATTAAATTAGTAACATGAGTTGTGGCTCCAGAATCAATCCATCAAGTATTAGAAGGAACTTCAGTAAGATTTGATTCATAACATACAAAAGAAAGATTTATACCTCTTTTTTCGAACCAATTCTTACGTTTATTGCATTCATTCTTCATGTGTCCCTTCTTACCATAAAAATGGCATTTCACAATGAATTTACCTTCATGACTCTAGCTACTTTCTCCAGGTCTATTTTTCTTTGGTGGGTTATGCTTTCCTTTTCTGAATTTGTCTTTATTCTTCATGGCTCCATGAGTTACAGTGAGGGAAAAATTTTGTCCATATTATCTTAATCTTACTTCCTCTTAAATACACTTGCTGGTAAGCTCATTCAAGTTCCACTGCTCATTGTTAGTATTATAGTGGATCTTGAATGGAGCAAATTGTGATGGAAGTGAGTTAAGTACAAACTGTACCAAGAAGGACTCATCCATATTCATGCCCAGTGCTTTTAGTTTCACAGCCTTTTCAGTCATGTTCAAAATATGCTACTGAATACCTTTCTGACCATCATACTTCATGGTAGTCAATTCAGCTATCAGTGTGCCTGTGAGGGACTTATCAGTACGTTTAAAGCGCTCCTCAACAGACTTTAAAAATTCTGATGCAATCTCGGTTTGAGGGAGGGAGGTCTTGATATTATTGGCAATAGTCATTCTCATAAACATAAGACTGAGTCTATTTGACCTTTTCCAAGCCTTTAATTGTTCCACCTGCTCCGAAGTACTATCATCGGTAGCTTCAGATGACTTTTTAGTCATCAAAGTTAGGTCAAGATCCAATACACCCAGTGAGAATTGAACCCTTTCATACCACTCAGAAAAATTTGACCCATCAAATGTTATCATTCCAAATGCAAGGGAGTATAATGAAGTGGGAAATGTACAAAAAAAAAAACAAATAATGCTCACAAATAAGGCCTCAAATACAAATTTAAAATATATAACGATGAACTATTGATATCACTATAGTTTTACTTTGGGTAAAACTGTAGTATATCTAGTGTTCATTCGAAGGGAGCTTTAAAATTATATTAATATTTTATGTTATTTATATGTTATCTTTGGGTATCCATATTACATTTCTAAATAACATAAAATAAAACTCTTAGTTTATAATTAGTAGAATGTGACTCTCCTTTGGGCTAGCCTCAATTTCCTAATTATAAATATTATTAAAGATGTTATTTCTTTATAAGTCTCCCTTAATTCTTTTATACAATTTATATAAATATATGATTCACTAACTTAGGTCACTTTGGCAACTATCTAAATTAGTGAACTATATATTTATATAAATTGTCTAATAATATTTTATTTTATTACAAGACTCAACAACTTATGTTACTTTGGTAACAATAAGTTAGTAAATCTTAAATCATAAAACTACTTAACATAATTTGTATAAAAAATTCTCATACAAATTCTGCAAACATTAATCTCATACCTACATTACCTTAATCTCAATCTCTATATCCTTTTAAATATATATATATATATATATATAAGCAATTACTTAATTATATAATGTACTGTACACATTATACTTCTATATACACATATATATTTTATATGAGTCAATACGTATATAAATATTCACAAATTGATTATGCATATTTAAATATCAAGCTTCTGTATTCATTGGGTTTTGCAAATCCATAATAAGTTTTTGTATACATATAAACATAATAGTATGCACTATGTCATTAAATATAGCAATCATTGCATCATCTTATTTTATAGGAAGCAAGACAACCAATTTTAACAATATATATATATATATAACATTATCAATTCACAGAACAACAAATTCGGAAATTATGGCCCATCATATAATTTTAATATTATATAATATACATTAAGCCATGGAACCGAAGCCAATAATAGTAAAGATGACATTGTAAATTTAAAAAAAAAAATGAAATACAGAACTGATAATAGTCTATTTTATTACGGATCAATAAAAAAATGAAATCATAAAATTTTAATTCGTTTATAAATATTAATCGTAAAGTGCAATCAATTAAATCCAACACAGTATATAATATTGTAATAGATTGATAATCATAACACTATAATACCGTAATTCTAAGATAATTGAATTCAATTGGCTCTGATACTAACTGCAAGAATTTTAATGCGGAAATAAATCTGATGCTTTATTTAATTGAACTCAAAACATCTTAAGAAATAATAAATAAATTGACATACCGTTTATTGATGAAGTAGCCATTGAAGAATTGAAAAGCTCATTTGATTGAAACCTTTAATTCTAAATACTCTTCTTCTCTCTATCTAACTATTATGTACAGAAATTTTAAGAACTGTATTTGATGGAATTTTAAAACATAGTCACAAAGAGTTTTCTGTGCTCCTTTTATAGATGAGAGAAGATGCTAGAATTTGTTCAGCAAAAGCTGAACGTGATAACCATTATCTATTAGTATTTAATTTAAAAAAGAATTTTTCACTCCATCAAGAAATTATCTTATCTTAATAATAGTTATCTCTATCTTAATAGGTAGTTTAGTTGGCTACAACTTTATAAGTGGATAAGTTTACATAAAAATAAAATACTAGGTTAGTGGGCCATCCACTTAATTTACATGGAATTAACAGTTTTATAGTGAAGAAGGCAATTAGGAAACATTTACTGCAATAATATATATAGCGATGGTACACTATACTTTTTTTAATTATATAATAAATTCATATTCAAATAGCTATTCTCTATATTTAAAAAAATAAAATAACATTGGGCTATTGATTTGATATTAATTATTAGACCTTGTTAACTATATATTATTTGGACAAAAGTTTTAAATGGGTCATTATTGATACCAAAATATCCTTCTATTTCCACATTTCCGCTATTGCACGAAGAGGAGTTATTATTATTATTATTATTATTATTATTATTATTATTATTATTATTATTATTATTATTATCCACATTTCATTATTATCTATTGTGTAATTGTATGCCCAAATATAGTTTAGCAATAAGTATATTTTTCTTCATATATTTAAATTCAATTCTCCCATCATAATAATAATAATAATAATAATAATAATAAGAAGAAATGTGAAAGAGAGTTTCCTTTCTTTTTTTATTTTTTTTTATTTTGTTTCAAAAGTCTAAACAAATGGGAGGATAAATTAAAATATAAAATATTTAAAGTTTTTATGTTTTATACTCGAATGTATTAGCTGGAAAACAATAAAAATATTATTTTAAAGTTAATCAACGAAAAATTTATAAGCAATGTAAAAAAAAAATTAGCAAATAATATTAAAATATTAATTTTCATTCGCATTTCACTTTTTAATTTCTTTTGACTTGCCCTCGTGCTTGCCACCATTAGTTCATTCATGTTTCTTCTGGAACCCCACTTGTTTGCCATGCTTATTTATACCATGAAACTGTCATGATTTATGGAGAAAGTAACGACCCTTAATTGTAAAATGAAATGATGTAATATATATATAATGACGTAGAGCCCATAGTACGAAGATGAGGGCAAAATCCTATCAAGAATAAATATTGAAAAGACCAAAATCGATCAGACATTCGAGATTTTTTAGACACCATTAAAATTGATCAACATTCAAGATTATATTTTGTTGGGCAAAATATATATGTAGCCCTTAAACATAGATAAATTGATTGGAAGTTACAATATTCAATGTTATATATTTACTGGCAATGTTGAATGTCCAGACTTTACAACATTGTTGAATGTACATGCTCATCTATACATACAGAAAGCAGTAAAATGTAATATGAGCATGCCTGTCGCCCGGTAAGTATAATTTAGAGTAAATTTAACTTAGCTTATAAGTAATAAGTATTTATAAGTTAATACGAGCTTATAAACATTTAAAATTTTAAGCAATTATGTATTTGTTTTAAATATTTATAAGTAATTGATAAATACTTAATATATTTAATAAAAAAATTAATTATAAGCACATTTATTATTAAAGTTACTAAAAAGGATATAAAATTATATTACTAAGAGCATTTATTAAAATAAATATGAGCAATATAGTAAATTATTTAGCCAAACTAATTTATAAATATCAAAATAATAAATTAATACCACATCTTATTTTTTTTAGGTTATAAGATAATAAAATTATCTAAATAAATATGACAATTTAAATTTAGAGCTTATAAACTAGTTTAATTATCTTTAAGAACAGCTTATGGATCAAGAGCGGATATGATAAGCAGCTCCGAGTGCAAAGGAGAGAGTTAAAAGTATAAGCATGTGAGCGGGAGCTTATATTGCGAGAGCATATGCAGAGAGATTTTTATATTGATTTTTGTTACAATAACTCCACCTTCACCTCCATCTCTCAGTCTTCAGTTGCTCCACCTCTTATTCCACCTCCATGTCTGCCTCCATCTCCCATCCTCATTAGAATTTTTTTTTTTACTTTGTAAATTTTATTTGTATATATTATTTTTATATTATTTTATTATTGTTAAAATTTTATTTTGTTTACATGCACATTTTTATTATTATAATTTTATCTATATGTATTATTTATTTATTTGAGATTTTTATCTATATATATTTTAACAAAATTAAAAATATATTTATCAACAAATGGATTATCAATGGATTGCCAATGGATTATCAACAAATGCAAAATTAAAAACAATTTCATGATTAAATTCCGATAGAAAATATGTAGATAAAGAAAAATTACCAACAAACAATTAAATTTAGAACATATTATCTTAAATATTTATCAAGCGATTATTGACGGACTTTAAAATTTTTAAAATAATATTAAAATAATTTATCGATAATTTAATAACTATCTTCTGAACTTAGTATAAAATATGACATCTAATTTATCTACGCACATGATGTCAATAAGACTGGTGAAGAATTAAATCTCTTGGTAAAGTATAATTTTTTAGAACTAAATTTGCTATCGTCAACTTATAGGCATTTGTATTCTCTCAATAAATTTGCTGCTGCTAAGGTAATTACAGAATAAAATATTTGGTTAGAAATATTTGTTGATAAATTTTTAAGAAATAATGATGAAAACATATGTCGGTGGTATACATATTTCTAGTATTGTAAAACAATTAATTATTATATATGATAGCTATGTTATACTTTTATATTTGCCAATAAATTGTAATGAAAATTATTAACAGATAAAATTTTAAGATGGAAAACATTAAATATTTTGCTTTTTTTTTTTCATAAAAATAATTTTTGATTATATTTGAGGTTGAGAATCCTCAATTAAATTTGGAGTGCCAAGTAAACAAAAAGTACGGACATGGGTCAGCAGTAAGAAATATTTTGCTTTTCAAGTCTTCATTTTACATTGCAGACACTTTTGTTTGTTTCTGTGGAGAGTCTAGACAGTTGCTGTAGCTTTTCTTTTTAATTCTTTCAATAATTTTACTTATATAAGAAGACAATCTTAATTCTTTCAGCTTTTAGACTACAACTCTTCTGTGTCAACCAAAAATTCCTTCTCACTTCTGTAAGAAAGAGAGAGATGAGGCATTTTGCTCTGGGTTTTTTGCTAGCCATTTTGATCTACCAGGGATATTTCCATATCAACTGTGAAGCAAGGGACAATTTCATCAGAACCAGAGGAGCCCATTTCTTCTTGAATGGTAACCCTTACTATGCAAATGGCTTTAATGCTTACTGGTTAATGTATATAGCTTCTGATCCATCTCAGAGATACAAAGTTTCAACTGCATTTCGTGAAGCTTCTAGCCATGGCCTCTCTGTAGCTAGAACTTGGGCTTTTAGTGATGGTGGTTATAGTCCTCTGCAATACTACCCTGGCTCTTATAATGAACAAATGTTTAAGGTCTCTTCAACTCTTCTATTTCTTTTTTCTTTTTATCAAATTTCTATTTGTTTTTTAAAAGATCTAAATTAAGGAATTTGATGATTCTTTTTTTTTTTTTGCTGTAAAGGGACTGGATTTTGTTATAGCTGAAGCTAGAAGATATGGGATTAAGCTCATATTAAGCTTGGCTAACAACTATGAAAGCTTTGGAGGAAAAAAGCAGTATGTGAATTGGGCTAGAAATCAAGGGCAGTATCTTTCTTCTGATGATGATTTCTTCAGACACCCCGTTGTTAAGGGTTATTTCAAGAACCATATCAAGGTGAAAATCAAGTATTAATTTTATTATTTTGTTGATTTCTTCTTCTTCTTCTTCTTCTTTGCTTTTTATGAACAAAATTTCCATAAGAGTTTGTCAAATTTTCATAGGGTATGCAGCTTACTGTATATTTTTAGCAGTGAATTTTCTCTTGATTTGAAATTTTCTTTTTATGTTTTATGTAATCTGATAAATGGGACTGATTTGTATTGATTTGGCAGACTGTTCTGAACAGATACAACAGCTTTACTGGAAATCATTACAAAGATGATCCAACAATCATGGCATGGGAGCTTATGAATGAGCCTAGATGTACATCTGATCCTTCTGGAAGGACTATTCAGGTTTTTTTAATATTTGTTTATCTTATATCTAACTTTACCTTCTCTTTAGCATTATTATTTTAGTAATTAGTAATTGAAAAAAAAACATAATTTGTTTTTCTGGCAGCATTGGAATTTTTTTAACACTCTAAAAATTTGATATTAAAATTATCTATGTAATTATAAGGATATGAATTCCGATCTAACAACTAAAATATACATAGAGAAAATCACATAAAATACTTTTTAAAATATTATTTATGCTATTTTTTCACAATTTTATAGTTGTGAATTTACAAAAGTACTTTTTTATTTTTTTTTTATTTTTACTAAATATAGAAGCAACATATATCATTTGTAGATTTTGCTGTTTATATAATATTTAAAAAAAAAATTTTGTTTCCACTGTTTTTATATATATACATATTTTAATTTTTTTTTTTTTGTGTAAATTTTAATAAAAATCCTTGGAAGTTTTTCACTTTTGATGGATGCCGAAATCCGAATCCCAAAAGTTAAAGTGCATTTTCAATTTGGACCTAATTTTTCTGGTCCACTATTAAATGAAGTCTCAAGCAGCTTTTATAGTCTTTTACTTTTAGCCCCACCTCCATGATGGTATTGGTGAGTTTTTTTTTTTTTTTTTTTTTTTTTTTGACTTGAGAAAAGCACTTAAAAAATAAAACTAATTATAGTTATTTTGAAAAATAATGATTAAATACTTTTTATTTTATTTATTAAAAAATATTTATTATAAATTTATTTATAAAGAAAAATATTATAATTAATATTTTTTAGTTAATAGAAAAGAGATTATTCAACAATCACTTTTTAAAGTGACTGTAATTAATATTTTTCCCTATTTAATATATGCAAAATTTGGTACAACTATTTTATCATAATTTTCAAATTCATCTATGAATAAATCTTCATATTTAATTTATATATATATATATATCTTATTTATAAATTCATTAAATTCTGATTAAACGTCATATTTAAAATTGATAATGCAAATTCTAACAATTTTAATATTATTTGTTTAAATTAACTTTTGATGAAATTTTATTTAAATAAAATTGTTATGTGTAATATATAGGAGATGTTACAATAAAATTTATTCTATATTCATCTATGACTTAAATTTTGAGTAATTCTTATATTATCAAATAAAATCTAATTGACAGTATTATTGAATACTCCATTCTATTTTCAAAGCCGCAAGCCCCTTCATTTGGCACATTAATTTCTTCTTTCATATAATTATAATCCTTAATTACATATTAGCTCTTGAATAATTGTGATAGGTTTGGATAAGGGAAATGGCTCAGTTTGTGAAATCAATAGACAGAAATCACTTGCTTGAAGCTGGTTTAGAAGGATTTTACGGACAATCAACACCACAGAGGAAGAGTCTCAATCCTGGTGTTCAAATTGGGACTGACTTCATCGCTAATAACCGTATTCCTGAGATTGATTTTGCCACTGTTCATTCATATCCTGACCAATGGTAATTAATAATTCAGCCTTTTCCAATCTTAAAATTTTTTAATTTTATACCACCGATTATGTAGATCACTTTGTTAATAAACTGTTTTAGCTTAATCAAAGTCTTGAATTCGATATTTAGGTATATAACTATATTAAAACTCGATAAGGAAAGTTTTATAACTTTTGTAGCTCTATCCGACTTAATTCTGAAAAACCTTGGTGAACTTATGTTTTATTTTTTTAAATTTTATTAACTCTTTTATTTTGGGCACATGATCAGGTTATCCAACTCTGACAATCAATATCAACTAAGTTTCTTGAACAATTGGCTGAATGCCCACATTCGAGATTCACAACGCATCCTTCGAAAACCAATCTTTGTTACAGAGTTTGGGAAATCTTCGAAAGATAATGGTTTCAGTACATACCAGAGAGACCTAATGTTCAATACAGTGTACTACAAGATATACTCATCAGCTAAAAGAGAAGGTGCAGCAGCTGGAGGCTTGTTTTGGCAACTTTTAACTGAGGGAATGGATAATTTTCGAGATGGTTATGAGATAATATTAGGAGAACATTCCTCTACTGCAAATGTTATTGCTCAACAGTCACATAAGCTCTATCAAATTCGCAAGATTTTTGAAAGGATGAGGAATGTGCAGAGGTGGAGGCGGGCGAGGGCAGCTAGGAGACATCAGTGGCAGAGTGGAAATGGGGGAAGACAGATTGGAAATTGAGAAGAAAGTTTTTTCTATAAATGTGTGAGAGTGTGAAATGTTTTAAGCAAACTAATTTTGATGAGTTTTTGGATATGGTTTCTCTCTTAGAGATGATTGTTCTTCGTCCAGGAGGGTAAGGTATGTTACCATGTGATATGCAAAATTTATTTATATCCAAATTTGTGCTGTGAGTTTATGTATTTATTAAGGATGTGTTGAGGCAAATTTCTCAATATTTCTTTAATTAGTAGCTTTTAAGTTGATATGTTGTGACAAAAAGTCATTGAATAACTTAATGGTAAGTACAACTCTCCTGGACAGATTCAAATTTAATTTTTTATTCCCAATATGTTATGTGAAATATATTTGTCAAATTGAAATGAAAGAGATGTATTGAATTATAATTTCATGCCCAATATAATTATATGCTATTTTTGTTTGTGAATCACATCATATTATAAGAAAAATATGTGATCGTTTGATAAAATTATTGGATTAAAAACTGGAGCTTTTCTGATTTATTATTAGAAAAATTGATCATATATTATACGTGCAATATGTTTCTTATTGTAAATAATGGCTTTTCATGTATCATGTAAATGCCCATTGAAACTTTTATGTCAGTAGGCGTATGATTTCTAGCTAAACCAAGTAATTTTTCTTCTTATTATTTCTCTATTTTCACATTATTAAAATTTTATCACAGTATCATAATGGAATAAATTCAATTTTTTTTCTTTTGCTCAAAATCATTATTAATCCTAGAAAGTCATCTATTTTTATTTATATGGATCTGTCGTCTATTCTATAATTTAACCTGCTTCCTGTTCGTAATTTTTATCACTAGCTGTTCCACTCTATCTCTAATTAAGTTGTAAACCGCAAAATGCTAACAATGAAATTTTCAGATCTATTTTATATTTTTTTAAAAAAAATTCCATGGGCCCAAGAGTGAAAACGGCTGCAGCTCTAGGGAATTTCTTTTCTTTTCTTTTCTTTTTTTAATTTAATCTTTGTGCATATTTTTAAAAGAAAATATACAAATTTGAGTGGGTTGTTCATCTCTTGTAACCAGCGGCGGAACGACCATGGGGTCGTGGGGGGTCACACGACCCCCATCGCCGGCCTCCAGACGTGGAGGATACCTGTTGCCGGCTGCAAGCGCTGAAACTCAGCCAGACGAGATTGCAGCGAGGGGTTAACGAACCCCTCGCTGCAATTTCATTTTCTTTTTTTTATAAAATAGTCCCTGGCGAAATGGCGTCGTTTCGCCAGGGACTATTTTTTTTTATAAATAAACCCCTGGCGAAACGTCGCCGTTTCGTCAGGGGTTTAATAAAAAAAAATAATAAACCGGCCCAAGCGAAACGACGCCGTTTCGCTTGGGCCGGTTCAAAAAATAAAAAGGGTTGCGTTAAAACGCAGCCCTTCTTCTCCATCTTCATTCTTTTGCTGCCTGCCCCGCCCCCTCTCCCTGTCCCCAAACCCAGCAACCCAGCAGTATCACAGCCAGGCCAGCCGCACCGCCGAACGCCGCCACAGCCAACCTTGACCCCCCCTCGAAAAATTCCTAGTTTCGCCACAGCTTGTAACATATTATTTTTTATATTTTTTTCAAGGTATAAAAATTACCACGCTACAAAATTTGATTATGGCACACCTTGTTTCCTTCTTCACTATTAATATAATAGTGTTAATTCAATTGCTAAACATTTTTATTTTCAAAATAAATATTTTTTATTCATAATATTTTTAAAATTTTTAATAATAAAGTATTAATTAATTTTTTTTTGAATAAAAAGTGTTAATTAATTAAATATCTAATAATATACCAAAATTTCAAATAACTAATTTCAAATAATATTTAAAAATAATTTATAATAAACCAAATATAAAAAAATAATTTACTATGTTTTTAAAATATTTTCTATACTTAAAATTTATATATAATTAAAAGTAAAAAAATAATTAAAAATAGGTGAATACAAAATTTATTTTTCTAAAAAAAATTAAACTTTATCAATTTTTAATTTTATCACGAATTTTTAATTTTAACAAATTGAGCTAACGAGATTGACAACCGATTGTTACGTAGCGGTCCGGCAGTTCGAAGTATCAACCTGTCAAAAGTGTCCTTTGCGTATGGGCTTGCTACAAGGATCAACGGGCTTGCCTGTACCACTGGTGGACTCACTAGTTGACCTGGTGGGCTGGTTAATTAATTTCGCCTAATTAGCCTACAAATTCTTCCCAATCAAATTATTTAAAGAGATAATTGCACTGTACACTATCTCTAACTTTTCATTTGTAAAAAAAAAAAAAACCTAACACGGTAACATTATTTTAATATATATGTCTTGACCAGGGATTTTTTTATTTTTGTAATTTTTTATTTTTATTTATTTTCATTTTATTTTATTCATATTTTTTCTATTTAAAAATTTTTAATGTGATATTTTCAATATATATATATAAATATATATATAATATATACAAAATACACATTTAACAATATAAACTACATCTACAATATCTACAATCCATCTGCAACATATTTGCAATACATCTATAACATATCTGTAAAATATTTTTAATATTTATTTATTTTTTAAATTTTTTATTCTTACAACATCCACACATAATTCATATAATATTCACATAATATTCAATAATTTTTATATAAAATACAAATAACTTAAATAACAAAAATATAACATACACATAACATTTACAATATATATATCATACATTTATATAATAAAATTATACATATTTTTTTATCTGTATAATATATAAAACTTGTTTAAAAATAAATTTAATAATTTTTATTATTATATTTTTATAGATTTTACTTTTTTATTTTTTAGGAATTTTATTTATTTTTTATAATTAGAATTAAAATTTTATATTTTATAAAAAATTATGATTTTTATATGATGAAAAATAATTTAAAATATAATTTTTTATTATTTTATTAAAATATTTTTATTTAATAGTAAATTTTGAAAAAATAAAAATTAAAATAAAATATTGATTGTAGTGAAGGAAGATGTATTTTTTGAAAAAAAAATTATTTAGTGAAAAATGAAATATTTTTAAAATTTTGCTCTAATTTTTTTTATAAAAATATAAATATTTTTATTTTTTTTAATATTTTTAAAATAATTTTTTAGTAATTGTATAAATGTCCCTTATTTAAAAGGATGCCTACTTTAATAGTATGGAGAGAATCTTTGCTAAGCCAAACATTAGGCCCTCTCATTCCCTACCTATTGTCTTATAGGAGCATCTATAATGCGGAGAGATTTGAGTCATATTAAAATACTACATAGTTATTTAGTGAGATTCAAATAAAAAAATTATTTTTATTAAAAATTAATAAAATTAATATTTTTATTAAAAATTAATAAAATTAATATTTTTATTAAAAAATTATTTAATTAAATTTAAAAATTTTATTTTAATTTTTTAATCAATGACAGTCCTTTATTGAGTGCCCTCAAAGAGGATTGTCCCACTTTGGTGAATTGTGGGACTTATCCCACAATGGAGCAAGTTCCATATTGGAGTACTCTAAATCTAATTATAAACCATGCTAGTAGTAGTAGCAATAATAATAATAATAATAATAATAATAATAATAATAATAATAATAATAATAATAATAATAGGTATTAATAATAATAATAATAATAATAGTAATAATAGGTATTATTATTATTATTATTAAAAAATGGATTGACTAACAGGCAGCATTGAAAATGTTAAACAAGAGATGAATTTTTTCTTTACCCGTGATTTTCATTCTTCCATTTTTTTTTTTATTTCCTATTGCGGATTTCTATTCCTTATATATATATACTGCTGTTACTTTTATAATTTTACTTCTCAAATATTTTTTATTTTAACTTTTAATAAATTAAATGAATCATAGTTTTTAGGACAATAAATTTTCCTATTTAAATAATCTTAATATTAAAATTTTTATTTTTAATGCTTAAAAAAACTAAAATTACCTTCTATGAGATGAAATTTTTTAAAAAATATAATTTAGTTAATAAATAGCATAAATTTCAAGTTTCAACTTTTGAGTAGACTAAATAAATATCAAGGCTAAAAATTATTTAATTTATTATATATATAAATAACACTTTAGTTTAATAATAAAACAAAATTTAAAATATAAAAAATTACAAGTTTAATTATTTTTTTCTTAAATGAGGTATTATTTTTACTAATTGCATATATATTTTATTGTGTATATGTTACCTAAAATGTGAAATATGATTTAATTTTAATTAAAAATATATTTTTTTAATTTTTTGCATTTTTTGTTTAATGTTTTATTCATGAATTTTAAATATATATTTTTAAATACATTGATGTTATATTTTATATGTGAACAAATATTTTATATAAAGATTAATGAATTATATATATATCTTAACCAGATATTTTATATTTTTTTCCGGACTAGAGCCAAGATTTTTTTTTATGAGATTTATATGTATTATATATTATTATCATATTTAGTATTGTTTATTTTTTTATTATTTATATAATAATACTAATTTCTGCAACAATGTATGGGGGATACAATCCATCTTGTATATACTAGAACTCCTCTACCTAATAAATAGTTAATTTCTCAAAAAACAATATTTTCATTCTATTTATTAATTTATTCTCTTCTCTTTTCTTTTTTTTCTTTTATTCCCTTTTTTTTATTTTTCTTTCTTTTTTCTTTTTTATTTTTTAACCTTTTGATAACTTTAAAATATTAAATCATATTATATCACATATAATATAATATATTAAATCAACAAAATAAAATGAATAGTAAATTTCATTCTCATTTTTTTAATTTTCCAATTTTATCCTCTTTTCTATTTTTTTAGCTTTTATTTATTTTTTTCTTTATTTTATTTTTTTATTTTTTATATTTTATTTTATGTTTTCACCTTTTTATTCATTTTTATTTTTATTTTTATTAACTAAAATAAAATAATCAAATAATTTAAATATAGTCTTTTTAATTAAAAGATTCACACTTATAAAATTGCAGTTAAAAACGTAAAATGTATATTAAATTATATCTATTTTATTAAAAATAAAATAAAATGTTATCATACAAATCTAATAGTTAATATTTGGCAACCTTTTTCCTTCACTTATGAAATAAATATTTTTACTTAAAAAAATTAATAAGTAGTAAATTTTGAGGTAAATTTATAATTTTTTTACGTCATTATTTTCAGATAAAATTATAATTTTTTCATTTTCTTCAAAAAAAAAAGTCTGTATTACACACATCTTATTATAAATATTTTTATAATATATGAATATAAATTTTTAATATTATATATATTATATTACTGTTTATGTACTAATTGTATTAATATATAATTTTTTAATTTAAAATAATTTAAAATTTTCTATAAACCACACTCTAATAAGGGCAAATTTACCAATTGTAATATATTAAAACACCCACAAAAAAAAATAGTACATTTTTCACTGTACCCTATATTTCTAATTTCCCTCTCTTTCTTTTATCTCATTTATATAAATCAAAAAAATTCTCTCTCTCTCTCTCTCTCTCTCTCTCTCTCTCTCTCCATATATATATAATATCATATTTATTATCTTGCCCTTAAACTTTATTAGTTTAATAAATATAATAGATTTTTTATTTATTGTTAATTAAATATTGTCTTCAAATGAATTAATGTAAGGGGGAGTACTTATTAATTTTATTTCGATATTGAAAATTAAAATTTTGAGGACTTTATTTTTTTAAGTTATTTAGTAACAATCATAAAATTTTCAATTATATAAAAATAACTTAAAATAATACATTAAAATTTATATTGAATATAATAAGTAATTAAAATTTTAAATATTTTTCTAATTAAAAAATTATATTATTTTTAACAATTAATTTTTTGACATTTAATTTTTATTTTATCAAACACCATCTTAGTCCATAATTGTTAAATTCTCATTCTCTATTACATGTTCTACTAATGATAAGTTGATGAAAATAATATAAAATTTTTATTTTATTAGACCTTATAAAAACAAAATGATGTTTAAATTATTCATCAATCAAAATTTTTTTTATTATTGTAAACTTTTTTCCATAAATCAATAATATATTTAAATAAAAATAAAAAATAACTCATCCAAGCATCCCCTCTGTTATGTAATCTCATTTTTTCATATATATATATATATATATATATATATATACACACACCAACAAAATTAAATGGATCGTATATAGCAACCTAGTTGATTTTACTAAGCAACAAGCAATCAGATAAAAACATCACTCTTAGATCTATATAACTTTTAAAGAGTATAAAAAGATTTAAATAAACATAAAGAAAGAATATATATATATATAACATATTATATTATTTATTTATAATAATTGTTTTATAGAAATATTATACAAATAGTTATATAAAACTGCTGGTACGTGTAATTGTTACACCCAAATGCAAACAGTCTGTTGTCCATTCGGATTCAGCTCCTGAATTTATATTTGAGTTTTCATCAAATATACCAATAGTTTATATAAAAATTTATATAATAAAACTTTAAAAAAATACAAAAATTATATAGAAATTTAAAATATAAAATATAGAAGAATTTTACAACAGTGAAAGGGGATATATAAATGAAAGAAGATTTTTAGTGAAGGGAGAAGGGAGAAGGAAGACCTAAACTAGAGCTTGGAGCTTGGAGTTCTTTAGAGCTTCAGGAGGTGAGAGAGTTCTAAAAGATATCCTCAAGCTTCAGAAATGACTTTCTTTTATAAACAGAAGGCTTTAACTTTATACTGTTCCCTTTACATACATGATACTGTGGATAAATAGTAACATGTTGTTATTATTTACTTTATATTATATATTCACGTGTCTAGAACTGTAAATAAATAGTTCTTCTAATTTTACTATTGGTTTTCTCTGGTAAATACTATATATGAATATAATTTTGTCAGTGGGCACTGATTTTATTGACTTTATAGAAATTGAAGAAATAAGATTCTTTCTGCCTTTAATTTTCTAACGAACTTTAGTCAGAGTCAAATTTTTTATTTCTATTTTTCTTTTCTTTTTTCTCTTTTTCTTTCTTCTTTATTTTCCTTTTTCTTTTTTTTTTTACTTTTTATTTTTATTGGAGACAGAATGCTATAACAATTGTCCTCATTGTTGGGGCAATAATTTGAGTCTGAGTCAGATGTTTTATTAATCGAAGATGATGTCATGGATGATGTAGAAGAAGAGTCAGAAGATGAAGGTGACTTTCTTCGTTTGGACTGAACTTTAAATTTTTTAGAATGAATTTTATTGGATGATCCAGCAAAGCTAGTCTTACTAGGCTTTAAGGGCTCAGAGGTTGAAGGAAAAGATTCAATCATCTATTGCATCAAGGCTTTATAATCTTCTATAGTCTTTACAGCTATAAGAAGAGTTATATTTTGGGCTCTTTGGGTTTCAAAAAAAAACTGATAGCTTTGGATCAATACCATCACGGTTTCTCTTTAGGATCCAATTCTTTACAGCATGCTCATGGGTAGAATTGCGAAAGGTATTCCACCACTTGACTGTAGCTTTTCTTAATACCAAAGATATATTGGTACCTGATTGAGTAGAGATATTAAAATATCATTGATATATCCAAGGTATAAAGAAAGTCATACAAAGAGAAGAAGAGAAAAAAAAATTTCTCATAAGGGTTTAGATTTAAATGGGCATTATAATATTGGTATGCTAGTAACACTTCTTGGGATAATGTTTTATCATTATTTCGATTGTAGTACCACCAATCAGCAAATCACATAGGAATATTGTCAGTCTTTATATTAGTATTGAAATATATCAGTCAAGAATGAGTTTTATTGGGATTTTAAAAAAAATAAGGCTTTAGTTCAGGCATCAATATAATCTCAATAATTATAATAATAGCATATGGCTTTAGAAGAAAGAGTTTTAAATTGCACAAGAATATGTAGAGAGTTTTTCCATTCATAATGGTGGAGAATTTTATTTATTTTTATTGAAGAATGAGAAATGACATCTTATCCTTTTGATCATAGTTATACTTGAAGTATATAGAACTTGATTCCTCTAGAATGCATAAATAGTACTCTTAAGGTTTTGCCAAATTATTTAGTTTTAAAAACTAATTTTTAGGGTATGCAAACTCAATAATATTCCATGAATCTTGGTAACTAGATTCATTTTCAATTATTAATTATGTGCTAAATTTTTTTTTATTAAACCATTTTGATGTTTTTATTTAAAAATTTATTGAAATAATTTGAGTTGAAGGATTTGAAACTTTTAACTCGATTTTAAAAATATTTTGAGATAGGCTTTTAATAAATGAAGATTCACCTATCTCTATTTTAACAAAAGGGACTAGTTACTTGAGGCTTCAGGAGAAGCAAAGCCCAAGTTTGATAAGACTTTAATGACTTCTGGTGGCTGTGCCAGCTGGGAGACCCATTGTTCCATTTTAGCTTTATTATCTTCTTCTTAGACTATATTGGCCCAAGACTTTATGGCTTTAGGTTTGGTTATACTATCTGAATGATCAGATAGTGCTTTAGGAGAATTAGGCTTTAGGATTTCTTTAGCTTTATTAGTTTTCTTCTTCTTATTTCCCTTGATTCCTGTGAAGAAATTTACAAGTAAGAAAATCAGGTATACTGTTATTTTCTCTTTTAATAAATTTTATATCAAAATAAAAAATATTTAAAATAGCTTGTCATCTAGCAAATATTTATTTTGAGATAATGTTTTTAATATCTTTTTATAAAACTTCTTTAGCACTTTTACAATCAATACAGAGTAAAAACTTTTGATTTAATAAATTACTTTAAAATTTTGAAATACATAAAATAATACTCAAAATATCTTTTTTAATAGTAGAATAATTTAATTGGGTTGGACTCCAATGTTCTGAATAAAATTAGACTATGGTTTCTCTACACTCTTTTATATGTTTTAATATTCCACCATAACCTATATTTGAAGCATCGGTTTCAACTATCTTTGAAGTTAATGGATCAGCTATATGTAAGCAAGTAATAGTTTTTACTAGAGTATTAATTTATTTTATTATCCTAGTATGGACCTCAGTCCATGGGCCAGAATTTTTTCTAAGCCTATCATGCAATGATTTTATACTTCTATTCAGATTTGGATAGATTTCTATAATATAATTTAAATATCCTAAAAATCACTGTAATTGAGCTTTATTTAGAATTTTATCAGAAAACTTATATCTAAAGGCTAAGTTCCTTTCTATATATTTTAAAATACTTTGTTCTATATAATGTCCTAAGAATCTAATCTTAGTTTAAAATAGAGACATTTAGTTTTATTAAGTACCAAACCATTCTTCTTTACCACCATAAAAAGTGTTTTTAGATATTTAAAATATTCATCTAAAGTTTTACTATAAATTAAGACATTATCAATATATACTATACAAAATTTAGTATAAGAATTAAATATATCATTTATTACTCTCTAAAATTCAAAAGGTGCATTCTTTAGTTCAAATGGCATAACATTTTATTCATATTGTCCAAATGGAATAATGAATGTTATTTTATATCTGTCTTTAGGGTTTATATAAATTTGCCCAAAATTAGATTTCATATCAAATTTACTAAAAATATTTGCTTTATATAATTTTTCTAATAAATCTTTTTTATTTGAAATAGGGTAATTTTTCTAATAAATCTTTTTTATTTGAAATAGGGTATCTAATCCATTTTAATGCTTTGTTTAGGGGTTTATAATTTATTATTAATCTAGGTACTCCTCTTTCTATTTCAAATGTCTTGTTTACATAAAATGCAGCACAAAACCATTAGCTTCTAGATTTAGTAATTAATTTTCTAATTTTTGAATCAATTATTTCTTTTTTTTACAAAATTCAATCAAGCGCCATTTGAATGGGTCGGGCTTTAGCTGTAATAGATTTTTCATCAAAACATATTTCATATGGTAACTCAGCTATATGTTAATTTTTAGTCCAAAATACATTTAGAATATCAGCACATAATTCATTTTCAATTTGAAGTTTTGATTTATTAATTTTATCTTGTATGAATTTAATTTTAATTATTTATTTATTTTTTATAAATAAAAATTATTCTTTAAATTACAAAGTTGTTCAGACTTTGCTTTTATTAATGTATTTATTTATAATTCATAAATTTAATGAGCTTTAAGTAAATTTGATTTTTTTTAGGTTTTTCTATAAATGAAAAAATAATTTTTTAATTTTTTATTTTAAAACTTATATTATAATCTTTTACAGAATATAATATAATTAGATTCATAAATGGAGTTTCTAGAATTACCATATGATGAATCTCATTGGTCAAGATAAATATATTTTTTAGTTCTAAATTTTTATCAATTATTGAAACTTCTGCTTTATCAAGAATATTTAATTTAGATTTATTAGCAGTTGACAATTTTTTATTTCTTTCTATCCAAAATCTTTTAGGAACTAAGCTAGATTTAATATAATTCAAATCTTCTCCTATATCAAACGAAGTTATAGTTTATATATTATAATAATCGAAAATTTTTAATTTTATTTTTATTAAATATTTTCTTAAAGTAATTTTCTATAACATAAAAATTTTATTATCAGAAATTTTATCTTTACTTAATATGCTAATTTCATTATTATTATCAATTTTGTTTTTATTAGTTATTTGTTTACTATTTTCTTCCTCTTCATCTTTATCAGAAAAATTAGAATTTAATAAAGATTTTATTATTTGAGAATTATTTTCTTGTTTAATTTTTAATTCTTTTAATTCTTTTTTTTTAATTTCTTTCTGTAAGTCATTTATTGTTGTTTTATTTTTATTTAATATAGAAGTTAAATCATATGTTTGTTTACTTGTGCTTGGTAAAAGTGAGTATTTAGATTTTTCATTAGAATCTTCTAATAATTTATTTAAAAAAATTTTCTTGGATTTTAGGATTATTTTTATATTTTATTACTTCCAAAATAGATTCTTGTTCTTTAGTTAAACATTTATTGATCTATTACTAGTTTTAGAACTATTAGAGTCTATTTCATCTATTTAATTTAATTCTTCAGAGTCTGAATAATTTTCAAAATCTAAATACACTAAATATAATTCATGAATTTTATTTAATATAGATTATTCTAATTCTAGTTCTTGTAGTTTTTTATTAAACCTATAAAATCTAGAAGTATTTTTTTTTACCACAATTATAACATTCTAAATCTTTATATGATTTAAATTGTTTATCTTTCTTTTTAAAGAATTACTAGGTTTTCTAGATTTACAAGATTTATAAAATTTCTGTTTCTTATAATAATATTCTTTATTGTATTTTCTTTTATAGTTCTTTTTATATTTTTTATATGATTGTTTGTATTTTATAGAGCATTGTCCATTATGGTCTTTATAATTTCGAGTTATATCATAATCAAATTGTTTAAAAAATGAGCCTAATTTTTATTTAGTTTTTCTCATTTTAAATTTTAATAATTTTTGAAATTTTATATTTTGACAGAGTTTTAATCATTCTTTTTGAACTATACTGACCAATTGACCATAAGTCAAATTGTTATAAGGAATATGGTTTCTGTATTCCTGTTTTATATGATTTCTTACTTTCTCACTTAGGAAAAATGGTAATCCTGCTATAATTTTTTTTTTCATAAAAGCTTGTTTGGAATTTTTCCTAAGCATAATCCTAGTTAAAAAAGTTATTTTATAAAACAGAAAATCATTAAATTTTTTACACCTAAGGTTTCTTAGTAATTCAGTATTTTTATCTTTTAAATGAGAAGGATCTCCTATAAAATGAAGTGATATAGTTAATGTCAGTATTATCACTGCATCTTAAATAGTATCACCATATTCATTTAATATAGGGGTTCCATCCTCATAAATTTTTATAGCATTTCATATTTTTAAATGTTGTTCATCAATGAGATGATTATCCCACCAACCTTTTATTTGACATGTGAAGCCAGTTATAATTAGTTCTGATATAGTTCTATCTAACGTATCGGTTTGGGTTCTATAAGTATTGGCACCCATTATCATCTATTATAGAATACTCAGAATATTATATTCTAATAGGCTATCAATGTTTCATTCATATGCTGAAGAAGCATTATATTTATATTTTGATAGGGTATTAGGTCTATCTATAATTTCTAAGCTTATGGTAGACATTCTAGGTACTATAGATTAATAATGTATTATACAATTTATTTGTGGATCTATATCTTTACTAAAAGATTCAAGATCTTCAGTTTCAGGTTGAGAATCCTCAACTAATTCTAAATCTTGATCTTGAGTTATTATACTAATAGTTTTAGAAGTTTTAGATTGAGGTATTTCTTAAATAACTTATTTTGACTTAGAAGTTGAATCAATTTTACTTAATTGATCTTTAATAGCTTTTACAAAGTTAGAATCCTTAGATTTGATTTTTTGCTGACATGTTTTAGATACTTCAAAAGGTTTAAAGACAAGTATTTTTAATTTTTTATCTAAAATAGTTTTCTCAATTGATTTTATTATTTCTTTATCTTTAATAGAATTTTCTATCCTATTTAACTGTTGTCCTATACTATGTAAAAGTGTATTACTAAAATTATTTTGTTATAATATTTTTCTATTTAGATCATCATCCGCTACTATTTTAAATGGTGCAATTTTAATTTCTCGATCACCATACATAAAAATACTTGATGCTTTAGGTGGATGTTAACTTTGTATAATTTTATCTTTTACTTTCCATTCCTTTTCTTTATTCCTACTAGTTATAGGGCTTATAAATTTTTGGAATAGATTTATGGATGTATCATAAGAATTTATATGTATGTCATAATCTTTTATAGGTTTATTTTTAGTGCATTTTTCATAAGTCTTTTTAATCTTTCCTTTGTAAATTCTTTTAAACCAATCAAAAAATTTCTTATTAACTTCATATTATTTTATAAAATTAATATATTCAATTTTTACAGAGTTAAAATTATTGACAATATTAATTACTTCTTTTAGTTTGTCTATATTTTTTATTGAAATCGATTCTTTATCTAATTTATCTTCATTGAATATAAATTTTTTATTAATTACATTTAATTATTTATCTATGCTTGCTATATTTTCTATTACAAAAGAAGTTGTAGGTAACATAGGTGGAGAAAGAGATTGTTCTCTATTATGTTCTTGGTTATAATTAGGGTTTGGTTCTATAGGGTTCATATTTTCTGTAGGATTATAAAAAAGATATGGTACAGTTGTACTATAATCTACACCTTTTAATTTACTATTGGTTTTAGGTATATCTGATGTATAATACATAGACTTTACTACTGTTTGCAAAATAGGTTTAGGTCTTTTCTTTATATGAAACATATTTTACAGAAGGTAATTGTGAAGCTCTTTTTATATCCACTGTTGAAGCAGAGAAAGAAAAGTCAGAATACCTACTGTTTATACTATATCTACTGAATTTTGATTTAACTTTACAATCTTTATATTGTTCAATTTTACTAAGTTCTACATTAAGTTTTACTATTTTTCAGGTTTTGGAGGAGGAACAACGTTTTTCAAAATCTACTCATCAGGAAGACTGATATCTTTCCATTGAATAGTTTTAAGAATTACTGTATTAGCTTTACTAAGATCTATTTGAAGAAATCAAGTTTTTTATGTTTTAGGTTTCATTATATATCTAGTTACAAAGGCCAAGACTATGACTTTATAATTTATTTTATACATTAATGTTATAAGAAAGAATCCTTCTAATATTTTATAATTATGAGTTTTAATTTCTAATATAATACTTTTTAATATATTATGATCACTTAGAGATATTGTAATATCAGAAAAATAATTAAAAGAAATGAGACCATTACTTAAACTGGTATCTATTATTCCTAAGAGAAAATCATTGAAATTTATAAATCTAGCATCTCTAACTACTGCTAATATACTTGTATTTAATTATTCCCCAGTTAAGGGTTTTATACCAATTTGTACAAGTCTTATATGTATATACTTATTTTTTTTACTTTTATGTTGCTTTATAGATTCTGAAAATAATAATATAATTTTCTCAAAAGGTTTACTTAACTGTACATCTCTTTCTTCTGCTATAATTATATAATTATTTTTAAATATATTTAATTTAGAAATTTTAGAAATTTATTCTTTATTTACTTTAGGTATTATATAATTATCTATTGCTTTACTAAAATCTTCTAAAATTACTTCATTTCTATTTGCTATCTTTTTAATTTTTGATGACTCAGAACTATCATATTTAGTTATGCTAGCAGATTTATATAAAAATGATTCCATTTTTAAATTTTAAAAAATAGATTTTAAAGTATTTTCTTATTGATTTTAGATGCGACCACTGACTTACTGTCCCAAATACCTAACCATTGGCTGAAGCAGGACTTACTGCATATCCAAATCCTAGTCAACAATATTCACTTCTAGATCTATAAGATAAAGATTTAATTATAAAAACAGTTTTATATCTATTTACTACAACCCCTAAAAGATTGATAGACTCTGATACCAGCAAAATTAAATGGATCATATATACAAACTAGCAACCTAGTTGATTTTACTAAGTAATAAGCAATCAAGCAAAAACTTCACTCTTAGATCTATACAACATTTAAAGAGTATAAAGAGATTTAAATAAATATAAAGAAAGAATATATATATATAACATATTATATTATTTATTTTTAATAATTGTGTTACATAAATATTATACAAATAATTATATAAAACTACTGGTAAGTGAAATTATTAGACCCAAGTGCAGACAAGACTACTGTCCATTCAGATTCAGCTCCTGAATTTATATCTGAATTTTCTTCTGATATACCAATAGTTTATATAAAAATTTATACAGTAAAGCTTTAAATAAAATTTAAAAATTATATAAAATTTTAAAATACAAGTTTCTGATGCACCAGATCAAACTGAGTTGTAGGTGCAGAGCATACTTATATAAATTTAAAATATAAAATACAAACTTTAAAAATAAATAAATAACTTACAAGAGAATTTTATAACAGTGGAAGGAGATACAAGATGGAAGAAGGTTTTTAGTGAAGAGAGAAGGGAGACCTAAACTAGAGCTTGGAATTCTTCAGAGCTTCTAGATGTGAGAGAGTTCTAAAAGATGCCCTCAAGCTTCAGAAATGACTTCCTTTTATAAATAGAAGGCTTTAACTTTATACTATTTTTTTACATGCCTGATATTGTGATGAATAGTAATATGACATGACTATTTATTTTATACTGTGCCTTCACGCATTTGGAACTATAGATGAATAGTTTTTTTAACTTGTAACACTCTCACACTCTATGTATCTACAATATATATACCCTTTTATATGTAAAATACGTATACAGAATATAAAATTGTCACTGTTACCCGCCATTTTAAAATCTCCATGTATATAAGAAAATATTTTAAATCTTATAATACACTTTAATAAACAAATAAAAATATTCATTAGTAAATTAAAGTCCAAAAATACATATTTTAATGAAAATTCTCTTAAAAAAATTCAACAAAGTTTTGTCTATAAATTTTAATATTTTCAAAATAGTCAAATTTCAGAACTTGCATATAAATTTGAAACACTCCTAAAATATAATTTCAATAATTCTCCCAAAACCATCATTCCATTAACACACAATCAGATAGTATAACTTAAAATATCATTTATCATATTTAAATACATATATATGTATACACAACTGTTTCAAACTCTTAGAACAAATATAATTTTTATAATATAATACACATAACCTAAAATGCATAAACTCTAATTATACATGTATGCAGATGACACAGTTGATCTTGAGGCACCACAGGACTCCAAATCTCATCCATGTTTCAAATCCCTTTAACCGAAAAATCTTTCACCTGCACGATTCAATTAACCGCGCTAAACCCGAAAGTTTAGTGGTACATACTAAAATCATACGACATTTTAAATAACACACATGGATACTTCCAACTCATATTTTATCATCATATCATTAATGCATGTACTATTATTTTTGCATTACCTTTACCTTATAATTCATATATATAATTATTCATCACGAATTAATCATCATTTGTTTTTTAATTCTTCAAACATATATATATATATATATATATATAAGTCACACATCATCATCATCATAAAATTCATATACCATTATATCACAACCACACACAGACATATATATTCATCAACTTAATATTTTATTGTCACACTACTAGCATATCACATTGTTCAACTAAATTCATCTCATCATATCATATTTTCATAATCTTATTTTCATTAATAAGACTTAGCTCTGCTTAAGTCTTTTAACAAATCATTTAGCATATTTCTCATCTCATATTCTTTCTCAGGAATATTCATATATATCATGATCATATCATTCCATGATCACCAAAACATATCTCATAATTCATCAAATTTACATATTAATTTCATGTCATAACACATCATAATCAATCATATTATCATCATATCACAACATGCATTGGGCCCAAATGACCCTATATAATATTCAAGTTTTAGAAATATTACTTTGGACCAAAATTTAACACCCAGTGTCTGGTCCAAAGGTAAATATATTGATACTCAATGTATGACCCGAAGGCAAATATCCAGTATATCTTATCACACCAAACACAAAACTCTAAAAATTGATATTATATAAGGTTACACACATAACACATATAATTTTATATTTTTCTCATACTTTGACAATTATTTCAATTTCCATTCTTTTAACACATTTTCCATCTGTTCTTATTTTCATACATTTTCATCAATTTATTTGCCACATCCTCAATGTGGTTGAATTATGCCTATATTTGGCATACTTACACTTTTTTTTTATAGTCACATTATTAAATGTTTAGCTATTATAAAATGGCTCACTCAATTACACATTATGCAATTCGTAAATAAATATATATTTATGCTCTTTTTATATGTATTCACACATCAAAGGAGCATACTCATTACTTTCACATATAATGCATAATGCCCATCAAGTGCATATAAACACATTACATACACTAATGTATTCTTATAAAATATGTTCAAACACCATTTCAATCACACAATATATATAACTTTAGCATTTTTTCACTTTTTGTTTTAATCATATCCTATTTTTTTCCATATTATTTTTATAATGTACACAATAATATTACTAGTCATTCTCTAATGGCTTAATATTTTACAATTTATGCATTTCACACATGAAAACCAATAATAAAGTAGCATAGCACATTCATCCATTCATAATGTGTTATGCCAAAATAATGTTATTAAAACATTAATGATTAAAAATATGTACTAACTTTGGAGATACCAATTCCAATACTAATTTCACCATACAAGCCTTACTTCTCCAATGTCCTTCCTTTCTTTGATTTCACAAACTCACCATACTCAAATCTAAACCACATTTTAAATAAACATATTCCATTTGCAATACCATCCAAATCATTTTAAATCAATCAAATACCAATTTTACACATTCTTCCCAAATTCCACCAAAAACCCTACTTACTCTTACTACTTCATTCAAACTTACATTTAACCCTTGCATTTCCATCATCCAACCATAATTTCATTACCTATACATTAAAACAATATCAAAACAATTTCTTTTAACAATTATCAACATCATCATTAAAAACCCTTATTTTACATATTCATACCATCAACCTTAACTTAAGCCAAATTCAACCATACTAAATTTTCAACCACAAAATCATCATTAATATATTAAAACAAAACTAAATTCACCCATTACAATAATTATAGTCACCCATATTATAACCCCAATTCACACATATTCCTCCCATAAACTTAAAATCACCAACCATGTTTATCTCAATTAATTAACCAATAAATCACCACATACTCCTTATTTTAACTCATTTACCATCAATTTTAATCATTTACAACAACGTTCTCTCCCTAAAAAAATTATACATAATCTAAAAATATAAATAAAATAAAGTTTTGGAAGAGCTTACTTACTTGTTTTCTTAATTTATCTTCAAAACCAACTTAATTCCTTAAGAATTTTGGTGAGATTTGATATGTTTGATGAAGCCAATTTCTTCCCCACTCTCCCTCAAAATTTTGGCTATGGAGGTTTGAAGATGAAGAAGATGACATTTCTTTATTTCTTTCTTCATTTACAAACCATATATATTAATATAATTAATTATTAAATTATTTAGTTTCTTTTACATCTCCACCATTCATTTTCTTTCTTCTTTTGACTTTCTTATCTTTTCTATTATTATTATTATTATTATTATTATTATTATTATTATTATTATTATTATCATCATCATCATCATCATCATCATCATCATCATCATCATCATCATCATCATCATCAATAACTTTTTCAATACCACTTTATTTTTACTATATATGTATGGTATATTATATATATGTATATCTTATATATATATATATATATTACTTATATTTTACATAAACCATCAAGTACATATTTATATAATGTATATGCTATATATATATAATGTATATTTAATATATATAAATATTCATATGCACATATAATGTATATCCTATATACTCATCAAATATATCACTACAAGAATATAGTGGATTACTAACAGAATTTTACCGACAAAATTTTTTTGTTTGTAATACCGAGAGAATACTGAGAGAAAATATTTAAAAAATAAAATTAAAAAAAATACCGACAAATTACCTACAGAATAATGACAGATCCATTTGCTGACAGAAATTGTATCGATAAATATGGTGCGATATTATAGTAGGTGAATTTATCAACAAAACTTACCGATCAAAATTTATTTTTCTCGGTAGTACCGACGAAAAAATATTCTCTCGGTAAATAATAGGTATTTACCGAGAGAACATCCTTCTGTCGGTAAATGAAAAATTCAATATAATAATTATTAATTATATTTACTCCTAAATTTATCAAGAGAAATATATTTTTATCGGTATACTGTCTGTCGGTAAATAAATATCATAATAATTAATATTTATTTATTTAATATTACTGAGAGAACGTAATTTCTCTCGGTAAATTACCAACGACAATATTTAACTATCGGTAAATAAAAAATCTAATATAATTATTAATTATAGTTATTGCTAATTTTACCGACAGAATGATTTAACTATTTACCGATGGAGATGATTTCTCTCGATAAATTTATGGACAAAAATACACATTTATCGATAAATTTATAGTTAAATTTTTATTAGAGACAATTACCGACAGAATAAATGATCTCTCGGTAAATGAAAAATAGGGTGGCGGGATTTTTGCTGTCAATTGTCAAGCATTTACCGAGAGAAATAGATTTTTGTTGGTAATATTGATGAAAAATATTTCTATTGGTAATTTCATAGTATCGGATAATTAATATAGCTCCGCTTTTAAGAAAACTTACCGACAGATAAAAATTTATATCGGTAATACCGACAGAAATATTTATCTGTCGGTAAATTATTAGTATCAGTCAGTCAATTAGTCAAAATTATTTATCTATGAAAAAGCCCGTATGTCGATAAATTTACTGAGAGATTACAAATTTTCTCAGTAAATTTACCGAGAGATTAAAGTGCCTCTTAGTAAATTTACCGAGAGACCTTTAATCTCTCGATAAATTTACCGAGAGACCCTTTAATCTCTTGGTAAATGTTAAATATTTCTATCATCTTTCTCGCTCTCTTTCTCTCCATTTTTTATTTTTTCCCTTCCCCAGCTGTTTCTGTTGCTGTTGTTTCTGTTTGTGCCGAGAACTAGCTCTTATTGCACAAAGAAGAAGAAGAAGAAGAAGAAGAAGAAGAAGAAGAAGAAGAAGGAGATTTGGAGGTATTTATTTGATTTTTTTTAAAAAAATTTAAATTTTTTATTATTATTTAAATTTGTGTTGAATGTTTAATTGATAATAAATTTTGTGTTGGATGTTGTTATTGTTTATATTTGTGTAGTTTAGGTTAATATGTATATTTATTTGTTTGATATTTGAATTTTTAGGGTAGTTTTATATTTTTGCAAAAATATATCCGAAAATTAATTTTTTTACACATTTTTATTTACTCATAATATTATTTTTGGAAAGTAAAATTTTTAATAAAAAAATTATAGAATTTTAGGTAGTGTATGTATGTATGTATTATTATTATGTATGATTATTAAATTTTAAAAAATTTAAGTTAATTATTTATTTGATTTTCTTATAATTGTTAAAAAAAATTAATATGCGTATTGTTGTAGATTTTTGTACAATTTTTTAAAATAAAATAATTAGGTAGAATGAATTAAATTTTTAAATTTCAGTAAAAAAATTAATTTATAAGGTTTTTTAGGGCAAAAAAATTTAAACAAATTTAAATTAATTATATTTTATAAAATTTTTTGTAAATATAAATATTTTAGATTTAATTTATTGTTGTTAGGATTTTTTAAAAATTTTTGTAATTATATTTAATTTAATAAATTGTAGAATAAAATATAAAATTTTAGGTATTTTTAATGGTTATAAAAAATATTTTTGAGAAATTACATTTATTGTTATATTATAGATTTTATTTTAGTGTTTATGGTATTATCTTAGGGTTTTAGATTTTTATAAAATTTTTATTAAAAAGAATAAGTAGAATGAATAAATTTTTAATGATTGTTTTAATTTATAAAATATTTTTTTAGGCAAATTTAAAATATTTATATTTTTAAAATTTTTTATAATGATTAATAATATTTTAGGCTTATTTGATTAATAATATTTTATACTTTTACAGAAAAATAAGTGCGATAATTTACTAATAATCCGATAATTTAAACAATAAAAATAAAACGCTATATAATAAAATTTATTTTATTTTTTGACTTGAATTAAAAAAAATCTTAAATTTGTAAATCTACAAGAAAATAGTATAGCAAAATTGAATTTATGATTTGCTGACATTTACAGTAAAAGTAAAAAAATAATTTGATGATAAATTCATACTATAAATATGACTGTTAAAAATAATAATAGTAAAAATATGAGGTCCAATAATTATAGCCCTCAAAATTTATAATTTTTTTAACATACATAACAATGATCCTTTCATTTCTAGTATATTTTTAACATATACATCAATGTGGTTATAAATTATATACAAAAAAGAATATTTCGTAATTAGGAGAACTATTACTTAGATAAAATAAATAATGTGGAAATAATTTAGTATTCTGATTGTTAGCGGTTAAATCTAATGTATAGTTAATAACAAATTTAATGAGCAAATATTTAGTTGAATATAAACAATAAATAAAAAATAAATAGTGCGTATAATATACTCAGAGTATATATTTATGACAAAAATAAAAAAATTAGATAGCAGAATATTAATTACAAATTGAAGCAGAGAAAAATTGAAAAGAAACTAACGCAGCATAAAAAAATAGAATGACGAAAATTACACAGATTTACTTTTAATTTTACAGAAAAAATTTTAATAAAATGATATATCATTTAAATTTTTTTTACAAAATTACTAGAGAATAGATAGAAGCTTAAATAAATGCAATATGGTGATTAATGTGGAGGTCGAGATTATAGTAGTATAGGCCAGCCACTTCTACAGTTGCGCGATGTCCCATATGATATATTTGTTGAGGATCCTCAGGTTTATGCGGCTAGAGACGATATGCTTAGAGTGGATTCGGCTTTTACTTCTCACAGGGCTCAAACAGAGGATCCTACTTCTTTTTCTCACTTGGCGTAGACAGAAGATCTTGTTGCATCTTCTCTTTTGGCCACTTCAGTTGCCCACATTGGTGATGCCAGTGCTGCAGCATCAACATCAGGTTGTGATGGTAGGATGCAGCATTTGACTGTTCGAGAGTCAAAGTAAGTATTTTTAATTTTTTACATTACTTATATTAAATTAGATTTAATCGGTTTATTTTAAATAAATATGTACTGTTTTTTACTTTTATAGCTACATGATGGATCCAGCTGGGGCTTTCACTAGACGCATTCGAAAGGTCATGACACAAAAAATGAACCCCACAGAAATTTCTTGGAAGGCCGTCTCTCTGGAGATGAAGAACTTTTGGTTTGAAGAGTTTAAGGTTAAAAAAAATTAAATTTTAATATTTAATATAAATGTACAAGTGAATATTTTACATTTAGATAATACTAATTATCTTAATTTTTTTTGCAGAAATATTTTTACTGGGACTAGACTATTGATAGCCTTGTCTGGATTGCCTTCATGAAGAAGAAAGTTATTCGCTACAGCGATATGCTGAGTGAGGTGAAGGCTGCGGGAAAACAACCTTCATTTATTGATGATCAGTTATGGGCAAACCTGCAGGCCCAATGGAGCTCTCCCGAGGGGCAAGCACGTTCTGTCGTTACCTCTCGTAACAAGATGTCCAGTGTTGTGGATGATGCAGGTTCATCCACGTATACGGGAGACATCCGAACACATCATAATCATGCTCGTACACTCGTAAGTATATTTATATTTTTAAATATATTTTAATTTTTAATTTTTTTATGTTATTAAACTGATATTTTTTTTAAATAGGAGTCTACTATAGGTTGGCCGCCGAACAACTATGAGTTGTTTGTGCATACGCACACCCAGAGTCACGATGAATGTTCATTTGTGGATCATCGATCACAGAATGTAAATATAAGCAATTCTATAATTTTTTAAATATTACCTAAATTAAATTTAAAATACCTAAATTAAATTTAAAATATAGAATTAATAATCTTTTTTATATTATATAGGATCGTTTCATTGCTTCTCGGGAGGAAGCATCTCAGTCTGACATATTTGTTGACGATAATAGCTTATTTAGATATGCTGTGGGTGGAGAGAAGAAGAAGAAGCTGTATGAACTTGGCTCATAGTATGTCAGCACAGCTTTCTCCCCTTCTTCTAGTAGGTCATCGGCCTTACGGGAGGAGATCGAGTATTTGAAGGAGTAGTTGGCGAAGCGTTATCGGACTATTCAACAGCAGATCTAGGAGCAGGTGCAGATGGAGATAGAGGCGCAGGTTCAATCTCGAATTCAGGTGCATATGCAAACTGAGATGCAGAGGTTGGTCCAGCAACAACTTAATGAGTTTATGTCTAACTTCTTGCAAGGAACCTTCGATCTATCATGACACTTTTCGCCTGATAGTGCTCCTCCACCTCCACCACCTCCTGCTACCTGACACAGATTTTTTTTTTTGTATTTGTACAATGATATTTTAATTTCATATGGTTATATACATTTTATTATTTTTATATTTGAATATTTATTACATATAATATTTTTTAAAATATTAATTTCATTTTTTTATTTTTATTCTTATTAATAAAAAAATTTATGCATACATTTATATATTATAAAATTTAAAAATATTTTTAAAATTTAAAAATAATTTATACATACATTTATCGACATATTTATTTCAGTCAGCAATTTCTTTCATATTACTGACAGAATAAGAGTTCTGTCGGTAATATCAATAAAAAATTATCTATCGGTATTACAGATAGATAATTTTTTGTCTGTCTGTCGGTATTACAGATAGATAATTTATAGTCGATAAAATCGACAAAATTTTTTATTGGTAATTTTTCTTCTGTACAGATAAAAATAATTTGCATCGATAAATATTGCAGACTACTATTCTATTGAAAAATTACCGATAGAAAAAATGTCGGTAAATTTACCGACAGAAAAAACCTGTCAGTAAATTTACCGACATATTTCTATTTTTATCGGTATTTCAATTACCGATGAAAAATTTGACAATCAATTTTTTTATTGGTAATCTGTCGGTAAATACTATTACCGACAAAAAAATTCGTCGGTAATCCACTACATTCTTGTAGTATATCTTATATATATTATATATATCAAGTATATAATAAATATATTCAACATATATAATTAATATATAATATATATACTATGTATACACTAGGTATATATTAAGTACATATAATATCTATATCTCCAAATACTTATTTAATTTCTCTAAGATTACGGATATTACATGATTTTACTGTTGGTTTTCTCTGATAAATACTGTATATGAGCAGTTTTTTGTCAGTAGGCACCGATTTTATTAACTTTACAGAAATTGAAGGAATAAGGTTCCTTTTGTCTTTAATTTTCTAGAGTCAGTGTCAGATTTTTTATTTTTCTTTTTTTTTTCTCTTTTTCTTTTTTCTTCATTGGTTTTTTCCTTTTCTTTTTCTTTTTTCATTTTTTTTTTCATTTTTACTTTTATCTTTATTGGAGACAGAATACCATAACAATCGTCCTTATTGCTGGGGCAATAATCTGAGTCTCAGCCATATGTTTTATCAGTAGAAGATGATGTCATGGATGATGTAGAAGAAGAGTCAGAAGATGAAGGTGACTTTCTTCTTCTAGATTGATTTTTAGATTTTTTTAGAATGAGCTTTATTGGATGACCCAGTAGAGCTAGTCTTATTGTGCTTTAAGGGATCAAATATTGAAGGAAGAGATTCAACCATCTATTGTATCAGGGCTTTATAATCTTCTGCAATCCTTGCAGCTGCAAGAAGAGCTATATTTTGGATTTTTTGGGTTATAAAAGAAACCGATAGCTTTGGATCAATACCATCATGATTTCTCTTTAAGATCTAATTCTTTACAATGTGCTCATGGGTAGAATTGCGAAAGATATTTCACTACTTGACTTTAGCTTTTCTTAATATCAAAGATATATTGGTATCTAATTGAGTAGAGATATCAAAATACCTAATATACCCAAGGTATAAAGAAAGTCATACAAAAGAGAAGAAGAGGAGGAAATTTCTTCTCATAAGGGTTTGGATTTAAATGGGCTTTATAATATTAGTATGCTAGTAACACTTTTCTGAGATAATGTTTTATTATCATTTTTACAGTAGTACCACCAATCAACAAACCACATAGGAATATTATCAGTCTTTATAGTGGTATTGAAATATATCAGCCAGGAATGAATTTAATTAGGGTTTTAGAAAAATAAAACTTTAGTCCAAGCATTAATATAATCCCAATACTTGAAGTCAATACATATTTATAAAGTATAGGACAATAGTTATATAGGATAGAAAATTCTAGTAGAGATAAAGAAATAATAAAATCAGTTGAGAAAATTGTTTCAGATAAAAAATTTAGAACACATGTCTTTAAACCTTTTAAAGTATCTAAAATAGGTCAACAAGAAATCAAATCTAAAGATTCTAACTTTGTAAAAGCTATTAAATATTAATTAAGTAAAATTGATTTAACTTATGAGTCAAAATAAGTTGTTTAAGAAATACCTCAATCTAAAACTTATAAAACTATTAGTATAGTAACTCAAGATCAAGATTCAGAATCAGTTAAGGATTCTCAACCTAAAACTGAAGATCTTGAATCTTTAGTAAAGATATAGATCCATAAATAAATTGTATAACACATCATCAATCTATAGTACCTAGAATATTTATTCCGGACATAAAAATTATAGATAGATGTAATATCTTATCACAATATAAATATAATATTTCTTCAGTATATGAATGGAACATTAATAGCATATCAGAATATAATATTATGAGCTTTCTATAACAGATAACAATAGTTGCCAATGCTAATAGAAACCAAACTGATGCATCAGATAAACCTATAGTAGAACTAATTATTGCTGGCTTCACAATTCAATTAAAAGGTTGGTGAAATAATCATCTCACTTATGAAAAACATTTAGAAATATTAAATACAATAAAAAAACTTATGAGGATGTAACCACTATATTAAATAAATGTGGTTATACTATTCAAGATGCAGTGGCCACATTGATACTAGCTATATCACTTCATTTTATAGGATATCCTACTCATTTAAAAAATAAAAATACTGAATTACTAAGTAACCTTAGGTGTAAAAAACTTAGTAATTTTTAATTTTATAAAACAACCTTTTTAACTAGGATTATGCTTAGAGAAGATTCCAACCAAGCTTTTTGAAAGAAAAATTTTCTAGCATGATTACCATTTTTCTTAGGTGAGAAAGTAAGAAATCATATAAAACAAGAATATGAAAACCTTATTCCTTATAACAATTTAACTTATGGTCAATTAGTCAGTATAGTTCAAAAAGAAAGATTAAAACTCTGTCATGACATAAAACTTCAAAAATCATTAAAATTTGAAATGAGAAAAACTAAATAAGAATTATGCTCATTTTGTAAACAATTTGATTATAATGTAACTCATAATTCTAAAGATTGTAATGGATAATGTTCTATAAAATATAAAAAAATCATATAAAAAATATGAAAAGAATTATAAAAAAATACAATAAAGAAATATTATTATAAGAAATAAAAATCTTATAAATCTTATAAATCTAGTAAACCCAGCAATAAAAAATTCTTTAAAAAGAAAGATAAATAATTTAAATCCATATAAGATGTAGAATGTTATAATTGTAATAAAAAAGGACATACTTCTAGATTTTATAGGTTTAATAAAAAAACTAAAAGAACTAGAATTAGAAGAATCTATATTAAATAAAATATATAAATTATATTTAGAGTATTCAAATTCTATAAATTTTTCAGACTCTGAAGAATTAAATCAAATTGATGAAATAAATTCAGACACTAGTAGTTCTGAAACTAGTAATAGATCAATAAATATTTTAATTAAAGAACAATAATTTTTAAAAGTAATAAAACATATAAATGATCCTAAAATCTAAGAAAAATTCTTAAATAAATTATTAGAAGATTATAATGAAAAACCTAAACACTCACTTTTACCAAGCACAAGTAAACAAACATATTATTAAACTTCTATATTAAATAAAAATAAATATTAAAAAATAAACTAATAATATATGACTTACAGAAAGAAATTAAAGAAATAAAAATAGAATTAAAAATTAAATAAGAAAATGACTCTCAATTAATAAAGTATTTATTAAATTTCACTTCTTCTTCTTCAAGAAGAAGAAGAAGAAGAAAATACTTAACAAATAACTAATAAAAAATAATAATAATAATAAAATTAACATATTAAGTATAGATAAAATTTTTGATAATATAATTTTAATGTTACAGACAATTATATCAAGAAAATATTTAATAAAAATAAAATTAAAATTTTTCAATAATAATAATATAGAAACTATAACTTTATTTGATATAAGAGCAGATTTGAATTGTATTAAATCTAGTTTAGTTGTTAAAATATTTTGACGAAAAAAAATGAAAAGTTGTAAACTCTTATTAAATCTAAATTAAATATTCTTGGTAAAATAGAAACCTCAATAATTAATAAAAATTTAGAACTAAAAAATATATTTATCTTGGCCAATGAGATTTATCATATGGTAATTCTAGGAAGTCCATTTATGAATTTAATTACACCATATTCTGTAAAAGATAATAATATAAATTTTAAAATAAAGAATTAAAAATTATTTTTTCATTTATAAAAAAAATCTAAAAAAATTAAATTTACTTAAAGCTTATTCAATTTATGAATTACAAATAAATATATTAATAAAAGTAAAGTCTGAACAACTTTGTAATGTAAAGAATAATTTTCACTTAAAAAAGTAAATGACCAATTAAAAACTAAATTTATGCAAGAGAAAATTAATAAATTAAAACTTCAAATTGAAAAGGAATTATGTACTGATATTCCAAATGTATTTTGGAATAGAAAACATCATATAGTTGTTTACCATATGAGATAGGTTTTGATGAAAAATATATTACAACTAAAGACTGGCTCATTCAAATGGTACGTGATATGATTGAATTTTATAAAAAGAAATAACTGATTTAGAAAATAAAAAATTAAATACTAAATCTAGAAGCTCATGGTCTTATGCTAAATTTTATGTAAACAAGACCTCCAAAACAGAAAGTGGAACCCTTAAATGAGTAATAAATTATAAACTCTTAAATAAAATATTAAAATGGATTAAATACCATATTTTAAATAAAAAGAATTTATTAGAAAGATTATATGAAATAAATATTTTTAGTAAATTTGATATGAAATCTGATTTTTAAAAAATTCAGATAAACCATAAAGACAAATATAAAATAATATTCACTATTCTATTTGGACAATATGAATGAAATGTTATGCCATTTAGACTAAAGAACGCACCGTCTAAATTTCATAGAGTAATGAATGATATATTTAATCTTTATACTAAATTTTGTATAGTATATATTGATAATGTCTTAATTTATAGTAAAACTTTAGATAAATATTTTAAACATTTAAAAATATTTTTTTATGGTGGTAAAGAAGAATGGTTTGGTACTTAATAAAGCTAAAATATCTCTATTTCAAATTAAGATTAGATTCTTAGGATATTATATAAAATAAGGTATTTTAGAACCTCTAGAAAAGAACTTAGCCTTTGGAGATAAATTTTCTGATCAAATCCTAAATAAAGTCAAATTACAATGATTTTTATGATGTTTATATTATGTTATAGAATTCTATCCTAGCCTGAATAAATTATAAAACAATTGCATGATAGGCTTAGGAAACATCTTGGCCCATGAACTGAGGTCCATACTAGTATAATAAAATAAATTAAAACCCTAGTAAAAAATATTCTTTGCTTACATATAGTTGATCTATTAGCTTTAAAGATAGTTGAAACTGATATTTCAGATATAGGTTATGGTGAAATATTAAAATAGATAAAATATAGTAGAGAAATCATAATCCAATTTTATTTAAAATATTGGAGTCCAACCTAATTAAATTATTCTACTATTAAAAAAAGATTTTGAGTATTATTTTATGTATTTTAAAATTTCAAAGTGATTTATTAAATCAAAATTTTTTACTCCGTATTGATTGTAAAACTGCTAAAAAGGTTTTACAAAGTTTTACAAAAAGATATTAAAAACTTTGCTTCAAAATAAATATTTACTAGATGATAAGCTATTTTTAATATTTTTTATTTCGATATAGAATTTATTAAAGGAAAAAATAACGGTATACCTGATTTTTTTACTCGTAAATTCCTTCACAGAAATCATGGGAAATAAGAAGAAGAAAGCTAATAAAGCTAAAAAAATCTTAAAGCCTAATTCTGCTAAAGGTTTATTTGATCATTCAGATAGTGTAACCAAACCTAAAGCCATAATGTCTTAGGCTAATGCAGTCCAAGAAGAAGATAGTAAAGCCAAAATGGAACAATAGATCTCCCAGTCACCAGAAGTCATTAAGCCTTATCAAACTTGGGCTTTGTTTCAGATAATAAATCTCTAGTCTCTTTTGTTAAAATAGAGATAGGTGAATTTTCATTTATTTAAAGCCTATCTTAAAATGTTTCTAAAACCGAGTTAGAAGTTTCAAATTCTTAAACTCAGATTATTTCAATAAATTTTCAAACAAAGACATCAAAATGGTTTAATAAAATATTTTTCAATACAGAATTAATAATTAAAAATGGATCTAGTCACCAAGATGCATGAAATATTATTGAGTCTGTATATCCTAAAAATTAGTTTTTTAAATCAAATAATTTTTAAAACCTCAAGAGTACTGTTTATGTATTCTAGAGGAATCAGGATCTGTAAACTTAAAACATAACTATGATAAGAAGGATAAGAATGTCATTTCTCATTCTTCAATAAAAATAAATAAAATTCTCCATCCTTCTGAATAGGGAAAACCACTGCACATTCTTGTGTAATTTAAAATTCTTTCTTCTAAAGCCATGTGTTCTTATAATTATTGAAATTATATTGATGTCTGGACTAAAGTTTTATTTTTTCAAAATCCTAATAAAATTCATTTCTGGCTGATATATTTCAATATCAATATAAAGACTGACAATATTCCTATATGGTTTGTTGATTGGTGGTATTACTGTGAAAATGATGATAAAATATTATCACAGAAAGTGTTACTGGCATACTAATATTATAAAGCCCACTGAAATCCAAACCTTATGAGAAGAAATTTTCTGCTCTTCTTCTCTATTGTATGACTTTCTTTATACCTTGGGTATATCAATGGTATTTTGATATCTCTACTCAATTAGGTACCAATATATCTTTAATATTAATAAAAGTTAAAGTCAAGTGGTGGAATGTCTTTTGCAATTTTGCCCATGAGCACACTATAAAGAATTGAATCCTAAAAAGAAACTATGATGGTATTGATCGAAAGCTATCAGTTTCTTTTGGAACCTTCAACCTCTGAGCTCTTAAATCCAGTAAGACTAACTCTGCTGGATTATCTAATAAAGGTTATTCTAAAAAATCTAAATCTCAGCCAAGAAGAAGAAAGTCATCTTCATCTTTTGACTCTTTTTCTACATCATCCATGATATCATCTTCCACTAATAAAATATTTGACTCAGACTCATATTATTACCTCAGCATGAGTACGATTGTTATGGTATTCTATCTCCAATAAAGATAAAAAGTAAATAAAAAATAAAGAAAAAAGAAAAATAAAAGAAAAATAAAAGAAAAATAAAGAAAAAGAAAAAGAGAAAAAAGAAAAGAAAAATAAGAAAGAAAAAAATAAAAATAAAAAATTTGACTCTGACTCAAGTTCATTAGAAAATTAAAGGCAGAAAAAATCTTAATCCTTTATTTTCTGTAAAGTCAATAAAATCTATACACACTGATAAATACCATTCATATCAGTATTTATAAGAGAAAGCCAATAATAAAGTAAGAAGAACTATTCATCTACAGTTCCAGATGTGTGACTATATAATAGAAAGCAAATAATAATAATATGTTACTATTCAACCACAGTATCAGGCATGTGAAAAGAATAATATAAAGTTAAAGCCTTTTGTTCATAAAAGGAAGCCATTTCTGAAGTTTGAAGATATTTTTTAGAACTCTTTCATTTCCAGAAGCTCTAAACAACTCCAAGCTCTAGTTTAGGTCTCCTTTCTCCCTTCTCCCTTCACTAAAAATCTTCTTTCATTTATATATCCCCTTTTACTATTGTAAAATTCTCCTGTAAGTTATTTATTTATCTTAAAGTTTATATTTTATATTTTAAATTTGTATAAGTATGCTCTGTACCTGCAACTCAGTTTGATACGGTGAATTAGAAACTTATATTTTCTATAAAGCTTTATCATATAAATTTTTATATAACTATTGGTATATCGGATGAAAATCTAGATATAAATTCAGGAGCTGAATTCAAATGGACAGTAGTCATGTCTGCACTTCAGTGTAATAATTTCACATACCAGCAGTTTTATATAACTATTTGTATAATATTTCTATAAAATAATTATTAAAATAAATAATATAATATGTTATATATATATATATATTCTTTTTTATGTTTATTTAAATCTCTTTATACTCTTTAAATGTTATTTAGATCTAAGAGTGAAGTTTTTGCTTGATTGTTTGTTGCTTAGTAAAATTAACTAAGTTGCTAGTTTTTAGATACAATCCATTTAATTTTCCTGGTATCAGAGCCAACTAATCTTTTAGGGATGATAGTAGATAGATATAAAACTGTTTCAATAATTAAATCTTTGTCTTATAAATCTAGAAGTGAATATTATTGACTAGAATTTGGATATGTAGTAAATCTTGTTTTAGTCAATGGTTAGACATTTAAGGCAATAAGTCAGTGGTTGCGTCTAAAATCAATAAAAAATACTTTAAAATTTATTTTTCAAATATTTAAAAATGAAACCATTTTTATGTAAATCTGCTAGTACAACTAAATCTGATAGTTCTGAGTCATCATAAATTAAAAGGATAGTAAATAGAAATAAAGTAATTTTAAAAGATTTTAAAAAAGTAATAGATAATTGGGTAATACCTAAAGTAGATAAAGAACAGATTTATAAAATTCTTAAATTAAATATATTTAAAAATGATTATATAATTAAAGCAGAAGAAAAAGATGTATAGTTAAGTAAACCTTTTGAGAAAATTATACTGTTATCTTCAGAATCTATAAAGCACTATAAAAGTAAAAAATATAAGTATATACATATAGGACTTGTATAAATTGGTATAAAATCCTTAACTAGAAAAGGATTAAATACAAGTATATTAGCAGTAGTTAGAAATGCTAGATTTTTAAATTTCAATAATTCTCTTTTGGGAATAATAGAGACCAGTTTAAGTAGTTGTCTCATTTTCTTTGATTATATTTCTGATATTATAATATCTCTAAATGACCCTAATATATTAAAAAGTGTTATATTAAAAATTAAAACTTATAATTATAAAATATTAGAAGGATCTATTCGTATAACATTAATTTATAAAATATATTATAAAGCTATGGTCTCGACTTTTGCAACTAAATATATAATATAACTTAAAATATGAGAAACTAGATTTCTTCAAACAAACCTTAGTAAAGCTACTACAATAATTTCTAAAACTATTCAATGAAAAAACATCAGTTTTTCTGATTAGTGGATTCTGAAAAATGTTGTTCCTCCTCCAGAACCTGAAAAATAGTAAAACATAATATATAACTTAGTAAAATTAAATAATATAAAGATGGTAAAGTTAAATTAAAATTCAGTAGACATAGTATAAGCAGTAGGTATTCTAACTCTTCTTCCTCTGCTTCAACAGTGAATATAGGAAGAGTTTTGCAATTACCTTCTGTAATAGTTTCATATAAAGAAAAAGAATTTAAACCTATTTTGCAAGCAGTAGTAAAGTCTAAGTATTTTACATCAGATATACCTAAAACTAGTGGTAAATTAAAAGGTATAGATGACAGTACAACTGCACCACATCTTTTTTATAACCCTACAGAACCAAACCCTAATTAAAACCAAGAATAGTATAAAGAACAGTCTCCTTCTCTGCCTATATCACCTATAACTTCTTTTGTAACAGAAAATATAGCAAATATAGATAAAGAATTAAATGTAATTAATAAAGATTTTATTTTCAATGAAGATAAATTAGATAAAAATTGACTTCAATAAAAAAAATATAGACAAATTAAAAGAAGTAATTAATATAATGAATGATTTTAACTCTGTAAAAATTGAATATATTAATTTTGTAAAATAAAATGAAGTTAATATAAAATTTTTTGATTGGTTTAAAAGAATTTATAAGGGAAAGATTAAAAAGACTTATGAAAAATTCACTAAAAATAAACTCATAAAAGATTATGACATACACATAAATTTTTATGAGACACCCATAAATCTATCCCATAAATTTATAAGCCATATAACTACTAGAAATATAGAAATATAATAGAAATTAAAAGATAAAATTATACAAAGTGAATATACACCTAAAGCTTTAAGTATTGTTATGTATGATGATCGAGAAATTAAATTGCACCATTTAAAATAATAGCAGATGATGATCTAAATAGAAAAATATTAGAACAAAATAATTTTAATAATGTATATTTACATAGTATAGAACAACAGTTAAATAAGATAGAAAATTTTATTAGAGATAAAGAAATAATAAAATCAATTGAGAAAATTATTTCAGATAAAAAATTTAAAACACATGTCTTTAAACCTTTTAAAGTATCTAAAATAGGTCAACAAGAAATCAAATCTAAGGATTCTGACTTTGTAAAAGCTATTAAAAATTATTTAAGTAAAACTGATTCAACTTCTGAGTCAAAATAAGTTGTTCAAGAAGCACCTCAATCTAAAACTATAGTATAGTAACTTAAGATATAGATTCAGAATCAGTTGAGGATTCTCAACCTGAAACTAAAGATCTTGAATCTTTTAGTAAAGATATAGATCCACAAATAAATCGTATAACACATTATTAATCTATAGTACCTAAAATGTTTGTCCTGGACTTAAAAATTATAGATAGACTTAATACCCTATCACAATATAAATATAATATTTCTTCAATATATGAATATAACATTGATAGCCTATCGGAATATAATATTATGAGTCTTCTACAACAGATAATAATGGGTGTCAATATTTATAGAACCTAAACTGATACATCAGATAGAACTATAGCAGAACTAATTATAGCTAGCTGCACATGTCAATTAAAAGGTTAGTGGGATAATTATCTCACTGATGAACAATATTTATAAATATTAAATGCTATAAAACTTATAAGGATGGAACCCTTATATTAAATGAATATGGTGATACTATTCAAGATGCAGTAACAACATTGATACTAACTATATCACTTTATTTTATAGGAGATCCTATTCAATTAAAAAATAAAAATATTAAATTACTAAGTAACCTTAGGTGTAAAAAATTTAGTGATTTTTAATTTTATAAAATAACCTTTTTAACTAGGATTATGCTTAGGGAAGATTCCAACCAAACTTTTTGAAAGAAAAAATTTCTAGCAGAATTATCATTTTTTCTAGGTGAGAAAGTAAAAAATCATATAAAATAAGAATATAGAAACCTTATTCCTTATAACAATTTGACTTATGGTCAATTGGTCTGTATAGTTCAAAAGAAAAGATTAAAACTCTGTCAAGACATAAAATTTAAACATTATTAAAATTCAAAATGAGAAAAATTAAACAAGAATTATGCTCATTTTGTAAACAGTTGGATTATAATATAACTCATAATTATAAAGACTGTAATAGATAATGTTCTACAAAATATAAAAAATATATAAAAAATATATAAAGAATTATAAAAGAAATACAATAAAAAAATATTATTATAAGTAACAAAAACCTTATAAATCTTATAAATCTAGTAATAAATAATTCTTTAAAAATAAAGATAAACAATTTAAATCATATAAAGATTTATAATATTATAATTGTGGTAAAAAAGGATATACTTCTAAATTTTATAGGTTTAATAAAAAAACTACAAAAACTAGAATTAGAAAAATCTATATTGAATAAAATTCATGAATTATATTTAGAGTATTCAGATTTTGAAGAATTAAATCAAATAGATAAATAAATTCAGACACTAATAATTCTGAAACTAGTAATAGATCAATAAATATTTTAACTAAAGGATAAAAATCTATTGTGGAAGTAATAAAACATATAAATGATTCTAAAATATAAGAAAAATTCTTAAATAAATTATTAGAATATTCTAATGAAAAACCTAAACACTCACTTTTACCAAACACAAGTAAACAAATATATGATTTAACTTTTATATTAAATAAAAATAAAATAATAAAAAATAAACCAACAATAAATAACTTAAAGAAAAAATTAAAAATTAAAATTAAAATTAAAAAAATAAAAATTAAATAAAAAATAATTCTTAATTAATAAAGTCTTTATTAAATTCTACTTCTTCTGATGAAGAAGAAGAAGAAGAAGAAGAAGAAGAAAATACTGAATAAATAACTAATAAAAAAGTTGATAATAATAATAGAATTAGTATATTAAGTAAAGATAAAATTTCTGATAATATAATTTTTATAAAATAAGGTATTTTAGAATTTATAGAAAGGAATTTAGCATTTGGAGATAAGTTTCTTGATCAAATCTTGAATAAAGCCCAATTATATATATTTTTAGGATGTTTAAATTATGTTATAAAATTCTATCTAAACTTGAATAGAATTATAAAATAATTGCATAATAGACTTATGAAAAATTCTGGCCCATGGACTAAGGTCCTTATTAGTATAATAAAACAAATTAAAACTCTAGTAAAAATTATTTCTTGCTTACATATAATTGATCCATAGCTTCAAAGATAGTTAAAACTGATGCTTCAGATATAGATTATGGTGGAATATTAAAACAAATAAAAGAGTGTAGAGAAACTATAGTCTAATTTTATTTAGGACATTGGAGTTCAACCCAATTAAATTATTCTACTATTAAAAAAGAGATTTTGAGTATTGTTTTATGTATTTTAAAATTTCAAAGTGATTTATTAAATAAAAAATTTTTACTCCGTATTGATTGTAAAAGTGCTAAAAAAGTTTTATAAAAACATATTAAAAATCTTACCTCAAAATAAATATTTACTAGATGGTAAGCTATTTTAAGTATTTTTTTTATTTTGATATAAAATTTATTAAAGGAGAAAATAACAGTATATCTGACTTTTTTACTCATGAATTCTTTCACAGGAATCAGGAGAAATAATAAGAAGAAAGCTAATAAAGCTAAAAAAAATTATAAATTCTGATTCTCCTATAGCTCTATCTAATCATTCAGATAGTATAACCAAACTTAAAGCTATAAAGTCTTGGGGCCAATGCAGTCCAAGAAGAAGATAGTAAAGCCAAAATGGAATAATAGGTCTCCCAGCTAGCCCAGTCACCAGAAGTCATTAAAGCCTTATCAAACTTGGGCTTTACTCCTCTTAAAGCCTCAGGTAATAAATCTCTAGGCCCTTTTGTTAAAATAGAGATAGGTGAATCTTCATCTATTAAAACCCTATCTCAAAATATTTCTAAAATCGAGTTAGAAGTTTCAAATTCTTCAACTCAAATTATTTCAACAAATTTTCAAATAAAGACATCAAAATGGTTTAATAAAATATTTTTCAGTGCAGAATTAATAATTGAAAATAGATATAATCACCAAGATTTATGGAATATTATTGAGTCTATATACCCTAAAAATTAATTTTTTAAACCAAATGATTTGTAAAAACCTCAAGAGTATTATTTATATATTCTAGAGGAATCAAAATCTGTATACTTAAAGTATAATTATGATCAGAATGATAAGAATATCATTTCTCATTCTTTAATAAAAATAAGTAAAATTCTTCATCCTTCTGAAAGGAAAAAATCACTGCGCATTCCTGTGTAATTTAAAATTATTTCTTCTGAAGCCATTGATCCTTCTTATAATTATTGGGATTATATTGATGCCTAGACTAAAGTCTTATTTTTTTAAAATCATAATAAAATCTATTTCTGGCTAATATAATTTAATACCAATATAAAGATTGACAATATTCCTATGTGGTTTACTGATTGGTGCTACTACTGTAGAAATGATGATAAAATATTATTACAAGAAGTGTTACTAGCATACCAATATTATAAAACCCATTTAAATCTAAACCCTTCTGAGAAGAAATTTTTTCTTCTTATTCTTCTCTTTTGTATGACATTTTTTATACATTGGGTATATTAATGGTATTTGATATCTCTACTCAACAGGTATCAATATATCTTTGGTATTAAGAAAAGCTAAAGTCAAGTGGTAGAATACCTTTCGCAATTCTATCCATGAGTCCACTATAAAAAATTGGATCCTAAAGAGAAACCAAAATGATATTGATCCAAAGCTATCGGTTTCTTTTGAAACTCAAAGAGCCCAAAATATAGCTCTTCTTACAACTATAAAGTTTGCAGAAGATTATAAAGCCTTGATGCAATGATTAATTCTCTTCCTTTAACTTCTGAGCTCTTAAAGCCCAGTAATACTAACTCTGCTGGATTATCCAATAAAGTTAATTCTAAAAAAATCTAAAACTCTGTCCAGAAGAAGAAAGTCACCTTTATCTTCTAACTTTTCTTCTACATCATCCAGACATCATCTTCCATTGATAAAATATTTGATTCAGACTTAGGTTGTTGCCCCAGCAATGAGGATGATTGTTATGGTATTCTGTCTCCAATAAAAATAAAAAGTAAAAAAAGAAAAATAAAAAGAAAAAATAAAAGAAAGAATAAAGAAAAAAGAAAAAGAGAAAAAATAAATGAAAAAATAAAAAAGAAAAAAAATAAAAATAAAAAATTTGACTCTGACTCAAGTTCGTCAGAAAATTAAAGACAGAATGAACTTTATTTCTTCAATTTATATAAAGTTAATAAAATTGATGCTCACTTATAAAAAATACTGTTCATATACAGTATTTACCAAAGAAAACCAACAGTAAAGTCAAAAAATTATTCATCTACAGTCATGCGGGTGATATATTACTATTCATCCACAGTATCAGACATGTGAAAAAAATAGTATAAAGTTAAAGCCTTCTGTTTATAAAAGGAAGCTATTTTTGAAGCTTGGAGATATCTTTTAGAACTCTCCTCTCCAGAAGTTTTGGAAAACTCCAAGCTCTAGTTTAGGCCTCCCTTCTCCCTTCACTAAAAATCTTCTTTCATTTTTGTATCTCCTTCCCCTGTTGTAAAATTGTCCTATAAGTTATTTATTTATTTTAAAGTTTGTATTTTATATTTTAAATTTGTATAAGTATACTTTGCACATGCAACTCAGTTTGATTTGGTGAATCAGAAATTTATATTTTAAATTTTTATATAATTTTTATATTTTTTAAAGCTTTATGATATAAATTTTTATAGAAACTATTGGTATATCAATGAAAACTCATATATAAATTTAGGAGCTGAATCCGAATGGACAGTAATCTTATCTATACTTAGGTATAATAATTTCATGTACCAGCAGTTTTATATAACTATTTGTATAATATTTCTATAAAACAATTATTAAAAATAAATAATATAACAAGATATATATATATATATTCTTTCTTTATATTTATTTAAATCTCTTTATACTATTTGAATATTGTATAGATATAAGAGTGGAGTTTTTGCCTGATTGTTTATTGTTTAATAAAATCAACTAGATTTCTAGTTTTTATATACGATCCATTTAATTTTGTTGTTTTATGTATATATTCCAAAAATAAAAATAATAGTAAAAACATAAAATAAAAAGCTTTTATATTTTATTCAGAAATTTCTACTCATGTTAAGCATCAGAATAGCATATATTGCCCAAATTAAGCATGTAATCACATAGCTAGTATATACTAAAACTCCTACACTTAATGAATAGCAAAATTTCAATTTTACCTCTATTTTTTTTCTCACTTCTTATCATTTTATGTTTTTGTTTTTGTTTTTTTTGCCTTTATTATTATTATTAGTAATACTACAACTTTAGAAGTTATTGTTTTAATAAAAGTGATTTTTTAAATTTTTATTTTTTATTTTAACTTTTATATTTTATATTTTAACTTTTAATATGAATTAATTCCTAAAACAATGACTTTTAAATTTTTAAACTTTATTATTATTATTATTATTATTATTATTATTATTATTATTATTATTATTGTTGTTGTTGTTGTTGTTATTATATTTTAACTTTTAACGAACATTATAAATTTAATTATTTTAAAAGTAATTCAAAATTAACATGCTATTATTATAATTAGATTTATAATTTTTTATTACTTTACTTTATTTTGAATAGGTTTTTGCTCATTTAAAAATATTTTTATTATACCAACTTAATTAAAATTTTAATATAATTATTTATTCTTCTACCATTCTTATATTTCTTTTTAATCTTATGATTTTCAATTAAATTTTATAATTTTTTTATTTTTTGTCCAAAAATATTTAATAAGTAATACATTTTTACTTTTTTTATACTCAAAATATTATTTTTATTTTTTAATTTTTTAACTAGCAATAAAATTAAAAATTAATTTTTTAATTAATTTTTTTTATCAAATCTAAATCAATTCAAAAAAATCTTAATACATTAGACATACTTTATTATAAATATTTTTTAATATGTAAATATATATACAAATTTGTAATATTATATGTATTTATATATAATATTATCTTTTATGTCTTAATTATATATTAATGTATAAATTATTTATCATTTAAATATAATGTAAAATGTATAGATCAAAGCATAATGCAGAAAAAATTATATGCTCATACAATCTAACAAGAAATCCAGCTTAGATAAAACACTATCAATATTAGAATAGCAAAAGTTAAAATTAAATTGCTATCAACCAGTTTAGTCTAAAAATTCCCAGATAAATAGACAAAAAGAGAAATCTTTTTATTTAAAATTTTATTGAATTCAAAAAATTATTAGAAAAATGTCAAAATTGTCAAACCAAGAATTGGAATTTGATAGAAAAATAACAAATATCACCATAAAGTTGTGAGTGTAATTTATTGGACCATTTTCTATTGGTTCCAACCTAAGAAACACTCAAATTACACTATAATTATCATATATAATTATTAAAGTAATTTTCTATCAAACCACAGTATAAAAACTTGAGTTCTGTTCGGTACCAAATAGTCTATTAGTACCATTGTTATTTTCCTAATTTCCCACCCAAATTTGCATTTCATGATTACAAATTTGCTTTTATTTATCCTTCCTTCCCAAATTTTAGTAAGAGCCCGTTTAATGGAAGAAATGAATAATGAAATATGTATTAAATAGCTTGACCAAAAAAAATAAAAATATAGATATATGTATTAATAGACCAAGACGGTCACCTTTAATTTAAAGATTGATGGGTTTATCCAACATAAGTTTTGCTAATAGAAGTAATTAAACAACATTTTTCATGTCCAACCAAACAAATAATTAATGGATAACAGCAATATGACACGCATTTCCCCACCATTATATAATACGCATGCCAACAATTGCAAAAGATAAGGAAAGATCAAGTTACAAAAGAGAGAGAGAGAGAGAAAAGACGGTGTTTTAAAATTGAAGGAGATAGCTAATTCAAATACAGTGGTCATTGAAGGTGGAAGTAATCATGACTTCCCTAACAAAAAGAAAAGAGAGAATTAATTAAAAGTAATAATTTACACAAAAGATGAAGATAATCACTTTCACTAGGCAATTAGGCTTCTAATCTTCCAGACAGATAAAGTAATCAAAAGTAACTTTTTTCTTGAGAAATTGTAGGGATAGTGAAAGTGAAGCACAGACATTTGGGAATCATTCCCACATAATTCAATTATGATTGGTGTTCTTTTTTTTATTATTATTGTTAATGTATTATATCGGAATTAATATTTTGAAAGTATCATTTTCTAATATCACTGAAAATGAAAATAAGAAATTCCCAATTTAAAAAAAAAATAAAAATGCTATTTTCAGTTATTTTGGAGAGTGACTGTTGGACATTCTTTTTTTTATTTGTTAAAATATTTTTATTATAAGTTCATTGATGATAGGAGATATTATAATCAATATTTTTAGCCAATAGAAAAAAGATTTTTCAATAATTACTCTCTAAAATGACTGCAATTATAATTCTTCTTTAACAAAAATATATAATACATCCTCTATAATTTAAACCTACATCTTAAGAATTTTTTTTTTTTGCTAATTACATCTTAAGATTTGAAACTAATATGTTGGAAGCAAATCCAAAAAAAAATCCAAGCAAATCCAGCAAAAAAAAAAACTATTATTATATAGTTTGATATTTGGTTGAAATTGTTTTAGAAATAACACTCTTTTAATGTAGAAAAAAATATTGATTTTTTTAACATATATATATTGAAGTTAATATTATGAAGATTTTATGAAATATATTTATTTCTCTTAAATAGTTTTTAATAACACTTAAATATGTAACAATACTAAAAAAATTATAAATAAATCCTAAATAATATATAGTTTCAAATATCCACAAGAAATCTCTCTTGTGTAGCAAAAAGCAAGTATTATGTAATTAGTAGTAAATAATGAGTGTGAGTGGGGACTAAATTATTGAAAACACCAAAAGATAAAATCTTATGCGAAAGGTAAAAAGATTATGAATTTGGCTCAAACAAGACGCAAATGTTGAACTTTTAAATTAAAAAATAGCATTTCTTGAAGAATGAAGTTTGTCATTTCTTAATGATTAATTGGAATGTCTGAATTGATTGTTTAACAACCTACACATAGATATCTGCCTTCTTTAGAGGAGATTTCATGATCATAATTTTTTTTTATTTTTTTATTTTTTTTAATCAAAAACTTTTTTTAGTTTTTGGTTTATATTTTTTAAAAATCTGTTTTATATTTTTAAAAATTATATATCATAATTATTAAAATTTTAATTATTAAAAATAAAAAAATAATAAATTTAAAAAAATAAAGTTAAAAACTAATTTTTAAAGTAAAAAAAAATTATTGATATAAAATATTTTATATATAAAGAAAAAATTTATTGATTTATAATATCATCTCAAAATTAAAATTCTCAAAATTATATTTTATAGATTACGTATTAAATTTGAAATAGTTTTTATTTAATAAAAAAAATCTAAAATCTAATAATATTACTATAAACACGTTTTAATTTTCTTTTCCTAAAAAAAAAAACAGAAACCAAAGACTATCCCAAACACATACCTCATAATCATATGTATTAAAAAGATTAATTTCTTGTATCATTTTATAACCAATATAATATTTTGACCATCTTATCTATATATAAATTTTAAGGTACATGATTCTTTAAAAAATAGATAATCATTAAAATATTTTTTAAATATTTAAAAAATAACTACCATATTCACATTTAAAAAATACATTATATTTATAACACATTAAAATTAAAATTGAAAATAATATAGGTATATGTATATGTATATTATATCATAATAATCAGTTTACATTTAAACAAAAATAATTATTAAAATTTTATCAAACATATAATATTTATCAGCTAAAATATTAGTAATTATCAATTAAAAACAATTAACACTAAATTATCATATATAAGCAGCTAAATAAACAAAATGGAAGGTGACTTACCATCCTTGGACTTCTAAGTTTAAGTGGTTTTTTTTTTTTTCCGGAAGATCCAGATTTGATCTACACAAGAGCAACAGTAATTTCTTGAAAGTATAATTGGAGAACTGTCATCAAGAAAATATAAAAAAAAAAAAACCACTAGTAATCCGTGTGAAATTAACAGATTAATAAATTCTATAAATAAATTTTTTTATAGAATTATTTATAGTCTCTATAAATATATTAACATATATATATTATTTTTTATAAAAAATTTTATTATATTTTTTTATTTAATTTGTGTTTTCTTGAAATATATTAACATATATATAAAATTTTAGCTAGTGTCCATTTCTTTTTCTAGTCTCCAATTTTGAGATACATTATTTCCCTCTCAAATTGATCTAATGTCTTCTGTTTCTCATTAATAAAATCATTTTTTCCAACAAAATATAATTTTGAATAATAATATATACAAAATATACATAAAAAAATAATAACGATATATATTAATAATAATAAAGGTATTATATATATTAATTTTTTTAAAATTTAATTGAAATATACAAAAATATAACGATCTTAAAAGAAATTGGCAGTACTAGTTTAATTTTTAAAAGAAATCTTTTAACACATAGTAAAAAAATTTTAATTTTTTTTTAAAAATTTTATATAGATTTATTTACATATTATTGATTTTAATTTTATCTACTTAATTATATGAAATGTGATATAACTAAATCAAATAACTAATAAGTAGAATTATAGATAAAATTAAAAATGCTTATGATACATTATTTTTCCTTTTTCTCTTTTTTTTCGGCTTAATTATATAAATAATCTCTAAACTTTTACTACTTTCTCATACAAAATCCATGAACTTCAATTGATTAATTAAAAATTCTTCGTCTTTTAATATTATCTCAATTAAATCTCTAAACTTTAATTTATCAATTAAAAATTTTTTAATTTTTAATATTATACTAATTAAATATCTAAATTCAGTTTTTGGCCACCGAAAAATAACTTAACAAAAATGCTTGCATTACGTGAATAAAAATAAAAAAAATAAAAAGACACATAATTCAAATCATATGTGTTGAATAGGATAAATTTTTTTTAAAATTCACTATGTATTAATTATAACTCAAATATATTTGACTATCTTTCTCTTTATCTTATTTGATAGTTTTAGATTCATAATTCATTCTTATTTTAAACACTGAGAATTTAAAATCTCTTTATTAATTTTAAAAATTAAATATAAATTAAAATTTTTTCTATCTGCTATTTTATTCTCTCGCGACATTCTAATATATTGAAAGTTAAGAAATTTTTTATTATTTAATTAAAGTTTAGAGATGTAATTGATATAATATTAAAAAGTTAAATTTTTAATTAATAAACTAAAATTTTGAAATTTTTATAAGAAAGTTATGGAAGAAAAGGCTATTTATGTAATTAAGTTTTTATTAAGTCTTTTCTTCCTCATGTACTTGATTTTTCTTTTTCTTTTCTTTTTATTATTATCTCCGCCACGTCTTTTTCTTTCTACTCGTGATTCCATAATTTCTTCCTCATCTATCATCTCTGTCCTTTCATTCTCACTCTCAATTTTTTCCATTTTAGCTCTATTTATATTTATATTTATATTTATATTTTTATAGTTTCTCTTGTCTCTCAATCAAAATTTTTTTATTATATTTTAAATATCGAATATTGATTACAAATTTATGTGAGATATATTTGATTTCTTTTCATTTTATTTTTAAATAATTTATTATATTAAATTACAAGTACATTAAGGTCAATCTTTTTTTTTTGAACTGAACATTAAGCACGATCTAGTCTAATAAACAAGGATATAAAAGAAAAGTAATTGTAAATTTTCTCCAGTATAGTATGAAACTAAATTAAATTTATTTTAACTTATATTTTTTCAAATGTAAAAATTTATTTATCTGATAAAATTATTTTAAAATAAATTTTAAATAGAATTAATCATCTATTTCTATATTTATAATTCTTTTATTATATAAAAATTAATTTTAAAAGATTTCTTTGATAGTCACTAAATGAATTCATTTTTTAAGAACTTTATTTTTAGTGGAATTAGAAGTCAACTCAACTCAGCTCAACTCAACAAAGTCTTAATCCCAAGTCAATTGGAGTTGACAATATAGATTTTTTTCCCTCGGTACGATTTATGACTATCTTTAATGATAGATGTAATATTATAAGATCATTTTGGAATATTTTTTACCAAGTCAGTTTAGACTTATCCCTATCTCTCAGCTATATATACTCTAACTTGTTCGGTTTTTCTGACCAGTACATCGTTAGGACTTCGTTTCATATTATCAAACTATCTCAATCTATGTTTTCTTATATTATCCTTAATAGGCAATACCGCCACATTTTCTCTAATGCACTAATTGCAGATTCTATCCATCCTAGTATGTCAACACATCTATCTTATTATTCTCATTTTCGCAACATGCATCTTACTCATGTGTTGTCCTTTTACTATCCAATACTCACTACCGTACATCATCGCAGGCCGTATTGCAGTGCGATAGAACTTTTCTTTTAATTTAATTGACATCTTTCAATCACATAGAACTTCTGTAGCACTCTTTCACTTCATTCAACCAGCTTTAATCTTATGACTTACATCTTCTTCACACCGTCATCTTCTTGAAGAATAGAGCTAAGGTACTTAAACTGAGTATTAGGAGGTACTGCTATTCCGTCTAAAATAATTTTGTCACTTTCTCTATTTTAGTTATTAAATCTACAATGCATATACTGTCTTAGTCTTACTAAGCTTAAAACTCTTAGATTCCAAAGTGCTTCTCCATAACTCCAACTTATTACTTACCATTGCTTGAGTCTCATCTATTAATATAATATTATATGCAAACAACATACACTGAGGGATATTATTTTGTATATGTCTTGTTAGCTAATCCATGACTAAGGCGAAAAGATAAGGGCTTAAAGCTGTGCCTCGATGTAACCCAATAGAAATAAAAAAATTCTTAGTATCCCCTCCTACAGTGCGGACACTGGCGATGGCTCCCTCATACATATGCTTCAACACTTAGATATATCGTATAGATATTCTCCTAAGCTCTAGAACCTACTATAAAATTTCTCTAAAGACTATATCATTAGCCTTTTCTAAGTCAATAAAAATCATATATAAATCTTTTTTCATCTCTCTATACTTTTTCATTAAATCTCTAAGAAGAAAGATAGCTTCTATAGTTGATCGAATAGGCATAAAGCTAAACTGATTTGAGGAGATATAAGTATCCAAACGCAAACGGTATTCTACAACTCTCTCCTACAGTTTCATAGTGTGACTTACAAGCTTTATACCTTTATAATTAGAACAATTCTGAACATCTTCCTTATTCTTAAAAATATGTATCAAATTACTTTATCTCCATCCATCAGGCATTTTCTTAGTACGTAGCATCTTATTGAATAAAACTATCAACCATGCAACTCCTATATCTCCTAAATATTTTCAAACCTCAATAGATATTTCATCTGGTCGACATGCTTTATCCTTTTTAAAAGTTACTTAACTTTAGAAAATCTAATACGTTTAGTATACTTCACATTTTTCTCAGGTCTATTGTCCAACCCCTCAATATTATCACTATGGTTACTATTAAGAAGATCCTCAAAATAACTTCTTTATCGTTCCCTAATATCATCTTCTTGAACTAAAACTCTATTCTCTTTATTTTTAATGCACTTAACTTGGTTTAAATAACGATATTTCCTTTTCCTTATTTTAGTCAATTTATAGATAACTTTTTCTACTTTCTTTGTTACATTTTTCTCATACAAACTCTCTAAAAATTGAGCTCTTACTTAACTAATTGCCTTTTTATCATCTTTTTTTGCTTGTTTGTACTGGTTAAAAGCATCATTGTTACTTCATTTAGACAAACTCTTATACCATTTTCTTTTACTTCTTACCGCTTTTTGAACTTTCTTATTCCACCACCAAGAATCTTTCGAGGGATACCCACACCCTTTAGATTCTTCAAGAACCTTTCTAGCTACTCCTTTAATTGTTGTAGACATGCATATCCATATATTATTTGATAACATACTCACATATGCCTCCCACCCTCCGACTTTAGTCAACTCATCCTTGAATAATAATTATTTTTCACATTTTAAAATCCTCCACTTAATTTAGAAATTATGTTCCTTCTTAGCCTATTTGTCAATCTCTTTAACTTGACATCCAAAATTACTAACTTATACTGAGTGGTCAAAGTCTCACTTGAAATAACCTTACAATCTTTGCATCGAGCTCGATTTGCTTTTCTTATAAGTATGAAGTCAATCTGACTTTTATTTTGCCTACTTTTAAAGGTCACTAGATGTGATTCCCTTTCTATAAAATATGTGTTTGCCAGAATCAAACTATAGGCTAAAACAACATCAAGGATAGTCTTATCTTCTTCATTTTTAATTCTAAAATCATACTCTCCATGAACATTCTCAAAACCTACTTTGTCTTTTCCTATATGTCCATTTAAGTCTCCTCCTAAAAATATTTTCATTATTTGGGATCTCTTGCATAAGTTCATCTATATCATTCCAAAATTTTTGTTGGGTCTCTCCATCCAATCCAACTTGAGGGGCATATGCACTAACTATGTTGATGGTCTCATTCTGAAGCACAAATTTAACTTAAATAATCTTATCACCTACTCTTTTCACTGCTACAACCATTTTTTTATGTTCCAATCCAAAATTATACCTACTCCATTTTTGCCTCTGTCTGTTTCTGCATACCACACTTTATATCCAATATTCTCAACTTTTTTACTTTTTCTTCCAACCTATTTAGTCTCTTAAACGCAAGCAATGCTGATTTTTCTTCTCTCTATAGTATTAACAAGTTCTCTTAATTTACCTATAAGAGATCCAATATTTCAAGTTTCTATTCTGATCTTACTCTCTACTTGTTCTTTCTTATGTTTCTTCGTATAAAATATTTTACCATTATCTGAACATATATCTCTCGTATTACTTGTATTTTGGACTAGCTTCTTTATCCACATCCGTTCTTGATGTGAGAACCATTGCTTATTATACACCACATCCGAGCACCGATATGACGCGTCGTATTCGGAGAATGCCCTACACCCTTGCTTATTTGATACTACACCCGGACTCCGATGTAGCGAATTACAAGTAGGGAATACCCCAATAATATTATCTTTAGAATCCATATCATGAGATTTGATAAAAATTTTACGCTAACTGTTATCTACCGCAATCTTTCTTCTTTATTCCGGCTTGAAACTAACTATACACAAAAAATTCATGTATAGGAGAAGTTTTTAGTGGAATTAGAAAATCGAGTTATTTTAAAATAATAAATTATTTAATTAAACAAATATGGAAATCATATTATGATATAGTTTTCTAACAATTTAATTTATTTCATGAGGCACACGAATAATGTTACTTTTTAACGTTGAAAATTGTATTTGTGAAAAGGAAATATTAATTCTTAACCTTCATACGATGAGATAGATTTTGACTTGTACACTAACAGCCAAAGAATATAATCTAATTAATCTATGAAAATGTTTATATATAAATTAACTTTTTTTTCTCTCTTTGTGAATAATGAGAATACAAAAATGAAAAGAAATATATTCATCTCATTTCCTAATTATCTGGAATGATAAAATTTATATAATTTTATTATTTTATTAACTACACTTACCTTGAATAATCTATATTCTCAAATATCATATGAAAATAACTATCAAAATTTAGTTTGATGGCCAAAAACGTATCTTGCTCTTATTTAGATCTCGAGTTCAAATATAGGTGTTCATTCTTTTCATATTTAATTAATAAAAAAAATCACATAGAAATTACTTATTATTAGCCATTAAGCCAAAGCCAAAGCCAATCCAATTAGTTGTGTTAGGGAATAATACAAAACTAAGATTTGGCAGCAATTTGAAATTAAGAAGAAATTTCCCGTTAGTTGAAGGATGTAATGTAAATTATGCTATCAAATGCCAAATGCAATTTCGAAGTACATTCCATTCAATAAGATAATAGCAGCTTTTCAGAAATTCCAATCCTATAATTTGTAACAATCCAACCAGCTGACAAAGCATTATATCATGAATTTCAGCATCTGTTTTTTAATCTCCTCGTTCAAAAGTAAATCATAATCAAGGCTACGACATAATTGATCCCAACACTGAGGGCCCAAACAATCCATCTCTGGTGTCTATATATATATTAAATATTAATAATAATTTGCCGAAACAAATATCAAAATTAATTAGAATATATACTGTAATTGTAATTTCAAGTTCTTTAATGGTCAAATGTACAATTCCTATGATTTTCTTATTTTAAGTTGCGATTATATAAATTTCTTTTAAAAATAACATCGATTTTTTTTTTGTAACTAAAAAAAAATAAAAATCCAATATAAAAACAATACGTATTCCCTGTAAAAGTGAGAATAAAAAAGGCAAAAGTTTATTATACAATAAATGAAAAAAATTCATTAAAAAGGAAAGAAATACAAAAGAAATGAATCAAATTTACTTAGTAAAGATATACATCGTAATATTATTTAATTAAAAAATAAAAGAAAAAAGAAAAAATAAGTTCATTTTCAACCTAAAAGAGAAGCATGCATTAACCCACTAAAAAAGAAACCAAAAGAAAACACTTGTGTGTATGTATATACGTACATACATACACACACATACATATATATATATATATATTGTATTAGTTTTTCATATGTAATTAAATTTATATGGAATTGTTTAACACCATCTACTTTTCTTAATGTAAGTACAATAGTTTAATTGAATTTCATATGATTTCAAAAATAAAAATAAAAAAGTGAAAAAAATATATTCCCACCTAAAATTTTTTTGAATAAGAAGTGATATAAACAATTTAATTAGGCTCCATTTGGATGAGCTGTTGATAGACAATTTTTTTAACATTTTAATTTATACCTATTAATTTGAAATATTTCATAAATTCAACAATTAAAACATCTTAAAATTTTTTATTAAAAATTTAAAATTATAAATGAAAAGCTAAAAGCCAATATTTTCTTTTATGATATTTTTTGGGTTTAGTGTTAATAATAAGTAGCTAATAATTTATGGTAAGCCTTTAGACGTTATATGCAAATGGATAGAAATTCTAACTTTTGAGCATTTCAAATTTTCAATTATTCCATCTGAATCATTGTAAAAGTATTTTTAGCTATTGCATAAATATTAAGGTAATAATTGAATGATTTTCAGTAGATTAAAATACACTATTTCTTATATTTTTTTCAATATAATTATCAAAATATGCTCTCACTTGTATATATTTTTTAAAAAAATTTTAAATACATGATATTTTAATTCTCACTAATTTTGATAATAATGATGTTAATATAATGATAAGGGTAAATTGAAAAAAAAATTAATTATTTTTTTTTCAATTTTATAAAGTGATATTTTAGATTGATATTTTTTTTAAATAACTGTCATTATGGAAATGAAAATGATATAATTTTGTTAAAACCGCTAAATTTTAAACATTAAACCGAATGTTGTATTTACTAAATAACTCATGCTTGTAGTTGAAAGTTCAAACACTATCCAAATATTAATGCAAACGGCTGTAACCACTCATCCAAAGAAGTGAAGTGACTGACTAATTTGAGAAAAAAAAAATGGGAAAGAAAGTTGCAAAAAAGCACAGTTTCAAGTTTCAACACTTTCATCCCTTCAAAAAAAAAAAGTTTCAACACTTTGAGAAATTAACTGTACAAATCTGAAAGGAAATTCACTACGGCCAATAAAAAGCTAAAGAAAATTAAAAACTAAAATGGCGCTTTTAATTTAAATTATTTTTCAATATTTCCCAATTTCAGGGATAGAGCTCTGCTTTTGTAAGACAACATCCAAGGACTCTTGACGACGAAACCTCAAATGCTTGGCGATGAATTCGTCTACTGCGCGCTGAAATTCCTCATCACTTAATTCATCCTCTGGAGAAAGGCCTTCGCCTGCGGCCGTAGACTTCCCTTCATTAATATACCTTTCCGTCTCCGATCGCTGCAGCTTCTTCGATTTCACCTTCTCCGAGTATTTTCTCTCTATTTTTTCAGATTTCGACCTCAGATAAACTCTATGATTATCAGAATCTGATTCTGAATACGAATCCAAAACAGAGGACAAGTCCATTTCAACAACATCATCATCATCTTCGCCGGCGGCTGGAGTGAAAGCGTGAATTTCAGAGATGATAATCTCTTTGTCCTGATACTCAATCTCCTCTGTTGCTTGAGATGGAAGATGAGTAGCAAGAGAAGGATTCTCAGACAATGGCTTGGAACAACGATTTTCGTTGTTTTTTAGCAATTCCTCGTAAAGCTCAGACTCAGCATTGTCTGCGGCGGGATTCTCGCCGGAGAATCTGCGAGATTTGACGATGACAATAACGATTATGGCGTGGCAGATTATGAAAACTAAGATTGGACTAGCAATTACTCCAGTGATTCGCCGGAATAACTCCCCGGCGATTCTGATGGCAAATGGAAGCCGATTGTAAATCCAAGAGAGAAGAATCAGAGCGAGGCACAAATTAATTAAACGAAAAAGCTTTCTAAAGCTTTGAAGGTGATTGTACCATAGCATAGCTTCCGCTTTCTGGGCTTTCACGTCCTCAAAATTAAACAAATCCATGACAAAGAATGAGAAAGAAGAGGAGAGGTGAGTCTTTAAAGAGATTTTCTTGTTAGACTATTGTTTTCTAGGAAAATTATTTTTAAGAAGGAGACAGAAAGAAAATCTGAGAAACTTTTTCAGGGATAATGAAAACTTTGAATAGTAAGAGCGAGCGAGCCCTGTCTTTTCCTTTTTCTGCTTATGGAACAATTACTTCAAGTTGAGAGAGACCTGAGCCATTTATGTCAAATCTGTGCCTTTTATAGACTCTTTGAAAACATTATTATTATTATTATTATTATTATTATTATTATTATTATTATTATTATTATTATTATTATTATTATTATTATTATTATTATTATTCCTTAAATATGAATCCTAATCCAAAACAACACATACTTTTACTATAACGCTAAGCTTTGGTTATTATTATTATTGATTTAGAAATAAAGTGGTTAAAGATAAAAGATGAAAATTTTTATTTGAATTTTTTTTTGTTAATTATTAATAGAAATTATCAAGAATTATTTAACTCACAAGCTACATAGGCCTTCTCAAAAATTAAAGATGCTAAGAAAATTATTTAATTAAAACTTTAGATTGTGTTGGGTATGATTTTCATTTTTTATTTTAAAATATTTTTGATAATATCATTAAATTTTAAATTTTTCTGATCAAATAAAAATTATTTTTATGTTGAATAAAAATTCATAAAATATAATTTTGAGAGTTTTGATTTGGAGGAAAAATTTTATGTCAATATAACTTTTTTTTATATAAGGCATTTTATATTAATAAAATTTATTTTAGTGTAAAAATTAGTTTTTAATGTTTGTCTTTTTTAAAAAAATATTTTTTTTTATTTTTAATAATTATAATATAGTTTTTTTAAAAAACATAAAACTGTTTTTAAAAAAATATGAAACATAAGCAGAAGATAATTTTTTATTTAAAAAAATAAAAATTTAGAACTTTTAGCTTAGTGTCTAAATTTAAAATTTAAAATTCAACATAAAAAGTATCTTCTTAATTAATTAAATTATAAATGAGATTATTCCGAAAACTTTATATCATTAAATAAATTTTTTTGAGGAAATCATTAAATAAAAGTTAATTATACATTTTCTGGAAATAAATGTAAATAAATAATTTTTATTATGTATATTATTTTGTAAATGATTTAATAATTTTCTTTAAGATGAAAATATATATATATATATATATATATAATATATTAGAATATAAGGTTGGTTAATATAAAAATTAAAATGGTAAGAAATAAAACTAAAAAAAATTAACACCAGTGTTCAGACAGGCGTGGATTGTTGCCGATTAAGTGGGCTCAACAACTGACCTGCACCTGCCACATGGATTATTCTGCATTTTGTTTAATTAATTTATTAGTAATATTTATTTGGGCTTGTCATTAACGTATTATGTGGTCGGGCAAGCCACCTGAACTGAACAGCAGTAATTAAGAATGGCTCCAAGTTGAAATAAACAGATTCGAATATGAGCAGACGAATTATATTGCAGATATCAATTTATTTTCTTAATATATGTCTATGTAATAATGTGTAATCATATATATATATTTTAAAAATATAAGTATAATATAAATAAAAAATAAATTTCAAAATTTAATATATATTTATATATATTAAAATAATATAAACTATATATATATACACCGAAATATAATTTAAGATAAATGTACTTTTTTAAATAATTCATAATTTTTTTTCTAATTATAATACTAACAGTGTATTTAGTTACACGAAAAATTTAAAAAATATTGACTAAATAATCATGTTTGATAAAAAATACTATATTTATTTGCAAATAATATATATAAAATAAAATATCAGAATCACTAAACTTTACTAACAAATTGGTAAAATATTTTACTTAGAGATTCACATATCAAAAAATAATTATACCTTTAATTTAAAATATGATAAAATAAAAAAAATTTGTAAAAATAATTTATGTATTATTTAATTTTTTTATAAAATTAGATTGTAATTAAATAAATTAATATTTTTTTAATATATTTTTTAGTATTTTATTACATATTTTAAATACAGTAATATAATATTTTTCAGTAAAATATAATATTTCTAATATATTTCTATAAAATATATTTTCAGTGATTAATTTTTTCATTAATTTATATTATAAAAAAGTGTATATGGAGATATATTAATATCCACTTCTATTATTTTATAAATAAAATGAATTTTATCCTCCATGTTAATATCAAATTAGACAAATATGCAATGATATAGGTCAAAATTATTATCCATAGCAGTAATACTGTAATAGTAAATAAATAAAAAAAATAAAAATAAACATAGTAAACAGTGAGTGCGTGATTGGATCAGATGCACTTAGGAGGTTTTCACGTGAGCTGTGTGGCGTCCGTGTATCTCTGCTGCTGCTTAGCGCATTCTGATCCTTTCTTTTTATTACTTCCAAAAACATTTCTCACACCGAGTATGTGTTTTGACGCAAAAATAAAATTACAAACAACTTTTGCTGCGATTTTAAATATTAATTAAATTTTCAAAAATTATTAATCAATAACGTAAATTTTGCAAAAATTACATTATTATCATTTTGAAACCTTTTTTTTATAAAAAAATATCATATAAGTTGTATTTATTTTCTATTATATTAAATATAAACCAATTGGTGTATACCATTGCTATTTTAAAAATACACGTATAAGAGTGGGATATTTTTAAAATTAAAAATTTAAAAAGATACTTTTGGGAGCAAAAGAAAAATGGGTGTTTTTAAAAATATTTTTATTTTTTACAAAATTTTTAAAGAAATCCGTAAATTTTTAAAGAGGTCCCGTGGTTTTTATCCTTCACACCGAAGGAGTTTTTGCCACGTTAAAGAAATTCGGTGTTATTGTGTTGAATGATTTGATTTGTGCATTGTGGCAGCATATTGATTTATATTGTTGCTGAAAATTTTGTTCATTTATCCCCTAATAGATTCATTCAAGTGGGGAAGGATTGTGATTAGTGTGTTGTGATCATTGCCTTCCCATCACAGTGGTATCAGAGCTTCCGGTTTATTTGTTGATTGGGTTGCTTTACTTGCTTGAATAATGGAGGTAAATTTGAATAAAATGATTTGTTTAGATGGCACAAATTATCATAGTTGGAAAGGAAAGATGAGGGATATCCTTAATCTTAAAAAGTTACACCTGCCCGTGTTTGCTACTAGTAAGCCTGAGTCTAAAACAGATGAATAATGAGAATTTGAGCATTTACAAGTTTGTGGTTTTATTCGACAGTGGGTTGAAGACAATGTGTTGAATCATATTACAAATGAGACTCATGCCAAAACTTTGTGGGAGAAGCTTGAATCTTTATATGCTTCTAAGAGTGGTAACAACAAGTTATTCTTGCTTAAACAAGCTACACGTCTACAGTACAAAGAAGGCACTCCAATACTTGATCATGTAAATGAATTTCAGGGCAAAGAAAACTATGTTTGCAAGTTGAAGAAAAGCTTGTATGGTTTGAAACAGGCACCGAGACAATGGTATAAGAAGTTTGAGTCTGTCATGGTTCAGCAAGGCTACAAGAAGACTACTTCTGATCATTGTGTTTTTGTCCAAAAATTTTCTGACAATGACTTTATCATTTTGTTATTGTATGTTGATGACATGCTCATTGTAGGTCCCAACTCTTCCAGGATTGTGGATTTGAAGAAAGAGTTGAGCAAGTCCTTTGCCATGAAGGATTTGGGACCAGTGAAGCAAATTCTTGGCATAAGAATCACTCGTGACAGAAAATGCAAGAAGTTATGGCTTTCACAGGAGAAGTACATTGAGAAGGTGCTACTCCGGTTTAATATGGCTAACGCAAAACCTGTAAGAACACCTCTTCCCACATCTTTTAGATTGAGTATTAAACAGTCTCATTCTAATGAGCAAGATAAAGAATACATGCAAAAAGTTCCTTATGCTTCTGCAGTAGGAAGTTTGATGTATGCTATGGTTTGCACTAGACCAGATATAGCTCATGCAGTTGGTACAGTAAGTAGATTTCTCTCAAATCCAGGAAAAGAGCATTGGAATGCAGTAAAGTGAATTTTGAGATATCTCCGTGGCACTTCAAGTATGAAGTTGTGTTTTGGGTCTGAAAAATCTATGTTGTGTGGTTATACAGATTCTAATATGGCTGGAGATATTGATTCAAGAAAGTCTACTTCGTGTTACTTGATAACTTATTCAGGGGGAGCTGTTGCATGGCAATCCAGATTGTAAAAGTGCATTGCTTTGTCTACTACAGAGGCTGAATTCATTGCAGCCACTGAAGCATGCAAAGAATTGCTATGGATGAAAAAGTTTGTCAGTGAGCTTGGATTTACTCAAAAGAGGTATGTTCTATTTTGTGACAAACAAAGTGCGATTCATCTTGGTAAGAATCCTACATTTCATGGTAGATCCAAACATATTGATGTAAGGTACCATTGGATTCGTGATGTTTTGGATTCTAAGTTAGTTGAGCTTGAAAAGGTACATACAGATGATAACGGTGCTGATATGTGTACAAAAGCTCTACCAAGAATGAAACTTGAAGCATGTTGCTTGAATGCCGGTTTGGCATCCTCCTCCACATAGTCGGGAAGGGGGAGAATTATTGGGTTTGGGTTATCTCCTATGTGGTAAAACCCACACATTTTTGTAGTCCACTTTAAAGAGCCCATTAGGGTTATTTTTGTCTTTTTCAAAAACTCTTCAGCAACTAAAAGAGAGGGCTGGCCGTTTATGGGTTAATGCATTCTTCATTTTGTCATTTTGAAAGAAAAGAAAAGAGAGAGAGAGGAGAGAAGAGCTCAGTTTTTAGGTCTTCCGCCAGTCTGCTTGATTTGCAAAACCGATGGTGATTTTGTGTCTGATCAGGTTGATTTTTGGAGGACAGTTAGAAGACACCTTGTTCTTGCTTCTGGACGGTGGAGATCTGGTTTGAAGGTCTGGAAGTGGAGGTTCTTCCTCAAACTCTTTGCTGCCCTGTTTTGATTCCAGCAAAGTCGTGTTTCACCATTCTGCACTGATGGACAGTCATCCTTTGTCCAATTGAACTGATTTTTGGTGAGCAAGTTCCTGACTCATGGTTCTTCATTCTGAACGGTGGAGATGTATTTTGGAGGTCTGAAAGGTTAGGTTCTACTGCCCAACTTTGAGTTGTTTTGAGCTGTTCTGTTTTACTTTCCAGCAGTGTTGTGTTTTATCATTTTCAAAAGATGGACAGTTATCCTTTGTCCAATTGATCTGAAATTTGGTAGACATGTTCATGACTCCTTTTTCTTGATTCTGAACGGTGGAGATTGTATTTGGAAGGTGGGAACATTTTCGTTTTGGCTCATTTCAGTAGCACTAAAACAAATTACTTCATTTTGTATAATCTCAACTTGTTTGTGGATGTATGAGGTTGAGCTCTTATTTATGTTGTTTGTGAGCTGCTGGATTTTGTAAGACAGTAATTTGTGATAGTGGATTTATTTGCTTGGACCAGCGGAGAGGTCCCGTGGTTTTTATCCTTCACACCGAAGGAGTTTTTGCCACGTTAAAGAAATTCGGTGTTATTGTGTTGAATGATTTGATTTGTGCATTGTGGCAGCATATTGATTTATATTGTTGCTGGAAATTTTGTTCATTTATCCCCTAATAGATTCATTCAAGTGGAGAAGGATTGTGATTAGTGTGTTGTGATCATTGCCTTCCCATCAGTATGAGGACAAGAACACTGAATAATAGTACCTTGTTGATCAAGAAACTGAAGCAAAGAAGAATCTTGATATTCCATAACATTATCAGTTTGAAGAATTTTAATGATGTGGGAAAATTGAGTTTTTATCATGTTGACAAACTTAATATAAAGTTGTAATAATTCCAAATGATGTTTAAAAAATATATATCCAAGTGAAATGGAATAATCATCAATGAATAAAACAAATTATACATAATCAGTAACTGTAGGAATAAGAGAAGGACCCTAAATATCAAAATGAAGAAGACCCAAAAGGATTGTTTGATATAGAATCACTATTATTATAAGACAAAGTTGGATGGAGTTTCCACTGATAAATCGAGGAAGCAACATTTGTAGCTGCAGACACAAAACTTTAAGGAATATGAAGGGGCGAGAGCTCAAATAATCTTCCCATCCTATGATCTTTCCCAAGAATTTGCCTTGTCTGCAAATCTTGAACCTGATAACCAAAGGAAGAAAAAACAACATTTAATCCACTTCACACAATTGTCCAATAAAGATAAGATTTAAGTTAAATTATCAAGAAGGTGAAGATAGGAGATAAATACACGGCCAATATGGGTGATATTCATTATTGTGCCATTAATAGTATTAATAGGTGGCAAAGAGGTAATATGAGTTTTAGCGTGTAAAATATTAGGATCAGTTGTCATATGGTTAAAACAGGCAGAGTAAAAAAACCAAGATGAATTACCAAAGGCGATAGACAGAATAGTAGAGGTAAATGAATTAGAAGAGATAACCTGTTTGTGAAGAGCCTTAAGGTCACACATTTTGATGACAAAGGAATCTTGAGGAGAGGAATCCTCAGTGGTAGTATCATCAATAGAAGAAGATCCATTCTTAAAGACATGCTTTGATTTGGAAGAAGCAACTTATGGTCGTGGAAGTCGAGTAGGACAATTTTTAATATCATGACCAATACGATGGCAATATCTACATTCCATAAATGAATGACCAATTTGATTAAAATTCCTACAAGATTGATTTTTGAGTTTTTGAGATGTAGATATAGGAATAGGTAGTAGCTAAAGCAATTTCAGAGTGTGAAATTTTATCAATACCGAGATAAGTTTCTTCAAAAATGATCTCCTAAATAGCATCATTTAGTGTAAGAAGAGGATTTATGTGGTGCAAAGATGCTTGAACTACTTCATATTAAGGTTGAAGAGCCATAAGAACCTGAATGAGGTGGAGATGATCATCACTCATTTTAGCTTGAGATAGTAAATTCCAAATTGGATGAAATTGGGTGAGAAAATTATTCACAGGTTGTTCATATTCTTGCTTGAGATGATGAAGAGTAGTCCATATTTGATAATAGTGAGCAAGTCCAATAGTACGATACTGATTAGCTAAAACAATCCTAGATATTTTTAACGGTTTCATCAGTGCGGATCTTATGGGCATGAGGGGTTTGTTGGCCCCCCTCCACCAAGCTTGTAGTGTGTGTGTGTGTATATATATATATGTATGTATATCTATATATGTATGTATATATATATTTATATATATGTTTATTTATATATTTATTATAATATATAATACATATTATATAATATATTAAAATTTATTATATATATATATATGAAATTGATAAATCTACTCTACATATTTATTATCTGTAATTATTTTCAATTTGTATTCTAAAATTGATATTAATAATTATTTTACAATTATGAATTGGGTTTATTAATTTTGTGATTAGGTTAATTATTTTGTAAATAATATTCTATAATATATATATATATTTTAAAAATTAGTTTAAACATTTTTTCAAGAAAAATAATTTAAAACTTCTTTAAAATATCTCAAAAAATATAAATCCTATTTAAAAAACAAAATATATTGTGTAATTTTTTAAAGTAATATTAAAATATTAAAATAAAATGATAAAAATTTTAACATTTAAATATTTAATATGAAAATCAAATCAAATATAAATATTAATGCTAATTATTTGTATTAATTTTTTAATATGAAAAAAAATTGAATATAAATTTTTTCATAATTTTTTTCTTAAAAATTTTGTCCCCCCTTTACATCAATCTTAGTTCTGCCGCTGGGTTTCATAATAAGTGAATTGAATTTGAATGGAAGGGACAAATGTGTAGTGAATCCAAATGATGATTTTTATATCCCAATCTTCTAGATGATTGACAAAATTGAAATTAGTTTCATCTTTTTCTTTACTTGATTTTGTGATATTTCTAGTATCAATTTGCCAGAGTTTACAATCAATAAGGAAGCTTCTCATTCTTGAACTTAGAGATTAAATATAATTTGAGCCATTCAAAATTGTTGCTATCCGCTTCACAATATTAGATTTATCCTTTTTTTTGGTGACATGGTTTCAATGGAGCATGTCAAGTGATACAGATAATAGAAGAAACAAAGAATTTCAACATTCAAAGATGACAAATATTAATGTAAAGCTCTGATACTATATTAAAAAATATGAAGACTAAAAGCTTAAAGTCTTAATTTTTATTGACAATCCCATAAAGATATATATACAAGTAAACTTGGTGGGAAAATAAACTTAAAAGCAAGTAAACTTGGAGACCAAATTGCTCTTAAAGAATCCTACCTAATTAAGAATTACATATTTATAAATATATGCTTTCCATAACCATATTAACACTAACAAAGATCATAGTTATCTCATAAGGATGATTTTTGTCTCCATTTTCGTATATTTTGTCACATTTAAAAGTGGTTAATTTTAATAACTAAATATATTCACAAATATCATTTTTAATATAAAACATTATATAATAAAAGTAATATTCATTCACAAATATCATTTTTAATGTAAAATAGTATATAATAAAAGTAATTTTCAATAGAAATATCACAAAATAAGCTTCATTGAAAGTATCATATAAAAATAAATTGCGATTTTTTTAGTCTAACCAGTATCCAGAACAAGGCATATTTGATAATGTTCAAAATAAAACTACTATAATAATACTAATTTTCAAACTCCAATACAATTTTCTTGCTAATCTTCATGTGTTTTTCACTCAGCAGGCTATTTCTATGATAAATTTTAATAAAAGGCCAATATAATAAAAATAAGTAAATGTTAATAAAATAATAATAATTAACAGCACATATGGGAAATTGAAATAATTCTATACATAGGTGAATAGAAAAATAAGAAAGATAGTTAACAATTCTAAGAATAATTATTCCTTCTAAGAATAATAAAATAATAAGGATAATTAATAATTCTAATAATTAATAATAAGTAAGAAGAATAACTAACAATTCTAAGGGTATATAAGGCTATATGCGTTAAAAATTTATATTATTTAACATGCCTCATAAAATTAAATTACAAGTCTTAAATTTTACTTAATATATTAACAACTACTAATCAATGATATATTCCAATTTAATTTATCATTTCATCATCTTATATACCTTAAATTTTGAGATATATCTAATTTTTTATAAATTAACAATAAAATCATTAAAAAAAAAGTATGTAGTAGATTTTACACACCTGAGATTTAAGAGAAAATAATTTTTTAGAGATGGTAAAATCAATGTACCAAGTTTTGAGAATTTAAAGATAGATATAAAGTTAGGGTGAGGGATTATTTAAAGAGAATAAAAAAGTTGATCCTCTATATAATAATATATATTTTTTAATTTTTGTTAACTAAATATATATTTTTTTAATTTTTATAAAAATTGTCTCTTTTTCTAAATGGAAGATAAATTAGGGGCAAGAAATATATTAATCTCCCTATAATATAGAAAAAAATTAATTTAAGGACTATAAAAAAGTTTATTCCTAAAAATTGTCTCATATACTCAACCATTCTTCCCAAAATTAAATTGAGATATTGATATATGTCAATATCTCATAAAAAGTTGATAGCAATGAATAATGTGAAAAAAATATTGGATTTTTTTTTAATCGAATATTTTATTTAATAGGAAAGCATGGAAAAGGAAATACATCTGGCTTATAATATGAAAACAAAAGGAATATGGCCGCTCTAGCCAGAAAAGAGCAGCACCAACAAAAGCTTAAGACTAATGATAACGAATGAAAGGGATACCCATGGTATCCGAATTTACAAGCTTTTGCAAGGCATGGGGAAGAGCTGAAAAAGAAGAGTAAATGACGTTTTTCTTGTGTCTTCTACTATAAATAGCAAGATAATTCGCAACCTGATTACCTTCACGGTATATATGAGAGATAGTTGATCTTGTAGTATGAATTCTAGAATTAATCCGTCGAGCATTGACATTAGAGCGGGAAAGGATCTGGACGGCAAGAGTCTCAGAGTCAGTTTCAATGTCAATAGGCAAAAACTGATATTTAATGCACCAATCCAAACCCAACAATACAGCTTGCGCCTCTGCATCAAGAGCTGTTGTTGCTTGTATAGAAAAACCAGAAGCAGTAATCATCACACCATTTTGGTCCCGAAGCACAAAACCACCAGCAGCTCCATACCCTGTAAAGGAGGCGTCGACATTCAGTTTAAGGCGCCCATTTAAAGGCTTCTTCCAAGTAACCAAAACTGGCAGAAGATTACGCTTTTTGCCAAAATTAGCAGGCAACAGGTCCTTAAAACGGTGATCGTTCTTGGCAAACTTATCCTGAGCATGAAACACTCCCCAATTAAATAAAGTGTCCCTGATTACACGACTCAATCTAGGCAAGAAAAAGGATTCCCCGCCCCATGTTATACGGCAGTACTCAACCCAGAGGGAATGAAGAATCAGTTGCGGTATGAATTTGGCGATCCTACCTGCTCCAGACGTTGGGGAGTATTCCAACCACCACTGCATCAGCTCTCCTCGGAGAGTGTTTGCATGCGTTGGTCTAGCTAATAAGATGGGTCTATAGCTACTCCAGATGGATTGAATGAGCGCACATTTGTAAAAAATATGATCCGCTGAAGCTGCAGCAGAATGACAAAAAGGACAGCATGAAACCGTAGAGATACCCATTCTTTGTAGTCTGTTAGGCAAAGGAAGGGCGTTGTGAAACAAACGCCAGCAAAGGATTGACATCTTGGAGGGGATAGCGGAGTCCCAAATCATTTGATATGATAAAATTTCAGACTTCTTCCTACGCACCTCCTGATATGCAAGGGCCAAAGTAAATTCCAAAGACCCGGAGCCCTTCCAAGAAAGTACACCATCCTGAATACGAAACAAGGAATTAGCCAAATCAGAGATCTTACAAAGTCTTTTCCAAATGCTCGAGTCAATTTGGCTGAAAGTCATATACCCCTTCCTATGATATTTTTGATGCATTAAACGAGACCAGAGGGAAGCTTCCCGATTGTAGTTCCACCATATTTTCAATGAATAGGCAGTTTGAAGTGAGAGGAGAGACCTTAAGCCGAGTCCCCCCTCATTAGTAGGGTAGCAACATTTTTCATACTTTACCCAATGATATCTTTGTTCCGTGCCTGAATCCCAGAGAAAAGAGGCAAATTTAGCTTCCAATGCTGTAATAACTTGCATAGGTAACTGCATTGCTCCAAAAGTATGAATTGGTATTGAACTAAGAACATGTTTAATTAATATTAACCGACCCCCAGTTGACAAAAGCTTCTTAGTCCAGCCAGCCAACTTCACGTCAACCTTATTAAGCAAATATTGACAGAAAGGTGCTCTGTTGATCCCCTGATAAATTGGTGCACCCAAATATGTGAAAGGGAGAGAGAGTTTTTTCATAGAGAGCAACCTGCTTATTTTTACGACAAAACTGTGAGATGCTTTTTTGGAACAATAAAAGGAACTCTTCTCCAAATTAATTGCTTGACCCGAGCCTTGTTGATAGGATTCTAGAAAAGCAGAAAAGTTTAACACACTTTTTACATCTCCGTTAAGAAAAATTAACAGATCATCTGCAAATGCCAAATGCGTAATGATCTCACAATTTTTGGCACTTTTGTAAAATCCAATTTTTCCTCTTGCTACAAGGTCCTTTAGTCCTCTAGTGAAGCATTCTGAAGCAATAATAAAAAGCAAAGGAGAAAGGGGATCCCCCTGCTTCACACCCCTTTCTGGTTTAAAGAAACCGTGGCACACTCCATTAACCACCACAGAGAAGCGGGTAGCTTCCAGATTAGCCATGACAAGGGAAACAGTCTTATTGGAAAATCCAAATTTTAAAAGAACAGCTTTTAAGAAATCCCACGAAACCCGATCAAAAGCTTTCGCCATGTCCAGTTTAATTGCCAGATTGGAGCCTCTAGTCTTCCTATCAATGTCATGTATGAGCTCATTAGCTATCAAGATTTGTTCATGGATGGATCGTCCTTTCAAGAAACCTGCCTGCTCAGGTGATATAATCTCCTCAATAATAGGAGCCATACGATTTGCAAGAATGCGGGTACAAACTTTGCTGATAAAAGAAGTCAAACATATAGGCCGGAAATGAGTAAAAGATGATGGATTGTTTACCTTTGGTAATAGAATGATGTGAGAAGCACTGAAAGAGAAAGGAATAGCCAATCCCAAGAAAAACTCTTTTACCGCACTGCATACATCCCAAGCCACTATCTGCCAGCATTCCCGAAAAAATTTTCCATCAAACCCATCTGGACCTGGGGCACTAGAGGGGTCTAATTGCCATACTGCAAGCTTGATTTCTGAATCATCAGGGACTTTGTCAAGAGTAGCATTCTGCTCTAAAGTAATTAAAGCTGGAATAGTAGATAACAACGATTCATAATCTTTAATACCATCTGAACTGAAAAGGTCTTGATAGAATTTCACCGCCTCTGCACCAATAGACTGTTGATCCGAAAGCCATAACCCCTCAGAATTCTTTATTGTCGAAATTCTATTCACCTTCCTGGACATCTTAACAAAATTGTGGAAAAATTCTGTGTTATTATCACCGTCTCCCAGCCACTTTATATGTGATTTTTGCTTCCAATAGATTTCTTCGAGCTTATACATACGCACCAAATCCGCTTGCTTCTGCTGCCATAAAGTCCGATTAGCCGGAGATGAATCAGATTGGTAAATAACTTCTGCTTCAGTAGCAGCCCTTTCGGCCTCATGAATGTTATGAAACAAGTTGCCAAAGTGTTCCCTGTTCCATTGACTGATAGAACGTTTTAATGATTGGAGCTTAAGAAAAAGCCCTCTCATACCACCTCCATAAAAATTATAGTTCCAGCAACTCTGAACCATGGGCATAAAAGAGTTATCAGTAAGCCAAATGTGTTGAAATTTGAACAATTTAGGAACCACCAGATTAACCTGCTTACCCACTAACAAAAGAGGAGAGTGGTCAGACGTAGTTTTACCAAGGTGTCTAACAAACAAATCTGTAAAAAGATCATAGAAAGCAGCATTTGCCATTAAACGATCAAGCCTTTCCCAAACTCTGCCAGAGGACCGCATCCCTGTCCAAGTAAATTCACAACCATGAAAAGGCAAATCAATTAAACTACAATCATCAGAACAGGAGATAAAATCTTGCATACTCGAATAACATGGAGTCGAATTTCCTTTATATTCTGATGGAACTTTAATAATATTGAAATCTCCTCCCACCAACCAAGGCCCCGGAACAGATTCAGCTAACTCAATCATTCTACACCATAGCAGCTCACGACCAACTCGGGAATGCTTGCCATAGACCATAGACAGCGAGAAGGATATTGAAAGAGGCAAGTAGTTAATAGAACATGATAAAATCTGAGGATCATCAGAAAAATTCGAAAGAGATACCGAACTGTCCTTCCACATAACCCAGATTTTGTTACTACCAGCGCAATAAACCTTATCAAACCCAAGACGATGACAATACATAACACTCTTAGAGGCATCAACCATAGGCTCAATAATGCAAATTAAGGAGAGATGAGAGTCCTTACACAAATGAATCAATCTAGAGAAAGAAGAGAGTAAACCACGCACATTCCACTGTATGTAATTCATGGAGAAAATAATTCAGGTGTATTTATAGGAGAAGAACTCACCTGCTTATTTTTTGAATTTTTGGGTCTGCCCCGTTTACGCTTAACCACAGTGAAGTCAGGCTGTAACCGTTCATCAATTGTTTTTGAAGCAGCTAAAGATTGCAACTTATTGTTAATAACAGCAGCAGATTTGCGAAATGCCTCTGAAGAGAAAATCTCATGACCATCAGGAATATTAGAATCTGAATTGTGTTCTGGGCCCTCTTCCTCTTCAGAATAGTTCAATCGATCCAAATCAGAACCAAAGGATTCTGGAGGTTTCTTAGCCTTCATGCTATTAATAAGCTGTTGGTCCAACACATCCAAACCATTATCGTTAGTAGACAGAGGTTTAAAAGAAGGATCCTCTCGAATCCCATCATCAGGCAAGAGGAGCCCTGCACGTTCTGTACCAATTTCAGCATTTATCGAAGTGTCACATTCGGTTGAGGAGTTCGATTGAATAATTTTAGGAATAGCAACCACAGGATTCGAAACTGGGATATCAACACTTTTAGGCTTCTGATGAGCAAAAGTTTTTTGCACCCAAACCTTTGTTTCAACTGTTGGTGCAGGCACAGCAGGTTCTGAACGAGGTAATAAAGGGCAGCTAGAAAGATCATGACCCAATTTGCAACAATCTTTACAATATAACGGTAAACCTTCGTAAGAGACAGTCTGAAAAAAGCCAGTACCTGCATCCTCTAACCAAACTTTGGTGGGAAGAATCTGAGAGAGATCTATTTCGACACACACCCTGGCTGTGGACGGCCTGGATAAAGTAGCAGTGGCTGCATCAACCTTCAACGGCGGACCCACTAAGTTAGCAATGGGAAACAGAGCAGACTTGTCAAAAAAGTGAATAGGCAGCCCATCGAAATTTATCCAAGCAGGAACTATGGGGCTGTCCACTTCAGGTCGAAAATCCCTTGTCCACTTCGAAACTCTCATTGCAAAACCATCGAAAAACCAGGTCTGCTTCAACCAACAACGATGGAAATCTTCTTCCATAGCAAATCTAAGCAAAACATGTTTGGAATCCAGAAGACCTAAGGAAAAGTCACCAGAGAACCCAATCTGATCGAGATTACGTTTCAGATTTTTAACAGTAGGCCTGCCATTATTAAAAGTACCGATTAATGTGAATCGAAAGGGAAACGCTAGGACATCTGATTCTTCTTTCGTGAAAGCTAGAGCAGGCACCCCTTTAAAGGAAGAAGGCTTCTTATTAACTAGGTGAGGGGCTGCTAGAACTGCTGGAGCAAAAGATCTATCAACCGAAAATTTTTTATCACCATTACGCAGAGCATCTGCAAAAGAGCGTGATTGAGGGGCAGCAGGCTCCAAGGGAGCCGCTGCCGGAGTGAATTTGGCCGTGGTTTACTGTAGAAAGCAAACCCTAGCGGAGTGATTTTGCTGATAATATATATATGCATCAAAAAAATATTGGATTATAATATATAAATATATATATATACACTTATTTGTAAGTATATGATATTATTTCTAGTAATAAAGAGTGAGTGAGTATCATTCCCACGAGAATTGAAGACTAAATATCAAAATTGTGTTAATTACTATATTTAGACAACCACAAATTAAATTAATAACTAAACTATATAAAAAAAATACCAAACTTAAACAAAGGAACATAAAATTAAGAGATTAAAAATCAATAAATTTGAAGTTAGGATATTTTTGAATTCACTTGAATATACTTCCTCTAATTAAATCTATTAATAACAAATTTCATTATTTATGCAAGGAGATAATAATTCTTAATTATTTAATGTGCTTTCTCATGTTATCTAAACCTATTATGTAATCCATATTAACCTTTTATAATAGAAATTAAAGATTTTAAATATATCTGTGATTAATTATAACAAACTCATAAGTCAAGTTATATTATTTTCATTCGAACTATATTATTGTGCTGTTTATAAGTTAGTTCAATTTTCAAGAGTTTCTTTCATACTACTCTTAAAAAAATAAATCAATCAATTAGTGGCCAGTTAATTGAGTGCATTAGTTATAATTATAAATAATTGTAAAAGTGAAGAAAGCTAATTAGATAAAGTTAAAGAAATAAGAATCAAACTACATTAATAATATCCCTGAAAGAAATTTTCAAGATATTCATGTTCAAAAACTCTAAGATAATAAATCCAATTCAAAACATAGAAAAAACAAACTTAGAACTTGAGTTAAAATTCTTGAAATTGTGGCTTAAAATCTGCATAATTTTCTTCTCCTTGTGTCACTTTATTATTATTATTTTTTTTTGTAGAAAACTAATATGTCTATATATATATATATATATATATTTATATTTATATATCTATCCTCCAATAAGCCCTTAAAAGTTTCTCTTTGTAGGATTTAGAATCCTATTTGGGAAAGGAAAATCAAAAAGAGATTAGGAAGTAATATAAGTTCTAAATACACAAGCCTTCTCAAAATTTCAAATATAATATATATTACATAATTATCGGGTCCCCACAGGGACAGAGATCCCCGTGGGGCGAGGAGTGTATTCTCCGATCCCGCCACGCTTCACCTTGCCCGGCCCAACAGGAATAAAATTCTCCTCATCCCCATCCCCGCCCCTGCCCCCACGGGAAAAGTTAACAGAGAATCCTTGCTCTGTTCGGGACAAATTTTTGCGAAAAATGAGGATTTTTTGCCTCGTTGCCAATTCTAATTTCCAAGCTAAAGTGGTCTATTTAAGTATCTAAATTCATCTAAGAAAGAAAAATTCGGATTGGACTCCTCCTGCCAGGTCTGGCACATTCCGCAATTCGTATCACAACTTGTGGCAAACTGTAGGTCTGTCCACTTTTTCTGCACCTTTTCTTTTCCTCTTTAAATTCTTCTTTTTTCAGATCTTGCGAATTTCTCCTATTACATCTCTAATGAATCCAAGATCTCCAATTTTAGCTTCATATCACATAAAAATTAGCAAATTAGCTCCAACTCATTAAAATAATCAACTCCAACAAAAATCAATGTAATTTTTCAGAATTAAATACTTTTTTCAAAAATGAAGTATTATAAATAAGAATTTCAAAGTAACACACACACACACACATATATATATATATATGTGTGTATATATGTATGTATGTTTTCTAGAAATCTAAAACTGTGACGTGATAGATTATTTTACTTAATAATTTTGTTAGATATTAAACAAATATCATGACCCTAGAGTAATGGCAGATCTAGAACTTCACTAAGAGGGGGACAAAATTTTTACGGACTGGTGGTGGTCGGCGTTGTTCGTAGGGTGGCCGGTGGCTAGTGCGGCTGGGCTAGTGGTGGCTGATGGGAAGGAGGAGAGGAAAGAAGAGGGAGAGGGGACTGCAGCCCCTTTATTATTATTTTTTAAAATCCCTTTTTAGCGAAACGACGTCGTTTTGTTGGGGAGGAGTTTTATTTTTTTTTAAATGACCCTTAGTGAAATGACGCCGTTTCACTATGGACTATTTTATAAAAAAATATAACTTATTTGCAGTGAGGGGTTCTTCAACCCCTCGCTGCAAACAAGATAACTCAGCCCTCACAGGGCTGAGTTATCCCTCACCGGTGCCCATCACTGCTACCCTTCTTCTGAACCCCGGTGAGAGGGGGTCGTATGACCACACACGATCCCATGATGGTTCCGCCACTGCCCTAGAGTTATCAAGGTCTTACACACGAATGACAGTAACACAAGAAGTTAAGAAGAAGAGAAGGGGAAGGGGATGAGCAGAGAGAAAAGATAAAAATTCTTTATATCATTGATAGAATAAATATAAAAACAATTTATCGATAAATATTAATACTAAGTCTCAAATTCTCCATGTGAAGACGTGCATAATTACTATGTAACAAATTCTTGAAGAGACCACTTTTGTTGTGGAATGTGTTTGCCATAGCAGAATTTTTATGGGCTTTTCTACAATTTGGATCTTATTGGGCTCATTTCCTTTTTTGTAATTTTAATAACTTATATAAAATATAAAATATAATATTTATTATATTTGTGACTATTAATTTTCTATTAAATAATTACACATTAATATCATTTTATAATATAATTAAATAAATTATATTTGTAACTTTTAATTTTCTATAAATTGATTATACATTAATATAACTAAATATTATTGATTGATTTATATATATATTTTTTATGAAATTTAAAAAGTTAAAAAAATATGACTTTTAACTTTTTTAATAAATTAATTATAAATAAATAAATTTATAATAATTATTAATTATTTATTTTTAGAAATTAAAAAATTAAAAAATAAAATATATGACTTTTTTTTATAAAACATTTGTAATTAATATAATTTAATCATATAATTTAGAATTTTAAAAGTTAAAAAATTTACAAATCTTAACTTTCACAACAAATTAATTGTATATTAATAATTAATTAATATATTTTAAACAATAAAATATATAATTTTTGATATTCCTAATATATGTAGGTATACACACACATTATCAAGTTTTATAAAAGGCTAACTCACATTTTTTTAATTAATTTTTATTTAATTGTAATAATTTTTCAAAATTTAAAAATTAATAATTAATAAATTATATTTGTAATTTTTAATTTTCTATAAATTAATTACATATTAATACAATTTAATAATATATTTACTTTTTTTAGAAATTTAAAAGTTAAAAAATATAAACCTCTTAACATTCATAATAAATTAATTATAAATTAAATTATTTATTTATAATAATAATTAATTTATATATTTTAAAAATTTTAAAAATTAAATAATAAAATAAATAATATTTGACATTATATATATATATATTTAAGTTAAGAAAAATGAAAGAATTATATGGTGCTACAGAATATATATATATATATATGCATAATTAAAAAAATATTTATTGTATTTAATAAAAAATTTATTAAAATATGAATGTATTTAATAAATTATTAATAATATTTTAAACTTATATTATTAATTTGTAAAGATAAAAGTAATGTTGTTAATAAATTACTAATATTTATAATTATTAATATATAAAAATAAAAAGCTCATATATTTGATACATCATTAATATAAATTTAATAGCTGAAAATATTAATATATAAAAATTAAATATCATATATTTAATATATTTAATAAATTATTAATAAATATTTTAACTAAAACGGTTAATATATGAAGATAAATATTATATATATATAATAAATTAATCATTATTAATAAATTTTTAAATAAAATTATTAATATATATAAAAATAAAAAATTATTTATTTGATAAATTATTAATATATGAAGATAAAATATTTTATATATAAAAAAATTATTGATTAAATTAATAAATAAATAAAAATATATTATTACATAATATATATAATATAAAAATATTATATATTATAGTTATTTATCTATTTATATATTATTTATATTTCATAATTTATTATATAAAATTATTAATATATAAAAATAAAAAATTAGATTATATTATAATTTTATTTTTATAACTATATTAACAATTATTAATTATATTAAATTTAAAATTTATTAATTAAAATTATTCAATATAAAAATTAAATATTATATATTTAATAAATTATTAATATATAAATATAAAACGATACCCTTATAATAAAATTTTTATAACATAATAAAAATTTACATTCACACGTCGGATGAACACGTGACTAGTTATAATCAATTTCAATTATTAATCGTACAATGTTGACCCTTGATCGCTGGTCACATCTGCTAGACGCCAGCATTGAACCAAACAGACCTTGGATGGTCAATAGTTAATGGTTGATAGTTTATGATTAACCATCAAATATTAAAATTAATCTAGAAGTTGACATTGTTAATAAATAATAAAATTACTGAAAAGGAAAAAATAATAATTAATAGATTCTTTATTAAACTAAAAATCACTTAAAATAATAAATTAGAATTTTAATTTCAAAATTTATATTAAAAATAGCAAATGATTGTATTTTTACAAATTAAAAATTCCGTACATATTGTGCTTACATTTTAACATTTAAACACTTAATTTTCAGTTTCATCAAATATCACTTATTTTTTTTCTCTAATTAAAAAATACATTTAATTCAATTATTTTTTAATATATTATGATAAAAAAAATCATGTGCATCTTATAATTTATGAAATATTTAATTTTTTCGTGAGAATATGAATTTTCCTTGGAGTCGTTTCGAAATACTGAAAATAGTTAGATTATTGGAAGATACCCTGGTACGAATTTTCCTTGCAAGATTTGGCTGCCGAACTTGGTGCCTTCTACATGTACCATCTTCGATCTTCTCATCCCTCGAGATAATAATTAACGAACAAATCATCTCCCTTCAGCTACTCCATATTCAACGTTCACATGATAAAAGGTGGGATCTTTAGATGTTTTATATGGTCAAATACTGGGGAAAATGGCAGCAAAAATGGCTCTTTTCCCCAAACCCACCTTAAAACTCATATTCTCTGCTCCTTCTAAGCGTGATACTTCAAAACCCACTTGTTTTTTCCCATTTGCGGCTTCAAGATCGGTCTTTTTTGGTGGGTTAAGTTTTAAGATTACGGGGTCAAAGGCCAAGACTAAGTTGGTCAAAACGTTTACAATTAGAAGTGGAGATGATGAGAAAAATATCAGTTTTCCTCGATACGAAGCTTTTGTGAAGGACTCTACTGGATTTCGTTCTGAATTGATGGCTGAGGATTTTGAAGCCACTCTCAATCGTTTGGTTTGTTTTTATCTGTCTCTCTCTCTCTCTTTTCTTTTCTTCTTAAATTTCATTAGCACTTTCTTTGTTTTCTTGTCAACAACTGTGGATTTGGGCACTTAGCACTTGAATTCAAAATGCAATAATCATTAAACTTATACTATATGGGCAGAACATGTATATCACCGATTGCTACTGGGAAGGGACAAAAGTGTGGCATTCTGTATCCCCTCATGACTTTCTTTCTCTTGTGCTAGGGATTTTATGAGCTAGTAATCATTTGGATTGGCTGTGAAAAAATTGTAAAAAATGATTATGTTACCAAATGTAAATCATTAATGAAAATTAGAAAATAGAATGAAGAAATTATTTTTTTACTTAATTATTTCAAAAGACTAACATTCCTAATAAATTCTTTAAAAAAATTATTTATTTATAAAGAATTTTCATTTAACATTTATGTGTATGAAAAGTACAGTTCATTTCTAAATTCTAACAAATTTAATCAGAGTTCATTTATAGCCCTGCTAGATAAGAGTTTATTTTTAAATTCTATTAACTTTCTTAGAATTCAGCTCATGTATAATTAGTTGCATACACCAAATGTATTTTTATGTACATAGTGGCGGAGCCGGCTGCTCGGGGGAGATGGGGGGCTGAGTCTCCACCTTTATTGCTCCGGCTGGTAGAAACGACCCTTTAAAAATACACGTCCGGCGGCCGGCAGGGGGTCATCAGCCCCACCCTATCCCACTTGGTTCAGCCCCTGTATGTACAGGAAATTGACTTGTTAAGTTTGGAGTATAAATGAATTTCTTGAAATTTATGCAATTCATTTAAAAAGTAAATTATATTTTCTGTTTGGTATTTAGTTGTGACTTCTCACTCAAAATTCAGATAAAATAAGTTCTCATGATATTGGTGATTTAACTTTGTCTGCACAGACCAAATGGCTTGTACTTGCTTTTTTTGTTGCTGTTCTTCTTTGGAGGTATGATGCTGAATCCTTGTGGGTTGCTATGGGGTCTGTTATAAATGTTATCGTCTGTTTTATGCTCAAACGGATATTCAACCAGCAACGACCTGTTTTCACACTGAAATCTGACCCTGGAATGCCATCTTCACATGCACAATCCATCTTCTATATTTTTGTGATGTCTATTCTGTTAGGTAATGTATTTGATATCACTACAAATTTTATTATGTATAACATTTTCATGATATGACTTCTTAATGTGTAGCACAATACATAATTGTTTGATCTCATTGCCTAAAGTTATATGATAATTTTGAATGATTAATAATGAGTACTTTGTGTTACAGTTCCTTAATCAAAACATGATTTTAACAATTGTTAAAGTAAAATGACAGTATGGATTGTGAATTTTTTATAGGATATATTTTCTTAAAAATGAAATAAAGTCAGATTCTTGGATTTGTTGCAATGGCATCTTGTTTCCTCCTGAAAACTGATTTATTTATCCCATTGTGGAAGAAGACTGTTCTTCAAATTGTCTGCTAAAGAAAATGGAAAAATACATTCTAGCAAAATATTTGAGACTCATATTCTTCCAACCCACACAATTGCTTAGTTGTTGTTTCACATGTTCTGTATGTATGTATCTATTTTCAGGCCTTGGTGAAAAATTCTATTTAGTTCTTATTTAATTGTCAATGTGATATTTCCATTGCTAACAAGTGGTTCTTACTGCTATTTTTGTGCTGCTTTGTGGCAGTTTTGGGAAGTCTTGGAGCAAATGCATCTACATTGATCATAAGTGCACTTGCCTTGGCATGCGGTACATATCTTGTAAGTATTATGCTGCGACTCTTCCTGTAGTTAAATGTAATATGAAGTATCATATGATTATGGGGATCATTTTCAGGGAAAAAAAACACATTGATCAACAAAATGAGTACTCGACATCTTTGTGAATATTAAAATGAATGCAAAACAAACAGAGCCTGCAAACTAATCTGAGGTCATCAACTTTCTTATGAACTTCGGGAGTCAAACTATTACAGGCTAAGATTATTGGAGCTTAATATAATACCAGTTTAGGACTGATTTACAAAAAATATATTTTGCTTTTTTCCACTGGTTTAGAAAAAGGAATGCCTTCACCAAAGAATGGATATGAAGATTTGAGGAAACCAAAAGGAGTTTACTTCATCTGTTATTTGATTTTGTAGTTGTAACTGCAAATTCTACACCAATTTTATGCAATTCAATTAGATGGTCCTAACTATGATTTATTTCCAATTTACGAGATGATCCTAACTAAAACTTTCTTAGATGTAGTAGTTTGTGTGGCAAGTGATTCTGCTTTAATTTGTCTACTGGTTGGATATGAAGATTTGTAAGAGACTAAAATATGCAGTTTGTGATCTAACTGTCATCTCTTTTCGCAGTCATGGCTACGAGTTTCACAACAGTTTCATACAATTAGCCAAGTGATTGTAGGTGCTGCTGTTGGCTCCATTTTCTGTGTTTTGTGGTTTTGGCTATGGCATGGCATTGTGCTACAAGCTTTTATTTCTTTTTGGTGGGTTCGTACAATTGTTGTTCTCGGAGCTATTGCTTTCTCTCTATGCTTTATTGTGTATGCTATTCGCAATTGGCTTATTAATTAATAATATGAATATTTGTGTTGAATATTGCCTATGTCTGCCATCTAAACGGCTAGAGGATGCCTATTTGATTTTAGCTGACAATAAAATGTAAATAGTTTTTTAAAATTGAAAATTTTCAAAAAGAACTCACTTTAAATATGTTAATTCAATGTTCATGTCACACCCGAATATGGAGGCATGACGGTCCTAGGATTAAGATTGACTTAAGGTCATCATGTACCTCGAAAAACCTTAACTAATTTGTCCAACTTATTCTTAATTCACATGAATACTTGCATAAATTCTTAAAATAAAAGTTTTAATTCAATGATTTACATTCAAATCACGAAGCATTTAGATATGTTCTAGGAACTCGCAGATTACATAAATTTAATGTACATATTTATACAAGAGATTCCTTAAAACTCTATATGTGGTAGTTACCAGTTGAAGCTCCTTAGAGAAAGAAAATGAAGTATGTATCTTCTAAACATGCATTAACTATTATTGTGGAATGAGTTTTTATCTCAGTGAGAAGATAAAACATACTTGATATAAGGATAATCTAATCTAGAACTTGAAAACATTTACAAAACTTGGTTGTTGATATTTGGTTGCATGTAAATCGCTTGAAACACATTTAATACGAAAATATTATACCATAAATAAAAATTAACAAATTAAAGAATAAAAAGAGCTTAGCATGGGAAATATGAAAAATAACTTGCATGTCATGTAAAAATACTTGTCATGTCACCTGCACTTGTACTTATACTTGTAACTTATATCTTGAACTTGTATCTTGTAAAAGGACTCACACTGGTCAGTACTTGAGTTTGTGTAAACCTTTAATTTTGACCCTAAGCTAGTTCGATCCTAATTAAAGAAGGCCAAGCTAAGTTCTGTCCGATTTTAAAAGTTTAAACTTAGTTCATAACTTTAAATTGGGTCGGTCCAGTTTTTAAAAGGCCTAAAGTAAGTCGGTTCAATTTTTAAAGCCCTGAACCTAGTCCGATTTAATATTTAAAGACCAAAACATGTTCGATTCAATTTTAAAATACAAAACCAAGCCAATTTATAATCATGATGAATTAGCTAAGCCAATTCGCCCTGGAGGCTCCATGGCGAATTGGCCAAGGCAAATTCTCCATGGATGGCCATCCATGATGAATTGGCCAAGACAATTTGCTATGGGTACCCATCCATGGTGAATTGGCACTAGTCAATTTGTTATGGTCTTTTAATTCAGGTATAATTTGGTTTACTAAGTAATTTTAGACTTTCTAATTAAGATCGGTCTTCGATTAGCTGTCAGATTAGTGTATTAGGGTTTGGGCTTTAACTCTTTTTGCCTATAAATACAGAGGTTAAGCAACAATAAAAGAAAGGAGGAAACGATCGCCCAAAAAGAAACAAAACAAATACTCAACAATCCAAGAGGCAGGAACTAAAAAACCGTCCTCGATTGCATTAAACTTCTAGCCATAAATCAACATTGGCTCAGGCAGTGGTATAAGAAAGCTTGATTCAACATACAACATTGGTGAAGTCTACGACGACGCAAGTTTAGTTCTCTAAATTTAATTTATTTAAAACCTCCAGTAGCATTAAACATTTTGATTACTTCATTAAATGATGTGAATATTAGGAGTTATTTTAATCCAGTAGTTGATTTAATTTCAAGCAACATTAAAGATCTTGAATATTGCTCAGCCTAGTAGCTAAAATATCTTGATTATGATTTTATAAAAACTAATAATATATTGAATCCGACCTATTTTGTTCCAAAATCCTAATCCATTAGGTTTAGCCTTAAATTGCATGATCTAATCCTAAACTTGTATATTTTGATCTAACACTCTAGTTTATTTTACAAAACCCTAAATCATGTGATCAAACCCTAGTTTTAGAAAAATTCTAATTTATATAAATATAAAATCATAGTTTAGATAGAAACCTTAATTCTCCAATAAAATCATATCATGTAAATCATTTACCTTTCGGGAGCACTGCCCTCGATTGCCTGCATAGGGCGCTGCTCCCTTGACCCCATCCGCTAACGTGTCCTATTTTTATTTACTTGTTTTTAGACATTGGATATTATAAGAACATATTTCCATCCTTGAATGAATGCCTATTTTATTTTATTTTAATAATATAATGGATGTTTATTTCCTTTATGATTGCATGTATTATAGATAATGTTATAATAAGTTAAGAATTTTATAATATTTAGACATGAAAAGAATGCCGATTTCAATGAACCGGGCGCTATGGGGGTGCTGGGTCATTCTCACATTCTCCATGCGTACCAAACTTTCTGAATCTAATAGTAAGTTGGAGATTCCTTAAGAATTGAGTCATTCACCCATTTCTTTTCTTTCTCAGCCCGTCCAAGGGGCAACTCCATTTCTCCAGATTTAGGCTCGTATTCTCTAAGGCTTAGAGTTTAATAGTGTTGAAGTTGCAAGAATCATTCCACACGGAGTGAGGGCAAAAATATCCGTTCACAGCTTGAATAGTCACACATTGGGCCAAAGTGCGTGCTTGGAGTCTTGGCTCTCTTTTGGGAGTAGTATAAATACATTACCCTATCCGCTAGGATAACATTGCTCACTATCTAATGGTTTACCCTCTATTAGTAGGGGTATTTGTGAATATCACAAATAGAAAAATCTTACTTATAAAACATAATTTCTTGAAACATGAGAACATAATAACTTGCATTAATGAAAACATGATATCATTTCTAAAACTAGATATTATTAGGTTAAAACATGGAAGAAGTTTGCTTGAAACATGGCTTGCACATGAATCATGAAAATTGCACTTGAAAATAAAACTTGAATATTTAACTTGAAGTAACTTGAATTGTTTCATATCACAAACATGAAACTTGAATATGCATAAAGCCCAAACAACATAGAATTAAAAATTATTCAATTCAAACATGAGACTCAAGGGCAGGGACGGAGCCAGGACAAATTAGTAGGGGGGCCAACTAGTTTAGACAAATAAGTTTAAATGCATTTAACCTATTAAAATGGAATATGACATTCTTTTAAATCACAAAAAAGATTATAGTTTGTATAAGTATTTGACTGTTCATTTGAATTGAACGTTTTAACATTCTTCCTTTTGAAAAAGACATCAATTGTAGATGGTTTTTTAATTTATAAACAAAATTATGTATGCGTCTATATATTATTAATTCATATGCGAATGCAACCCACTAAAACAAAGCAGCACAAGATTTAATAATATCTGCATAAATAATTTAATATTTTATCATATCAATAGATAATAGACCACCACCTAGGCATTTTATGAGCCACTATCTAGGTTCACTAGCTACATACCTTAAATTATACAAGAAAAAATTTAGTTACGTATATTATTGATTATACTTGATGATAAGAAAAATTGAGTTTTCTAATTCAATGACATGATAAAGAATGATATATTGTCTTTTAGTTACTTTATTATTATTTATTAGATTTTTCGTATATTGATAATAATTTAATGGTAGTGGTATATAATTTAATTAACTAACTACTAATTTATCTTTTTCCAATTAATTAACCAAGTCTATTCATATATATATATATAAATATAATTAATTAATTCTATAAATTGGTAAATAATAACTATAAGTAAATTTTAGATTATTGATTGATTAATCTAAACCAATTAGTAAAATAAATAGTTTTAATTAAATAATTAACTAATAAATAATAATTTTAACTCAATTCATCAAATATTTTTTAATTAATTTAAATTTAATAATTAAAATTTATAATGGTTAACTTAAATTAATTATTTAATATATTTGTGATTATTATCCATTTATTTATTTTCTCTTAAATACAATTTATTTATCAACTAATTAAAATTACACATTCTAAATTCACTTAACTTCTTAAATTTCACTAATTTCTTTTATATTAATTTCTAATTAATATTATTTTAAATTAAATAATATTTTAAAATATTTTTATTTTTTTAAATAGTGGTATTATTAAATTTAATATATATATAAAGTTGGGAGGACCTTATTTTTAAAACTTTTTAAATATATATATATATATATATATTTAAAAAAAAATTGGGAGGAACCAAGGCCTCTTCCAATGTCTATGTACCTCCGTCCAAGGGTCAAGCTTATACTTATAATAAAACACAACATGAAAACATGATTTAAATCAAGAATTGGCATGATTTATTTTCTCACCACTTCCCATTTCTTAAAAGTTCATGATTCGAATGCCGGTGTCATATTTAACCTACATTTATGTCAAACACAGACTTTAATTAATTGTTTCAAAAAATTAAGATTAAATATCTATCACTCTCTTATTTTATTTTATTTTGTTATTCTATTTCATTTCTCATATCTATTTTTTAATTTATTAAATTCATTTAGGTATCGTTTTGCATATTAATGATTATTTAGTGATGGTTTATTGTTGAATGATTAGTGTGTATTATAGCTTTGTACCGCAAGTGTACGGATCGCGATAAGTAATAAAGTGATAATAAAGATCGTTCCCACAGAGAATAAGTAAATTGTCTAACTATAATTCAATTTGACTATTATCTAAAAATAAAAAAAAAGATTAAGATGATATTTTAAAAATTATTAATTAACAATATCTAATTTAAAATTCAAAATTACATTCAAATTCAAAATTAAATTAAACAAAAGTAATTATCTACTAATTCAAAATTTAAATTAAAACTCAAAATTTTAAATTTAAAAAATTAAAATAAATAAATAGGATTAAATTTCATTAGAATTATTTCAAATGAGCAAAAATAATTTTTTGAACTAATTCAAACCTATGTTGAACCAAAGTTACCAATTCAGTAAATTTTAATCTTTCTCTTTCTCAAGCGAGAAAATTAATGATTGGTGGAATCTATAAGTTTTATTTTTATAAATAATAAGCTACAACAATCTATCAAGTTTAAAGGAACTAAGTTGCTTTCAGTAGTTCAGACTGAAATTCTGCTTTTGTATTTTAAGTTTAATTTCAACTTTATAGTTGGAGGCCCAAACAAACTCAGATTTTTATAAACTAGACCTCTTTGAAAAGCTTGAGATGTTCTCTATCAATGTCATGAAGATAACTTTTCCAATCTTGCAATTTTTCATCATTGAAATCTTCATTGAAGTTCTGAAGATCTAATCTGCCTAAAATTTCAATTTGCACAAACCTACAATAAATTAATTCAATCTAAGCTTAATTAAAAAATAATGAAGTTAAAACACATAAAATAAGCTTAGAATAAATTAATTCAACTCAATTTCATACTAAAATTGATAGAAAAATATATGTTCAAATTGCACTTATGTTCAAATTGCACTTATAACACTAAACTTCAAAGAATCATAACCTTAAATAATTTCACAAACTAAGCTCACTTATTTATTAGGGTGATTAACAAAAAAATTTATATCAAACCATAGCCATAAGTAATTTATCATAACTTATTAATCCAAGAATATAGCAAGCATCACTAAGTAACTAACTCTACACAACAATTAAGGATCAATAAGAACTATGTATTTATTATTATTATTATTATTATTATTATTATTATTATTATTATTATTATTATTATTATTATTATTATTATTATTATTATATTCAATGGGTGATTTTTATGCTCCATCCCATTATTATTGTTATTTTCTTTATTTTCTTATATATATATATATATATATGTATATGGTGGATGTATTTTATGCTCAATTCCACCTTAATTATCTAAAACGAGTGCATTTTACACTCCATCTCACAAAAAAAATAGTATATTAATTATGTTAATTATGCATAGTTCTCATATCATATCCTCACATAATTAAATAATGAATTACTTTAGTGATACGAACTAACTCATGAATCCATGTCATCACAATGAACTCAAAAGACTATGATTCAATATAAAAATAATTATAATTTAAAGAAAAGTGTTCTTAATTTGTAAAATTTTTTAAGATCATAATAACCTCATTCATTCCATGCGTTTAATTGAGAATAAACAAAAAAATATAGCTAAAAGAGTTCAATTATCAAGTTAAAATCTAAAATAATAATAATTAACACTTAATAACAAGTAAAGAAAAAGTAGAGATAAAAAATAATACAATAGATTACAAAATAGGAGTAGAACAAGTTCTAATATTTATTAAAAACTGAATTTTAAGTCTAATACAAATTAAAATAACAAGAAACAAAATTAAATAAGAATAAAAACAAAAGGCAATCTAATCAAATATTATAAATCAAACTAAAAATAATAAAAGTTCATTAGAATCTTCTAAGCATCTTCATATTCCTTCTTAATGGTTACTGTACTGAACTGCACTTTCTTAGGGATATTAGGAGGTCTTCCTCTCTTATTCTTTTCCAATTTTGAAGGCTTACCTCTCTTTCTTTTGATTGGTACTGGCTTAGGTTCATCATCATCACTTGAGGTATCATTTAAAACTATTAAATCAAGTTGGGATTCAACTTTTTCACAAGCTTTCTCTAATTTTTTCTTCTCCACTATTTTATCAATATCCATAGTATATTCATTAGGATCATGATAGGCATGCTTAAAAGCATAGAATACAATTAGTTGTTCAGGTGTTATTATAGGTGGATTCACATAAGTTTTTTCTGGATCCCAAATACTGTCTCTATATTTCCAACCCTAAGTGAATAAATTTTCTTTATTATTCATCTTTCTCTATTCTAAGGCTTTGCTAATAATGAATAAGAATTGCTAGAAACTCAACCTTATATAGAGAAGAAATAAAACTAATCCTAAAACCATTCAACTAAATGAATTCTACTTAAACTCTTATTAATAAATTTGATTAATTAAAAATAAACTCTTAGTTTGCTAGGATTAGAAGTTTAATTCAAAATAAAAGATATAGCATAAAATATATAGTTTCAATCCTAGATAAACTAAAACAACTAACCAAAATTTAATTAAAACCTAATAATATATAATAAGTTTTTATATATTTTTTTAAAAAAATAGAAAAAAATATATTTTTAATTTCAATTTTTTTAATTTTTTAATTTTTCAAATTTTTTTATCTCTTTCTTTTTTATTTTTTAATTTTTTTAAAGGAGATAAAAATATAAATTAAAAAAAATTCACAAAAATAAAACAAATACAAATACAAAAAGCAAAATTCGCCAAACACAAATTAAATAAAATAGCAAAATAAATTAAACTAACTACTCTCCTCCCACACTTAAGATTTTTATTGTTCCTAATTAAAAATATGCAACCACAAATAAGAACACAATAAATAACAAGAAAAAAATATATAATAAAAAAAAGAGAAAGGATGAAAGCTTCCCTGAGTTATGGTGACAATGGAGGTGGAGTCGAAAAAGAAACAGATAACCTCTAAAGTTTAATGATGGAGTCGAAGAAGAAACAGACAACCCCTAAAGTTTAATATACTTCATTAGCTTGTAATTGTGATAAGTCTGACTCCTTTCTGTGTTGATAATTCTTTGATTCATGGACCCTAATCGATCTCCATATTGCCTCTGTTGCTCCTCCATAATATTTAACTGTGAGCTCATTTGCTTATTTGTGTCATCCATTTTATCGAGCTGCTTTAAAATCTGTCGCCATCCTCGCTCGTCATTATCATCATTGTCACCTTCTTCCTCATCACGTTCATCTTTATCATTTTTATCATATTCATTTGTTGGCTAGTTACTTGGTGGAGCACCACTAGAACATCCTTAAAGTAGATTCTTGAAGTACCTTCTTGTAGTGAAATCTTTTAAATTACTGTTAGCATCTAAAATCTCAGCTTTGCATAAAGTGTCAAATGAATATGACTCTCCACTAATGCACTCCATTGAGGTATTGTTAGGATCAAAAGTATTAAAATAGACTGGCAGTCCATTAATAATATGACCTAATGCAATGTTGCTCTTAAGATGTTGAGCAATAAACATCAAACTTTAAAAAATATGATATGTTGTAGATACTTTCTTATTCTTATAGGTACAATACAGCATAAATAATTCTTGAACTGACACTTTATTACTTTCTTTTTTTCAAACACAAAATGATACATAAATTTATGCAATAACAATAAACTATGATCACAAATCAATCTATTTGGTGCATTTCTAATATTGAACAAATTAAACCTAGTTAATATTTTTCAGAATTTATCAATGTTGAATTCTTTAGAATGAGTACAAGCACCTCCTTGATACATGCCTAAAGCTTTAAACAGAACATCATGATTAATTACATAATCCACACCAAACATTCTACACTCTAAATTCTCATCTTTAGATTTTGACATTTTAAGGGTTGTAAAGAATTCAAGAGTGAGTTCTTTATAAGTGTTATAACTCTTTTATACCAATTTCTCCCAACCTAATATACCAAACGATTATTTCATTCTATCATCAATATCCAAATGCTCAAAATACCATGTCTAAAATATCTATAAGGAGTAATATTTCTCATACATAGAAAGAGAAATTTCATACCTTCTTCTTGATTTTAAATTGGAAAAGGAGCATCAAAATGAGAAGATATATCTATCTCACCCCTTGAAGAACTTGAAACCTTCTCCTTCCCTTTCCTTGATGTTGATTTCTTTGCAATGCTTTTCAATTTGGAGGCCATCGGTGTAAGATTTGAGTAGTGGGTAAAGTAGATTTGGTAATTATTTATTGGATTATAAAAGAAATTGAGTGGATTATAGAAAGATTTGAGTATATTTGGGAGGTTTATAGTTATGGATTTGGGGAGAGAGGTTGGGGGTGTGAGAGAGACAAGAGGAAGAAGAAAAGATAAAAGAGGAGAGAGAAGGGGCTGATAGGATTTTATTAAAATTTTTTAATTAAAAATCGGGTCAAAGAAGCCAGTCACGATCACGACGTCTGTTACGACCATGACAAAAGCTACAACACAATTGTAGCGCTCGTACTGTCGAGTTTGTTTGCATAGTTTGATTAGGCCCTCTTTCATGATCGCGCGACACAATGCGATAGCGACAGAGGGAGTACTCTATGCGGTGCGCTCGCACTATCTTCCGCGATCACTATAGTAACATTTTTTTTTAAATATTTCTAAGAAATAAATAAAAACTCAATTCAAACTCACCTCTTCTTGTTCTTTCATCTTTACCTTTGCTATTTGCTTAACAAATAAAAATAAGAATTCAACATTAAAGAATATAAAATTAAAACACCAACTTACAAAAACCAACAGATTAAATTAATAACTCCAATATTATGTAAAATAACTATTAAAACTTCAAATTAACTGAATCAAATGAACCTAAACTACTGAAAACACAAAAATTAAAGGAAAATAAAGAGATAAAAAATTGGGTTGCCTCCCAAAAGCGCTTGTTTAAAGTCTTCAGCGACTTTTTTTTTGAAGCTCAAACATTAAAATAATAAACTAAAGCCTTATCAATTGGTTTACTAATTTTATATGGCTTTAATCTCTATCCATTAATTGTAAAAATTTGATGTGAGCTATTTTGAATGTCCACCGCTCTTAAAAGATGAACTTTAACTATCTTAAATGGCCCTGACCATCTAGACTTAAGTTTTCCAGGAAAAATTTTAAGTCTAGAATTGAGCAATAACACATATTGGCCTTCATGAAAGTTACGCTCCCAAATGTGCTTGTCATGCCATGCCTTAGTTCGCTCTTTTTATAACTTAGAATTCTCATACGAACTAAGGCACACTTCCTTGAGTTAACTTAACTGAAGTGACCTCTCTTTATATGCTATATTCATATCAAAATTTAATTGTCTAATTGCCCAATAAGCTCTATGTTCTAACTTTACTGGAAGATGACAAGCCTTATAAAAAAAATTAACCTATATGGAGACATTCCAATGAGTGTTTTAAAAGAAGTCCGATAAGCCCATAAAGCATCATCCAATTTTAGTGTCCAATCTTTCCTAGAACTCTCCACAGTATTCTTTAATATCCACTTAATTTCTCTATTAAAAATCTCTACCTGACCTCTCGTTTGTGGATGATAAGGTGTAGCTAACCTGTGATGAACTCCATACTTCCTATGAAGATTTTCAAAAATCTTGTTGCAAAAGTGTGAACCTCCGTCACTAATAATAGCTCTTGGTACACCAAACCTAGAGAAAATTAATTTCTTAAGAAACAAATCACTATCTTAAAATCATCAGTTGGTTTAGCAATTGCTTCCATCCATGTTGAGACATAATCAATAGCTACTCGAATATATTGATTGCTCAAAGAAGAAGGAAATGGTCTCATAAAATCAATCCCTCAAACATCAAATAATTCAACTTCCAATATAGGGGTTTAAATGTATATCATATCTTCTTGAGATATTTCCTACCCTTTGGCAATGATCACATTCCTTAATAGAATTGTGTGCATCAAAATATATTGTTGGCCAAAAGAATCTCAATTGTTATACCTTAGCTATAGTCTTGGAGAAACTAGCATGTCCTCCGCATTCTCTAGAATGACAGAACTCGAGTATAGATTGAAACTCTTCTTCTGAAACACATCTACAGATCAACCCATCGCTATAATATTTGAATAATAGAGGATCCTCTCATATGTAATGCTTCACTTTAGAGAAAACTTTCTTCTTTTGGTTAGCATTAAAATCAAAAGGCACAATTCTACTTACCAGATAATTGATAATGTATGCATACCAAGGAGAATTCCTTTTCAATGAATAAAGTTGATCATCTGAAAAAGTTTTATCGATTGGGATCTCCTCCTTGGTCAATGTCCTCAACTCTAGTCTAGAAAGATGGTCCGCAACAATATTCTTTAGCCCTTTCTTATCTCTAATCTTCATATTAAACTCTTGAATAAAAAATACCCAACGAATTAGGCGTTGTTTTGCCTCCTTTTTGGTCATAATATACCTAATGGCGGAGTGGTCTGTGTACACAATAACCTTCAACCCATTAATATAAGATCAAAATTTATTCAAAGAATAAATAACCGCAAACATCTCCTTTTCCATAGTAGCATGGTTTACTTGCACATCATCAAGTAACCTGCTGGCATAGTAAATGACATAGCACCTTTTGTCCTTCCTTTGGCAAAGAACAACTCTTATTACAAACTCACTGGCGTCACACATGATATCAAAAGGTAAGGTCTAAACAGGAGGTATAATAACTGGAGCCGTGGTCAATGCATTCTTCAATCTATCAAAAGCAATAAGACAATCGTTAAAAAAATAAAAATAAACATCTTTACTCAATAAATCACATAGAGGCTTTGAAATTTTAGAAAAATCTTTAATAAAACATCTATAAAATCCAGCATGCCCAAAAAAACTCTATATTCCTTGGATGTTTGTTGGTGGAGGCAACTTCTCAATCACTTTAACTCTTACTTTGTCCACCTCAATCCCAACTTTATGGCCAAGGATTATCCCTTCTTCAACCATAAAATGACATTTCTCCTAGTTAAGCACTAAATTTGTTTCTTCGCACATTTAAAGCACCTTAGCTAAATTCTACAAATAAATTTCAAAAGAAGTTCCATAAATAGTGAAATCATCCATAAAAATTTTCATAATTTTTTTTGCAAAATCACTAAAAATTGCCATCATGCAACGTTGAAACGTAGCAGGTGCATTACACAACCCGAAGGGCATCCTTCTATAAGCAAAAGTGCCAAATGGACAAGTAAAAGTTATCTTATCTTGATCTTCTGGAGCTACAGGTATCTGAAAATATCCTGAGTATCCATCTAACAAACAAAAGAAAGAATTATCAGCTAACAACTCCAACATTTGATCAATAAAAGGCAATAGAAAATAGTTCTTACGAGTGGCCTTATTTAGTTTTCTATAATCAATACACAATTGCTAACCCGTAATTATCCTAGATGGAATCAATTCATCTTTTTTTCATTTTTTAACAATAGTAATGCCTCCTTACTTTGGTACCACATATATCGGGCTTTCCCAAGGACTATCTGATATTAGGTAAATAATTCATGCATCTAACAGCTGAGTAATTTTAGTCTTAGCAACCTCCTTCATATTAGGGTTTAACCTTCTTTGCGCATCTATAAAAGGTTTATAATCATCATCCATCAAAATCCTATGCATACACAAAGATAGACTAATATTCTTGATATCAGAGATAGTCCAACTTATAACCTTCTTAAATTGTTTAATCACACCTAATGCTTATTTTAATTGGTTCTCAGATAATTGACCATTTATAATTATTGTTAAGCTATCATTAGGCCCTAAAAAGACATATTTCAAATGAGAAGATAATGGTTTGATCTCAAGAATTGATGGTCTCTCAATCAAAAGGGGTGGTAAAGGTTGTAGACTTCACTATCTCTTCAAATTCCATAAAAACTATGGGTGGTGTCAATTGTAAAGCATAAGCATAAGCTGCTATCTTTGAATTGTCATCTTCTTGAGTTGGACTTGGGATCAAACAAGCCTCTAAAAGGTCCTTTCTAAACTCTTTTTTATAGACTTATTGAATTAACTCATCAATAATATTAATTCTAAAATAATCATCCATAAAACTAGGTTCTTTCATAATTGCACTAAGGTTGAACTCTACCTTCTCTTCATCTACTTGCAAAGTTAACTTACTACGTTTAACATCAATCATAGCCCCTATAGTAGCTAAAAATAATCTCCCTAAATTAGAAGAATTTCAATATCTTCTTCCATTTCAAGAATAACTAAATCAATAGGTATACAAAATTTATCAACTTTAATCAAAATATTTTCAATGATTCCCAATGGAAATTTCACTGAAAGATCAGCTAATTGAAGTATCATCTTTATAGATTTCAAATCGGTGAATCCAAGCTTCCTACAAATAGAATTTGGCATTAGACTTACACTTGCACCTAAATCAGATAAATCTTTACTAAAATTAAAATCATCAATAGTACAAGGTATAAAAAAACTCCCTGAATCTTTCAATTTAAATGAAAGTTTATTTAGGATCGTTGTACTGCATTCCTCAGTTAGGGCAACTCATGCATTTTCTTTAATGAATCTCATATTAGAAAGAATCTCCTTCAAGAATTTGACATATGAGGGCATTTGAGCAAGAACATCTGCAAAAGGTGTATCGATTTTTAGTTGCTTGAACACTTTAAGAAACTTTTCATATTATTTCTCCACTTTTTTTACTTTTGAAGCCTTTGAGAAAATGGTACAGGTGGCATATAAGGCTTCACTTCACCCCTATGAGGGAGTGTATCTCCTTTCTCCTTTTCCTTCTCAGTCTCTTTATTTTGTTCATCTTCTTTAACTTCTTCACCCTCTCTTTTTTGATTCAACCTTCTTTGAAACTTTATCTTGTAATTGCTTCCCACTTTTAAGTGTACTTGCTTTGCAATACTCTTTGGGATTAATTTCTGTTTTACTAGGCAAAGCCCCTTGACTTCTTAAATTAGAAGAACTAGCTATTTTTCCTATTTATACTTCAAGGTTCCTGGTTTATCTTGCAATTTGATTCATCTTAACTTTCAACCGGTCATATTGCTTGTTTAATTTGTCAAAACTCTCACTAGAAATGGAAATAAAATTTTCTAAAGCAGTTTCGTATCCCATCTTATTATCTTGGTAATTAGCTTGACCTTGACCTCTATTAGGAAATGGCGGTTGGCACATCCCTTTTTGATTAAATTGGTTCCCCTTATTTTCTTGGTTGCCTTAATTTTCACCCCAAGATAAATTTGGGTAGTTTCTCTAACTAGGGTTATATGTGTTTTCATAAGGCATTTGTTGAGTTCTATTTTGATTCCTCACAAAAATGCACTTGTTCTTGAGCTAGACTTTCAACAGATTGGTGATTTTCACCACACCCTTCACAATCTGCAGTGGCAAGATTAACATGTTCTAACTTCTTAGCTAAGGCATCAACCTTAGTTTCTAGTAGTGAAATTTCATCTACTTTATGTATACCAATTAACTTCTTAGGTAAAGACCTCTCACTAGACTAATAGTAATTGTTTATTGCCATGTACTTAAGCAGTTCCAATGCTTTAGCTGTATTTTTATTCATTGGAGCACCTCTAGCAGTTGCATCTATTGTACTCCTTAATAGTCATGTTATCCTATTATAGAAGGTTTGAACAATTAGCCGTTCTGGAATCCTATGATGAGGGCACTTCCTTTGAAGGTAATTAAATTTTTCCCATGCTTCATAAAGCGTTTCACCATCAAACTGCATAAAACTAGTTATATCATTTCTTAATTTTGCAGTTTTCCCAAGAGAAAAATATTTTACTAAAAATTCTTTAGAAAGATCATCCCAAGTGGTGAAAGTTCCAGCAGCTTGTCCTTACAACCAAACTTTTGCCTTGTCCTTTGATGAGAAAGGGAAAAAGACGTAGCCTAATTGCATCATCACTGACTCTATTAATCTTGATTGTGTCATAAATTTTTAAAAAATTTACCAAATGAGCAATAACATCTTCCTGGTCTAACCCATAAAAAAGTTGTTGTTGAGTCATGTTGATGAGAGCTAGTTTAAGCTTAAAATTGTTAGTATTTATTGCAGGGCGAGTAATATTTGATCCAATCTGAGCATTAAGTATGACATGTTCTCTCAGAGTGAGATATCTTGGTTGAAGTTGATCTTATGGATCCACCATATTTAATTCTTCGTCACTAGCTTCTCCCACTTCAATCATACTTTCTTTTTCTAGAGACTTATATGCATGAAGTTGTTCCCCTTCTTCTCTTTCTAAGTGAAATCTATCTCTTCTTGCCCTATTATTTTATTTGCATAACTTTTCAATTTCAAGATTAAATTCTTCTGATACAGCTTATATATTACTGTGCATATAATTTCTACAGAAAAGCAAAAGAAAATAATTAAAATAAAATTTAAATTAATAGTCTCTTCGAACTTACTATTTTTAATTTATTTCTTCTTTTTCGGCAACGACGCTAAAAACTTATTGAATGATTAGTGTGTGCTATAGCTCAGTACCACAAGTGCACGGATCATGATAAGCAGTAAAGTGATAATAATGATCGTGAGTAAATTGACTAACTATAATTTGATTTGACTATTATCTGAAAATAGAAAGATTAAGTTGATATTTTGAAAATTATTAATTAACAATCTCTAATTTAAAATTTTAAAATTAAATTCAAATTCAAATTTAAATTAAACAAAGATAATTATCTACTAATTCAAACTTTAAATTAAAACTCAAAATTTTAAATTCAAATAATTAAGATAAATAAATATAATTATGTTTCTTTAAAATTATTTCAATTCGAAAAAAATAATTTTTTTAACTAATTCAAATCTATCTTGAATCAAAGTTACCAATTTCTTAAATTTTAATCTTTCTCTTTCTTAAGTGAGAAAATTAATAATTGATGGCGAAAATTAATGATTGATGGAATCTATAAGTTCTATTTTTATGAACAATAAACTACAACAATCTAATAAGCTTAAAGAAACTAAGTTAGTCTCTAGATAATTCTTTTATCTCTAAATATAATTTCTAAAGTTGTTGATTTTTTAATCTAAAATCATATCAAGCTTTGACTCAACATATGATTTCAATTGAACATACAATTGGTGGCCAATTAATCACAAGTATTGAGATTAAAATCAACAAAATTTTAATTCAAAATAAGAATGAATCAATTTATTAAATACGCATCATCCAAAAATCTAAATCCACCTAATCTCACTAAGGAGATTAGTTATTTATAGCTAAATTAAATATAAAAATCATAAAAATTAAGAAACTAAACATCAAATCCATAATTCTAATATTCAATTCAATAAAATAACAAAAGCATTAAAGAAAATATAAACTTGAAAATCTAAACCGAATATAGTGTTCGAACTAGACAGATGAAGCTGCAGAAAAGATGAAGTCTTCCTCTAACATAATATTCTCCTTTCTTTGATCTCTAATGGTGTATGAAGGTTTTTAGAGAAAGAGAAAATGAGATGGAGATCAATTTTTTCAGGATAGCTCATGATGGTTACTGTTCACATTCATAATCACCTTACTAAAACAAACTCCTACTCCCCCTCAACTTTTGTAGAAATTCAAATTTAAACTTGAAAGCCAATTTTATATCAAATAGAAGCCTTATCTCAAATTGACTCCTTCAGAAAAGTTGTATCCCTTTAAGATTATATGACTTTATGCTCTTGAACCATCTCAATTGGACTTCGGACGCCTAAGTTATGGCCTAATTACTGTTAGTAGCTTTGACTAGAATTATGTTTTTGTATTTTAAGCCCAGTTTCAACTTTATAGTTGGAGGCCCAAACAAACTCAGATTTTGACAAACTAGACCTCTCCGAAAAGTTTGACATGTCCTCTATCAACTTTATGAAGACAACATTTCCAATCTTGCAATTTATTATGATTGAAATCTTCACTGAAGCTGTAAAGGTTAATCTACCTAAAATTTCAGTTTGCACAAATCTACAAGAAATTAATTCAAACTAAACTTAATTCAAAAATAATAAAATCAAAACACATAAATAAGCTTATAATAAATTAATTTAACTCAATTTTATGCTAAAACTGATAGAAAAATATATGTTTGAATTGCACTTATCATTTATCTATACTCACTATACTCTTTATACCAAGAAAAAATATTTTACCTTAGGAAATCTTAAAAAAGGGTACAATTCAGTTTCCCTATCTATAAAGATTCTTAGTACTGTTAGTCCTGCATTATATTTTTAGCTCCATTCTTTAGCTTTTCTTTTGTTACTACTTAATTAATATTATTTTCATGAAGGTCAAAGCTCTCTATTCCACATCAGTTGTTAAGTACACACATGGATTATAAAATTTCCTATTTAAATATGTTTGCCAATTTATTTATTTATTTATTTATTTTCTTTTTTGAAGACTACTTTTTTGGTGCATCACCATTCACCCTTTACTATCCTAAAATCCTAAGGCATGTGTAGTTTTTGTAACTTTTATTTCTATTATACCATTACCTCAAATATTTGTGATTACCTCAACACATTAATCATTCATTTTTCTCAAACATTTTTTGCAGTTCAACCATTTTCACAAAACAACACCAACAATTTTTAAATATGGAAGCTATCTTTCTTATAAGAGATTTGATGGAAAAGTATAGAGAGATGAAGAATGACTTACATATGGTTTTTATTGACTTGAAAAATGTTTATGATAGAGTCTCTAGAGAAGTTTTATAATGAGTTCTAGAGCATAGGGAAATATCTATATAATATATCCAAGTCTTGAAGGATATGAGGGAGTCATCACTAGTTTCCGTACTGTGGGAGGGGATATTAAGGATTTTCCTATTTCTATTGGGTTATACCAAGATTCAACTTTGAGCCGTTATCTTTTTGTCTTCATTATAGATCAGCTAACAAGATATATACAGAATGACATCTTTTGGTGTATGAGATGATATTGTATTAATAGATTAGACTCAAGCAGGGGTAAGTCAAAAGTTAAAGTTATGGAAAAGCACTTTGGAATCTAAGGTTTTAAGCTAAGTAGGACTAAGACTGAGTATATACATTATAGATTTAATAATGAGAATAGAGAAATAGACGAAATTATTTTAGACAGAATAACAGTACCTCATAGTACTCATTTTAAGTACCTTAGCTCTATTCTTCCAGAAGATGGGGTTGTGAAGAAGATGTAAGTCATATGATTGAAGCTGGTTGGATGAAGTGGAGGGGTGCTACATGAGTTCTATGTGATCGAAAGATGCCAATTAAATTGAAATGAAAGTTCTACCGCACTATAATACGGCCTGCGATGATGTATGGTAGTGAGTGTTGGGCAGTAAAAGAATAACACATTAGTAAGATGCATATTGTGGAAATGAGAATGATAAGATGAATGTGTGATCACACTAGGATGGATAGAATCTACAATAAATGCATTAGAGAAAAAGTGAGGGTAACACCTATTGAGGATAAGATAAGAGAGCATAGATTCAAATGGTTTGGCCATGTGAAACGAAGATCTAGCGATGCGCCGGTCAGAAAAACCAAATAAATTAGAGTAGATATTGCTAAGAGAGGCAAATGTATACCTAAACTGACTTGGTTAAAGATGGTCCAAAATGATCTTATGATATTACATCTATCATAAGAGATAGCCCTAAATCATACTGAGTGAAAAAGAAGAGTCCATATAGCCGACCCCAATTGACTTTGGATTAAGGCTTTGTTGAGTTGAGTTGAACACCAACAATTTTTAAGCTTCATTTTAAATTCATTTTCACATTAAAAAGTAATTCTAATTTGATAATTTGACATTGATTTTCTATATACATAGAGTATACATTATGTATATTCATTTGTTCTGTCTATATTTTCTCTCTAATCATTCTCGGTTTATCTCTCTTTTCACTTCTAATCACTTAGTTTATGAGTTTTTGTTAAATTTTAATCCATTTTTTACTCTAAAATTCTGACTCTCTAAAGTTGTTTTGATTCATTTCTAACTTATTATGTATATTTAGATGGTTTCTTTGAAGTTTTAGGTTTGCAACTCTTAGTAATCATCTTTCCACTCTTTTCCTTGGTCTAGAACTAATTTTTTTATGTGTTTAAGTTACTGCATGAAGGTATTAATATATTGCAAAAACACCATTTTAGCTACTTTTCGGTAATAAACATTTCTTTTACTGGATATATATATATATATATATATATATATATATATAGTTTACAGCCCACCTCATTTCATTTTGTTCTCTACATCTACTGAATTGCTCTAATTTCGTTCACTAAGTTTAGGGAGCAGAGAAGAGAGCTTTGCATTTTTTTTTTGGTTAACGAAGACAATGGAAGGAACTTCTTGTTTCTTTGGTTTTCTTCAGTTTTGAAAGCTTGACAGCTAGCCCAATTCCTAGTGGCTCATCATACAGTTGCATTTCAAAAACTTTCCCTAGGCCACCACTTTAAAATTGTTATTCACTTGTTTAAAATATTCAGCTACCAATTCAGTTTTTCTCATTTCTTTACCGATTATTGAGCATCGCTTGTATGGATTTGAGAAATTTAATTTAGCTAGGTGTCCCCATGTCATTGCAAGGTTTTGGTTCTATATTTCATTCTGCGATTTCCCTCGTTGCACGTTACTAAGCCGCATTTGCATTGTTTTCTTTCTTATTTTTTTTTTAAAAAAAATTTCCTTTCACTCTTTTAAATTCCTATATTTACCCATTTAGCCAATTTACATATTACTACCAATTTCTACTAAAGCCTTACGTTCAATTTCCCCAATTTCTTTGCTCCATTTTCACAGGTATATGTGTAAAATCTAATTTTTAGTTTTACTTGTTTAACTGAAAATCTAGTTTGTTTGCACTTCTCTAATTATTATAGTTTTTAATTCACTTTGTTTCTCTTTTACTCAATTTCATAATTTTAAATCTTAAATTATTTTCCTTAACTCTAATTAATTGAAGTTCCCCTTTCAATCTTGTCTTTAAATTTCTAGCTGTTGTTTCGTAGGTTTCATTCCTTACCCTTGACATTACTAAGTATTTTGGTATCACTAAACAGAATTAATCATATTAGGTCGGGGTGTTACAGTTCAATGTCTTGCTTTGTTTTCATTATTATTCATGACTTCACTTCCAATAGCTGTAAACTTTTTTTATCACGTTTGAACAACAAATATTACTTATTTATTTCTTACATATGTAAAATACAAGTATAAAATTATATTTTGATATGAAATACAATAATACATAAAGGTAAGAATCATACCTACTAAGTATGGATCATCAAAATAATCCAAAATAATATCATCAAATAGGATAAAATTAAATTTATATAAAAGCAATTTTAGTTTCATCCAACTTCTTTAATAAAGTAGAATAAAGAAAATTTATCTTGAAGGATCTACCACTTTAGCCAACTCTAAAATTAGTGACTAAATAATTTTCTTTCTATTAGAAAATGTGTTGATAACTATTTAATTGGATTAAATTTATCGTATCAAGATTATGATTAATTTTATATTAGTTGTAATATTATGTTATTATCTAAAATCTATTTACACTATTATATATACTCATTATAGGTGGTGTACGTAAGACAATTCATAATAAATAAATTTCTCATATGTCTCTTCCTCTATCTATTTTTTCTTTTTTACATATATAACACGTTATCAGCACGAGACTCTGTCAATTTATTTATTTTAAGTATCTATTCTCTCAAAATTCATACATATCAATTTAAAAGATCAAAAATCACAAAACTCAAAATTTTTATTGGCAATATGAATTTAGGTATAGTTCCATGTTTAATTTATGTATCTTAATATTTTACCAAGATTGATATTGACTAGATTGATATTTATGGTTCTATCTATAAGTGATATCAGAGGTGTCTTCATGTTGAATTATTAAGAAAATTTATCAATTTTTTTTATTTCATATATATATTGATGAAAGGCAATATAAAACAAATTTTGATACAGTGTGGAAAAATATAAATCATTTGATAAAGTTATGAATTTGTTTTTTTTTTTTTTCTGTTTTTCTATGGTTTGTTTTTTCATTCTGTTGTTTTAGGATTGCACAATTAAATGAATTTATCTCTTAATAATAGAAGGAGAATTCTTTGAGCTGTAAGAAATAGAAGATGATGAGGAAAAAAAAAACTATGCCATTACTTTCTATATCGCTTTATAAATTTTCTTCTCTTTATGAGGATCAAAATAAATTCACAAAAAACGCTTGCACACATTACATTTTTTTTTTTTTAAATTTTCTGCCTACATATATATGTGTGGCATGTGACTTATAAGTCTAGTAATTGATTTATGAGTCTGTAATGGTGCAGTGACATGCTTTTTACTTTTTCACATATGCATATAGGTACATAGTATATATATATATATATATATATATATATATATATATATGTATAATATGTGCAATATGATTCAAGAAATTTATATTTTGAGTATATTAAATGTATTTATATATTGTTAAGGAACAAATAAAATTTGAATTTTATTTGTGGAATTTAAATTTAATAGTTATTTTTGTGTTTATGGTTATATATCTAATAACTTAATATAATATATAAATATAAAATAAATATAAAATTACGGGTAAATATTTGTGTATTGTGTAAAGTTGGTAAATAAATTGATATTTATTATGATTTTATACAATTATTTATAATTTTAGAGCTATGATTTTAAACTCTAATTATAATTTTTAGTACTTATTTATTTGATAACTCTATAATATATCTAATTTATGATTTTTATTTAAATTTGGTATATTTTAAATATTAAATATCATAAAACTTGAATTATTACCCTTAATATTTTTTTAAGAAATTATTTTTTATGGATACCTTATAATTGCATTTACCTCGATATTGTAAACTATAAAGATATTATAAAAAGTAAATCAAATATTGATTTATAATCGCTTAGAAGTAATTATTTTCCTTTTGATTATTTATATGAGAAATTGAAAGCTGATTATCTCATTATTAATAATTTATTATAGTCTTTTTAGTGAATATTAAACTTTTTATGGCTCAAATGTGCTCCTGCAGTAGTAATATTGAGAGCATAAATTCATAAAATATTCTAAATTATTTTCTTATTTACCTGTAGCCAAACAAAAATTTTAGTTTTTAATAAAAAATTATAAAATTCGTACAACTAGCTTAACGTCATTCCCTGAAGTTAAAGTAATTTTTTTAAGACTATATACGAGATCTTGATAAAAAGGATGGTGATGGATAAATTTTTTCCTTACAAATTCTGAAATCAAAAGTGCTAAAAAAATATATATTGACACAACTTCTATAATTCTTCATAATAAAAAAAATATTTACTATAGTTAACATTAGCAAACATTAATGCTAATATGATATCTGATTCTATAAATATGATTGAAGACTCCAAAAGAATCCACCTTACATTTTAAATTTGAGTAAAATGATATATTGATAATGCGTTGTATTCAAGTGGATCCTGAAGAAATCTCTTAAATTTTAAAGAATACGTTGCAATGGAAATCCTATTGAAACAAAGTGAGAGAGATATTAAATTTTTATATATTAACTTTATAAATTTGAATAAGAAGTTCATATTTAAGAAATTTTAAATTTATTAATTAAATTGTACTTTATAAAAAATAAATATGGTTGAGTTATACTATCTGCATAAGAAGTGCATAAATCCCAAAATTTTTATACTTTGACATGATTATCTTGGTTATCAGGTTTAAATATAATGCAACATATTGTTGAGAATATAAATGGACATCCGCTGAAAAATAAAAAAAATTCTTTTATCTGATGATTACTTTTATGCTTTTTATATGCAAAGTAAATTAGTTGTGAGATATTCACCATTTTAATTACATTTAGAGTCTCTTGAATTTCTATAAAAATATATGGGGATATTTGTAGCATTATCCATCAATCTTGTGGACTATTTAGATATTTAGATTTTAATTGATGTTTTAACTCGATGATCACATGTTTAACTATTATCAACTCGTACTTACTCAAAGCATAAATTTAAGGTCAATATTTTTTGATAATTATTAAGACAATTTATCCGGATAATGCATATGAGTTCACTTAAAATGTATTTTATGATTATATTACTATTGAACATTTTATTGCATATGCTCATACTCAATATTGTTTAGTTAAATCATTATTTATTAAGATTTTACAATCAATTATTATTTTTATACTTATGAAATCAAACCTTCTTATATTCGCTTGAATACATGTTTAGATACTTATTATTGTTTATGTTGCATATTTAATTTGTGTTTAGCTGTCAGCACATCACAAATTTTTTACTTTACAACTTGTGTTTATTTGATATAATATATCTTATTTAGAATTTGTGATATTAAAATTTCTTACTGCAGTGTATATGTTCTTATTGCATCATCTCAAAGAAATAAAATGGATTATCAACATTATCTTAATATTTATGTAGGTTTTAATTATCTATATTAGATATTATGGACTTTTAATGATAATTTTTCTAGAGCAAAATTTTTAGTGAGTTAATTTTTCTACCATTGGAGGAAAATAAAAGTAAAGGGCTAAAAACACAAGAGATTAGTTGAAATATACCAACTTTGTTTAATCTCGATACATACAAATTAATGTGAACTGGAAGTTCAAAAACTATTTCGTTTGCAGAATATTATAAATCAGATACCATATGTCTTTACAGATGCTCAGAAGGTGTCTAAATTATACATTCCAGCTGCTATATGCATCCTAGATTGATTGTCCTTGTAGAATATATTATTAGCATGACAACTAATGAATCTAATATACGCTTGAAGCATGATGGATCCCTTGATTTAAATTATTAATTTTTGAAAGAACGAGAAATGAATAATTTCAAAATGACACTCTTGAAGAGGTTAAAAGCAGCATAAATAACAATCATATATTTCTAAAAAAGTAACCCCATAAGTGGTTCCAGTATAAAAAATTTTTGAGATCTTATTAAAACCTAAAAATATGTGAGTAAGAGGTAAAATTACTGTTGATAATATATTTGCGTATGTTACTACTGAAATTATTAAAATATGCTTGAGCCTAAAAATATTTAAAATTATCGATGTCAAAGTGATTGGCCAAAATGAAAAGTAATCTAGGCTGAGTTATATTTATTTGTTAAACGTACAATATTTGGACCAGTAGTCCAAACACCAAAAAATGTCAGACTCATAGGATATTGTATGTAAAATAAATGAATTAAATGAGATTATGAAAAGAGCATATTTTCTTTATTATGAATGTAGTTACTCTTAGAGTTAATTTGCCAGCCCCTGAAGGGCTCAACATATATTATGACAACTTGCTCATATGCCTCATAAGAGAAATGAGTTAAATAAAAATTGTAAAATACAAGGCATACTTGTGGCACAAAAATTCTTATAAAGACCTTGAGACACATTCTCCTATCATGGATGTTATTACCTTTAGATTTTTGATTTGTTTGCAGCCTCTGAAAGGTTCGATATATATTTGATGGATGTGTGAAAGTTTATTTATAGGGTTCATTAGATAATAACATATATATATATATAAATTATTGAAGGATTCATGATGCATGAAGCATCAAGATGCCTGAAACATATGATATATTAACAGATATACTATATCGAGTTCCAAAAATCCTAATATAAGTTAAAGTAATATAGGTGAATGTGGTATAATTGCCTATTTGAATCTTTAGAGAAAATCAATAGGAAAATAATTTTATTTGCCCATGTATTTTTATCTAGAAGATAATTCAGAATTTATTATAGTTGTAGTTTATATTGATTTAAATATATTAGAAACTTTAAAAAAGATTTTAATTACTGCAAACTATTTAAAGAATGAATTTGAAATAAAAGATCTTAGAAGATTAAAATTTTTTCTTGGATTTCAAGTTGAATATCTGTCAAATAGAATTCTTGTCTATTAAGAACCAAACTTGAAATAATTTTATATGGATAAATCTTATTCATTAAGCACCCAATGGTTTATCATTCTCTTGATGTAAAAGAAGATCATTTTCTCTCACGAGAAGATAATGAAAAGATTCTTAGTCCTAAAGTACTATATCTCAATGTAATAGGAGTGCTTTTATATCTTGCTAACAATATAATACCAGATATTGCTTTTACAGTTAACTTATTTGCAATATTTAGTTCTGTACCAACGAGAAGGCATTGGAATGGAGTGAAACATGTTCTACGCTATCTACGTAGTATATCTGATATGGGTTTGATTTTCTCAAAGGAAATAAATTCTGAATTGGTAGGATATACTGATGTTGGATATCTTTCTGATCCTCATAAAGTTCGGTCTCAAACAGGTTATGTCTTCACATACGATAATACTGTTATTTCATGGTGATATGTAAAGCAAACAATCACTGCTACTTCATCAAATTATTGAGAGATATTAGCCATTCGTAAGTAAGTCATAAATGTGTATAGTTGAGAACCATAATCAAACATATTAGAGAAGTATGTGGATTACCTATACAAATTGACAAACAAATAATATTACATTAAGATAATGCATTGTGTATTACATAAATTAAGGGAGACTACATAAAATATGACAATGATTAAATATATATCGCTAAAGTTCTTTTACACTCATAAAGGAAGGAAAAGTTAATATTTACAAAGTTTGTTCAAGTAACAATCCAGTAGATTTGTTCACAAAGATACTGTCAACATCAATCTTCAAAAGACATGTACTCAATTTTGGGATACGTTTACTTAAAATATCTCAGTTGGATGTATGTTTGAGGAAAAGTTATTTATGAATATTGTACTCTTTTTCTTTCTCTGTGTTTTTATTCCACTAAATTTTCTTAGCAAGATTTTAACGAGATATGTTTATAGGAGTAGTCATTCAAGGAAAAGTATTAGGAAATATGTGGATGACTACTTAATTGGATTAATCTTATCCTCAAGGAAAAGTATTAGAAAATATGTGGATGACTACTTAATTGGATTAATCTTATCTTATCAAGATTATGATCAACTTTATTCTATTTAGATTAGGATTAACTTCATAATAGTTGAATCTTCTATTCTTATCAAAAGTCTACTTACATTACTATATATACTTATTATGGATGGTGTATGAGAGATAATTCACAAAAAAAAAATTTCTCATATTTTTCTTTCCCTGCCTATCTTTTCTTCTTTATATTTATAACACCTTCTTTAATAATAAATTTAAACTTATCAATAAGTACTCTCTTAATAGCTCCTTCAATTGCACCATCTTATAAACAAAATAAATATTATAATATTCTTATATGAGAAATGAATTAAATATAGCTTATAGAATTGCATTATATATAATAATAGTAAATCCAACATTACTATCTAAATATTATTTTATACAATCAACATTGTTAAAACTTGGCACATCCAATACATAAAATATTCTAATCTTAATTTTCTATTTTTTTTTATAGGGCTCCATCTCTTAGACAAAATCATATTGCTTTGTCATAATCAATATTAAAAGTATTTAACATTAAATAAATTGGATATTATCAATAAATAAAAAAATGGTGAACTTGTTAAAATAATATTTCTCACTTAAATAAAAATAATAAAAAAACATAGGAGGGAGCATATGGGAGCCCAAATAGATGCAATGGATAATAAAACTAAAATGGAGGAAAAGAAATGTTATTTTTATTGTGGGTTAGAGCTGGTCTAACTTGAAAATGAAGATTGGAACTAAAAAAATTTTAAAAATTAAAAAAAAAAAAGGACATACTAAATAGAACATTCACTGGAGTCAATCTAGCTAGAAACAAATCCACTTTATTTCCAATAATTTTAACAAATGGTGAACCAAAGCATGTAAGAAACTTCCAAAACTTCTAAATAATTTTTTGGGTAATTGTTATAATCCATTCCCTTTAAATTTTGAGCACATCCTAAATTATAGTTTTTCAACAATCCACTACAAAAGAAATTCAGTTTTGCAACTGACAAATCCGTTGCAAAAAGTAAAAAAATCTGTTGCAAAATATTATTTGCAATGAAAATAGTTGATGACTAAAAATAGCGTCGCTAAATAAATTGCAATAACAATAAACAGATTCGCAACAGAGATATCCGCTGCAAAATTTGCAACTGAAAAGTATTCGTTGCAAAATCTGTTACAAATGTCATGACAAATTCAACCATAATTTCAATGGTTGTCAAAATATTTGCAACAGATGTTTTGTTGCAAAATTTATATATATTAATGATATTAATATTTTATTTTATTAAATTATTTATTTTATTTGATTTAATAGAACTCTATATATATAAATAAACAAATATTTAAAAATTACATATAAATCCAATTTATATTAATAATGCAAATAAAATATACAAATTAAAATGTCAATATGAAAGTAAAAATATCAAAATATATTAAATGTATTCATACTATAAATAAAATACAAAAATAAAAATGTTAGTAATTTAAATAATAAAAAACCTAATCTCACATATCAAAACGGATCAACTGCAGAAGGCACACTAACTATAGAAATTCTAGAAGATAAATCATGTAGGCCGCAATTCATCAAAATGGTGCTCAACAATTCTTTGAGCTCTTGCCTCCATCTCTTGCCTCACTCATGTTTGATCTCTTCCCTCATTTACTCTATTTATCTCTTCATGGCCTTTTCAAAATCATCCTCTCTGTTTGAAAGCTGTGAAATGACCAAAGTAAAGGTAGAATTTGATCCTTGGTGATAGGGAGCAACAAAACCAAGTCAGTGCACACACTGCTTTTTAACACTAACAACCTGATCTACATAAATTTTAGAAACGTCTACAAATTGAGGACCATCAGTTCCATTCATAGGTGTAGATTAAGTTTAAAGCCTAGCAGAGATATAGTTCTACAATATAAAATTTATAGTTTAATACAAAATCTAATACATATCATTAAAATGCAAATGGATAAAAGTTATCAATAACTTATATAAATTGCATTTATCAAGACAAAATTAATTTTAATTACCAAATTAAAAAAAAAATTCTACAGCATTCTGACATAGTTGAAGCTTGCTAGATCGACCTACATAAAATCCCTATAAATCAGACAAGCTATATTCCAAACATTCAAATTGACAATACCTAACAATACAAGCAATTGAGAGGTAAACATCACAATCCAACATTAATATATATTTTTTAAGTCTTCAGCACTCAACGATAGAAACACATAAGAATTACATTGGATAAAATTTAGTAACTTACATATTGTCTTAGATCTCCAGTCCACAAATTATTTAACTTGCGCACATGAGTTGCTCTAGAATTTCATATAGAAGAGATGGACGTTGAAATTTTTCCTCCTAAAATTATAAATAAATTGTTAAACTGATTATTTAAATTATAATCAAAATGGATTCTTAGAACCCTGAATAAAAAAAATGTAATTCATCATAATTCATGAATAGTAACTCTCCAATCAATGTTAATGATTGTTAAATTAAATCAAAGTTTATATTTTTTCCAATTATCATCTATAAAAATAAATAAATGATATGCCTAATAATAAAGAAAACATAAAAATGTTATACCCAAACCCTTTATCATTTGAGAATTCAAATTTGTTAGCCCACCAATAAGACATTGGGCTCCCGTCTCACCAAGCTAGCTATTCTACTATTCTTTATAATAATTGTAAGTAAACCATTAGCTTATTCTACTCTCCTATTTACTTAGATTCTTGACCAGAGGCCACAATCTTTTGCCTTTTATTTTTCTTTTCTTTTATGAGAATGACATCTCAAGTCTATTATAAAATGTTTGAACCCTTCAAAGATTTAAAAAAAGTTGTGTTCTATAACAATCACATAAAAAGATAACAATTAATTCTAGAATAGTTTATAAGATTTCTTCTCCCTTTTTATATCCAAAATCAATTTTTTGCAAGAGTATTAATGTTAAACTGGCTGTGTGTTATGGGTTTTGGATTGAGTTGGTATAGTTGTTTGTCTCAATTAACTAAATAAACAAATAATTATAAATCCACAAAGTTAAGATTAAGTCCAAAAGACAATTAAAGAAAAAACCGAACTTGAGACAAAAGTACAAAGAAAACCCACTTAACAATACAGAAAATTTACAGAAAAACAACAGGTCAAAGTTAGTTAATGAGATCACATTAACAAATAACCAATATTAAGCTTATAAAGAATCAAACTTTAAGTGCCTAGCTCAACATAATCACACAAAAATCAATCTTTGATTAATAAAAATGCAAATAATAATCATGCCAATATCGACTTCATTTTAGCATACAATTAAAAAATATAGATAAAAATTTCCATCCATCAACAAAACTGAAACAAAGAACCCAATAATTCATTCATAAAACGAAATTAAAAAAAAAACTCACTTTGTATGAGTAGAGCCAAGAGTGGCAGCCATGAATACTGTATTAGGAGATCTCTATGAAGAAGATCACGAGGGGATCTTGTGAGTTAATGGAAAGGTGATTTGGTTTGGTTTTAGAGCCATTTTTTCTCTATCTTTCCCTCTCCAAACACTCTCTCAGAATAAAAATCAGCTAAAGCTGATAGAACGAGAGAAAGGCAAACTATATATATATACACACACACACACACAGTTCACACAGATTTAGTCTAAAAATAATTAATTTTTACCTTACCCATGAATCAGTGGCCTAGTATCTAAAATACAGAGGCACATACCATCTTTATTCTTCATAAAGCTTCAAGATTCAAATAACAGCAAATAAAAATTATAATTTTCAATAATTATCAGTGAAGTTTGATTCTACTTTCAATAATTTAATTTACAAATTTTATGCAAGTAAACTAAATTCAATACTATGAAAAAAAAAAAAAGCTAATTACCTTAAAACTCGATTGCTCTCCACGAATGATCTCACAGAAAACACAATCATTTTGCTGATTATCTTTTTTGACAGAAAGGCAGTTAGAAAGCGACAATGAGGCGTGAGCGGAACCAGCATGGGGAGATAAGGGGCGGAGATGAGAGCAGAGAACCGCAAGCCTCTGTGAATCCATTCACGCGAAATCCACTGGATGGTTGATAACTGTGAGAGTCACAAAGTGTACTGGTGATAGCGATGGTGAGGGTTAGAGAGAGAGAAAGGAGAGGGAGGGACGGAGGGTTTTGCTTAGTGAGCGGCGCAGACTGAGACAAGATGAGGGGAAAGCAAACTTAGGGTTCAGATTAGCTAGTTTTTATACAAATGTAAAACGACGCGGTTTCGTTATATATTTATAAAGAAAGTTGTCAGGTGTTCTATTATTACCTAATTTTTTTCAGTTAAATTACATTTTTTTTTGCGAAGGCCAATTAAAACTTATCTTGAATAATGACAAATTAGTAAGTACATATATTTTTTTGACAAAATAGATGAATATATATTGCTGAATATCAAAATGAATTACACCACTAAGAAAAGGAGGACAAACTATCCAAGAGAGAGCATCAACATGGGAACAGGAGGCTCCAGCAAGAGTATGAGCCACCACATTCACTGTACGCTTAAGAAAAACACACGTACTATGAATCTGACTAAGCATGACTAATACTTCCTTTAGAATATCTCAAAGTGGAGAGATGTTAGTGATTGCAGTCTTAAGCCTAGGGACAACCAGAGAACAGTCTGACTCTATAGTGACATAGTCCATTTCTTGCACTTTAAGCCACAAACATGCATGCTTCAAAGCAAGAGCCTCCACTAATGCAGTTTCTGGTTGTCCCGCAAAACTTCTTGATTTAACTAACACTAATTTGCACAAATGATTTCTAACCACCATGGCAAGCCCAAATCTATTCTCTGTTGGGAGCATGGCTCCATCAATATTAACTTTGAGAGATCCTTCAGCTGGCTTCATCCATTTAGCTATTGGAGTGCTTGCCAAGTTTGATTCATTGGGAAGATAAAAAGTGTTCCAGTCCATAATAAATTGAGATGCTTCCCTACTCAGCTTCTACATATTAAATACCACACATTCCCATATCAGTTTATTCCTTCCTTTCCAGATGTGACACAAAATAGACAAAGCAAGGATTTTTTTTCTTTATATCCCCTATTCGACAAAGGTTGTTAAACCAAGAAGAGATGTTGTTAACTCCATCTGCAAATAAGAAAGACCATTGATTACTATTCCAGCACTCTTGAGTTCTATAACAATCAAACAACACATGTTGTTCAGTTTCTGCTTAAGAGTTGTAGAGTGGGCAATCGGTTGAGATCTTCACACCTCTACGATGAAGATTGACTCTCATTGGCTGGCACCCCTGAAATAATCTCCAAGATTGACTCTCATTGGCAGGCACCCCTGAAATAATCTCCAAGCAAAAACTCTAATTCTTGGTGGCAACCTGAGCTTCCAGAGGTGATGCCAATTTAAATCAGATGGCCCAAAACTCATATGCCAGGATTGAAATAAATTTTTAGTAATATATTAACCACTTTTAACTTCATAATGACAAGATCTTGAATTTACCCAATAAAGGCAATCTTTACCGGACTTGTTGCTTAACATTATGCTTTTAATCAACTCAACATCTTTACTATTCAGCTTAGAGAAGATCAGAGTAACGTCCCATGACCTACTTCTAGGCATAATTAAATCTGCCACAGTGAGATTCTTATATGCATCAGTCGAAGAAGTTGTGATGGAACAGATATTAGGATCTGGAAGCCAAAAATCTGACCCAACTTTGATCGATTTCCCATCGCCTATCCTCCATGCACATCCCTGCCTCATAATAGGTATTGAGGACCAAATGTTTCTCTAAACAAAGCTAACATTGCGACCAAGAGAAGCATCAAACAAATGAGACTTGGGAAAATACTTGGCTCTAAAAACTTTGGCCATTAAGGATTGAGGTTTAGTAACCATATGCCATGCTTGTTTAGCTAGCATTGCAATATTAAAATGTTGGAGTTCCCTGAAACCCATTCTGCCTTTAAGCTTCCTGACACACATCCTCTTCCAAACCTTCCACTTAATACCACCTCCTCTTCCTCTATATGACCCCCACCAATAAGAGTTAATTAATCTTTCAATATCATCACACAGAGAAGAAGGAAGGAGAAAAACACTCATCGCATAAAAGGGGATAGCTTAGAGAATTGACTTTATAAGAATCTCCCTTCCAGCCTGCGATAGAAACTTGTTGCTCCAGTTCTAAATTCTTTTCGAGATCTTGTCTTTAATAAAAGAAAAAAAGTTTCTTTTTTTCTCTGCCAAAAAATGATGGTAATCCAAGATATTTTCCTTGGCCCAAGTCTTGTTGTACTTGAAGATAGTTTTTTATTTCTTTCCTTAAGCCTTGCCCAACGTTTGGACTAAAATTAATGGAAAACTTTTGATAATTCACCTTCCGCCTAGACATAGCTTTATAATTTGTCAAGATATTTCGAATTGTGTGGCAGTTAACCTTAGAAGCTTTGAAGAAAAAAAGAGAATCATCAGCAAAGAGTAAATTAGAAATTAAGGGCCCATTTCGACATACCTCACAACCCTGAATTAAAGCCTCTATGTTATTCTTCCTTAATTTGCCATGTTAGTCCTTCGGTGCACAAAATGAATAAGGGGAAAGAGGGTCTCCTTGGCAAAGCCCCCTTTACGAAACAGTAGGTCCTAATTCAACGCCATCCCTAATGATGAAATAAGAGACTATGCACAAAAATTGGTATATCCAATTCTTCCATTTAGCAGAGAAACCAAGGGTAGTCATGATGTTCATCAGGTAACCCCACTCCATACGATCAAAAGCTTTGCTCATATCAAGCTTAAGAGTAACCCACCCCCTCACAACACCTTGTTCTTCGCTTCATTGCATGCATAATCTCAGCAGCTACTAGAAAATTATCAGATATCAACCTTCGTTTAACAAATGCACTATGAGTGTCAAAGATGAGACGAGGCAAGACATTCTTCAAATGATTTGCTAGCATTTTTGCTATAATTTTTTTGTAGTAAACATTACATAAGTCTATCAATCTCAAATCACCTATTGATTTAGGTTGACGAGTCTTAGGAATTAATGTAATATGAGTAACATTAATATTTGAAGGAATTAAGCCATCTTCAAGAATTTTAAGTACAACACTAGTGACATCTTGCCCCACAACATCCCAAAACTGTTGGAAAAACCTCACATTGAAACCGTAAGGACCTGGCGACTTATTGGCATCCATACTGCAAATTGTAGTTTTAACATCATCATGATCAAAAGGCTAGTCTAGATAATCCACATCTTCGGGAGTCAGTTTGTGCTATCCCAAACTTCCAGGTTCTAGCTAAGTTGTTGCATTTGTACTGAAGATTTTTTCAAAATACCGGATCATAACATTTTAAATGTCTCTTTCTTCGACGCAAAGATTTCCTTCCAAATCATACAATTCTGTCACCCTATTTCTGGTTTGCCTGCTGGATGCTTTGGCATGAAAAAAACGCATATTAGCATCTGAATATTTCAGTGAATTCACCTTAGCTCTTTGCCTCTGGTATGCTTCTCACTGATACAAAAGCTTGTTGAGATCTCTTTTAGTTTCTTCATACTTGGAGACATCTGCAGGTCTGCTGCTAATTTTGAGTAAATCCATATGCTTCTTGGCCTTATCGATATCTCTTTTAAACCGGTTGGATAAGTCACTCCCCCATTCTTTTAAAGCTTGTCTACAATGATATAATTTATCTTCCACATCTATAGCCTCAGGATTAAGCCAGCCACGTCTAACTACCTCTCTACAGTCTTGCTCTATCAACCAAGCATTCTCGAAACGAAATCTGTACTTATAAGTATATATAATTTTAAAACATTAATATATTTTTATGTATATTTATATTTTCACTTTATTGTATAGTTAAATTGTAAAATCATTTAATTATAAACATATATTAAATAATAAATAATAAATCAATATAATTTTATAACACAAATCCTTGTACGTAATGAATTAATATTCATTATTTTATTTTTGGCCCTTAATTTATTAATGAAATATTTTGTATTATTAACTAAATAACAATTGATTATTAATAAAATATTTATTCTAAATTAAATCAATCAATTTTGCTAAGTAACTTGTTCTATGTATATTTAATTTCACTATTATAATATCCAAAGTACAAATAATTGTATTATAAGTTCTATTTAGTACTTGCTCGGCAACTAATAAGTATTTATTAAGTATTGGTTTAAAATTTAATATTAATAATTAAAACTAAAATCTAAATTGTTAAATTAAATATCAATTAATTTCTACAATTTACAGGTTTTACTCACTATTAAATATATATATATATTATTTCAAAAAATATATAATTATATTTTTAATTTAATTGCAACACTCTTATATCTCATATATATATAATACATATATCCGAAATATGTAAGATACACACACAATATATAAGAATGCCATAATTTTTAGTCTTTCCAAAATTTTCATATTTATAAGAAAATACTTTAAAACACAAAAAGAACTTTCAATAACAAGTAAAAATACTTATTAATAAATTTAAGAGCTAAAAAACATATATTAAATAAAAATCATTAGAAAAAATTTGCAAAATTTTTGTTTGTAATTTGGACATTTTTCAAAAATCAATTCACATAACTTGCGAGCAAACAAACACTCCCAATATTCTAAAATCATGCAAAACTTCCATATTCTTCAAAACCACTCCAATTCTCAAGCATATATTTTATATAGTAAAATATATAAAAGTAAACCAAATGCACATATTTGTCCTAAAAGCTTTTAAATATACATTATATACATGTTTACTACCATGATGTACAAACTTTAAATAATTTTCACAAAGTTTAAAGTAATTACATGAAGTGCGACTAGTTGTGGTCTGTGATAGCTTCCAAAACAACTTCAAATGCAAAAATCAAACACCTGGACCTGACTAGGTCTCCCTCTGGATCCTCCGAATCAACCCTGTCACATACACGATGAATTTCAATCATTCTAAGTAAAAAGTCTAGTGGTATATACTTTGCAATATCTGCACATTTGCTAAAATAAAAAAAATAAAACTTAATGAAGCTAGAATCAGTAATTTAGGAGATAAATGGAGAGTTGGAAGAGAGAAATATGATATGTATATGTGATGTATATGTTAAATATATAAAATATATAAAAAGTCAACATGAATAGTAAAGTCAAAAGAAAAAATAGTAAATATACTAAAAATTAAAAATTAATTAAAAAATTTAAAAAGAAAATAATTATAGATGAAAGATGGAATTTTAAAATTAAAAATAAATAATAATTAATTAATTTAAATATTATAATAATAATATATATGGTTAGTAATTAAAAGAAGAAAGAAAAGTCAAAAATATCAAAAACTCATTTTCCTTCTTCTTCTTCTCCTAGCCGAACTCCACCATAACCAAGAAGGGGAAATTTGCTCTTCCAAACACCAAGATTTGAAGGGTTTTTCAAGGATTGAAGCGAAATTGGTGGTTGCTTTATCAATTGGGAACCTTTCTTACCAAAATTTCAAGTTTTATAAAAAACTATGAATATATTTGATTTGGGTTTATGAAAGAGTATGTTATAATTGTTGGAATGGTATGGACGAAGTTATTTTGATGAGTTAGCAATGATTTTAAAGTTAGATTAAAGAAAAGGATGGGTTTGGTTAGATTTTAAAAGAAGTATAAGTGATTTTGGAGTTTTTGAAGAAGTTGGTTAAAGTATGTATGTTTATTTGGTTTTATAATTTAATTTGTATTGTTTAATGGGTTTAATGATGGAAATGACTTCGAATTGACATTTGGAATTGGATATAATGAAGAACCAAGATCAAAGTGGCTTAGGACAAAAATTTTAGAATTGTGATAGAAGTGTATAACATTATATTTTAATGCTCAAAATATGTTAAATATAATGTTTGTGATATATTTAAGCTTTAAAATTAATTTGAAAATGTTAAAAATGAAGTTTTAATATTAAAGTGTGTTTAGACATATTTTAGTGATTTTGAATGGAGTGCTCCTAAATGGAGTTCTATTGTTTAACATGTGTTTAAATGTGATGTTAGAGACATATATAAGCTTAAGACTAAATTTGAAATTGGTTGGAATAATTTTCCAAATTTAAAGTCCATTATGGAAAAACTTGCAAAAAAATTATAGGAATGTGCCTTAATTTATATTTTATGCTTTAAACACCTAGAAATGTGATATTATTTGTTTATGTTCATTCACATTTTTAATAGGTGTTGAGTAGATTGTTATTTTATCAACCTAGTGGTGAAAAAATTTTGGGTGTGTTAAAAGTGGAGTGGAGTTTTAACTCCATTTATTGCTTTAAAGAGGTTAGTACATATTTTGGTTTATAATATGGTTAATTGCATTGATTTTTAAGTATAATACATTTCATTATATAAATGTGATATGTTACTTGACCAATGTGACATATTGCAATATGTTTGAGGTTCTTAACCTAGGTGGATTTTTGGAGAGAGAAAATGAGGTTTTAAATGTGATTGCAATATGTCATACATGCATAAGCATTGACATTTTTATCTAATCTCTGATGTGGCGATTCTTTATGCATTTATAGACATAAGTGGACATGGCATCTCAGACGTATGAGTCTGGTGAGGGGAGCACCAAGAGTAGTGATCTTGGAGAGGGTGATGTTAGATCTAGTGCTAAAATTGCTAGGGAGGTATCAATTCCAGCTAGACCAGCAGTTGAGAAGGTTCCGCCAGGGTAGGTGCAACATATGGTGAAATTGTTACTATAAGCTCCAGTACAATTGCAGCCGCCGTCGCTGACACAGTAGCTACTGACCTATGAAAATTTAAAGGTACAAATTTCTTTGGCATTACAGATTCAGCTGTAGCAGAGCAGTAACTGGATAGAGTTCAGAGGATATTTATCCAGTTACATGCTAGTGTATAAGAGAAGTTTGATTATGTCATGTCTCTTCTACATGGGGACACTTATGATTAGTGGAAGAAAGTTTTTCATGCCATGAATGATCCTCTGGTGTTGACATATGATGATTTTTTGTAGGAGTTTGATAAGAAATATACTCCTCGGAAGTATAAAGATGCTAAGAAGAAAGAGTTTTTAAGTTTAAAGTAAGAAACAAAGACAATGGCAGATTATGAGAAAGATTTTATCCGGCTGAGTAAGTATGCAGGAGGGATTGTGTCTGATGAGATTGATAGATATCAAATATTTAAGGAGGGCCTGAGGGCATCGATTATGTGCCAGGTGGCTGGAAGTTAGTGTGAGAATTTCTTCCGATTGGTGTCTGCTACTAAAAATGTGAAGAAGGCTCAAGGGATTGCAGTTGCAGCCAGAGTAGAGAGTAGAGATAGGATACCACAGCTTGAGGCAGGGTATTCATCGTCAAAGAGAGGCCGAGGGAGTTTTTCACAGAGGTCTGGTAGAGGCCAGGGGTAGCCTGGAAGGAGGTCTCAACAGCAGAGGTAGAGACAGGGATTTGCTGCTTCAGTGGCCAGTACTCCGACCACAGTTACTCAAAGATCTCCTCCACCCACTTGTGCCCAGTGTGGTCAGATTCACAGGGATATTTGTTGGGATATTAGTTCATCGTCAGCTGGTTGTTTTAGATGTGGGTCTTATGACTATTTTATCAGAGATTGTCTAAAGCCACCAGTGGATAGATAAACTGAGACAACAATTTCCAGACCAGTGATAGAGGGGGTCGAGGTGGCAAAGGTGGTAAGGGTGGCAGATTTGGATCCAGTAAGAGAAGGGGATCCACAAGAGGGACTAGTAGACCAGAGCAGGTAGGGTCATCACAGAGAGTATATGTGATATAGCGACAGCCGAGTGCTTCTGATGTTGTAGTTGGTACATTCTCTTTACTCGGTATTTCTATTCATGCATTGATTGACCTTGGATCGACGTATTCATACATCAGTACATCCATCCTGCCTATTAGTGATATGCATTCTGAGTCATTAGGGTTTGATGTGCTAGTGACTAATCATTTAGGGCATAGTGTAGTAGTTAGTATGATACACCGAGATAGTTCAATTTTTATTCAGGATGATGAGTTTTTCGATGATCTGATTGAGATGCCCTATAGGGAATATGATGTGATTCTGGGTATGGACTGGTTATTCATACATGGGGCTATAGTAGACTGTCAATAGAAATATGTTACTTTAAAAATACATGATGGAAAAGATGTTATGGTATATGGTGAGCAGAGACACCTTGTATCCATTTTGTTTTAGCTATGTCAACTAGGAGGATGATCCCGAAAGGAGTGTGAGGCATATTTGGCTCATGTTACAGATATCGAGGTAGTGGGATCTCAATTGGATAGTAGACCTATAATAGCAGAATTTTTAGATGTGTTCCCTGATGATTTATCAGGATTACCTCAAGAGAGAGAGGTGAAATTTGGTATCGATTTGATGCTTGTTACCAATCTCATTTTTATTACTCTTTATCGAATGATACCTGTTGAATTAAAGGAGTTGAAAGTGCAATTGCAGAAAATGCTTGATAAAATATTAATCCGCCCTAGTGTATCACCATGGAAAGCATCGGTATTGTTTATAAAGAAGAAGGATGGCACTTTAAGGTTGTTCATTGATTATCAGCAGTTGAATAAAGTGACCATCAAGAATAAATACATATTGCCTCGTATTGATGATCTCTTTGATCAGTTGAAGGGGGCTACAATCTTTTCCAAGGTTGATTTGAGATTGGGGTATCATCAGCTGAGGATTAGGGATGCAGATGTGCCTATGACGGCATTCCTCACAAGGTATGACCATTATGGGTTCTTAGTAATGCCTTTTTGGGCTAATGAATGCACCAACTGCATTCATGGATTTGATGAATCGGGCGTTTAGGCCATACTTGGATCATTTTGTGGCAATGTTCGTCGATAATATCCTGGAATACTCTCACAATAAAGAAGAGCATGACAAACATTTATGGATTATGCTGCAAACCTTAAGGGAGAAACAGTTGTATGCCAAGTTTCCAAGTGTGAATTTTGTTTGGATCAAGCGACTTTCCTCAGGCATGTTATTTCAGCGGAGGGTATTAAAGTTGATTCGAGTAAAATTGAGGCAATATTGAATTGGAGTCCACTGAAGAATGTGACTGAGATCAAATTTTTTTTGGGATTAGCAAGTTATTATCGTCGAATTTTGAAAGGATTTTCTGTGATAGCTTCACCACTCACCAGATTACTTTGGAAGGATGTGAAGTTTGTGTGGATAGACTAATGTCAGGCGATCTTGAGCAGTTGAGAGATATATTGACTAAAACTCTAGTTCTTACTCTACTTGTAGAGGACAAATCGTATATGATATATAGTAATGGGTCACATAGTGGTTTGGATTGTGTGTTGATGTAGGAAGGTAGAGTTATTACATATGCTTCTAGACAGTTGAAGCCTCATGAGTTAAACTATCCGACTCATGATTTGGAGTTAGCATCCATTATATTTGCATTGAAGATTTGGAGACACCATTTGTATAGAGAGAAGTGTTTTATTTATACGGATCACAAGAGTTTGAAATATCTAGGTGTTTAGAAGCAATTGAATCTTCGGCAAAGTTGGTGGCTAGAATTGATAAATGATTATGATTGCTTGATTGACTACCACCCTGGCAAGGCAAATATAGTTACAGATGTTTTGAGTCAGAAGTCAGTGGCAAGGTCGACTACCTATGCTCAATTGTTGCTTATTGAGTTAAGAGCATTGCATGCCATATTTGAGATTTGTGATGATGGTACTCTTATTGGCTTAGTTGCAGGTGATGCCATTACTAATTGATCATATTAAAGAAATGCAGACTTCAAATATGAAACTCTAGAAGATTGTGGAGGATTTTCAAAAGGGGAAGAGTAGAGATTTTCTTGTGAGAGATTATGGTAGTGTGTGGTATAGATATAAGTTATGTATTCCTGACAATATAAAATTAAGGAAGAGGATTTTAGAGGAGGCACATCAATCATATGCTATGCACTATGATAGTACTAAGATGTATCAGAATTTAAGAATGCATTATTAGTGGTCTCGTATGAAGAGGGACATAGCAGAGTTTATTTTTAGATGTCTCACCTATCAAAGAGTGAAGGCTGAACATCAAATTTCTTCACAGTTGTTACAGCCTTTATCAGTACCTGAATGGAAGTAGAAGCGTGTAACTATGGACTTTATGGCTGGATTGCCTCTAACCTAGAGGAAGTATGATGCAATCTAGGTGATTATTGACAGATCAATGAAGTCAACTCATTTTCTTCTAGTTAGGATGTATTACTCCCTTGATAGGTTAGCTGAGCTGTATATCAGTAAGATAGTAAGATTGCATGGAGTTCCAGTTTTATTAGTGTCGGATCGAGATCCCAGGTTCACATATTGATTTTAGAAAAGTCTACAAGATGCTTCGGGTAGTCGATTAAATTTTAGTACTGCTTTTCATTTGTAGATAGATGGACAATCTGAGAGGGTGATACATGTATTAGAGGACATGTTAAGGAGCTATGCTATCAAATTTATTGGGAGTTGGGATAGACATTTACCTCTAGTTGAATTTGTATACAATAATAGCTTCCAGTTTAGTATTAGGATAGCTCCTTATGAAACTTTATATGCCAGGAAGTACATGACACTGTTGTGTTGGGACAAAGTACGAGAAGGCAAGCTTGTGGGTCCCGATTTGATCAAGAAAACAGAGAAAAAGATTAAAATAATTTGAGATAGATTGAAAACAGCCTCTGACAGATGGAAATCCTATTCAGATTTGAATAGAAAAGGCATAGAGTTCAGTATCAGAGATAAGATATTCTTAAAGATGTCTTCATAGATGAAGATTCTGAGATTTGGTCGGAAAGAAAAATTGTGTCCTCGTTTCATTAGGCCGTATGAGATACTGGAGAGAGTAGAACTAGTAGCCTGTAGATTGGCGTTGCCACCTAAACTGAAAAAGATTCATAATATCTTCCATGTCTCTATTCTTCAGAGGTATAGATCAGATCCATCTCATGTCTTATTAGTGGAGTCTATTGAGGTGATTCCGAATCTAACCTACGAAGAGAAACTAGTGGCGATCATGGCACGTAAAGTGAAGGAGTTGAGGAACAAGAAGGTGCCATTGGTTAAAATTCTTTAGAGAAATAATTTCACTGAGGAGGTAACATGGGAGAGTGAACAGACGATGTGGAGTCAGTATTCTTAGCTATTTCAGAGCTGATGTCAAATAATTTCGAAGACAAAATTACTTAAGGGGGAGAGAGTTGTAATATCCGCACATTTGCTAAAATAAAATAAAACTTAATGAAGTTAGAATCAATAATTTAAGAGATAAATGGAGAGTTGGAAGAGAGAAATATGATATGTATATGTGATGTATATATTAAATATATAAAACATATAAAAGTCAATTTGAATAGTAAAGTCAAAGAGAAAAATGGTAAATATAATTTATAAAAATTAAAAATTAACTAAATAATTTAAAAAGAAAATAATTATGGATGGAAGATGGAATTTTGGAATTAAAAATAAACAATTAATTAATTAATTAAAATATTATAATAATATATGTATATGGTTAGTAATTAAAAGAAGAAGGAAAAGAAAAAAAATATCAAAACTCATCTTCTTTCTTCTTGTTCTCCCAGTCAAACTCCACCATAGCCAAAAGGGTGAAATTTGCTCTTCCAAACACCAAGATTTGAAGGGGTTTTCAAGGATTGAGGAGAAAATTGGCGATTGCTTCATCAATTGGTAAGCTTTCTTACCAAATTTTCAAGTTTTATGGAAAACTATGAATATGTTCGATTTGGGATTATGAAAGAGTATGTTATAATTGTTAGAATGGGTATAGATGAAGTTATTTTAATGATTTAGCAATAATTTTAAAGTTGGATTAAAGAAAATGGTGGGTTTGGTTCAAGTTTAAAAGAAGTAGAAGTGATTTTAGGGTTTTGAAAAAAGTTGGTTAAAGTATGCATGTTTATTTGGTTTTATGATTTAAATTGTGTTGTTTAATGGTTTTAATAATGGAAATGAGTTCAAATTGACATTTGGAATTAGATATAACAAAGAACCAAAATCAAAGTGGCTTAGGACAAAAATTTTGGAATTGTGATGGAAGTGTATAATATTATATTTTAATACTTGGAATGTGTTAAAATATAATTTTTGTGATATATTTAAGCTTTAAAATCAATTTAAAAATGTTGAGAATGAAGTTTTAATATTAAAGTGTGTTTAGGCACATTTTAGTGATTTTGAAGGGAGTGCTCCTAAATAGAGTTTTGTTGTTTAATATGTGTTTAAATGTGATGTTAGAGACATATATAAGCTTAAGACTCAATTTGAAATTGGTTGGAATGATTTTCCAAAGTTAAAGTGCATTATGGCAAAAGTTGAAAAAAACTGTAGGAATGTACCTTGATTTATGTTTTATGCTTTAAATACCTAGAAATGTGATATTAATTAATTATGTTCATTCATATTTTCAATAGGTGTTGAGTATGTTATTATTTCATCAATGTATTGGTGAAGGACTTTTAGGTGTATTGAAAGTGGAGTGGAGTTTTAACTCCATTTATTACTTTAAAGAAGTAGTACATACTTTGGTTTATAATGTGGTTAATTGCATTGATTTTTAAGCATAATACATTTCATTATATAAATGTGATATGTTACTTGACTAATGTGAATGTATGTGTATGACAATATTTGAAGTAACAATGCTTGATTTATATTAATTATGGCATGATAAGCCATTAAAAAATGGCTAAATGTGATGTGTGTGCAAAATATGAAAAGTGCAAATATGCATTAAAAAGTGGAGGTAAGCCACATTTGTTTTGAATGTGATGATGATGTGTTTTAAGGTTTAAAATTATAAAAAAGAATGAGAAATGTGGAATAAGAGAAAATTTATTTGCATGTCACCTTATATAGAGTCTAGTTTCGGATTATTGTTGTTGGATTTTTATACCTTCGGGTGAGACATGTTGGTGTCATATATTCATTACACGTTCGGATGATATATGTTGGTGTCATATACTTATTATGCTTTCGGATGAGACACGCTGGTGTCACAGATGAATGAGATAGTCCAAGATAATATTTCTGGAACTAGACCGTTATATAAGGATTTTTAGGCCCAATATATATGGATGATTAATATGTTATATAAATTTTGATACGTGTTAGGTGACATTTGTATTATAGTGCATTCATGGCATTGTTTATTTAATGTAATTTATTTTATATCAACGTAAGTACCACTAGACGAAATGCTTAGTACAAATGAATTTTATCGTGCAGGTAACAAGACAAATCCAGAAAGTGCTGCTAGATCACACCAGGACTATGTTATAGTTAATTTTGTGTGAAGATCATAGAACTGGCACAGACTAGTGCCACCTACATATCATGTATACACTTTAAACTTTTGAAACATATTTGAGTATGTACATTATATTTACAAACATGTATATGATGTAAATTATTAAGACTTTCTTTTGTGTTAAATGTTGGAAAGAAAAAAAAAATAGGACTTATATTTATAAATATATGGATGGATATGTTTTTAATAAAATGTTGGTAGATTGAATCATTGGGCTATGTTGGAGAAATGTATGTGTTTAATAAATATTTGGGAGTATGTTTTATTGCAGGTTGTTTAACTTTGAATTTGAGATTTATCTGAAATACAAATAAAACTCTGGCAAATATTTTTTAGAAATTTTATTTAAAATTTGTATTTTTGGTACTTATGATTAATAATAGATATTTTTTTGTTGATTATTTTATATATCAAGTTACAAATATTTTTCTTTGAAAAATAGAATTCTGGAAGACTGAAAACCATGGTATTTTTATATTATATATGCATATTTTATGTAAACCGGGTATATATATTATATGTATATAGAGTATAAATGTATTACATACTTTGGTATAGAATAAATTATATTCTATATGCAATGCCATAGATGAACTAAATCACATTTGCCAAGCAATGATTAAACATTTCAATCAACATATCAATCATCCACATATATTAGGCCTAAAAGTCCTTATATAAGGGTCTAGTTATAGAAATAATATCTTGGGCAATCTCATTCATCTATGATACTAGTGTATCTCACTCGAATGCGTAATAAATCTGTATTACCAGTGTGTCTCAATTGAAGGTGTAATAAAATCCAACAATAATATTTTAGAATTAGACTCTATATAAGGTAACATGCAATAATATTTCCTCAAATTTCACTTTTTACATTCTTTTTCATATTCTCTACTCATTTTTCATAACATCATCACATACAATACTAATGTAGCTCGCTTTCACATTTTAATGCACAGCTTACACTTTTCATATTTTGCATAAATATCACATTTAGCCATTCTCAAATGACTTTTTGTGCCATAATAAATTCATATCAAACAATGTTATTTCAAACAATGTCATACACACACATTCATATTGATCAAGGAACATACCAAAATCAACACATATAATGTATCATGCTTAAAATCAATGAAACCAATGAAATTCAATTCCAAAGTATGTACTAAAATCTTTCAAACAAAGAAAGTCAAAACTTTACTCCACCTCAAAACTCCTTAATGCCCTTTACCACTAGGTTGATGAAATAACTATATACTCAACACCTATTAAAAATATGAATGTATACCATATATTAGAATCACATTTTAAGGTGTTTAAAGTATAAAACATAAATTAAGGCACATTCTTTCAATCTCCCCTTTTCTTAGCCTTAATGCAATTTAACTTTGAAAATTCAATTAAACCAATTTCAAATTGAGTTTTAAGTTTAATTATGTCTCAAATAGTATATCTTAACACATTTCAAGTATTAAAATATAATGTATTACACTTCCTTCAAAATTTTAACATTTTACCATAAGCCTCTTTTAATTTTAATTCTTCATTCTAACTAATTCCAAATGGTAATTTAAGTTTATTTTCATCATTAAAATCATATTAAAATATGATCTAAACAATGAAATTCAATGAACAAGCATCCTTTATCAAAACCCTTTCCAAAATCCTAATTCTCATTCTTCCTCTTCCAAACCCCAACTAAACCTAACATTTTCTTCAATCTAACCTTGAAATCATTGCCTACTTATCAACATAACATGTTTCATAACCTTATAACACATTAGAACATACTCTTTCAAAATCTCAAATCATACATAATTATATATATCCATAAATCTTCAAAATAAGGTAAGAAAATTTACCAATGAGTGAAAAAACCACCTAATCTCACTTTAATACTTAAAAATCCTTCAAAATTTGACGTATAGAAGAAGCAAAGTTCCTCCTAACTCATCAATGGAGCCAGCCTCTAGAAAGAAGATGAAGAAATAATTTTTTTTTCAATTTTTTGCTTTTTTTTCATCTTTTAATCTCCATCCATATATATATATATTATTTTAATATTTTAATTAATTAATTAATTATTTATTTTTAAATCTAAATTTTTATCTTCCATCCAAAATTAATTTATTTTTGAAAATTTTTAAATATTTTTCACTTTTATTATTTAACCTTTGACTTTATATTTAACTTTTATATATCATTTATATTCCACATATATTTAACATATGAAATACATTTTTCTCACTTCTAACTCTTTATTTCTTTTTCAAATTATTCATTTTAGTTTAATTAAATTTTATTTTAGCAAAATTACGGATGTTACATTAATAAAGTAGTTTTGTAGTTTATAAATGAATATTATAAAAATATTTTGGTAATATGTATATATCAATATTATTTGTTTTCACTATCACAAATAGTATTAATTAATATTAATAATCATATTCATCATTTTCATTAAAAACTATTAAGATTATTATAATAAATAATTTTATTAAGAATGAATTGCTATAATTAATAATAATAATAGCAATTATTCACATAAAATATGTTAAATATTAATTTAATTTTAAAATATTTAATTAATATCTATTAAAATCGATTAAATTATCCACATCGATTATAATATTTTTAAGATATATACTCAACTCTAATATTAAATATGACTTTGTGAAATTGTTAGATTAGAAAAAGCTAAAAAGGGCATCATTCTATATATTTTGAACATATATTTTTTCTGTTTTATTTTTTAATCTATTTCCATTTTTCTTAAAATTTTTTACTTAGTAATTAATAATTAAATAATTAAAAGACAGATAAATTCTGCTTTTTATATTTTTTATATAAATTGTTATATTTTATTTATTATATATTTCTATGTATTTATTTATTTTGATAATATCAAAATTATTTAATTTTAAATAATTTTGTTAAATTATTATTATATTCTCATAATACTATTTTTATTAATATTATTTCAAATTTTGCAGAGACCCAAAAATTCGTTGCAAACATAATTTTATATTTTTTTAAATAATTTTGCAACGAAAAAGTGCCGTTGTAAAATTTGCAACAAGCAAATTCCATTGCAAAATCCTTTGCAAATCTTGCAACAGATCAAATTGGTTGCAAATTCTCTTGCAAAATTTTGGCTAAAATTTCGCGCCTTATTTTGCAATTGAAATACTTCCGTTGTAAAATTTTGTTGCAAATTTATTATGAAGACAGTTACTAATTCGTTGCAAATTTTGCAACGTATTCTTCTGTTGTAAAAATTTGTTGTAATTTAAAAAAATATATTTTTATATATTTTTCCATACAAAATCGTTGCAAATTCATTATTAAAATTCAATTGCAAAATGTGAAATTTTTAGTGGTTAATTACAAATCCAACACAATTATAACATACAAAATTTCAACTCAAAACCCATTTTCAACACACGTACAACAATCTTTTTCAACTAATAAAAACAACAAAGTAAAAAAAAAAAAGCAACTCATTTTTCAACTCTAATAATACACAGCAAAACCCAACGGTAATATAAAATTTAAATATTAAAACTTCAACCAACAAAATCTAACGTTGCAACATCTGGAAAATATCTAAAAAAGAGGTTAAATCAGAAAACTTGCTAAAAAAATCAGCATCCATAAATTTGTTTCAATAATCGGCACCCACTAAACTCAACAAATCCAATTTCAGAAACCAAAAAAATCAAGACCAGGAAAATCCAACTTCAGAAACGCATGCAAAATTATAAATAGAAAATGCAGAAATTTAAAAAAAAATCAGAAATTAAAAATGAGAAAAATTGAGAGCTAATCAATACAAAACTAATTACAATCCTAAACTCTAAACAAATATGGAAAAATTGAAATTTATGAGTTCAAAGATAAACCAAATCACAACTCATAGCAAAATAGAAAATCCATATCCAAACTTGATTAAAAGCATTTCAACTTAATCCAAAAAAAAAAACAAAAGTTAGAAGCATATAAATTTAATAAATAGAAATTTAATTTATACATGCATGAAGATTATTATGAAAAATTTTTAAATTAATAAATAGAAATTTAATTTACACATGAAAATTATCATGAAATTTTTTAATTTAAAAAATAAAAATTTTATTAAAGTATTAATATTATCATTCAAAAATATTTTAATTTATATATGAAGATTAATAGAAACTTAATTTAAACATGAAGATTAACATAAATATTTTTAATTCAATAAATAGATATTGAATTTAAATATGAAAATTATCATAAAATTTTTTAATTTAATAAATAAAATTTAATTTAAATATGAATATTATCATGAAATTTAATAAATAAAAAATTTAATTTAAATGTAAAAATCGTTATGAAAATTTTTTTAATTTTATAAATAGAAATTTAATTTCAACATGAAAATTGTCATGAAATTTTTAATTTAATAATATAAATTTAATTTAAACATAAAGATTAACATAATATTTTTAATGTACTATATAGAAATTTAATTTAAATATGAAGATTAATATTAAAATTTTTAATTTAATAAATAAAGAAAAAACATATGATGCGTGATAAAATTAGAGTGAAACATATGGCGAGAAACTATATAATGAATATTAATTTAGATTATAGAATAGATATAGTTTGTTGTTTGAATATCAATATTTAGTGGCTAGATATTATATCTAATTATATACTAAATCAAAGCATAAAAATAAAAATTTAAAATCCTGTTGATAATTTTATCATATATAGTATCATTATTTCTTTGTATTATATATATAAAATAACTAAGATTTACTTAAAATTTAAAATATGTGAAGTAATTTTTATTATATATTTTTTATATATAATATTGAAAAATTTTAATTATATAAATTAATAAATTAATATGTAATATATAAGATAATGTTTTTATTTATTATTTGAAACACTGAAAATTGTTGCAAGTTGAAAGTTAGGATTCAATGTTTCACCTACTCAATGTTCAATGGTTCACCGGAATATTAATAAAAGGTGGGATTCTCAGATGTTTGATTATGGTCCAATACTGGAGAAAATGGCAGCAAAAATGTCTCTTTTCCACCAACCCACTTTAAAACTCACATTCTCTGCTCCTTTCAAGCGTGATACTTCGAAACCCATTTGTTGTTTCCCATTAGCGGCTTCAGGAACGGTCCTTTTTGGTAGGTTTAAGATTGCTATGTCAAAGACTAAATTTGTCAAAACGTCTGCAATTAGAAGTGGAGATGCTGAGAAAAACGTCAGTTCTCAATACGAAGCTTTTGTGAAGGACTCTACTGGATTTCGTTAGGAAATAATGGCTGAGAATTTTGAAGCCACTCTCAATCGTTTGGTTTGTTTTTATCTCTCTATTTCTCTCTCTTTTGTTTTTTTTTTCCTACTTCAATTTCATCGGCTCATTCGTTATTTTCTTGTCAACAACTGTGGATATATGATATCTAGAAGATGTAATTATGGAACAAATGGGATTTGGGCACTTAGCACTTGAATTCAAAAGGCAATAATCATGAAACTTATACTATTTGGGCAGAACATGTACATCACCGAGTGCTACTGGGGAAGAGACAAAAACTTATACTATCTGGTATTTAATTTTGACTTCTCACTCAAAATTCAGATAAAATAAATTCTCATGATATTGGTGATTTAACTTTGTCTGCACAGACCAAATTGGCTTGTACTTGCTTATTTTGTTGCTGTTCTTCTTTGGGGGTATGATTTTATTTTGGCTTGTTCGATTGCTATGACTATATAATCTATCTATTAATTTATCTTAGCACTCAATTATACTTCATATAATGTCAAAATTATATATGGTCTTGATACTCACTTATTGCATATTTTTTTACTTTTTAATTTTACTCTTAATTATTGTAATATATTTTAAATGGTCATTCTGTATAATTAAATGACTGAGATTATCTTATAAAATAAAATAAACTATATATATCCCTGAAGTGAAGTAACAACATCATTGTAGTATTTTATTAAAAATGAAATAAAGTCATATTCTTGGATTTGTTGCAATGGTATCTCGTTTCCTCCTGAAGAGTGATTTATTTATCCAATTGTTTGCTAAAGAAAATGGAAAAATGCTAGTTTTTTGTCCTATAGTCAATTATTGGTTATATATATTGACATTATATTTTATGTATTTATAGATGTTTCATAAATTAATAAAGGCATTTATTTATCTTTAATATTCTATTGAAGGAATTTAGAGTAAAGATAAAGTCCATAAGACTATATTATTTTACAAAGAAAATTATAATATCGTTATAATTATGAGATTCTTATTTGCATTAAAAATAATGTCTCTAAATATTCCTAGTTGATGCTCTTCTCATTATGGACAATGATTAGAGATGTTGAGACTAGTACATATTATGTTCTTTCCTTTATGAAAGGAAGCAGTTGTTTTCATAAGCTGAGATATATTGAATATTTGAAACTAATACGTAGGTGCTTGTAATATAAACAAGTGCAATGAACTGACCCACCTGAGAATTCCATATGAAGAGTTATTTGTGCCTATGGAATGCTCAAGTGATGGTTGTGTAAGTAATCATTTGATTTGAAGTCACTAAGTTATCTTATATAAGGACTGTTATGTTTTGATATATCTTACACATTACTCAGTTCATGGGTAATAAATGAAGATAAATTGGATATAGTAGAAACTATATGAATATGCTTATGTGGTTGAGATGGGATTCATCACCCTTGGTAAATTAGGAAAAATGTTTTAATTATTTTTGTTAGCATTGATCATAAAATTCTTGCGCAAGGTAGAATGAAATTAGCAAATTGAATTTGAAATTTCATTCAAGCAATCAATAGCTAATGGCAAGAAAATTAATATGATTTAATATAGTAGACACATTTCATGCTTAAATTATTAAATCGGAATATTATTGATGAAGGGATATTAGTTATACTGAGAAATCATGCGCTGAATGGTTAAGTCAAACCACTATTGACATTTCAAATATTTGGGTAGTCTTTACATGTTGCTAGACAATGTTCTTATCCTTCAAATATAGATTAATAAATTAATTATATTTGTTGCCAACATATTTAAAATCTTTTTTGCCAACATATTTAAAACCTAATGAGTCACACACATAAAAATTGATGTGAGAAAATAAATGAGAAGTTTAATCAAGTATGACTTGATTGTAAATAAGTTTTATGACATAAGGTTAAAATTGTAATTTATAGGGACTACAATTTAACCTAAAATATTAAGTAAAAACTTAATTGAAAATTGTCTAAAGCTTATTGGAATAATTTATTTATTTTAAGGGGTTGTATAAATAAATATAATTAATTAAAATTAACCTATTTTTTTTTATAAATAGGCTTTTATAGAAAGCCTAAAGAGTTGAGCCACCAAAAAGGGTTTACAGAGAGAATTTTTAGAGCTAGCACTCAAAGATTTCTCTTACTTCTTAATTCTCTAAAATTAGCTTTAGAGTTTTTCAATCGTCAATTCGTGTGGATACTGTTAGAGATCGGAAAATTAGAAAGTTGGTGGTTTGTGACAACCCAACCACGAAGAGCAGTTTTTGATCTATTCTTGAAGAATTAACACAAATATATTATTATTGTCTATTGATTATTGCCTTAAACGTTTGAACGAGATCCATGTTGGAAGAAATTTATTTAATTTCATATTTCCGTTGTGTTTATATTTTTGAATAAAACCTAACAAAAAATACATTCTTGCAAAATATTTTAGACTCATATTTCTTCTAACCCACACGATTGCTTAGTTTGTTGTTACACATGTTCTCTATTTATGTATCTATTTTCAGGCCTTGGTGAAAAATTCTATTTAGCTATTGAGTTCTTCTTATTTAATTGTCAATGTGATATTTCCATTACTAACAAGTGGTTCTTACTGCTATTTTTGTGCTGCTTTGTGGCAGTTTTGGGAAGACTTGGAACAAATGCATCTACATTGATCATAAGTGCACTTGCCTTGGCATGCGGTACATATCTTGTAAGTATCATGCTGCGACTCTTCCTGTAGCTAAATGTAGTATAAAGTAGCATATGATAATGGGGATCATTTTCAGGGAAAAAAAACATTGATCAACAAAATGCAGTATTCGACATCTTTGTGAATATTAAACTGAATGCAAAACAAACAGAGCGTGCAAACTAATCTGAGGTCATCAACTTTGTTATGAACTTCAGGAATCAAACTAATATAGGCTAGATTATCGGAGCTTAATACAATATAAGACTTTGGAACTTGTGTCTATAATTTCAGGCTGGTTTACAAAATGTAGTTTGCATATAATATGAAATGATTTTGCTTTTGTCCACTGGTTTAGAAAATGGAATGCCTAGATCAAAGACTGGATACGAAGACTTGAGGAAACTAAAATAAGGAGTTCAGTTATCTTTATCTGTTATTGACTTTGTAGTTGCAACAATTTCATACAATTTAATTAGTACCAATTTACAAGTTTACGTAATCTGGGGTTTCTTTCTTATGTGACCCAGCTAAAACTTTCTATCTATGATTTAATAACAATTTATGAAAGGTCGTTGTTTGTGTGGTAATTGATTCTGCTTTAAGTTGTCTACTGATTGGATATGAAGATTTGTAAGAAACTAAAATGGGCAGTTTGTGATCTCTCACTTTCATCTGTTTTCGCAGTCATGGCTACGAGTTTTGCAACGATTTCATACAATTAGCCAAGTGATTGTCGGTGCTGCTGTTGGCTCCATTTCTCTGTTTTGGGGTTTTGGTTGTGGAATGGCATTGTGCTGCAAACTTTTATTTCTTTTTGGTAAGTTCGTACAATTGTTGTTCACGGAGCTACTGCTTTCTCCCTATACTTTATTGTGTATGTGATTCGCAATTGGCTTGCTAATTAATAATATGAATTTCTATGTTGAATATTGCGTTGCTCATTTGCCATCTAAACGGCTAGGGATGCTTATTTGGTTTTAACTGAATCTAAACTAAACTAAATTAAATGGATTTTTGGTGTTTTTATATGGTTTACTCCTCTAAATGATATAGTTTTTAGAAAATTTAAAATTAAAAGACTAACTTGGAAAATTGCCAGAAAAATGCCACGACAAAGTATAAAACTAATGGTGAACTTCATTAACCTTAGATGGACCGATTAGGACATTTATATCTTTTAATGCTTTTACCTTTGACCTTTTTTCACTCTCTTTTATTTTTTTCTCTGCCGTTAAACCCTATAATACAATTTTTTTAATCTTGTACAACTAAAAATAAAATTAATAAGGATCTAGTGAATTTATTATTAATAGATTGTGAAAAGAAAAAAAAAAAAAGAAATGAACCAAATAAATACCCATTCACATATCACTGTTAAATTTTAGACTTCAGTCACATTAAATAGACTATTTTTTATAAAATTACCTTTTGATCTTACCAAAAAAAAATTGACAGTAAGCTTCTCTCTTTCTCTCTCTTTCTCTTTCCCTTAGTTCGTGTCCCATTTCTTTCTCTCTATTTTCACAGTAAGCTTCTCTCTCTCTCTCTCTCTTAGATCGTGTCCCTTAGCCCGTTTCTTTCTCTCTATTTTTACATACGATTTCAAGTTTTTCTTTGCTTTGTTTGACATACTAGTTCTCTCTATTTTTCTTTTGCTCTCATTTCTTCTTGCGAAACCATCTCTTCTTTCTTTTGTGGTGACTCGATCTGCACTGTCATCAATTGAAATCAGTAAACTTTATCTTTTTTTAGCTATGTATATGAGTTTTATTTTGTGAATAAAAACTCAATTTGAGCAAATATAATGAAATATGAAAAATGTACGTATGCTTATATTTTGGGGTTTGGAAAATGATGTTATAATAAACTTTAAGAGAATTTATTTTATTTTATTTTAGTCTTACGATATTATAGCTCTTAAATCCTCATATTTCTCTATTATTCCTTTCTTTCTTTATTTTAATGCATGAAGCTTTGCAGAGTTTGAATGGATATCGTTGGATTATTATGAACTGTCATGTTTTGTTATAGAATAATATAGATTGTTATAGATTAATTGTGTGTATGTGTATGTTGATACGGTTTTAAGTGCGAGTTAAGTTTTTTGTTCTTTATATAGTTTAAGTATTTTTCTTTTTTGAATGTGTTTTTAGGTGTTTTAAACAGTTAAGAAGTATATAATTATAGGTTGATATGTGTTGATATGAATTAATGTGATTATTTAAGATTGAATCATTTTTTTTTGTATGTTGTTTAAGTGTTAAACATTTATTGAGTCTGTATTTATGAGTTGATATGAGTTGATATGTGTTGATATGTGTTGATATAGGTTGATATGGGTTGATATGGGTTGTTTTAAGTTTGTTATGGTTTTTATAGATTATGATGTGAGAAAGAAAGGAAATTTAAACATGTTGATATGGGTTAAATGCATTCCATGAGATTTGCATGTATCACTTATTAAACAACTTGAAATGCAAATTTAAACATATAACCAAGGATCTTGAGAAGCTCTACTGCAAAACAGCTAAAGCCTACAAAATAAGCTATTTCACCACACTTTTTGGTAGTTTTTGTATTTTTGTTCTTGGTGCCCAAGAATATCTAGTATGTGTTGGGCTTAATAGGTGGATGCGACCTCATATGCATACAAGGAGGTATAACATTATGATGACAAATATTTCTGAATTAGTTAATGCTGCGCTTGTAAAGGCTCGAGAGCTTCTAATTACTGCATTTGTCGACGAGGTTAGAAAGATATGTCAAAGATGGTTTTATGAACAATGAAACAAAGCAGAAGAGTCCATAGATAACATGGCAACGGATGTTGAAAAAAATTGAGAAAGAGAATGATGATAGTACAAAAAATGAATGTAAGTTCTTTATTTATTCTTCCTCATTTTTCATTAATTATGATATTATCATATAACCTTATTAATGCTATTTTGCAGGTGGTGCCTTCTAACAACAACAAATACGACGTTAAGGATGTAAATAAAAATTATATTGTCGATATGTCTCTGAGAACTTGTTGTTATAGGAAGTTCCAATTAGATAATCTCTCGTGTGTGCATGCTCTTATAGTTGTTAGAAATAGTACATATGAAGCTTATCTTAGGATCAACGAGTGTTAAAATATAAAATAATATGTTGTATCATTTGTTGTATTCATAAAATATTCAACAACTAATTAGTGAATGTTGTTGGCTTGTATGATAGGGTATTGAATTGTTATGTCAATGTTGGATATTATTGGATTGCTATGACAATAGATTGTTGAAATCTTGATATATGTTGATATGGATAGATGATAGTTATTATACAAGTGATATGGGATGATATGTCTTGATATGGATAGATAATAGTTATTAAACAAGTGATATGGGATGATATATATTGATATTAATTGATATGAGTTATTATACAAGTGATATAAGATGATATGTATTGATATATATTGATATGAGATGATATGTATTGATATGGGATGATATATATTGATATGTGTTGATATGGGATTATATGTCTTGATATGAGATTATATGTCTTGATATGGATAGAAAATAGTTATTAAACAAATGATATGGGATGATATGTATTGATATTACTTGATATGAGTTATTACACAAGTGATATGGGATTATATGTATTGATATGTGTTGATATGGGATTATATGTATGGATTGATATGTTTAAAATCTTAATTACTACAAATTGTATGATGCTCAACAATCACACAAACAGTTCAACCTGTAAAATATCTACCTAATAAATTATACAGTATCTATCCATCCAAAGCAACCTGTGAATAGTAATTAAATACTAAAAAAAAAAACTGAACATCTGAATCAATAACTTTCCTCAACCTGTAATATATCAATCCCATTTCTAATATCAATATTTATTCAAAGTATATCTATTCACCATGTAACACATACATACATCTAACACTATAACAAACACACACCCAAAAAATTCGCAGCACATAGATCAACTATATGATTGAACATATAAATGAATAATAAATTAGAATTATGATTTATATAATTCAGCATCTAAATTAACAAATGTACATATTCACAATCTAAATTTTGACATCCTTAGTGGCTCACAAAAAACACTCGACATCGTCATTGTCATCCTCACTATAATAGGCACCCTTTCTCTTGTTTGAAGCATGAACCCATAGATAAACTATTGTGTTGCATCTGATTCTGTCCATAAGCTGTTGTGTGCAATGTTGAAAATTTAGGCCTTTCGTCATAAAATGCTCGATGAACTTGGCAACGAATATCCTACAATCCATTCTACAATAACGTTTAAGTATTAAAAAATTGATTTAATATATATATATATAGCAATTAAGAAATCATAATATGATACATTAACTCTCTTGTTGTGGGCAAGCATGATTCTCATACTTGATATTTAATTTGTAGCCCTTATAATTCTCTAATTCTGGCCTCTCGATGAAAAAATGCTTGATATTTTAATAGTCCAATGTCAAACCATATCAAGATATATCAAACTATATCAAGACATATCAACCCACATCATCGAAGTTCAACACAAATCAGTAAAAAAAATCACATTTCTTCAGTATATAAGACATCTAAACAACATAAAGAACACAAATATTTGATATTTTAGTAGTCTTATATTAAACCAAATCAACACATATCTAACCATAACATCAAAGATCAACACAGATCAGTAAAAAACCATATTTTTTTTCACAATTTAAGACATCTAAAAAATATATAGAATACAAATGCTTGATATTTTAGTATTCCAATATCAAACTATATCAAGATATATCAAACTATATTAAGACATATCAACCCATATCATCGAATATCAACACACATCAATAACTATCAGTCAATTAAAAAACACTGACAGTCCAATTACTCTATATTTGATCTTAGGCAATCAAATTGAACTAAGCTAATATTTGTATTAAGTTATAATTTGTAGGAAGTTAATTTTTTAAAGAATTTATGAAAATTTCGATCGGACCATCAACCGGACCTTACATGTTAAATTGAGCAAAGATTCACAGTGGAAAGTACTCTCAAATTCTCACCGTACCTCAGAATGTCCAATCGGACCTTTGAGAATTTCGACCGGAGTATTGGATGAAAATGTTGCAAAACACACAGAAGGATTCACGGTCAAAAGTACTCTCACATTCTCAATGGACTAGAAAAAGTATAACCGAACTAAGGGAAAGTACAACCGAACCTTGCAAGCCAATTTTGTTAAAAACATCTAGAGAGGTTCCCGTCTAGAAGTACACTCAGTTTTTCACAGGACAAGCAAAATTTCGACCGGACCATGATGCAGTTCGATCGTATTTAAATAATTCATAAGTCAGAAGCCGTTGGACCTCTACTCAATTAGTGAAAGCCACGTGGATTGACTGTTGGAAGAGCATTCAACAGAATTTCAAAAGGTACGATTGGACCACTATGTTTCCTGACTAAAATTAAGGAATTTCGACTAAACCTTGGTAAGTCTGACCAAGAAATTTCTCTGGCTAAGAAATTAGTGGAAGACAAGAATCAAACATGTTAGACCACTCATCAAACGACTAGTTTATGACTTGAAGGCTAAATATACCATATGTAACTTCATTTTTACAAGTTGTTGTGATTGTAATAGCCTACTTGAACATATTTATTTTTTTTGCATCAAAATTATACTTTGTATTGGTTGAATGTTGGGTGTGAGCATTAAACATCATCTTAAGTTTGAGTGTGAGCTTGAAAACACTTAGGTTGTGAGAGTGAGCTTGGAAAAACTCTTGTAAGGGTTGTGAGGTGTGTGATCTCAAACCATTATAAAGTTTGGTGTGAACTTATGAAAACACCAAGTTAGAGTTAAGCTTGTAAAAATTCAAAACTAGTGAAACCTTAACAAGTTGTTAAGGAAGTGGATGTAAGATCAAGGTAAATCTGAACCACTATAAATCTTTGTGTTCATTGCTCCATCTTCTACTTAACCTTTTTCTATATCTTCTACGGTTCTTGTTCTTGAATGTTAGGTTTTGAATTCTATTTCAAGAGAAGAAGGTGGGAGAGTACAACATCTCACGTGTGCTCATTGCATTTGGAAAACTCTTGAGAACTATCATAAGAGTACTACCCAAGTGAGGCTCACTAAGAAGCAAATGCATATATATGAGTATGAACTATTCAAGATGAAGCCCAATGAAAATGTTACCGACATGACCAATAGCTTGCTTACCATCATCATTGAATTGACGAAATATGGTAAGGTATATGGTCAAGATGAATTCAACAACAAAATCTTGAGACCTCTAAGAGCAAAGAAGAACTTTGAATCCAAAGTTTCTTCAATTAAAGAAGCTCATAATCTTATCTCTTTGAGAACCGATGAAGTTATCGAAAAACTACTCACCTTTGAGTTACAAACCGAAAGAGAAGAAGAACTAGGTAAAAAAGAGAAGAGGAAACCAATAGCTCTCAAAGCAATTAAAGAAATTGAGAGCTCAAGCAATGAAGAAAGTGATGATGAAAAAGAAATGGCATTATTTTCAAAGAGGATGAATGATTGGAAAAGAAAGAGACGATTACAAGCTAACAAAGGTATATTCTCTAAATCCTCTTTTAAAGATAAAGATAAAAAGAATGAAGTGAAATGTTATGAATGTGGCAAATTCGGTCATATCAAATTGGATTGCTTTAAGTTAAAAAATAAGAAGAAATGGGACAAAGAAAAGAAGAAATCTCTCAAAGCTACATGAGATGACTCTTTCTTAAGTGAAGAAGAAGAAGAAGAGGAAGAATTACTAATCTATGTCTCATGGCTATTGAGGATGCATCCAATGAGGTAGGTACTTAATTCTTGAATTTAATTGCATATGATGAAAATGATATTGAAGCTTTAGATGATAATGACATGATTGAGCATATGAATCTTAGAGTAGAAAAGTATTTTTCTAAAATGAAATTCTATAAGGACAAATGCTCTAAGTTGAAAAAAGATTTTGTATGCTTGAAAAATTCTATATTAGAATTAAAAATATTAAATGAACAATTATTGAAATCAATTGATGAATTGAATAAAAATTCACATAGTTTAGAGAATGTGATCAAAGAAAATAAAATTTTGAGGCATGAACTAAAAGACCTTAAAGAATCTATCTCAAAGTTTCATAAGGGAAAGGAAGCATTAGATACATTGATTGATAATCAAAGGTCACCCTCCTTGAAATATGATTTAGGATTCAATGGCTCATCCGATGCAACTTCTAGTAAACCAACATTTATGAAAGTATCTACAACTCAAATCTCTAGTATTGGAGTTGTAAAAAACACTAATGCACAAACCAAACCCAAAAATTCCAAAAGGATTATATTAAGCTCACAAGACTCTAGAACTAAGGTTCCAAGAGCAAAACATGCATTTATGAATACTAGACATGTACATCAATACAAAAATACTTTAAAATAAACTCATATTTGCAACTGTGTGAATGCCAATAGGAGAGTATTTTTTGCTATAATAGGAAGGCTCATCTCAAGTTAGAGGATCCTTCTACTACTAACCCCCAAGTTCATTTGGGTACATAAAAGAAGGTGAATATTCTTGTAGGTATGTCTAAAATCTACTATCAATAAAAGTACATGGCTTATGAATAGTGGATGCTCAAGATATATGACGGGGAATGCAAAGCTTTTTACAAGTCTTACTTACAAGCTTGGAGGTAGTATTGCCTATGAAAACAATGCTAAAGTTAAAATCATTGGTAGTGGCTCCATTGGCATAGTTGGTAAAATTTTGATTGAAAATGTATGGCTTATTAATGGATTGAAGCATAATTGGCTTAGTGCTAGTTAAATGTGTGATAAAGGATATGATGTAAATTTTGACTCCAAAAGATGCAAGATTACTAATTCAAATGGTGAAATTGCATTCAAAGGAGTTAGAATTAGCAACATATATAAAATTGACATACATTCCAATAATGCATTTGAATGTTTGATTTCAATTAATAATGATGCTTTGTTATGGCATAGAAGGCTAGGACATGCTAGTATGGATCATTTAAAATATATTAGTAATGAAGAACTAGTTGATGGTCTCCCTAAAGTTAAATTTGTCAAAGATAGAACATGTGAACCTTGTCAACTTGATAAGTAATATAAAAGTTCATTTAAGTCTAAAAATGTTGAAAGCACTTCTAGACCCTTAGAACTCATTCACTTAGATTTATTTGGACCAAATAGAGTTGCTAGCCTATGTGGCAAGTTATATACATTTGTTCTTATTGATTATTACTCTAGATTTACATGGGTTAATTTCTTAGCTCAAAAGAATGAAGCTTTTGATCATTTCAAAATATTTGCAAAAAGAGTTCAAAATGAAAAGGCATGATCATATATATTAGAACTGATCATTGCAAAGAGTTTGAAAATGAAAATTTTGAAAACTTTTGTAATGAATTTGGTATATCACATAACTTTTTGGTTCCGAGAATACTATAATAAAATGGTGTGGTTGAAAGAAAAAAATAGAACCTTGGTTGAAATGGCTAGAACAATACTCAATGAATATGATTTACCATCTTATTTTTTGGTGAAAGCCGTTAATACCGCTTGTTATATTTCAAATCGAGTTTACAAAAGGCCTTTAATAAACAAAACTTCTTATGAGCTATGGAATGGAAGAATACCCAAATTTTCATATCTTAGAGTATTTGGCTGCAAATACTTCATATTGAATACCAAGGATAATCTTGAAAAATTCTCATCCAAATCGGATGAAGACATATTTTTAGGATATTCATCATCTAGTAAAGCATATAGCGCGTTTAATAAGAAAACTCTAGTAGTTAAAGAATCAATGCAAATTATTTTTTATGAATCTTCTAAACTTGATCAAAAGAAAGGTAGTGCTCTTGATGATTTTGTAGGTACATATGATCAACAATATATGATTATTGCTCCAAAGAACAATCAAGATGAACAAGAAAAGGAAACTCAAGAGTTACCCAAGGATTGAGAATACAAGAAGGATCATCCAAAAGAACTCATCATTGGTGAAACTTCAAAGGGAGTAACTACTAGATCCAAATTTAAACAATTAGATGTCAATTTGGCTTTTGTTTCTCAAATTAAGGCAAGAACTATTGAGGAGGCTCTTAGTGATGTATATTGGGAGATTACAATACAAGATGAATTCAATCAATTTGAAAAGAGCAATGTGTGAGAACTTATTCGTAGACCTAAAGATCATCCAATTATAGGATGCAAATGGGTTTATAGGAATAAACTTGATGAAAATGGTATTATTACTAGAAATAAAGCTAGATTGATAGCCAAAGGGTATAACCAAGAGGAAGACATTAACTATGATGAGATATTTACCCCGTTGCTAGATTAGAAGCAATTAGAATTCTACTTGCATTTGTATGTCACATGAATTTTAAACTTTTCAAATGGATGTTAAGAGTGCATTTTTAAATGGATTTATCAATGAGGAAGTTTATGTTAAACAACCTCCCTGTTTAGAAAATTATACACTTTCAAATTATGTTTTTAAACTCACCAAGGCACTATATGGATTTAAACAAGCTCCAAGAGCTTGGTATGATAGACTTAGTACATATTTGCTTAAAAATGGATTTTCAAAAGGAAAAGTTGATACAACTCTTTTTGTTAAAAAGAATAAGCATGATATCTTAATTTTATAAATTTATGTTGATGACATTATATTTGGTGTTATTAATGAATCTTTGTGTAAGAAATTTACTTCTTGTATGACTAGAAAATTTGAAATGAACATGATGAGTGAACTCAAATTCTTCCTTGGACTACAAATCAAGCAATATAAATATGAGATCTTCATCAACCAATCCAAATACACAAAGGAACTCATCAAGAAATTTGGAATGGATGGTTGCAAGACTAGCAAGACTCCCATGAGCGCATCATTAAAACTTGACAAATATGAAAGTGGTAAGGTAGTGGATGAGAAGAAATATCGAGATATTATCAGATCCCTACTCTACTTATAATATATAGTGTATGTTTATGTGCTAGATTCCAATCTTGTCCTAAAGAATCACATTTGAATGCCACTAAAAGAATTTTAAAATACTTGAATGGTACATTACATTTAGGACTTTAGTATCCTAGGAACACATCATTTAACATTTTAGGCTTTTCAGATGCCGATTATGATGGTAGTCTTTGATTGAAAAAGCACGACCGAGGCATGTCATTTTCTTGGTGAATGCCTAGTTTCTTGGTTTAGCAAGAAACAAGTATCGGTTGCTTTGTCTACCACGGAAGCCGAATATGTTGCTGCTTATTGTTATTGTACTCAAGTCCTTTGGATGAGACAAAAATTGGTTGATTATGGAAAAATATTTTGAGACAAAAATTGTACTATGGCCTATATTGCCACATGCTGCGCATATCTCTTGGCGTGGCATAGGTGCTCTTCCTCTTCCATTTAGCACCTTAAGTTGATTGGTCAATTCCGCTAATTGCCATGCCATGTCAGAATCATCGTTCTTATCATAAACTCCCCCGTGCCTTGAAAACTGCATTTTTACACAAGGCACTCAAAAACGTAAAGTAAACAAATAAAAGAAAATTAAATTCAAAGAAAATCAAATAAAACAAACAAACAATTTACAGAAAATAAACAAACAATGAAAAGAAAAATCAAACTAATACTACTGCAACAACCTTCCCCGGCAGCGGCGCCAAAAACTTGTTGCGCTCGAATTAAGTACTACTACAAAGCGTCACTCGCAAGTATACGAGGTAGCTGTAGCAAAGGTGATCGCCCCAAGGTCGTTTCCCCAAGAAGGTGTGGTTCGTAATAGCTTGATTGACAATTTATTTAAATGCGAGAGTTTGTTTTGTTGTGATGGTGTGAGAATAATTTAAACCTAAAATTAATGTGCGTAGAGAGTAATGTGTGTGGGTGTACAAGATCAAATTGGTTCTTGGGAAGGTGCCTAGGGTCATAGGTCCATTAAATCAAAGCTCAATTCTCAATTGTCAATTAACATAACCTTGTAAATTAATTTGTTCCTTAAGATTAATTAGTCAATTACCAATCCATTAGTTCTCACTTTCATGAATTAACAATGACCAATTCCTTTACATTACCAAATTAACGAAACCCTAGAACTTATATTTCTAATTCATTCATAGGGTGGTCGATTATATAGTTCCGATACTGGATTTCACCTCTCGGTCCGTCATCCAATATTCAAAGATCAATAGGTAGCTAATCTATCAACCTAGCATTTAATGCAATACAATCAACCAATCAACAAGGAACATCAATTTAAATATCAAATCAAAACATTCAACCAAATATACTACAAGCCCTAAACATGGGTATTTAGCTCAACATCATCAATTTATAATATCCATTCAACTCAATATAACACAAATACAAATTGTCCATTGCAATATCAATATTCTTAATACAACAACAACAATAGAAATGAATTAAAAGAGAGAATAGAAAAACCCCTTGTGAAGATTGCCAAGAGTAGGATTGCTAGTCTTCCTCCTAGCTCCACTTGATGTGTTTGATGAAGAACTCAAGCCCTCTTCAATGGTTGATTCCCCTTGCAATGTGGAATGGAGCTTTCTCAAGTCACCAAACCTTTGGATGGAGCTTTCTCAAGTCACCAACCTTTAATGGGTATGCCTTTGGAAGATGGAATGGAGCTTTCTCAAGTCACCACTCCCTTCAATGAAGCTTCTTCAACCTTTGAGAACTTGTAACCCAATTTATCCCAAAGAACCTCAAAGATCCTATCAATGGAAGATGGAGAAGGTGGAGAGGATGGAAATGGAGGTTTGGAGGTGAAGGGACAAGGGAGAGTGTCACTCTCTCCCTCTCCCACGTTTTTTCAGAAAAAATTGCCCAAGAACCAAAAAGCTCCCTTCATTTTCCTCTTCAATCCCTTTTTATTCATTCAAAAATCAACACCCATGCTTTCCAACTCATCCCATTACCTTTTGTCCCCCACTTTTTATTTGTTTTCTATTTCTTTTGGCAAGCAATAGTGTTTGTCTCCCACTTTGTCCCCCACTTTGTTGAAAGAAATTTGACTTTTCAGGTGGGACACGGCCAAGCCAAAACAAGCTTGGCCGTGTCTCTTGTTTTTTCTTCCTTGGGACACGGCCAAGCTCCTGGCCGTGTCCCTCACTGTGTTTGATCCGGGGTGAGACACGGCCAGAAGACACGGCCGTGTCATGTGACACGGCCAGTGTCTTGGGCGTGTCTCCTGGCCGTGTTCGCTTCTGCTTCTTTCTTAGTTTCTTTGCTTACTTTCTTGTCAAGAGGGCGACACGGCCAAGCCTTGATTGGCTTGGCCGTGTTTGATGTGGATTGGAGGACACGGCCGTGTCCTCTGGGTGTGTCCGTCTCTGCTTGATTTTCCTCTCTTCCTCTTTGGAGTGTGACACGGCCAGGCGTTAGTTGGCTTGGCCGTGTCTGGCATTTTTGGAGGGACACGGCCAGTGACACGGCCGTGTCCCCTGAGTGTGTCACCTTCTGCTTGATTTTTGCTCTTTCTTGCTTTGTTCTTTGGTTTTGCTCATCAGGCGAGACACGGCCAGAGGCTTGGCCGTGTCTCTTGGGCGTGTCAGCTACTGTTTCTTCATTTTTGCTCTGTTTTCCACTGTTTTGATCTTCCAAGGGTGTTTTTCCACCTAAACCTAAAACAAACACTTTAAACAAACTTTAAACAAAAATTAATCAAAACAATAACTAAAACAAACATAAAATCATACTAAAAACTAGTACAAAAATGGACTAAACAAATACCCCACACTTAACTCCTTGCTTGTCCCCAAGCAAGGCTAAAATCAAAACACAATAAACAAGATAAATTTTGTTAAGTTCAAGAGTTATTAAGATGCATCAAGACTTCCCTATCTCTAAATCCGCAATCAATATCGAATCAAACAAAATCGGCACTAATGCAATTAAGTGGTTTTCCATGCATAGCCAATGTCGTCACTCCCTCACCAACTCTCACAAGTGTTTGATCATGGTGGTGTTTACACTCATAACAATCAACGAAAGATTATTACCATAAGCTTGCTTATCAATCAAATCTCCACCACAAATAACAATCAAGCATCAATCAAAAGGTCTTTATTGGGTTGTAATGGGGCTACGGTAAAGGCATGGCATTTAGGAAATGTGAGCTAAATCATTAAGTTCAAGAGCACTTTAAGAATGAAGTACCCGATCATATACATAACCCAACAATCCCAAAACACATTCCTCTCATATTCCCATTGACATTAAAGAGCTTTTTAAGGGAACTCACTTATTATATTTTGCAATGATACATTCCAACCTTTTCAACAAGAACAACAATTATTCTTATTATTATATATATATATTTTCTTTTTCTTTTTCTTTTTCTCTTTTTTTTTATTATTTTGCTTTGCAATCTTAAACCTACTAAATTTAACCCCACACTTAATTCAACACAACACTCGGTTATAAACGCTCTTAAAATGCTCTTGACCTAATGAAAGGGTAAGAGTTAAACAACAAGGTCCAAGATAATGGTGTTGTGAAAAAGAAAGAAAAGGAAAATGTAATAGGCTCAAAATTGGCTAATCTAAGGTTAAAAATAGGGTTGGTCTTTTTAAGCCAAAGTGGGTTCACCTAATTGCCTTAATCATCTTGATGCCAAATTGAAATTTTTATGCAATCTTAAAATGCATGTCAAAGCAAGTTCTAGCAATTCATCAATCAAAGATGTTCACTCACAACAATAATGATAAGTTGATGGCTCAATTCCTCACTAGGTTAATGGAAAAGCAAAGAAAAACCAACAAAATTGACAATAAGCACAAATTTTACTCAATTCTCAAATTCATGCTTCAAAAATTCAAAGGTCATCAATCAACAATTTTATAACAATTGAACTTCCTAAAATTCATTTATTGAACGAAAAACATTAAAAACATTAACTAAAACTTAAACAAAAACAACTTAAAAGTAAAAACACAAAAACACAAAATAAAAACAAAACACTAAAATGCACCCCACACTTAAAGATTCACATTGTCCTCAATGTGAGCATGCATACTACAAGGAGGGTTTAGATGAAACCTGATTTCCATCGTTCCCATATACGATGTGTGGGGCTCCTTCCACCCATAATGCATTTGGAGCCCATGATCGGGAGGATGAACAATATGTAACTTTGAAATGCACCCGATGTACGGCAACCCTTAAATAGTAATCCTTGAAGAGCACATGTCTCAAAGGGGCATGTGAAGGTCGCCTCGGGGTTATCCTCCAGTGTTATAGGAACGTGGTAATAATTTTTCTCTTCGTGCAACATGGGTTTATCCATTGTGAGCTCTTTTTTACCACCAAGAGTAGAGATGACTTTTGGGAACTCCTTAAGTTCAACCAAATTTGGTTGAATCACTTCTTCATCCACTTTAATAATGTCAAGTCCCCTCTCAACAACCTCAACATCTAAAACTAGCTTACACTCCTCAATTTCTAATTTGGGTATTTCATATTTTTCTTCTAAAAGTATACCCATCTCAAGTTTATTTCCATTTTCTCCTTGGGAGTGCATATCATAGATGTTAGAAAGTTGCTTACCTTGCTCCTCATCCTTCAAGCTGCATGGAATTGGATTTGGTGGCTTATTAGGATTGGAAGGTTCATGCAACTTTGGTGAGGTTGGTGCCTCCAAATTCTCCTTCTCGTTGGATTGGCTCAACTCCTCAATGTTGGATTGCATTTCCTCGCCATCTTCTTCTATGTTAGTTCCTGCATCAAAGGAATCACAAAAATCGTTATATATCTCCTGTTCATTATTAAAATTTGTGATTACCTCTATTTGCTCCAATTGGCTAGGAAATTCATCCTCTTGGTGTGCTTGGAGTTGATGTGCCAGTTGCCCAACTTGCATTTCCATCCTCTTCAATGATTCCTCCAAAGAATCAAACCTCTCATTGCTCCCTTCCTGATTTTGTTTGCTAATTTGAAGGTAAGCATTCAAATCATCTCCCACTGTGGATGTCTCGAATTTATCATGGTTTTGTGAGCTAGTTTGAATGAAGTCATTCAAACTATCTTCCAAAGTGGGTTCCTTAAGGTGATTTTGATTTTGTGCGCTAATTTGAATGAAGGCATTCAAACTATCTTCCAAGGTAGGTTCCTTAAGGTGATCTTGGTCTTGTGTGCTAGTTTGAATGAAGGCATTCAAACTATCTTCAAATGTGGGTGGCTCAAGGTAATTTTGATTTGAATATTGTGTTTGAGAGTAAGAGTCTCTTTGGTAAGGTTGAAAAAAATTTGGAGGTGGGATGTGCTGCTGGTTTTTGCATGAAAAATTTGGTTGGCGTCCCCAGCTTGGGTTGTAAGGATTGGAATATTGGTCATCTCTGCCCATTTGCTGGAAACCTTGGTAGTTATCTTCTTCCTCTTGCCATTCTCGGTATCGTCCAAAACCCATTGAACACGTATTTGCACTATGGCCTATATTGCCACATGCTGCGCATATCTCTTGGCGTGGCATAGGTGCTCTTCCTCTTCCATTTAGCACCTTAAGTTGATTGGTCAATTCCGCTAATTGCCATGCCATGTCAGAATCATCGTTCCTATCATAAACTCCCCCGTGCCTTGAAAACTGCATTTTTACACAAGGCACTCAAAAACGTAAAGTAAACAAACAAAAGAAAATTAAATTCAAAGAAAATCAAATAAAACAAACAAACAATTTACAGAAAATAAACAAACAATGAAAAGAAAAATCAAACTAATACTACTGCAACAACCTTCCCCGGCAGCGGCGCCAAAAACTTGTTGCGCTCGAATTAAGTACTACTACAAAGCGTCACTCGCAAGTATACGAGGTAGCTGTAGCAAAGGTGATCGCCCCAAGGTCGTTTCCCCAAGAAGGTGTGGTTCGTAATAGCTTGATTGACAATTTATTTAAATGCGAGAGTTTGTTTTGTTGTGATGGTGTGAGAATAATTTAAACCTAAAATTAATGTGCGTAGAGAGTAATGTGTGTGGGTGTACAAGATCAAATTGGTTCTTGGGAAGGTGCCTAGGGTCATAGGTCCATTAAATCAAAGCTCAATTCTCAATTGTCAATTAACATAACCTTGTAAATTAATTTGTTCCTTAAGATTAATTAGTCAATTACCAATCCATTAGTTCTCACATTCATGAATTAACAATGACCAATTCCTTTACATTACCAAATTAACGAAACCCTAGAACTTATATTTCTAATTCATTCATAGGGTGGTCGATTATATAGTTCCGATACCGGATTTCACCTCTCGGTCCGTCATCCAATATTCAAAGATCAATAGGTAGCTAATCTATCAACCTAGCATTTAATGCAATACAATCAACCAATCAACAAGGAACATCAATTTAAATATCAAATCAAAACATTCAACCAAATATACTACAAGCCCTAAACATGGGTATTTAGCTCAACATCATCAATTTATAATATCCATTCAACTCAATATAACACAAATACAAATTGTCCATTGCAATATCAATATTCTTAATACAACAACAACAATAGAAATGAATTAAAAGAGAGAATAGAAAAACCCCTTGTGAAGATTGCCAAGAGTAGGATTGCTAGTCTTCCTCCTAGCTCCACTTGATGTGTTTGATGAAGAACTCAAGCCCTCTTCAATGGTTGATTCCCCTTGCAATGTGGAATGGAGCTTTCTCAAGTCACCAAACCTTTGGATGGAGCTTTCTCAAGTCACCAACCTTTAATGGGTATGCCTTTGGAAGATGGAATGGAGCTTTCTCAAGTCACCACTCCCTTCAATGAAGCTTCTTCAACCTTTGAGAACTTGTAACCCAATTTATCCCAAAGAACCTCAAAGATCCTATCAATGGAAGATGGAGAAGGTGGAGAGGATGGAAATGGAGGTTTGGAGGTGAAGGGACAAGGGAGAGTGTCACTCTCTCCCTCTCCCACGTTTTTTTCAGAAAAAATTGCCCAAGAACCAAAAAGCTCCCTTCATTTTCCTCTTCAATCCCTTTTTATTCATTCAAAAATCAACACCCATGCTTTCCAACTCATCCCATTACCTTTTGTCCCCCACTTTTTATTTGTTTTCTATTTCTTTTGGCAAGCAATAGTGTTTGTCTCCCACTTTGTCCCCCACTTTGTTGAAAGAAATTTGACTTTTCAGGTGGGACACGGCCAAGCCAAAACAAGCTTGGCCGTGTCTCTTGTTTTTTCTTCCTTGGGACACGGCCAAGCTCCTGGCCGTGTCCCTCACTGTGTTTGATCCGGGGTGAGACACGGCCAGAAGACACGGCCGTGTCATGTGACACGGCCAGTGTCTTGGGCGTGTCTCCTGGCCGTGTTCGCTTCTGCTTCTTTCTTAGTTTCTTTGCTTACTTTCTTGTCAAGAGGGCGACACGGCCAAGCCTTGATTGGCTTGGCCGTGTTTGATGTGGATTGGAGGACACGGCCGTGTCCTCTGGGTGTGTCCGTCTCTGCTTGATTTTCCTCTCTTCCTCTTTGGAGTGTGACACGGCCAGGCGTTAGTTGGCTTGGCCGTGTCTGGCATTTTTGGAGGGACACGGCCAGTGACACGGCCGTGTCCCCTGAGTGTGTCACCTTCTGCTTGATTTTTGCTCTTTCTTGCTTTGTTCTTTGGTTTTGCTCATCAGGTGAGACACGGCCAGAGGCTTGGCCATGTCTCTTGGGCGTGTCAGCTACTGTTTCTTCATTTTTGCTCTGTTTTCCACTGTTTTGATCTTCCAAGGGTGTTTTTCCACCTAAACCTGAAACAAACACTTTAAACAAACTTTAAACAAAAATTAATCAAAACAATAACTAAAACAAACATAAAATCATACTAAAAACTAGTACAAAAATGGACTAAACAGTACATTACATTTAGGACTTTAGTATCCTAGGAACACATCATTTAACATTTTAGGCTTTTCAGATGCCGATTATGATGGTAGTCTTTGATTGAAAAAGCACGACCGAAGCATGTCATTTTCTTGGTGAATGCCTAGTTTCTTGGTTTAGCAAGAAACAAGTATCGGTTGCTTTGTCTACCACGGAAGCCGAATATGTTGCTGCTTATTGTTATTGTACTCAAGTCCTTTGGATGAGACAAAAATTGGTTGATTATGGAAAAATATTTGATCATATACCTATTAAGTCTGATAACTAGTGTTATAAATCTCTCCAAAAATCTAATTCAACATTTTAGGTTAAAATATATAGATATTAGACATCATTTCTTGATAGACAATGTCTAAAAATAAAATGTTATCGTAGAATTCATTGATACAAAAAACCAACTTGCTGACATATTTACTAAACCCTTGAATGAAGAAAGAATGAACTTCATAAAATAATATTTGGGAATGATGGATGGAAGCACAATTTCATGAACTTGAAATTACATGAAAACAAGTTTCATTTCATAAAATTTTTCACTTTAATATCTATTTTTGATCAAATCATTGTGCCTTAAATGGAAAGGACTTATTTTCTCAAAATTTCAACATTTTTGAAGATCTCCCGGTCGGACCTATCACTAGTCCGACCGTACTTTTTGAAAAATCATGATTTCAAAATTTTTCATAAAAGTATGACCATACTTTTCAAAGTGTGACCGAAAGTTTTAAAATTTTATGACCATTATGCCTGAAACCAAAATTCCATTCGGTATTCTAAAAGTCTAATACAACAACTACAACAACAACTAAGCCTTAGTCCCAAACAAGTTGGGGTCGGCTGTATGGATCCTCAACAAAATAAGCTCAAAAGACACCAAAAAAGATACTCCAGCCTTAGGCCCCTTCCAAGACACGAATTTTACGTCTCCATTCAAGTCTGTCATTAATCAAATCCGCATCAAGATCTAAGGCACGTAAGTCTCTTGCTATCACCTCCTTCCACACAGTTCTAGGTCTTCCACGACCTCTAGCCCCCTCAATCAACAAATTCTCACACTTACGAACAGCAGCATTAGGAGGTCTTCTTAAAACATGTCCATACCATCTAAGTCTTCCTTCCCTTACCTTATCTCCGACATCCCTACTTGGACTTTTTGTCGAATATGAACATTTTTAATTTTGTCCAGTCTGGTATGTCCACACATCCATCTTAGCATCCTCATTTCTGCCACACTCATCTTATGCAAATGTTGTCCCGTTGGTGCCCAACACTCACTACCATAGAGCATCGCAGGCCTAACAACCGTCCTATAGAATTTACCTTTCACTTTCAGAGGTATTTTCTTATCACATGGAACCCCGGTAGCACCCTTCCACTTCAACCACCCTACCTGTATTCTGTGAGCCACATCTTCATCTATACGGCCATCATTCTGGAACACCGAACCCAAATATTTGAACTGCTTGGTTTTAGGCACCAAAACTCCATCCAACTTAACCTTATGTTCCTGCTTCTTCCTTAGACTGAACTCACAGTGCATATATTCCATTTTACTCCTACTTAACTTAAAACCCTTGTCCTCGAGGGTTTTTCTCCACACTTCCAACTTACGGTTTACACCAGCACTAGTCTCATCAATTAAAATAATGTCATCAGCAAACAACATACACCAAGGAACATCGTCTTGTATGCTTCTGGTTAGCTCGTCCATAACCAGGGTAAATAAGTATGGACTCATGGCCGAACCTTGATGCAATCCGGTAGTAATGGGGAAAGCCTCAGTGTCTCCACCAGGTGTTTTCACACTAGTGGATGCATTCTCATACATGTCCTTGATGATGTTGATATATTTGTCGCTGACTCCTTTCCTCTTCAAAACCCACCATAACACTTCTCTTGGTACTCTATCATAGGCTTTCTCCAAGTCAATAAATACCATATGGAGATCTTTCTTCTTCTCTTGATACAATTACATTAGTCTTCTTAGAAGAGAAATAGCCTCCATGGTAGATCTCCCTGGCATAAACCCAAACTGATTCTCCGAAACTCTTGTAAGCTTCCTCAATCTGTGTTCAATAATCCTTTCCCATAATTTCATAGTATAGCTCATAAGTTTGATACCCCGATAATTTGTACAGCATTGAATGTCTCCCTTATTTTTATATATGGGTACCAGGATACTCTTCCTCCAGGCATTCGGCATCTTACGTTCTTTCACAATAGCATTAAAGAGTTTAGTTAACCAGGCAACTCCAACCTCTCCAAGATTCTTCCAAACCTCTATAGAAATACCATCCGGGCCACAAGCTTTACCAACTTTCATATACTTCAAGGCTTCTCTTACTTCACTATGCAAGATCCTCCTAGACCAGCTGATATAACCATTTGTTGCAAGAAGACCTTGAAAATCTTGTTCATGTTCAGGGTTGAATAACTGCTCAAAATAAGCCTTCCACCTCTCCTTAATCTCAACATCTCCTGTCAACACCCGTTGATCTTCGTCCTTTATACATTTGACTTGGCTTAAATATCTGCTTTTCCTTTCTCTCATCCTTGCAATCTTATAAATGCTCATTTCTCCCTCTTTAGTACCTAACTTTTGATAAATCCCTTCTAAGGCTCTGCCACGAGCTACACTAACAGCCTTCTTTGCCTCTTTCTTAGCCCTCTTATATTCCCCAAAGGCCTCGCTATTAACCGCATTTGGTAACTTTTTATACCATTCCCTCTTAGCCTTAATAGCCTTTTGAACCTCCTCATCCCACCACCATGCATCGTGCGGTCGAGGCCCTGCCCCTTTAGAGATCCCAAGCAATTTACTACCTGCTTTCTTAATGCCACCTTCCATTTTTGTCCACAAGTCCTCTGCACTAGCCTCAAGGTTCCAAATGTCTTCCTTTAGTAACTCCTCCTTAAAGGTACCTTGAGCTAGGTCTTTTAATTTCCACCATCTTATCCTTGGTTCCAATACTTTCTTATCATTCCTCCAGCTACTTTTATTCTTAACATCTAAAACCACAATACGATGTTGCGCCGTCAATGCTTCACCCGGAATGACCTTGCAATCCTTACACTTACTTTTGTCCCGTCTTCGAGTAAGTATGAAGTCTATTTGACTTGGTTCGTCCACTCTTAAAGGTAATCAAGTGTGACCCCCTCTTTTCAAAGCAGGTATTTGCCAGCACTAGATCATAAGCCACCGCAAAATCCAAAATGCTCTTTCCCTCCTCATTCCTGTTGCCAAAACCATAACCCCCATGGACCCTGTCATAACCATTACTGTCCTTACCAACATGCCCGTTAAGGTCCCCACCAATGAAAATTTACTGATTATCCGGAATACTTTGCATGATTTCATCCATATCTTCCCAGAACTGAACCTTGGATGCTCCGTCCAAACCTACTTGGGGAGCATAAGCACTAATAACATTAACAGTGTCATCTCCCAAAACAAGCCTCAAAGAGATAATCCTGTCTCCCTTTCTCTTCACTTCCACCACCTTGTCTTTAAGCATAGGCTCAATAATAATGCCCACACCATTCCTATTGTTATCCAAGCCACAATACCACAGCTTATATCCTGAGTTACTAATCTCTTTTGCTTTATTTCCCTTCCACCTGGTTTCCTGCAAACAAGCAATACTAACCTTCCTTCTTTTTAAAGTATCCACAAGCTCTATAGACTTCCCAGTCAGAGTGCCAATATTCCAACTACCTAATCTTAATCGGCTCCCTTGGACTTGCTTCTTTAGCCGCATTCGTCCATAATGCGGTAGCTCTTTCCTGTCTGACACCACATCCGGGCGCTGATATGGCGGGACTAACTTCTTTACGCATACCCGTCCATGGCATGGGAACCTTTGCTCATACTCCACCACACCCAGGCGTCGATGTGATGGAACCCCTTGCTCATTTAACACTACACCCGGGTGTCGATGTAGCACGTGCCTAGGTGAGCATGTCCCAACGGTATAATGATAGTTTTGATGATCCATAAAAAGTTTGGCAAAATTTTTACATTGGCCGCCAACCTACCGCAACCCTCCTCCTTTATCCGGGCTTGGGACCGGCTACGATACTCACAGGCGGAGTTCTAAAAGTCTGATAGCAATTTTTAAATTTTTTAAATTTTTCGACCAGACTTTAACACAGATTTCAAAAATTTCTAGCCGTTAAAACTCAATTAAAACATGTATTTTTAATCTCTAATAGCTATAAAAGGTTATTTTTCATATCAAACACTATAAACGCCTTCTAATATCAGTTTATACATCATTTTATCAAACTCCAAATACTTAAACACTAAATCTCTCTCAAATCAACTCTATTCTTCATCTATTCTCTAAAAGCAAACTCAATGGCACCTAAAGAGCACAAGAAGAAGGCTTCTAGAGCTAATAAATGGAAGAGTGTTGTTGCACCTTCTCAACTAGAAGAAACCCCAAGGAGAAGCCACAAAATAAGATTTATAGATGAAGAGGAAAGGCAAAGGTATGCTATAATTAAAGATAAACCAGTAGAACCAAACCATCTCTTCTCTACTCTCACTCTTGAGTCTTTAGGAATAGAAAATGACATTAGGAAATATCTTAGAACCTTGAGTTGGGAGAAGTTTATTTCCTTAGATCAAAATGATCTTGGGTGGGAAAGCTTAACCAAAGAGTTTCTAACCACTTTGGTAGTGAGCAAGAAAAGTACAAACCCTTTAGGCTATTATGGGATTTCCTTTAGGTTATTCAATCAAGAATATGGCCTAACCTTTGAAGATTTCTTTTCTATTTGGGAAATTCAACTTAAGGGCATTTTCCACATCACAAACACCATCCTCACCACCGAAAGACAAAAAGAAGTTTAGATGGAAATTTTAATAGAAACCTCTCTCCATAAACAATCCAATGCCAAAAACCTTAGGACTCTTACCTATTGAATGCTACATAGGATTATTACCTACACCATTGGGGCGTGAGGTCAAAGCAATGAGAATGTGACTCAAAAAAATAAATATTTACTCTTTCTTTATTTCTTACTTAGAGGTTAACCTATTCCAACGGGTAAATTCCTCATTGACACTTTCCTACATATTAGGAAAACCAAGTTAGGTCACATTCTCCTCTCTTCTCTAGTAACTCAAATAGCAAAACATGTTGGTACACATACACCAACTAACAAAGCAACCCTCTCTACTCCTTTAGATCCCACTACAAAATCCATTAACATTGCATATCTTAAGCATGCTAAGTGTATTAGGAATGAAGATGGAAACTATGTCTACCTCCTAGGAGCACTAGGTGTTAGGGCTCAACAAAAGAAGAGACCAAGAATAGTAGAGAAAGGAGAAGAGACTTTTCAAATGAAATTTTCAAGACCCACAACTCCAAGACCTCAATCTTCAATTCTTCAACTTCTTCAAGGTGTCCATGATCAAATGAGCTCTCAAAGCTCAAGAATTGATAAGATTACCAATGACATCTCTCATTTCCACGTTGATATCCAAACCATCCAAGAAGCTTTGGGCTTGCCAAAATGCTTTGAGGATGAACCTAGCTTGTCACCCTCCATTCATGGCTCCTACCCTCAAGAGAAAGAAGGTGAAGTTGCTGCCTCTCAACCAAGGGAGGAAGAGCAAGGAGGAGAGGAAGGTGATGAAGAAGAAGAGAGAGATGAAAAAGAGGGAGAAGATGAAGAAAGTGATAATGATCTTTAGTTTATATTTTATTGATTGTTTGTATTTCCTTTTTCTTTGTTAATTTGTTTAGTTGAAATTAATGAAAGCTTTTGATTGATTGTTTACTTTAATTAAAGTGTGTTGTTTGGTTAAATAGGCATTCATTTTTGCCTTTGTCAAAAGGAGAGAAATCCAACAAATTGAACTTAAATAGGCACTGCATATTATTACTTATTAACATTAAATCACTCAAAGCTTAAGTAACCACATATTGAGGGGGAGTAATTCAAGTAATTTAACAAACTTGCACAATTTGACACAATTTTTTAACTTTGAATAATTTAAATTTAAATTTAATTGAAAAAGTCAAAAAGAGAAAGAATGTTAGTCCAATTATACTATTATTGATCTTAGACAATCAAATTAAACTAAGCTAACATTTGTATTAAGTTACAATTTATAGGAAGTAAATTTTTTGAAGGATTTATGAAAAGTCTGACCGGACCATTAAGTAGTCCAACCAGACCATACATGTTAAATTGAGCAAAATATCACAAAAGAATTCACTGTGGAAAGTACTCTCAAATTCTCATCGTACCTCAGAAAGTCTGACAGGACCTTTAAGAATTCCGACTGAACTATTGGATAAAAATGTTGCAAAACACACAAAAGGATTCACGGACAAAAGTACTCTCACATTCTCAACGGACCAAAAAAAGTCCGACCAAACTAAGGGAAAGTACGACCTGACCTTACAAGCCAATTTTATTAAAAACATCCAGAGAAATTTTCGTCCAGAAGTATGGTCAGTTTTTCACCGGACCAGCAAAATTCCGATCAGACCATGATGCAGTCCGATCGGGATATTTAAATAATTCATAAGTCAGAAGCCGTTGGACCTCCACACAATTAGTGGAAGCCACGTGGACTGACCGTTGGAAGAGCATTCAATAGAATTTCAAAAGGTATGACCGGACCACTATGTTTCTCGACCAGAATTAAGGAATTTCGACCGGACCTTGGTAAGTCCCACCATGAAATTGCTCTGGCCAAGAAATTAGTGAAAGACAAGAATCAAACATGTTGGACCACTCCTCAAACGGCTAGTTTATGACTTGAAGGCTATAAATACCATATGTAACTTCATTTTTACAAGTTGTGATTGTAATAGCCTACTTGAACATATTTATTTTCTTTGCATCAAAATTATACTTTGTATTGATTGAGTGTTGGGTGTGAGCTTTAAACACCATCTAAGCTTGAGTGTGAGCTTGAAAACACTTAGGTTGTGAGAGTGTGCCTGAAAAAACACTTGTAAGGGTTGTGAGGTGTGTGATCTCAAACCATTGTAAAGTTTGGTGTGAGCTTGTGAAAACGCCAAGTTAGAGTTAAGCTTGTAAAAACTCAAAGCTAGTGGAACCTTAACAAGTTGTTAAGGAAGTGGATGTAAGATCAAGGTAAATCCGAACTATTATAAATATTTGTGTTCATTGTTCCATATTCTACTTAACCTTCTTCTATATCTTCTATATTTTTTATTCTTGAATTTTGGGTTTTGAACTTTGAATTTTCCATCATTCTTCAAACCAACTAATTCACCCCTCCCCCCCCCCCCCCCCCCCCCCTTCTTAGTTGCCATCTTGGGACAACAAACACTTATTGAAATTTTAAAACAGCTAAATAATATATAAAACATAAAATGACTCATACTTTTATAAGTCCATCTAAAACATATCAACATAAATCAACAAAAAAAAAAAAACAAAGATCAATGACTATCAGTAAATAAAAAAAATACTTCTTGACATTTTAAACCAGCTAAACAACATTTAGTACAAAAAATTGCTCATGTTTTAATAATTCCATTTAAACCATGTCAACAAATATCAACAAAGATTAATCACTATTAGTGAATAAAAAAAATACTTCTTGATATTTTAAAATAGCTAAACATCATTTATTACACAAAATGACTCATACTTTAATAATTTCATCTAAACCATATCAACCTATATCAACTGTAAGATCAACAAAGATCAATCACTATCAATCAATAAATATAAACATCTAGACTTTTAAAAAATAGCTAAAAACATTAAAAAAAATCATTCTTTACTAAGAATACGGAAGCATATCAACTCATAAAAAAAAGTTCATTTCTAAATCTTTTTCTAGATTAAAAAAATTATTTTTAAAATTTTTACAAATCAACAAGGGAAGAATAATAATTATCTCACATCATAAATATACTCATAACTTATGTAGATATATGCAACAATCAAAGAAAGTCTGAAAATTGTAATGAGCAATCTAACAATTAACATGTTCAAATCGCTTTTACATTCAAAGGGAAGATAAGAAAAAAATATTTTGAGACATATTTAACTATTACTCTACATATACGAACCCAAATGGATAGAACATAGCATATTAGCATTGACATGCTCTCTTATAAGATTTCACTTTAATTTCATAGTTAATGGCACCTAAAACATGACACTTAAAACACAAATATTTAATATTATAGGATCACAAAAAACAGAAGATATATTATTTAAATAATAATGATTCATAAATTTGTTCATCAACTCAACATAAAATTAAGCATAAGAAAAAAAATCCTAACAGCTATAGGAAAAATAGCTCAGTAAAAATCAGATAAAATTGAATACTAAGACACCCAAACAACTGAACACACTCTATTTATAATACAATGTCTTCTTATTCATTCAAACCTCTCTTTAAAATCTTCACTATTACCTATCCAAAGTTTCCTATAAACAAAGGAAACTAACAACACAAATAACAAAACTAAGTGTAAAAAACCAATTCACAAGCCTATCATGGATGCAATAAAATGATAAAAAAAATTCAACAGTAGTTGATCTCTAACTAAAAATGCAAAGTCACTTCCATAGAGATCCTTTACTCAAGATTATAAAAAATATCAAATTTAGTACACTGAAATTCTTTTTATCGTATCGCATTGTTAGGATTGTGAGCAAGCTAAAATTCCCATTGTTAGGATTCTTTTTATTCTTTTTGTCTAGATCCCATTGTTAGATTGTCAGCAAGCTAAAATTCCTAACCAGGAGTGTCACGAATTTAAATCCTTAACCATTGAAGATAATCCAAATAGTACTAGAAAAATTCTATTTTTGTTAAATAGGCAACACCTATTTGTGCTTCTGATCAGAACTAGGGAGAAGATTGTTGCATCTTAAATAAAAATAACAAGTGCACTTATGATCTTCAAGTAAAAAAGAAAATCCCCATCAAGAAAATTATTACACGATACAACAAACAACATTCGAACGAAACAATAAAATCATCATTTTTTTAAAACACAACCCATGAACTACTCTTACATTCAATTCATGCCTACAAATTCAATTAAACTAATTGAGTAAATTCATGAATTCAATATTAGTAGTAGAAGAAGAACAAATATTTGGTGCTTAAAATAAATAAATAAAGTGAGACAAAATTAAATAAAGTTCAAAAATTTGGGCTTTTCTCCAGTTACCCGATTCCCAAATCAAACACATCAATGGTAGAGAGAGAGAGAGAGAGCAGACCTGTGCTAAAGAAGGACTCGAGTAATGACGGATTCCACCAGTCAATGGTCTCAGGCTCGAGCAACAGCGACGTAACACCGGTGTAGATTTTAGATTTCACTCACTTGAAAAAAGACCTTTTTTGAAGATATATCTATATCATTTTGAGCAAGTGACCATTAGCCAAAAATATGCACAAAATACAGCTATGAAGAGTGTTAATGGCACCACCAGAGCGTGCTCGAGAGCTACATTCTTTATAAGCAAAGCAATATCAGCGAGAGAGAGAGAAAGAGAGAGAGAGAGCAGACCTTTGTGCCTTCCAGAAGAACAACTCTAAAAGCGACAGATTTCACCGGTCGATGGTTGACTATCTTGGATTTCATCGGTGAGGCAACAATGGCAGAGAAGGTTTGGAAGAAAGAGAGAGAGAGATGGATTTTAATCAGGCAACAGAGAAATAGATTTTGAAATCAAAGAGTAGTGGTGTGTTTTTAGGAATTGGAATGAGCGAGTTTTTTTCATTAAAGGGCAATTTTATCAAAATAAGTCTAGTTAAGGTGAGTGGAGTATAGAATTTAATAGTGATATGTGTAGGGATATATTTCTTATTAATTCCCAAAAAAAAAAATATGTGATGATACATATATGTATAAATATGTGTTTGGTGTGTGTATATATATAATTTGATAAATTTTTTAAATATATTACGTTTAAATATTAATTTTATTATTTAGGTCATACCATATGTGTGTAGAAATTAAAAATTAGATGGTTAGCATGTCTCTATATATAAAAATAACTCAAATGGAAATGGGTACTACACCAAATAATTAATTAGGTAGGTGAAGATTTACTTATTTGAATTATGCATTTCATAAAACAAATAGATACTAAAATTAAAATGATTTGCTTTATTACATTCCTTTTGATATAACCAAAAAGAAATAAATTAATTAATTAGGGGAGACTTGTGGTGGTCATATGCTAGTTTGATGTCATTTAAAAATTTTAATAAATTAGTTGAATTAAATATAATGAGATTATATCATCAATAATAATAAAATAATACTAAATTACAAATAATAATTAATTTAAAATAAGAGATTAATTTATAAATAATAATTAACATAAATTATAGTGTTTAACTTAAATGAATTTCACATTAATTACATATTAATTGAATATGATCATATATGTTATAAACATGATTGTGTATATCTCATATTAAATATGACTATGTGTCATGGATATTGTTATGTGTACCATTAAACATGACCATACGTAATATAAACATGATTATATATATTACCTAAAGATATAATTTATACAACTATTATATATATATATATTATATAAGTGTGTGCGCGTGTGTTTGTCTTTCGTGTTACATATGACCATGTTTATATTACATAAAATCATGTATATGATTATTCCAACTTGAATGTCAGAAGCTGCAATATAAAAACATATTAAAAAAGACAAACGATCATCTCTCTTTTCTCTTTTCCTTTTTTTTCAATATTTCTCTCTATGACCAGTTTCTATTTATTTAATTAAATCTTCTAATAAGCAATTACATTCAAATTATTCTAATTAATTCAAACATATGATCATGTTTGTCGTAAAAAATTTGTATATATATTGGAACTATTCTAGTATTGCATTAAAATAAAGTCTAAATTAAAATGAAGACTATTGTAGATAGATATTATTTAAAAAAAAACCTTCATTTTCAAATTAAATTTAAAATTCATTCAAATAAATACTCATGCCGACTAAATTAAAATGAAGATAGTATATATATTATTTTTTTAAAAAAATAATTTTTAAATTAAACTAAACTTCATTCAAGTAAATACTTATTTACAAGAAATATATTTTTGAATTTGATGCTAAAAAGATTTTTTTATATTTTACATCCAATTTCTCATTTTTTATACTATGGAGAATCTTCCTGGGAGAAATGACTATTATGGAGTCGGGATTAGGATTTGAAGATAAATCATCACTTTCCCCTATTATTTGAAGTTGTTGGCTATTAGATTTTTATGAAAATTAAAAAAAAAATCCTTTGAGCTTCTCCTTTTTTTTTTAAAATCAAAACTTTGTATCTAATCCAAATTAAAAAGAAAAAAATGCAATTCTTATTGGTCTATCTTGTGATGATAATGGCAAAATAATAAATTTATAATTTTTCTTTTACATTATTTTCCCATATCACAAGAAAGAAAATTAAAGTTTAAATTGGCAAGCACGTGAAGAAAATTCGACTTTGAAATGTTTTAGAAAATTAATCAATTAAGGATAAAATAAACAATGAGTTTGGTTGATGTTAATGATAGAAAAGGAAAATTAACAATTGGATTGAGGATAAAATCAATATTTTGTTTTAATTTAACAAGAAAATTAAAACAATGAACACATATACAAACCTAGAGGAAGAAGGAAAAATACTTCAAAACAATACAATCTATACATGCAACAAATCAAGAATTAAGAAGAGGACTTCGCAAATTAATTTCCAATACATAATAACTGCATTATTCAGAATAAATGTCCACACACACACATATATATATTTAATTAATTTGTTTTAGTACCAGTATTAATCATTTGTAGTTGGTCAAGCTTAGGCTGTAATCCCATAACTTTTTAGCCAAATTTTCATCTTTAGCAAGAGGGTTTACTTTTGCTATTGCACAGTCCACAAAATATCGGCCACATACACCCTTAACTTGTGGATTCAATGCTACATAACATGTTGTTGCTGCACCCTATACCATTATCAAAGATATAATAAGATAAATAATTAAAAGGTTTTTCTATTTAGTGTCTTTGTTTATAACACAAGTTAAGAAATAATTAATTCAAACAAAATTAAATATTATAATTTTTTTTATTTATACTTCTAAAAAATTATTAATATTTAGTTAATGTTTTTATTAATATAGTTGCAATAAAAATTATTAAAAATTATGGCACATTGTATTTATCTTAGAATGGAAATAAATTAATGTCAAAATTTTAAATAATTATTATATGTTAGGTTTATTTTTCAAATAATTGAATTGAAATTTTTTATTATATAAAAATTGTTCTTAAAATTTATGTATTTTTTTAATTTAAATTTAAGTTATTTAAATAAATTTTTTTAAAAAATAAGTGATTTATTTTTAAAAATATAAAAATATACAAAGAAAATCGATTTTTTACTAATTATATATAAAAAAATATTCGAAGGTAAAGGAATATACCTGTTGTATATTTTTCACAAATAATTTAAGAGCCACGATAAAAAAGCCTGCAACACATATTAACTAATAATTATTATGTATATTACTTGATATATCCTATAATATGAGAGTAATAACAAGTTAATTTAGGGTATTATGAAAATTAAGTTAATTTTCGCTACTATGAAATAAGTCCAAAAACTTACTTTTAGTAGAACCTGTGCACCCAGAAATATTAGTAACAATTTGTCCAGGATGAACTGAATTAGCGGTTATTTGAATCCCTTCTTCCTGCAAAGAGAAAATGTATAGTATTTATAAGGGGCAACTTAATGATTTTTAATGATTCTTAAGTTAAATATGAGATTTTTTATTACTTCCTTCTTTTCAATTGATAAACATACTTTTAATTTCATAAAAATTAATTGTTTTAATTAAAAATATGTAATTTTCTTATCATATCATTAATTTTATATGAGATATGCTCATTAAATATACTCAATAAACAATATTAAATGAAAGTATATAATGAAAATTTAATTCATTAACTAATTTATAAGAATGTCAAGTAGATTATAATAAAATGAAAATTTAATTCATTGACTAATTTATAAGAATGGCAAGTAGATTATAATGCGGAACGAATAAAAAAATATATCTATCAATTAAAATGAAAAGAAAATATTTAAATTATTATGAAAAAAATATATCTTAAAATTTTGGAGTTTAAGCCAGGATTTCACTAGTTTTATAGTTGAGTCACCCATATATATATATATAAATAATTTATGGAAAATTTATGATGATAAATAAATAGAGTACACAAATTGCTAAATAACTAAAAATTTATGAAAAATGATTAAAAAATAATTGCTAAATCAAATCGAGTAGTATATTATAATGCAAAAATTAGAAATAAGGCCAAATATACATATAACCACCTCTCTTGAATTTTATTTATTTAGTAAGTTTATCTCTTAAATTTTTAATTTAATTATAATTCATTCAACTTATATTTTTTTTAACTTATAAATATAAACTCATTTAATCATGCTGAGTTACACTCAGTTACGTTTTTCTTAATTAACTATTCTTTATTAAAAAATTTTAAAAAATGATAAAATAAACATTAAATACATCCAAAAAAAATCAAACCAGCAATAAAAATTTCAAAAGGTACAAAAGTATTTAAAAAAAGGAAGACAAAAACATGAAAGGAACATGATTCTGCAAAACTCAATATAAATCAGTGTTAGAATTTGTGTTTATAAGTTAAAAAAATGTGAGTTTAGAAAGTTATATAGTTAAATTAAAAGTTTAAGGGGAGTAAATTAACTAAATGTTTAAAGCTCAGAGGGTTATGTATGCATTTGGCCTAGAAATAATATATATATATATGATATTGATGTGTTATATGTACCTGAAAGCGTCTACTGAGCTCATTGGCATGCAATATGTTTGATAGTTTTGATTCTGCATAATTAATCAACCTATTTTTACCACTGAAATTTAATATTAGACAAATTTAATGAGATCATATTATTTGTAAAAAATAAAACTTCTACATTAGGCAAAAGAATTAGTATAATTAGAATGTTATACCGATGTTTATCAAAATGAATTCCTTTAGCAAAACTTTGACTTTTTGATGATACATTGATGATCCTTCCTTCTTTTTTACTTTCTCGCACTGTATTTTTCATGGTTTCTAATAAAAGGCTGGTCAAAAGAAAATGACCTGCAAATTGTTACATTTGCAAGATTTATTACTATAAATATTTCCAAGAATTAAAAAGAATCTTTGACATATATCTTAAACTGATAAACAAATTTTTCTTAATTCTTGTGAATTAAAAGACAAAATGTTTATCTATTTGTAGACGGAGAAAGTATTATATACCTAGATGGTTAGTTGCAAAGTTGAGTTCTATATTATCTTTGGAAAGCATGGATTTGAAAGTGCAAACTCCTGCATTATTACTGAGAACAAAAAAACAAAGAAAAATTAAAGCTTTCCATTATTTGTCATCTTGTTGTTATATATATATAAACAAAGAAAAATTAAAGCTTTCCATTATATATATATATATATATATTATTTTGCTTACATGAGAATGTTTAAGGGAAGGCCCAAGGAAATATATTCTGATGCAAATTTTCTAACTGAGGCTATTGAGCTAAGGTCTAATTCCATAACATCAATGTTAGCTTCCGGGATTTGCTCAAGAATCGCCTCTTTCACTGTCCTACCAGCATTTGTATTCCTTACTGCCATAACTACATGGACACCTCTCAATGCAAGAACTCTTGCTGTCTCTACTCCAATGCCATTTGTTGATCCTGATGATGTCATTATTGAAATCTCAGATGTTTGAGCTTATAATAAAATTGGATGATAGTGAGCTCAATAATGGTGTGTATGAAGCATCATCACTAAAATTTTCAATGGATAATTCAATTTAAATGAAAAGAAAAAAAATTGAAAATATAGAAAAAAAAAAACCAATTTTTTTGAATAAAAAAGAACCCCATCTCTCTAATGATAGGGGAAGAAGACTTAATTCCCCTAAAACCTAAAAGCACATTGCTTCAAACGCAGCGCTTTGGCTCAAAATGGTGTCGTTTTGGCTCAAAGCGATTTGTTCCAAACGCAGCAGATCACTTCGTCGCCGCCCGCTCCAGATTTTCGATCTAGTGTCGTCCACCGCCGGTGACAGCCTTCAGACGGTTGTTCGAGCACCGAACAACCTCCGGCCATCTTCTATTGGCGATGAACCGCCTGAAAAACACAAAATCGCAACACCGGCCGTACGGGTTCACGGTTCTCCACCGTTCTCCACCGCCGCTGACCACCGTATGAGGGTGTTAGACCTCCCTTATGCCACCGCCGGTCCAAATCTGACCCAAAATACTATCAATATCGATCAAAATCTCATAGCCCAAATCGAAACTATTCTTCGTGAAGAAAAATTTCCAATTTTTTTTTTATTATTTCAAAAATTAATTAAAAATAATTAATTAACTAAAAATCAAATCAAACCAAAATTGATTTCAAATTACTAAATTTGATTCCAGAATTAATTTTCTAGAATCAAAACAATAATCAATACCGCAATTTAATCAGAAAATCTAGCAACCTAGCACAGGGCTCTGATACCAATTGAAAGGGGAAGAAAAACTTAATTCCCCTAAAACCTAAAATATGCATATATCACTAGATTATTCAAATTAAATTGCAAAGTGCAGAATTGCATACCTGACATCATCGTATGTTGATGCTGAAGACGATTCTAGGGTTTGTCGCCTTCCAGGGATACACACTTTAGGTTATGCGGAAGCACTACTGAAGGAACGTAATGTTCTCTAAAATTGTTTTGTTCCCCCGGAGACCACGACCCCTTATTTATAACTGAATAAATTGATTAATTTCTATTTTGATTCTTCAACAAAACAGAAATAATTAACGGTCTCTACACTTATAATCCTATTACGAGTAGGACACCTCAATAGTCAACAATCCTAATTTGATCAAAACTTTAATTTGACTATCTTAATTTGACTGCAATACACATTTAATATTTAAATATATTTAGCCGCCACTTATAATTTAATTAGAGGGTTAATTTTAACAATATAAAATTAATTCTAACATCCAATACTCAAAAACCCAGATTTATAAACCTGTAACAATGGCAGTGAGACCAGTTCCATCAACTCCTTGTGTAACTTGTTCTGCAGTAGAACTGGCTGAGAACCAGCTAGATTGGTCTCTCCCTCCAAAAGCACTCATTTTTTTTGTAAATCTCACTCAAATACACATATCAAGTACTTCCAATGATTTTGTAAACCTGCCCCGTATTTTGGCTTCAACACACATATAAATGCATATATTCATATTTATTGAGTATAACTTGTTTGGTGAAATGGTGTTTTCATATATAAACGCTCTTTGATCCGAGAAAAGAAAAAATCATTAGTTATGTGGGTGAGAATGGTTGAACATCAATTTTCAAGATAAAAGTTGTACTATCAGACTATATTACCTGTTAATTATTAGAGTATTTCATTTGATTCACCAATAAGTATTTGATCGTAATTAATTTAAGGTTTAATACATGTGCAACTGTTTATTTTTAACCATTTTGATACTCCAACTTAGCTTTTTGTTACCTAGTTAATCCTTTGTTGAAGAGGTAAAACGCATAGAATGCACCTTCCTGCCCAAAAATTTACACTGAAGAAGCAGATGTGGACATAAAAAAGAAGAAGAAGAAGAAGAAGAATGCTTAATATAGATGTAATCCCATGAACTTGGTACGATTGATCAGTTTTCCCTCTATTTCAATCAGTTTTCCCTCTATTTTCAGTTAAACCATTTTGACATTTCAATTTAATTTTTTAGTTGTACAATTCAGATTATATATCACTGTGTAATTCATTACTAATTTAAGTCAGATTATTAAATATATATTTTTTGAGTATTACAATTGGGAACGATGGGAATCGATTCTGAGCATACCCATAAGAGATGCAACTAGTGTTAGGCTATACTTCGGCATGTAAAACTAAAAATATATATTCTTATTTTGAATGTCTATCAGTTGCATATGAAAATATTTAACTTTTCATGATTTTTAGAATTTAAGCAATTTGTTTGTTGTATAATTTTAAACAAGTTATTTATTTTATTCTAATAATTATTTGTAAATTATTATTTTAAAAAATTATGTTTAAAAATATTTTTATTTAGAAATAAAAAAATATATATTAAGCAGCATCAAAATAAAAAAAAATTCCTTCCCTCAATGATAAATTTTTTTAAAAAAAATTAATTAACTTTTTATAATCTCTAATAATGTATTAATAAAATTTTAAAATTATGATTTATAAACGTGTTTATTTGATAATTATTTCGAGTTTTTTTTAATAAACATTATTATCAAAATATCAATAAAACTCTTTAAATTCTAACTCTAGTAGGGGCAATTGTTCTTGTAAATACCTCTGTTTGACACTACTCCTAGACGTGATGGGCTACAAATGTTGTGGTTTGATGGAGCATATATGCTCCTTGCTTGCTCCTTGCTGCACTCTTTGGATTCATGGTTTTCAGAATTATATAGGTCGTGGTTACGGTTGAATGCAATCTTCATATGTGGTTCTTATCAGAACCCATTATTGTCGGATTTTCAAGTGTTGATGACATTATCTGCACCATTTAGTGGTATTTCGCAAGACATGGTTTAGTTCTCATTTGTTGCATAAGCTATATTTATGAGCCTTGCTTCTATTTTGTGTTTCTTCTGTATACACTTTGTGTTTTCGGGGTTTTTCATATTTTTGTGGGTTATGTAGATTTGGGACACTATTTGGGTTTGATTCTATTCTAGGTTATTTTCATTCCACAATTATGTTTTTCCTCAATTTTAATTAATTAATAACATGATCATTCTATCAAAAAAAAAAAAAATCTAACTCTAGCATAGGTATTGGTTGCACTCTAAGTGAGGATAGCCCAATCAAATAGGTATGGAAAAACTAAATTGGATTAATTTGTAAAAATGGTTAAGTGAAACTATAGGGAGGCAAACTAACAAATTATATTAAGTTTAGGAGGATATATATATATATATAACAATATATATATATAACATTACCATCTACGTCATAAAAGACCAAGGGCTACTAGATTTTTTAGAAGAGGCTTTATTGGATGATCCAGCAGAGATAGTCTTGTTGGGTTTTAAGGGCTCAGAGGTTGAAGAAAAAAATTCAACCATCTGTTGCATCAAGGCTTTATATTCCTCAGCAATATTTGCAGATATATTTTGGACTCTTTGGGCTCTAAAAGAGACAGACAGCTTTGGGTCAAAGCTACCATGGTTTCTCTTTAGTAGCCACTGCTTTACTGTGGATTCAACAGTGAAATTGCGAAAGGCAATCCATCATTTGATTTTAGATTTTCTTAATACCAAAGGTATATTAGTACCTGATTGAACAAAATTATCAAAGTACCATTAATAAACCCATAGTATATTGAAAGTCATACAAAAGAGAAGAAAAGGAGAAAATTTCTTCTCATAAGGGCTTGGATTTAAAAAGGCTTAATAATATTGGAATGCAAGTAGCACATCTTGTGATAATGTTCGATCATCATTTCTACAACAGTACCACCAATCAGCAAACCAGATAGGAAGGTTATCATTCTTGATACTGGTATCAAAATATATCAGCTAGAAATGAGTTTTGCCAGGGTTTTAGAAAAAAAAAACTTTTAGTTCAGGCATCAACACAATCCCAATAAATATAAAAAGGAAAAATGGCTTTAGAAGAAATGGTTTTAAATTGCATAGGAATGTGCATAGGTTTTTTCCAATCAGATTGATGGAGAACTTTCTTTATTTTGAAGGAGAAATAAGCTATGATAGTTTTATCATGCTGCTTATAGTTATGCTTTAAATATATAGAATCAGAATCCTCGAGAATATTAAGATAATACTCTTGAGGTTTTGAAAAAACATTTGGCTTAAAAATCCAATTTTTAGGGTATATAGACTCAATAATATTCCATGGATTCTGCTGAGTAGTTTCATTTTTAATTATTAATTTTGTAGTCCAAAATTTTTTATTAAACCATATAGCTTTAGGGTTCTTTAAAGGAAAATTTGAAGAAACAATTTGAGTTGAAGGGTTTGAAACTTCAACCTCATTTTTAGAAATATTTTGAGATAGGATTTTTATAGATAAAAATTCATCTATCTCTATTTTAATAAAAGAGACCAGAGATTTATTACTTGAGGCTTCAGAAGTGGGGAAGCCTAAGTTTGATAGTGCTTTAATGACTTCTGAAAATTGGGCCAGCTGGAAGACCCAAAGATCCATTTTAGCTTTATTATCTTCTTATTCGACAGCATTAGCCCAAGATTTTATGGCTTTAGGTTTGGTTGTACTATCTGAATGATCAAATAGGGCTTTAAGGTTTCTTTAGTTTTATTGGCTGCTTTCTTCTTTTTATTTTTCATGATTCCTGAGAAGAAATTTACGAGTAAGGAAATCAGGTAAACTGTTATTTTCTTCTTCAATAAATTCTATATCAAAATTAAAAAATAGCTTGTCATCTTGTAAAAATTTGTTTTAAGGCAAGGTTTTTAACATCTTTTTGTAAAACATCTTTAGCACTTTTACAATCAATACGAAGTAAAAACTTTTGATTTAATAAATTACTTTAAAATTTTGAAATACATAAAATAATACTTAAAATCTCTTTTTTAATAGTAGAATAATTTAATTAGGTTAGACTCTAATGTCCTGAATAAAACTGAACTATGGTTTCTCTACCTTCTTTTATCTGTTTTCATACCCTACCATAACCTATATATGAAGTATCAGTCTCAACTATCTTTGAAGCTAATGGATCATCTATATGTAAGCAGGGAATAGTTTTTAATAGGGTTTTAATCTGTCTAAATATACCAGTATGGACCTCAGTCCATGGGCCAGGATTTTTCCTAATCCTGTCATGTAATAGTTTTATAATTTTATTCAGGTTTAGATAGAATTTTATAACATTATTTAAACGTCCTAAAAATCTCTGTAATTGAGCTTTATTTAAAATTTGATCAGAAAACTTATCTCTAAATGCTAAGTTTCTTTCTATAGGTTCTAAGATACTATGTTTTATATAATGATCTAAGAATCTAATCTTAGTCTGGAATAAAAACACCTTAGTTTTGCTTAATAAAGAATAGGAAGCAAACATACAGTCTCCTTATCCACCTATGTCACCTAAAGCTTCTTTTATGACAGATAATGTGGCAAACATAGATAGGGAACTAAATATAATTAATAAAGAATTTATATTCAATAAAGATACATTAGATAAAGAATTGACTTCAACAAAAAAAAATATAGATAAATTAAAAGAAGTAATTAATAAGATAAATAATTTTGAATCTGTAAAGAATGAATATATTAATTTCGTAAAAAAATATGAAGTTAATATAAAATTCTTTGATTGGTTTAAAAAAATTTATTAAGGAAAACTTAAAGCAAAAAAATTAATAAATTCTATAACGGTTAAAAAAAAGAAACAGAATAGAAAGTAAAAGATAAAATTATACAAAGTAAACATCCACCTAAAACTTTAAGTATATTTATGTATGGTGATAAAGAAATTCATGTTGCACCCTTTAAAACTGTAGCAAAAAATAATCCAAATAAAAAAAATATTAGAACAGAATAATTTTACATTTACTAAGTATAGGACAACAGTTAAATAGAATAAAAAATTCTATTAAAGATAAAGAAATAATAAAGTCAGTTGAGAAAACTGTTTCAGATAAAAAATTACAAACTCATATTTTTAAACCTTTTAAGGTTTCAAAAATAGGACAACAAGAAGTCAAATCTAAAGATTTAGATTTTGTAAAAGCAATTAAAGACCAATTAAGTAAAATTGATTCTACATCTGAGTCAAAATAGGTAGTTCAAGAAACACCTCAATCTAAAGCTTCTAAAACTATTAGTATAGTAACTCAATATCAGGATTCAGAATCAGTTGAGGATTCTCAACCTAAAACTAAAGATCTTGAATCTTTTAGTAAAGATATAGCTCCATAAATAAATCATATAACACATCATCAATCTATAGTATCCAGAATATCTGCTTCAGACTCAGAGATTATAAATAGACCTAATACTTTATCATAGTATAAATATAATGTCTCTTCAGTTTATGAATGAAATATTGATAGCTATCATAATATAATATTATGAGTCTTCTACTGCAGATGATAATAGCTACAAATGCTTATAAAACCCAAACTGACACATCAGATAGAACTATAGCAGAATTAATTATAGTTGGCTTCACAGGCCATTAAAACATTTAGAGATATTAATTTGTGTAATCATCTCACTGATGAAGAACATTTAGAGATATTAAATGCTATAAAAACTTATGAAGATGGAACATCTTATATTAAATGAATATGGTGATACTATTCAAAATGCAGTAGCAAGACTGATACTAATTATATCACTTCACTTTATAGGAGATCTTACTCATTTAAAAGATAAAAATGTTGAATTACTAAGTAACCTTAGGTGTAAAAAATTTAGTGATTTTTAGTTTTGTAAAACAACTTTTCTAGCTAGGATTATACTTAAAGAAATTTCTAACCAGGCTTTCTGGAAAGAGAAATTCTTACCAGGATTTCCTTTTTCCTTGATAAAAAAGTTAGAAATCATATAAAATAAAAATATGAAAATTATATTCCTTTTGACAGTTTTACTTATGGTCAATTAGTTAGTATAGTTCAAAAATATTTTTAGGTTTTTGAAATGATCATCTAAAGTTTTTCTATATTAAGAAGGAGCTTTAACTAAATGTAATTAAAGAATTTTACTACAATAAAAAATATTTTTAAGTGTTTGAAATAATCATCTGAAGTTTTGCTATATATTAAGACACCATCAATGTATAATATACAAAATTTAGTATAAGGGTTAAATATATCATTCATTACTCGCTGAAACTTAGAGGGTATATTTTTTAAACCAAAAGGCATAACATTCCATTCATACTGTCCAAATAAAATAGTGAATACAGTCTTATACTTATCTTTGGGATTAATCTGAATTTGTCAAAATTCAGATTTTATATCAAATTTACTAAATATATTTGCCTCATATAATCTTCATAATAAATTTTTTTTTATTTGGAATAGGGTACCTAATCCATTTTAATATTTTATTTAATGGTTTATAATTTATTACTAATCTAGGGGCTCCTCTTTCTATTTCAGAGGCTTTGTTAACATAGAATGTTGCACAAGACTAAGGGCTTCTAGATTTAATAAGTATTAAGCAAGTAGAAAGTTCTCCATCCTATTGTTGGTTATAATTAGGATTTGAAAAGTTCTCCATCCTATTGTTGGTTATAATTAGGATTTGATTCTAAAGGGTCCATATTTCCTGTAGGGTTGTAAAAACGATGTGGTACAGTTGTACTGTAATCTATACCTTTTAATTTACTACTGGTTTCAGGTATATCTGAAGTAGAATACCTAGGCTTTACTACTGTTTGTAAAATAGGTTTAGGTTCTTTTTCTTTATACGAAGCATATATTACAGAAGGTAATTGTGAAGCTTTTCCTATATCTACTGTTTAAGCAGATGAGGAGGAGTCAGAATACCTACTGCTTATACTATGTCTATTAAATTTTAATTTAACTTTACTATCTTCATATTGTTCAATTTTACTAAGTTTTATATTTGGTTTTACTGTTTTTTTAGGTTTTTAAGGGAGAACAATATCTTTCAAAATTCACTCATCAGGAAGACTAATGTCTTTCCATTGAATAGTTTTAGGGATTACTGTATTTGCTTTACTAAGGTCTGTTTGAAAATTTTTAATTTATCCTATTTTAGGTTTCATAATGTATTTAGTTGTAAAGGTCGACACCATGGCTTTATAATATATTTTATACTTTAATGCTATAAGAATTGATCCTTCTAATATTTTATCATTATGTGTTTTAATTTCTAATATAACACTTTTAAATATATTAGGGCCATTCAGAGATATTGTAATATTAGGAAAATAATCAAAGAAAATGGGACCACTACTTAACTAGTCTCTAGCATTCCTAAGAAAGAATCATTGAAATTTTCAAATCTAGCATCTCTAACTACTGCTAATATACTTGTATTTAAATTTTCCCTAGTTAAGGGTTTTTTACCAATTTGCACAAGTTCTATATGCATGAATTTATATTTTTTACTTTTATGATGTTTTATATATTCTGGAGATAACAGTGTAATCTTTTCAATCTTTTCAAAAGGTTTACTTAGCCGTACATCTCTTTCTTCTTCTTTAATTATAAAATTATTTTTAAATATACTTAATTTAGGTATTTATAAATATGTTCTTTATATACTTTAGATATTACCTAATTATCTATTGTTTTATTAAAATCTTTTAAAATTACTTCATTCCTATTTACTATTCTTTTAATTTATGATGACTCAGAACTATCAGATTTAGTTGTACTTGCAAATTTATATAAAATGGTTCTATTTTTAAATATTTAAAAAAATAGATTTTAAAGTATTTTCTTATTGATTTTAGACGCGATCATTGACTTACTGCCTCAAACGTCTACCCATTGGCTAAAATGGGACTTACTGCATATCCAAATTCTAGTAAACAATATTTACTTCTAGATCTATAAGTTAAAAATTTAACTATGAAAATAGTTTCATATCTATCTACAACCACCCCTAAAAATGGTAGGCTCTGACGCGCCCTTACATTACCACCAATAAGCTTTAGTTGGATTTTAGGAGCATTTATATGTTTTATAACCTCCAAAATGGATTCTTATTCTTTAGTTAAAATGTTTATTGATTTACTACTACTATTAGTTTCAGAACTAGTTCCTATATCATCTATTTGATTTATTTTTTTTTAAATCTGAATAATTTTTAGAATCTGAATATTCTAAATATAAATCATAAATTTTATTTAATACAAATTCTTCTAATTCTAGTTCTTGTAGTTTTTTTATTAAACTTACAAAATCTAGCTATATGTCCTTTTTTATCACAGTTATAACATTCTAAATCTTTAGACAATTTAAATTATTTATTCTTCTTTCTAAATGATTTTTTATTGTTGAATTTTTTAGATTTATAAGATTTATAAGGCTTATGTTTCTTATAGTAATCTTCTTTATTATATTTTCTTTTATAATATTTTTATAAGATTTTCTATATTTTTTTTATATTTTGTAGAACATTGTCCACCACAGTTTTTATAATTTTGGATTATACTATAATCAAATTATTTACAAACTGAGCATAATTCTTGTTTAGTTTTTCTCATTTCATATTTTGATGATTTTTGAAGTTTTATATCTTGACAGAGTTTTAATCCTTCTTTTTAAACTATACTAACCAATTGACCATAAGTGTAACTGTCATAAGGAATATGATTTTTATATTTTTGTTTTATATAATTTCTAATTTTCTCATCTAGAAAAAGGGCAATCCTACTAAGAATTTCTCCTTTCAGAAATCCTGATTGGAATCTTCTCTAAGTATAATCCTAGTTAGAAAAATTATTTTATAAAACTAAAAATCACTAAGTTTTTTACACCTAAGGTTATATAGTAATTCAATATTTTTATCTTTTAAATGAGTAAGATCTTCTACAAAGTGAAGTGATATAGTTAGTATCAGTGTTGCCACTGCACCTGAATAGTATCTCCATTTTTATTTAATACAGAAGTTCCATCTTCATAAGTTCTTATAGCATTTAATATCTCTAAATATTATTCATCAGTGAGATGATTATCTCATCAACCTTTTAATTGGTATGTGAAGCCAGCTATAATTAATTCTGCTATAGTTCTATCTAATGTGCTAATTTGGATTCTATAAGCATTTGTAGCCATTGTCATCTGTTATAGAAGACTCAGAATATTATATTCTGACAAGATATCAATGTTTCATTCATAAACTGAGGAGGTATTATATATATAATGTGATAAAATATTAGGTCTATTTATAATCTCTAAGTCTGAAGCAGATATTCTAGGTACTATAGATTGATGATGTGTTATACGATTTACTTATGGAGCTATATCTTTATTAAAAGATTCAAGATCTTCAATTTCAGGTTGAGAATCTTCAACTGATTTTGAATTCTGATCTTCGGTTACTATACTAATAGTTTTAGAAGCTTTAGATTAAGGTGTCTCTTGAACTATCTATTTTGACTCAGATGTAGAATCAATTTTACTTAATTGATCTTTAATTGCTTTTATAAAATCAGAATATTTAGATTTGACTTCTTGTTGTCCTTTTTTCGAAACCTCAAAAGGTTTAAAAATATGAGTTTTTAATTTTTATCTGAAATATTTTTCTCAATTGGCTTTACTATTTTTTTTATCTTTAATAGAATTTTTTATTCTATTTAATTGTTGTCCTATACTTAGTAAATGGGCATTACTAAAATTATTCTGTTCTAATATTTTTCTATTTGGATCATTTTTTACAACAGTTTTAAAGGGTGCAACATGAATTTTTTTTATCACCATACATAATTATACTTGAAGTTTTAGGTGGATATTTACTTTGTATAATTTTATCTTTTACTTTCCATTTTGTTTCCTTTTTTTCTAACTGTTATAGAATTTATTAATTTTTTTGTTATAAGTTTTTCTTTATAAATTCTTTTAAACCAATCAAAGAAAAGGATTTCAATGGGGTGGTATCAGAGCTTGCCATATAAAAATGACAGGCTCTGATACCAGCAAATTTAAATGGGATCGTATATAAAAACTTAACAATATAGGGATTTTCTAAGCAACAATCAATCAAGCAATAACTCCACTCTTAGATCTATTCACAAATTTAAATGGATTTAAATAAAATAAGAATAATAAAAATATATAATTAAATGAAAGAATATATTAACAACATATAACATTATTTATTCTTTAAGAAAATTTATACAAAACACAAATTATTGGTATATTGCTTTTCGTTATGCAGGGTACCACAGGTTTATAAACTTTGTTCACAGCCAGTAGCCATTACAACGGGGTGTTCAGCTTATACCAATAAATCTTTACAAATAAATAAAACTTTACAAGTTTCTGATGCACCAGATTAACTTTGTTGCAACTGCAGAGCATACTTATACCAAATAAACTTTAAAATATAAAATATAGATTTTAAAATAAAATACAAGTTTTAAAAATAATTTAATAACTTACAGAAGAACAATAATGAAGGGGATACAGAAGTGAGAGAAGATTTTTTTAGTGAAGAAATGGAAGGAAAACCTAAACTAGAGCTTTAAGTTCTTCAGAGCTTCTGGAGGTGAGAGGTTCTAAAAATATATATTTTCAAGCTTCAGAAATGGCTTCTTTAAATGGCAGAGGCTCAATGTTCTTTTCACATACTTGGTACTATGGAAGAGTAGTAACATGTCATTACTATTTACTTTTACCGTACCTTCACGCGTCCGGACTATAGATAAATAGTACCTTATCGTGTTCTGTTTGTTTTACTGTTGAGAACTGTAGATGAATAGTTATGCTAACTTTACTGCAACTTTACCAGGATCTTCACATACCAGATACTGTTGATAAATAATATCTTGCCAGTTGGCATTGACTTTAAAAATTTTGAAGGAATGAGGTTCCTTCTGCCTTTAATTTTCTGACGAGTCTGAGTCAGAATCAGATTTTTATTTTTTTTTTCTTTTTTTTCTTTTTCTTTTCTTTTTTCTCTTTTTCTTTTTTCTTTATTTTTCTTTTTCTTTTTCTTTTTCTTTTTTCTTTTTTTTTTGCTTTTAATTCTTATTGGAAGCAAAATGTCATAATAATCATCACCATTGCTAGGACAATAGTCTGAATCAGAGTCAGACGATGAACTATAAGTCGAAGATGATCTATAAGGTGAAGATGAGGAATCAGAAGAAGAGGAAGGAGATTTTTTTTCTGGAATGAGCTTTAGATTTTTTTTAGAAGAGGCTTTATTGGATGATCCAGCAGAACTAGTCTTGTTGGGCTTAAGGGCTCAAAGATTGAAGGAAAAGATTCAACCATCTGTTACATCAAGGCTTTATAATCCTTCGCAATTTTTACAGCTGCAAGAAGAGCTATATTTTGGACTCTTTGGGCTCCAAAAGAGACAGACATCTTTGGGTCAAAGCCACTATAGTTTCTATTTAGTAGACACTGCTTTATTGTGAATTCAAAAGTTAAATTGGGAAAGGCAGTCCACCATTTGATTTTAGATTTTATTAATACCAAAGATATATTAATACCTGATTAAACAAAATTATCAAAGTATCATTGATAAACCTATGGTATATTGAAAGTCATACAAAAGAGAAGAAGAGAAGAAAATTTCTTCTCATAAGGGCTTGAATTTAAATGGGCTTTATAATATTGGAATGCAAGTAGCACGTCTTGTGATAATGTTCTATCATCATTTCCACAGTAGTATCATCAATCAACAAATCACATAGGAAGATTATCAGTCTTTATACTGGTATCAAAATATATCAGCCAGAAATGAGTTTTACTAGAATTTTGAAAACCAAACATCAACATAATCCCAGTAATTATAAGAAGAAAAATGACTTTAGAAGAAATAGTTTCAAATTGCACAGGAATGTGCATAAGTTTTTTCCAATCAGATTGATGGAGAACTTTTTTATTTTGAAGGAGAAATAAGCTATGATAGCTTTATCCTTCTAATTATAGATATGCTTTAAATATATAGAACCAGAATCCTCGAGAATATTAAGATAATACTCTTGAAGTTTTAAAAAATTATTTGGCTTAAAAAATTAATTTTTAGGGTATACAAACTCAATAATATTCCATGGATTCTACTTAGCAGTTTCATTTTCAATTATTAATTATGTAGTCCAAAATTTTTTATTAAACTATATAGTTTTATGATGCTTTAAAGAAAATTTTGAGGAAACAATTTGAGTTGAATGGTTTAAAACTTCAACCTCATTTTTAAAAATATTTTGAGATAGAATTTTTATAAATGAAGATTCACCTATCTCTATTTTAACAAAAGGCACCAGAGATTTATTACATGAGGCTTTAGGAGGAGGAAAGCTTAAGTTTGATAGTGCTTTAATGACTTCTGGAGATTGGGCCAGTTGGGAGACCCAAAGTTCTATTTTAGCTTTATTATCTTCTTATTGGAAAGCATCAGCCTAAGACTTTATAGCTTTAGGTTTAGTTATACTTTCTGAATGATCAGATAGGGCTTTAGAAGAATCAGACTTTAGGATTTCTATAGCTTTATTGATTACTTTCTTCATTTTATTTTTCATAATTCCTGAGAAGGAATTTACGAGTAAGGAAGTCAGGTAAACTGTTATTTTCTCCTTTAATAAATTCTATATCATAATCAAAAATACTTAAAATAGCTTGCCATCTTGTAAAAATCTATTTTGAGGCAATGTTTTTAACATCTTTTTATAAAACATCTTTAGCACTTTTACAATCAATACAAAATAAAAATTTTTGATTTAATAAATCACTTTGGAATTTTGCAATACATAAAACAATACTTAAAATCTCTTTTTTAATAGTAGAATAATTTAATTGGGTTGGACTTCAATGTCCTGAATAAAATTGAACTACGATTTTTCTACTCTCTGTTATCTGTTTTAATATCCCACCATAATCTATATCTGAAGCATCAGTCTCAACTATCTTTGAAGCTAATGGATCAGCTATATGTAAGCAGAGAATAATTTTAACTAGGATTTTAATCTGTCTAACTATATTAGTATGGGCCTCAGTCCTTGGACCATAATTTTTTCTAAGCCTATCATATAATAGTTTTATAATTCTATTCAGGTTTAGACATAATTCTATAACATAATTTAAACATCCTAAAAATCTCTGTAATTGAGCTTTATTTAAAATTTAATCAGAAAATGTATCTCCAAAAGCTAAGTTTCTTTCTATAGGCTCTAATATACCCTGTTCTATATAATTACCTAAGAATCTAATCTTATTCTGGAACAAAGATATCTTAGTTTTGCTTAATACTAAATCATTCTTCTTTACCACCATAAAAATATTTTTAGGTGTTTGAAATGATCATCGGAAGTTTTGTTATATATTAAGACATCATCAATGTATACTATACAAAATTTAGCATAAGGGTTAAATATATCATTCATTACTCTCTAAAACTCAGAGGGTGCATTTTTTAAATCAAAAAGCATAACATTTCATTCATACTATTTAAATAAAATAGTGAATACAATCTTATACCTATCTTTAGAGTTAATCTAAATTTGTCAAAATTCATATTTCATATCAAATTTATTAAATATATTTGATTCATATAATCTTCCTAATAAATCTTTTTTATTTGAAATAGGATACCTAATTTATTTTAATATTTTATTTAATAGTTTATAATTTATTACTAACCTAGGGGCTCTTCTTTCTATTTCAGAGGCTTTGTTAATATAGAATGCTGCACAAGACCAAGAGCTTTTAGATTTAGTAATTAATTTTTTATTTTCCTAATCAGTTATTTCATTTTTACAAAATTCAATCATATTAGGCGCCATTTCAATGGGCCGAGCTTTAGTTTTAATAGACTTTTAATCAAAACATATTTCATATAGTAAATCAACCATATGTTGCTTCCTATTTTAAAATTCATTTGGAATAACAACATATACTTCATTTTTAATTTGAAGCTTTAATTTATTAATTTTATCTTGTGTAAATTTATTATTTAATTATTTTTTATAGATAATAATTATTCCTTAAATTACAAAGCTTTTTAGACTTTACTTTTATTAATTCATTTATTTATAGTTCATAAATTGAATGAGCTTTAAGTAGATTCAAAATTTTCTTTTTAGGTTTATCTATAAATGGAATAATAATTTTTTAATTTTTTACTTTAAAACTTATACTATCATCTTTTACAGAATATGATGTAATTAGATTCATAAATGGTGTTCCTAAGATTACCATATTGTAATATCCCAAACTATACCCTAAAATTTTTAGAATGATTATTGTTGAAATTGGATTAAATAATTTTAAAGTATATATTTAGGATTAAGAGGAAAGAGAAGTGTGTATATGTTGTATATATAGAGATATATACAACATATACAAGTCAACTAATGAGATGGTCAAATGAGATTTATTGATTATTTAAAATGGAAATTAAATAAGTGGAAGATGATATTTATAATATTTTATTATTATAATTTCTTGGTGGAGATTAATTATAGAATTGTGTGGTTTAAGAGGTTATGAATGGGTTGACTTTCATTTTCATGTTCTTCTTTGTTCTCTTTGGCCGGCCATCACCATAGCAAGAAGGAAAGGGATTTTTGTTGCTTCCTAACTCTAGATTTGAAGGTGTTTCAAGAGATCAAGTTGGAGTTTGAAGGGTTTTCATCACTTTTGGTAAGTTTCCAACTTGATTCTTTAGTTTTCTTTTGAGTTTGTGAATTGAGTTTGGTGAATGGTTGTTGTTGATATGTGTATGGTTAATTTTGATGTGTTTGAGATTGTGTTGTCTATTTGATTTTGATTTTGGGGTTGGTTTAGCGGAAAGGTTAAGTTTGGTGAAGGAAAGCAAGAGTTGTGGATTGTGTATGGTTTGGTTGTGATTGTGTTTGATACTTGTTTTGAGTTATTTTGATATTATGCAAGTGTAGTATGGTTTATTGATGGTTTTGGGTAAGATTGTTTGGAGTAGAAAAGGGTTAAGTATGATGTTTGTTGGATGTAGTGTTGTTGGTGTCGGAATAAGAATTTTTGGCCTGACACACCCATGAGCATGGACAAGTCTTTGGGCGTGTCAATGGTTCTGTTTTCTGGATGGTGACACGACCAGTGACACGCCCATGTCACTGAGTGTGTCACAGCTTCTGTGTTGGAGTAGTATTGACACGACCATGTCACTGAGCGTATCATAGCTTCTGTGTTGTGGGTTTAAGGCACGATCAGGGACACGCCCGTGTTGTTGAATGTGTCATGTATAGAGTTTGCCCTTGTTAGTCTTATCCTTATTTTCTTATGTGTATCTCTAAGTGAGTGTGTATAATCACTTTTGGATTAGGTTTTGAAGAGATTGAGCTGCCCTAATCCAAGTGTTGAAGGATTCTTGGAAGAGGAAGTGGTTAGATTGGTGTGAGTTGCTCTTGAGGTAAGCACAAACCTTACATGATTGCATACATTTATATGACTTTGGAACTTAACACATTTGGTTGTAAATGTGTTAAGTAATCTATTATATTGTTGATACAATTGATTAATGCTATGATTTGCATAATGTGAAAGATAAAATGATCATTCAAACTGTATGTACAATGCAATTGGTTATGTATATTCTAATAATGAGATGTGAAGCCATTGTTGTTGGCTATAATGATGCAATTGAAATAATTGGGACATGGTTGCCTAGATGTTTATGAGAAAATGAGAATGGAATTGATAATGAAATAATAAAAGAATTGTGTGCCTAATGTGTTATTCAATTTTCAGAGTTTTGTTGTTGGTGGCATGCCTAAAAGTAACAATCCCTTGAAGCTGGGTTGGGCTTGGTACTTGAAGCTAAGTTAAGTTGATGTTGAGCTCCCCTTGAAGCTTGGTTGGGCCTAGTCCTTGAAGCCTAGTTGGGATGTTACATATGAGATGTTTCTCATTATGATAATGATTCGCCTACAGCTTGATAAATGTGATATTGGACTAAAATATTAACTCTGGAATTTGAAAGGCATATTAGTTTCTAGGCCCATACTTGTATTTGTTTAAATGTGAATCATGAATGATGAAACAATTGAATAATATAATTTAATGTGATGTTATGAAATATGATATTCTTGTGTATTGTTTATAATGGTTGAAAGTATAACATTGGCATTACATTGAAGCATATTGTCATCATAGTTTGTACCACTAAGCCGTTAGCTTAGTGCTATTGTGGTTCATGGCACAGGTGACAGGGTAGATCCGGTTGAACCGAAGAGTTCAGCTAGACCGAGTCGAGTCTAGGCTTGTGAAGTGTTGATTATTGGACTTCAAGATCAGAGACGAACTACCAAACATGTATAATTCTATATTTTTGTATTTATGGATTTTGATGTATATACATATGTATATTCCACTACATTTTTTCGCTGCTTAATAAACAAATGTTTTAGATAAATTTTGTATATACCGCTATATTTTCCGCTGCTTAATAAATAAATGTTTTATCTATTATGTTTTATACTATAACTTAAATGTTTTAAGTTTTCTTATCTTGTTAAATTGAAAGATTGGTTTTCTTTAAAATAGACCATAACATTTCTGTATCCGGTATATGTATATTACAGATGTGGTGAATGGCATCTACTGAGTTGAGAGAATTGAAGGTACAGTTGCAGGAGTTGTTGGATAAAGGGTTTGTTCGCCCCAGCGTGTCTCTGTGGGGATCTCCTGTTTTGTTTGTGAAAAAGAAGGATGGTACTTTGAGATTGTCCATCGATTATAGGCAGTTGAATAAAGTGACTATCAAGAATAAGTATCCTTTGCCTAGGATAGATGATCTCTTTGATCAATTGAAGAGAGCAGCAGTATTCTCCAAGATTGATCTGAGATCAGGGTACCATCAGTTGAGAGTCAGAGCTGAAGATGTATCTAAGACAGCTTTCCGCACAAGATATGGGCATTATGAGTTTTTGGTGATGCCTTTTGGGTTAACGAATGCATCAGCAACTTTTATGGATTTATTGTACAGGGTGTTTAGACCATATCTAGATCAGTTTGTGGTGGTCTTTATTGATGATATTTTAGTGTATTCGCATAATAAGGAGGATCATGATAAGCATCTACGGATTGTATTACGGACCTTGAGAGAGAAGCAGTTGTATGCTAAGCTGTCTAAGTGTGAGTTTTGGCTTGATCAAGTGACTTTCCTCGGTCATGTGGTTTCAGCGGATGGTATAAGAGTTGATCCGAGTAAAGTTGAGGCCATTTTGAATTGGAGTCCACCGAAGTCAATGACTGAAGTTAGAAGTTTTCTGAGTTTGGCAGGCTATTATTGACGTTTTGTGAAGGATTTTTCTTTGATAGCTACTCCACTCACCAGATTACTTCGAAAGGGAGTTAGATTTGTGTGGACAGATCAGTGTCAAGCAAGCTTTGAACAGTTGAAGGAGATGTTGACTCAAGCTCCTGTTCTTACCTTACCTGTGGAAGATAAACCATATGTGATTTACAGTGATGCTTCACAGAATGGTTTAGGTTGTATTTTAATGCAAGAAGGGAGAGTCATAGCTTATGCTTCTCGGCAGTTGAAGCCGCATGAGCTTAATTTTCTGACGCATGATTTGGAATTGGCAGCCATAGTTTTTGCTTTGAAGATTTGCCGACACTACTTGCATGGGGATAAGTGTTCCATTTATACAAATCATAAGAGTTTGAAATACTTGGGTGTTCAGAGAGAGCTGAATCTTCGACAGAGACGGTGGTTAGAGTTGATCAAAGACTACAACTGTTTGATTGATTATCATCTTGGTAAAGCGAATGTTGTAGCTGATGCCTTGAGTCGGAAATCTTTGGCAGGTTTGACTGCATATTTGCTCTTGTTGCTTGTTGAATTGAGAGCATTATATGCTAGTTTTTGAATCATGTGATGATGGTGCTTTGTTAGCTTATTTGCAATTGAGACCGATATTGTTGGATCAAATTAAAGAGCCCCAGTTGGCAGATGAGAAAATTCAGAAAGTTGTGTCGGATTGCCAAAATGGGGAGAGCTGAGGTTTTCTTATGAGAGATGATGGCAGCCTTTGGTACAAAGATAGATTGTGTGTTCCTGATGATGCAAGATTGAGAAAGATAATTTTGGAGGAAGCACATTAGTCGGTTTTTACTATGCACCCTAGGAGTACCAAGATGTATCATGATTTAAAGCAACATTATTGGTGGTCATGTATGAAGAGGGACATAGCAGAGTTTGTATCTAAATGCCTCACTTATCAGAGAGTGAAGACTGAGCACAAAGTTCCAACAGGGTTGCTCCAACCGTTATCAGTGCCTGAATGGAAATGGGAGCGAGTAACGATAGATTTTTACTGGTTTGCCATTGACTCAGAGGAAGCATGATGCCATCTGGGTGATTGTTGATTGGTTGATAAAGACAGCTCATTTTCTTCCAGTTAGAATGGATTATTCTCTGAAGAAGTTGACTGAGCTGCATATCAGTTAAATAGTGAGATTGCATGAAGTACCAATTTCATTGGTATCTGATCGAGATCCCAGGTTTACTTCAAGGTTTTGGAAGAGTTTGCATGGTGCTTTGGGTTCTCGATTGTATTTTAGCACTGCTTTCCATCCTCAGACAGATGGGCAGTCAGAGAGAGTGATCCATATTATAGAGGACATGTTGAGAAGCTGTGTCATTGATTTCTCTAGAAGTTGGGACAGATTCTTGCCACTGATGGAATTTTCTTATAACAACAGTCATCAATTGAGTATTAGAATGGCACCTTATGAGGCATTATATGGTAGAAGATGCAGGACGCCTCTATGTTGGGATGAAGTTGGAGAAGGCAAGTTGGTTGGTCCCAATTTTATTAAAGAAACGGAAGAGAAAGTAAAGATAATTCGGGATTAGTTGAAAGCAGCTTCAGACTGACAAAAATCCTATTCAGATTTGAAGAGGAGAGACAAAGAGTTTGGAGATAAAGTATTTTTGAAAGTGTCTCCTTGGAAGAGAATTTTGAGATTTGGCCGCAAAGAAAAGTTGAGTCCTCATTTCATTGGACCTTATGAGGTACTGGAAAGAGTTGGACCAGTGGCTTATCGACTAGCTTTGCCTCCTGAGTTGGATAAAATTCACAATGTCTTCCATGTTTCTATGCTACGGAAGTACAGGTCAGACCCATCTCATATCTTGTCAATTGAATCTATTGAGGTAAGTCCATATCTGACTTTTGAAGAAGAACCAGTTGTTATTTTGGCACATGAAGTGAAAGAGTTGAGAAATAAGAAAGTGCCACTTGTGAAGGTTCTTTGGAAGAATCATGCTAAGGAAGAGGCAACATGGAAGAGTGACCAAGTAATGTGAGATTAGTATCCTCAATTATTTCAGATTTGGGATCAGGTAATTTCGAGGACGAAATTTATTTATAGAGGAAGAGAATTGTAATATCCCAAACTATACCCTAAAATTTTTGGAATGATTATTGTTGAAATTGGATTAAATGATTTTAAAGTATATATTTAGGATTAAGAGGAAAGAGAAGTGTGTATATGTTATATATATATAGATATATACAACATATACAAGTCAACTAATGAGATGGTCAAATGAGATTTATTGATTATTTAAAATGAGAATTAAATAAGTGGAAGATGATATTTATAATATTTTATTATTATAATTTCTAGGTGGAGATTAATTAAAGAATTGTGTGGTTTAAGAGGTTATGAATGGGTTGACTTTCATTTTCATCTTCTTCTTTCTTCTCTTTGGCCGGCCATCACCATAGCAAGAAGGAAAGGGATTTTTGTTGCTTCCTAACTCTAGATTTGAAGGTGTTTTAAGAGATCAAGTTGGAGTTTGAAGGGTTTTCATCACTTTTGGTAAGTTTCCAACTTGATTCTTTGGTTTTCTTTTGAGTTTGTGAATTGAGTTTGGTGAATGGTTGTTGTTGATATGTGTATGGTTAATTTTGATGTGTTTAAGATTGTGTTGTCTATTTGATTTTGATTTTGGGGTTGGTTTGGAGGAAAGGTTAAGTTTGGTGAAGGAAAGCAAGAGTTGTGGATTGTGTATGGGTTGGTTGTGATTGTGTTTGATACTTGTTTTGAGTTGTTTTGATATTATGCAAGTGTAGTATGGTTTATTGATGGTTTTGGGTAAGATTGTTTGGAGTGGAAAAGGGTTAAGTATGATGTTTGTTAGATGTAGTGTTGTTGGTATCGAAATCAGAATTTTTGGCCTGACACGCCCATGAGCACAGCCAAGTCTTTGGGCGTGTCAATGGTTCTATTTTCTGGATGGTGACACGACCAGTGACACGCCCATGTCACTAAGCGTGTCACAGCTTATGTGTTGGAGTAGTATTGACACGTCCAGTGACACACCCATGTCACTGAGCGTGTCATAACTGCTGTGTTGTGGGTTTAGGGCAAGATCAGGGACACGCCTGTGTTGTTGAGCGTGTCATGTGTAGAGTTTGCCCTAGTTAGCTCTTATCCTTATTTTCTTATTTGTATCTCTAAGTGAGTGTGTATAATCACTTTTGGATTAGGTTTTGAAGAGATTGAGTTGCCCTAATCCAAGTGTTGAAGGATTCTTGGAAGAGGAAGTAGTTAGATTGGTGTGAGTTGCTCTTGAGGTAAGTACAAACCTTACATTTATATGACTTTGGAACTTAACACATTTAATTGTAAATGTGTTAAGTAATCTATTACATTGTTGATATAATTGATTAATGCTATGATTTGCATAATGTGAAAGATAAAATGATCATTCGAACTGTATGTACAATGCAATTGGTTATGTATACCCTAATGATGAGATGTGAAGCCATTGTTGTTGGCTATAATGATGCAAATGAAATAATTGGGGCATGGTTGCCTAGATGTTTATGAGAAAATGAGAATGAAATTGATAATGAAATAATAAAAGAATTGTGTGCCTAATGTGTTGTTCAATTTTCAGAGTTTTGTTATTGGTGGCATGCCTAAAAGTTACAATCCGTTGAAGCTGGGTTTGGCTTGGTCCTTGAAGCCAAGTTGGGTTGATGCTGAGCTCCCCTTGAAGCTTGGTTGGGCTTAGTCCTTGAAGCTTAGTTGGGCTTAGTCCTTTAAGCCTAGTTGGGATGTTATATATGAGATGTTTCTCGTTGTGATAATGATTCGCCTACGAGCTTGATAAATGTGATATTGGACCAAAACATTAACTTTGGAATTTGAATGGCATATTAGTTTTTTTGGGGCCCATGCTTGTCTTTGTTTAAATATGAATCATGAATGATGAAACAATTGAATAATATAATTTAATGTAATGTTATGAAATATGATATTCTTGTGTATTGTTTATAATGGTTGAAAGTATAACATTGACATTACATTGAAGCATATTGTCTTCATAGTTTGTACCACTAAGACGTTGGCTTAGTACGATTGTGGTTCATAGCTCAGGTAACAGGGTAGATCCGGTTGAACCTGAGAGTTCAGCTAGACCGAGTCGAGTCTAGGCTTGTGAAGTGTTGATTATTGGACTTTAAGATCAGAGACGAACTTCCAAACATGTATAATTCTATATTTTTGTATTTATGGATTTTGATGTATATACATATATATATTCCACTACATTTTTTCGCTGCTTAATAAACAAATGTTTTAGATAAATTTTGTATATACCGCCACATTTTCCGCTGTTTAATAAATAAATGTTTTATCTATTATGTTTTATACTATAACTTAAATGTTTTAAGTTTTCTTATCTTGTTAAATTGAAAGATTGGTTTGCTTTAAAATAGATCGTAACATTCCTGTATCCGGTATACGTATATTACAGATGTGGTTATATATAGTGTGCGCATATGGGGTATAGGGGTATTACACATATAATAAATATTAGTCAAAATAAATATATTTTTTATTTTTAAATTTTTATCAATTATTAAAACTTCTGTTTTACTAAGAATATTTAATTTACATTTATTTGTAACTGATAAGCTTTCATTTATTTTTTGCCAAAATCTTTTAGGAACTAGGCTAGGTTTAATACAATTTAAGTCAGCTCCCATATCAAATAAGGCTATAATTTCTATATTATAATTATTTGAAAATTTTAATTTTATTTTTATTAAATATTTCCTTGATGTAATTTTCTATAACAAAAAAATTATATTATCAGGAATTCTTTCTTTATTTATTATACTAATTTCATTATTATTAATTTCTTCTTTATTAGTTTCTTTCTTATCTTCTTCTTCTTCCTCATTAGACGAAGTAGAATTTAATAAATACTTTATTAATTGAGATTCATTCTCTTGTTTAATTTTTAATTCTTTTAATTCTATTTTTATTTCTTTAATTTCTTTTTGTAAATCATTAATTGATGCTTTATTCTTAATTGTTTTATTTTTATTTAAGATTGAAGTTAGATCATATGTTTGTTTACTAGTACTAGGTACTACAGAAGATTTAGGTTTTTCATTTGAATCTTTTAATAATTTATTTAAGAATTTTTCTTGGATTTTATGATCATTTATATGTTTTATAACTGCCAAAATGGAACTTCCAAAATGGATTCTTGTTCTTTAGTTAAAACTTTTATTAATTTACTACTATTGCTAGTTTCAGAACTAGTTTTTATATTATATATTTGATTTATTTCTTCAGAATTTGAATAATCTTCAGAATTTGAATATTCTAAATATAATTCATTAATTTTATTTAATACAGATTCTTCTAATTCTAGCCCTTGTAGTTTTTTATTAAACTTATAAAATCTAGATGTATGTTCTTTTTTACCACAGTTATAACATTCTAAATCTTTATACGATTTAAATTGTTTATCCTTCTTTCTAAATGACTTTTTATTGTTAAATTTTTTAGATTTATAAGATTTATAAGGCTTCTATTTCTTATAGTAATCTTATTTATTATATTTTCTTTTATAATATTTTCTATATGGTTTCTTATATTTTGTAGAACATTGTCCACCACAGTCTTTATAATTTTGGGTTATACTATAATTAAATTATTTACAAAATGAGCCTAATTCTTGTTTAATTTTTTTTCATTTCATATTTTAATAATTTTTAAATTTTATATCTTGACAGAGTTTTAATCCTTCTTTTAGAACTATACTAACCAATTAACCATAAGTCAAACTGTCATAAGGATTAGGGTTTTTCATATTCCTTTTTTATATGATTTTTAACTTTTTCACCTATGAAAAAAGGAAATCCTGCTAAGAATTTCTCTTTCTAGAAAGCTTGGTTTGAATCTTCTCTAAGCATAATCCTAGTTAGAAAAGTTATTTTATAAAACTGAAAATCACTAAATTTTTTACATCTAAGGTTACTTAGTAATTTAACATTTTTCTCTTTTAAATGAGTATAATCTCCTATAAAGTGAAGTGATATAGTCAGTATCAATGTTGCCATTGCATCCTAAATAGTATCACCATATTTATTTAATACAGAAGTTTCATCTTCATAAGATTTTATAGCATTTAATATCTCTAAATATTATTCATCAGTGAGATGATTATCCCATCAATCTTTTAATTGGTCTGTGAAGCCAGCTATAATTAATTCTGCTATAGTTTTATCTGATGTGTCAGTTTGGGTTCTATAAGCATTTGCAGCTATTGTCATCTGCTGTAGAAGACTCAGAATATTATATTATGACAAGATGTTAATGTTTCATTCATAAACTGAGGAGATATTATATATATATATTGTGATAAAATATTAGGTCAATCTATAATTCCTAAGTTTGGAGCAGACATTCTAGGTACTATAGATTGATGATGTGTTATACGATTTATTTATGGAGCTATATCTTTATTAAAAGATTCAAGATCTTCAGTTTCAGATTGAGAATCCTCAACTGATTCTGAATTCTGATCTTGGGTTACTATACTAATAGTTTTAGAAGTTTTAGATTGAGGTGTCTCTTGAACTATCTATTTTGACTCAGATATAGAATTAATGTTATTTAATTGATCTTTAATTGCTTTTATAAAATCAGAATATTTAGATTTGACTTCTTGTTATCCTTTTTTCGAAACCTCAAAAGGTTTAAAAATATGAATTTTTAATTTTTATCCGAAATAGTTTTCTCAACTTACTTTACTATTTTTTTTATCTTTAATAGAATTTTTTATTCTATTTAAATGTTGTCCTATTCTTAGTAAATGGGCATTACTAAAATTATTTTGTTCTAATATTTTTCTATTTGGATTATTTTTTATTACAGTTTTAAAGGGTGCAACATGAATTTCTTTATCACCATACATAAATATACTTAAAGTTTTAGGCGGATGTTTACTTTGTATAATTTTATCTTTTACTTTCCATTCTGTTTCTTTTTTTTTCCCCTAACTGTTATAGAATTTATTAATTTTTATGCTTTAAGTTTTCCTTTATAAATTCTTTTAAACCAATCAAAGAATTTCATATTAACTTCATATTGTTTTGCGAAATTAATATATTCATTCTTTACATATTCAAAATCATTTATCTTATTAATTACTTCTTTTAATTTATCTATATTTTTTGTTGAAGTCAATTCTTTGTCTAACGTATCTTTATTGAATATAAATTTTTTATTAATTACATTTAGTTCCCTATCTATGTTTACTACATTATCGGTCATAAAAGAAGTTTTAGGTGATATAGGTGGAGAAGGAGATTATTCTCTATCCTGTTGTTGATTATAATTACGGTTTGATTCTAAAGGGTTCATTTTTCCTATAAAGATATAAAAAAGATGTGGTACACCTGTACTATAATCTACACCTTTTAATTTACTACTGATTTCAAGTATATCTGATGTAGAATATCTAGACTTTACTACTGTTTGTAAAATAGGTTTAGGTTTTTTTTCTTTATATGAAGCATATATTACAGAAGGTAATTGTGAAGCTCTTTTTATATCTACTATTGAAGCAGACGAAGATGAGTCAGAATATCTACTGTTTATACACTGTCTCTTAAATTTAAATTTAAATTTATCATCTTCATATTATTCAATTTTACTAAGTTTTATATTTGGTTTTACTGTTTTTTCATGTTCTGGAGGGGAAACAAAATCTTCTAAAATTCACTAATCAGGAAGACTAATATCTTTTCTATTGAATAGTTTTAGGGATTACTATATTTGCTTTACTAAGGTATGTTTAAAGAAATTTAATTTTTCCTGTTTTAGGTTTCATAATGTATTTAGTTGCAAATGCCGAGATCGTGGCTTTATAATATTTTTTATATTTTAATGCTACATGAATTGATCTTTCTAATATTTTATAATTATGTGTTTTAATTTATAATATAACACGTTTTAATATATTAGGGTCATTCAGAGATATTGTAATATCAGGAAAACAATCAAAGAAAATGAGTACCGCTACTTAAAATGGTCTCTATCATTCCTAAGAGATAATCATTAAAATTTACAAATCTAACATCTCTAACTACTGCTAATATATTTGTATTTAAACCTTCCATAGTTAAGAGTTTTATCACAATTTGTACAAGTCCTATATGTATATATTTATACTTTCTACTTTTATGATATTTTATATATTCTGGAGATAACATTGTAATCTTTTCAGAATGTTTACTTAACTATACCTCTCTTTCTTCTTCTTTAATTATAAAATTATTTTTAAATATATTTAATTTAGGTATTTTATAAATATGTTCTTTATCTACTTTAGGTATTACCCAATTATATATTGCTTTATTAAAATCTTCTAAAATTACTTCATTCCTATTTACTATCTTTTTAATTTCTAAAGACTTAGAACTATCAGATTTAGTTGTACTAGCATATTTACATAAAAATGATTCCATTTTTAAATATTTTAAAAATAAATTTTAAATTGTTTTCTTGTTGATTTTAGATGTGACCACTGACTTACTGCCCTAAATACCTACCCATCGGCTAAAATTTGTTGGTATCGAGCCTGCTATTTTTAGGAGGTGATAGTAGATAGATATAAAACTATTTTCATAGTTAAATTTTTAACTTATAGATTTAAAAGTGAATATTATTGACTAAATTTTGGATATGAGGAGAACAATTTGGCTTAAGAAGAAAAGATTTTAAATTGCACAGGAATGTGCAGAGGTTTTTTCCAATCAGATTGAGGAAGAACTTTTTTTTTTATTTTGAAGGAGGAATAAGCTATGATAGCTTTATCTTGCTGATTATAGTTATGCAATGAGAGTGCTAATGAGTACGCAATATCAAAATGTGTGCACCTCATGTGTTATATTCCTCTCCCATACTATTAAATTAAGGGTCAAATATGTATGAAAATGTCATATTTAAGTGTAAAAATAATTAAAGTAAAAGTATAGAATGGGTAAATTGACCAATCATAATAAATACATAGGGTTGTATGTGTGTTAAGATTTCATTTAATTTATCTTGATACGTAGAATATAAAGATATACAATATGCAAACTAAAATTCAAATAATGGGTTGCTCTCTTAATAGGTCTGCCTAGCATAACTTTTGAATTATAAAATATTAGATGCGTAAAACTTTAAACAAATGTTTTTTTTTTTTTACAAAATTGTTAAAAAAAATCACAGTGTTATAAATTTACTAATTTGGAAAAAATATTTACTAGCTTCGTATAGTATAACAAAGTTTATTATAATTTTATTATATATCAAAACCAAATATGATAATTTATATAAATTTATTATTCCATTATAATGAGTTTATTACAATTTTTATGAAATAATAAAAGTATAAATTTTAAAATAAAATCTAATAAGGGTGTAATTTCCTAAAAAAAAAATTCAAAGCTCCTTTTATGTTGTTGTATTACAAAAAGGCTCAGTATAAATATAATGTATATAGAAGCCCTAATTAATCAGCGTGAATAGGTTCTTTTTTGGTGTTATCATAAATTAATTAGACAAAATGTTTCGTTTTAAAATCTAATGAACCATTAATTATGTGGATAATTAATAATGGTTGAGCATTGTAAACATGGAAAATTCTATCCTAAATCAGATTTATATTCCCATCCATAAATCCGTTTCATTATATCATCAAATTTAAAAATAAAAATTAACTAAATTTTTTTTTAAAATATTGTAATTTAAAAAGATAATATGATTGACCGAGTTCATGAGTGAAAATATAAATTCAGGCCATAATAAAATTTCCTTATATACATTAATTTATTTGTTTGAGGGGGTACTGGTTCGCTTATTTATTTTTAACAAATAAAAAACCTTATCAAGTGCGTTATTCCCATTTACCTTAATTAGGACTATTGATCACCGGTTTGATATATCTCATTTAAATTCTTTCATAGAATATATTCACGACTAAATACTAATACAAGATATGAATTCTTTTTTTTTTTTTCCTTAGACTCTGTAAATACTAATGACTAAGTACAAATGAGCCATCGAGTTTGTTTGTCTTCGAATTCATGACAAAGAAATATCTTGTTCATGGCCAATAAGGATTTTGCAATCCTCAAGAATAGTATCCAATGTTTAATTCTTTATTTTCATTTTTGTAAATAAAATTTAACTTAAATAATAAAATTAATATTCAGGCATTATATATATATATATTAAAAGTACCTATTGAAAAAAAAATCAATTATATAATTAAATAGGCAAATAAATATATCTTAATCATCTAGAACATTAATTATATCCATAGTTAGTTAGTAGGCGGAAAAATAAAGAGCGAAACAACTAACAACAAGAAATATTAATTGGTTAGTTATGTGAATATTCATCAAATGGACCTACCTTGGAAGATATTTAATTTAATTTTTTTTTTGGTGAATTACCATATGTATAGTTCTTTTATTATAGCAAATTACGCTAGTTAGTACATCGAATTTTAAAAATTAATATATTTACAATATATTAAATGATTTAATCCTTCAGTTAATTTCTTAGTTAATAAACTAAACAACAATAAATTTATTGATATAAAAATTTATAGATTCTGAAATAAATAAAATTTTAATTAAGAAATTTAAATAAATATATCTTTTATATGATTTTGAAATCGTGCATAGAGAGAAATAATAAAAGGAAAAAATTGATTAAAAAATTAGAATTGCATTAAAATTGAGAAAGGTCAGTAGGGCTGGCCCTTGCTTGCGTCCGCTCCCAGGCTAAAATATAATCTCGTCCTGACGAAAGTCGAACTTTCACTAAAATATTGACATGACTTATGAGAAATTTACTATTGAAGTTTTAATATCTAAAAGATCATGTATGATCATAAATTGTTTCTAAATACAAAAGTTTTTCTACCTTTCTCTTTCATATTAAAATCATCATCATCATCTTTTTCTCTGATGCTTGTTTGATATTTTTTTAATTTTGTATCTTATTATTATTAGTTATTATTTTTATTTGGTAACAAATTCTCATATACACAGTTTGTTTCAAGTGCACAGTTAATTTGATCTTTCTCCATTTATTTTCTTAAAACTATAGTAACTAAATCAGATGTGCCTTGACTGTTTTTGCGGCTGCTACTACTAACTGGTATTTTACTAATAGAATGCTAGCTGAATTCAAGTTGGCTTAGAGGATAAATGCAGATGCAGTGGCTATTAAATTTATTGTTGCTGGTATAAAAGTAAATGAACTTATTTTGCACTGTGAATCAAAGTTCTACCTATTAATTTTAAAAATCTAAATATTAAAAGAGAAAAGACTCATTTCTTTTAATTTTTTCTATTATGGAAATGTAAAAAATAATAGTTTCACCTATTGTGATTTTTTTTTATTTTTTTATTGTGCAAATTTTTAAATTTTATTATGAAGATGATTATTATAAAAATTACATTTGATTATCAATTGATTAATAATATGAAGAATAAAAATAAAAAGAAAAGTACAGAATATATTATTGTCATCAATTTGTTGCTGTGAATTTTTTTTTAATTTTTTTAGTTTTGATTATTTTTGGGTTTTAAATATAATGATTGGGGACTTTTTTACTCTTCAATCTAAATACACACCAATATTCAATAAAATATTTAAAAGAAAGTTTATATTATAGCAGCATATTAAGTTATAACAACTGCATAATAATATTTTTTCTTTGAGACAATGGATATATGTAGGTATATGTTACATATATCTTTATATACTAAAATATTATTGATATTTTTTTTGAAAGATAATAAATATATGTAGTAATTATAGTTGGTATATACTTAAATATAATAAAATATAACAATTATATACTGATATTTTTTTTCAAATACAATAAGTATATATAGATATAATATATATATATATACTTTTATATATCTTGGTATTATAGTTGCATTCTGACATTTTTTTTAAATATTAGATTTATGTAGTTATATTTATTATATATCTACAAATATTAAAATAGAAGAGCTGCATACTGATATTTTTTCTTCATGACAATAGATATATATAGGTATATATCTTCATATATTTTTATATATCTTCATATACCTTCGCATATCTTCGTATAACTTTATAAATGATACTTTTGTAATAATTTAACTCTGTATTTTTTTAAAAAAAATAATAGTATATGTTTGAGTATATATTACATATATATGTATATATATAATTTAAATTATGTTATATTTTAAAAAATATTTTTAAATAATTTTAATAATATATATTAAAATTATTTAAAAATATAAATTAAATAACATATATAAAAATAAATATAAATTAAATAAATTATACAAATATTTTTTTTAATATACAGAAAGAAACCCTTCTTTAAATTTTATAAGCAACTCCTACATGGCTTTATTATGTATTTCATTTCAATTGATTAATTTTATTAAGTTGTTTGTGATCAATTAATTAAATGATAAATGTATTTGAAGTTGCTTTAGGCATTAGAATATCAATGATTCAATTGAAACTGTCATTAATTTAAAAATATCAACAAAAATAAATTCTATTTTATTTGATTTTCATATTATATAGAAATTATGTTCAAATTAAAATAAAATGGACATAAAGCTATGCACCTATGATTCAGTTAGATAAAAATATTATAACATATATTATATATATGAACATATAATAATATATATCAGTTGTATATTGTAATATATATTATTATTTTTTTATAAGATATACTTGTATATATTCTGACATATATTGATATATACTCATATATGCAATATATTTGTATATTATATATATGTTTATGTATATTATGCGTATGTTGTGAATATAAAAATAATAAAATTATATTAAATAAAAATTTATTAAATTCATGACCACAAAGATAAAAATTAAAAAGAAAACTCGTAAATTTTTTGTATTTCAAAATTTCAAATAAAAAATATATTAATTTTAGATAAATAAAAAATTAATTATTTTAATTATTTTATTTATATAAATTAATACAACAACAACAACAACAACTAAACCTTAGTCCCAAACAAGTTGGGGTCGGCTGTATGGATCCTCAACAAAATAAGCTCAAAAGACACCAAAAAAGATACTCCAGCCTTAGGCCCCTTCCAAGACACGGATTTTACGTCTCCATTCAAGTCTGTCATTAATCAAATCTGCATCAAGATCTAAGGCACGTAAGTCTCTTGCTATCACCTTATTCCATACAGTTCTAGGTCTTCCACGACCTCTAGCCCCCTCAATCAACAAATTCTCACACTTACGAACCGCAGCATTAGGAGGTCTTCTTAAAACATGCCCATACCATCTAAGTCTTCCTTCCCTCACCTTATCTCCGACATCCGCTACTTGGACTTTTTGTCGAATATGAACATTCTTAATTTTGCCCAGTCTGGTATGTCCACACATCCATCTTAGCATCCTCATTTCTGCCACACTCATCTTATGTAAATGTTGTCCCGTTGGTGCCCAACACTCACTACCATAGAGCATCGCAGGTCTAACAACCGTCCTATAGAATTTACCTTTCACTTTCAGAGGTATTTTCTTATCACATAGAACCCCAGTCGCACCCTTCCACTTCAACCACCCTACCTGTATTCTGTGAGCCACATCTTCATCTATACGGCCATCATTCTGGAACACCGAACCCAAATATTTGAACTTCTTGGTTTTAGAAACTAAAACTCCATCCAACTTAACCTCATGTTCCTGCTTCTTCCTTAGACTGAACTCACAGTGCATATATTCCATTTTACTCATACTTAACTTAAAACCCTTGTCTTCGAGGGTTTTTCTCCACACTTCCAACTTACGGTTTACACCAGCACTAGTCTCATCAATTAAAATAATGTCATCAGCAAACAACATACACCGAGGAACATCGTCTTGTATGCTTCTGGTTAGCTCGTCCATAACCAGGGTAAATAAATATGGACTCATGGCCGAACCTTGATGCAATCCGGTAGTAATGGGGAAAGCCTCAGTATCTCCACCAGGTGTTTTCACACTAGTGGATGCATTCTCATACATGTCCTTGATGATGTTGATATATTTGCCGCTGACTCCTTTCTTCTTCAAAACCCACCATAACACTTCTCTTGGTATTCTATCATAGGCTTTCTCCAAGTCAATAAATACCATGTGGAGATCTTTCTTCTTCTCTTGATACAATTCCATTAGTCTTCTTAGAAGAGAAATAGCCTCCATGGTAGATCTCCCTGGCATAAACCCAAACTGATTCTCCGAAACTCTTGTAAGCTTCCTCAATCTGTGTTCAATAATCCTTTCCCATAATTTCATAGTATGGCTCATAAGTTTGATACCCCGATAATTTGTACAGCATTGAATGTCTCCCTTATTTTTATATATGGGTACCAGGATACTCTTCCTCCAGGCATTCGGCATCTTACATCCTTTCACAATAGCATTGAAAAGTTTAGTTAACCAAGCAACTCCTACCTCTCCAAGGTTCTTCCAAACCTCTATAGGAATACCATCCGGGCCACAAGCTTTACCAACTTTCATATACTTCAAGGCTTCTCTTACTTCACTATGCAAGATCCTCCTAGACCAGCTGATATAACCATTTGTTGCATGAAAACCTTGAAAATCTTGTTCGTATTCAGGGTTGAAAAACTGCTCAAAATAAGTCTTCCACCTCTCCTTAATCTCAACATCTCCTGTCAATACCCATTGATCTTCGTCCTTTATACATTTGACTTGGCTTAAATCTCTGCTTTTCCTTTCTCTCATCCTTGCAATCTTATAAATGCCCATTTCTTCCTCTTTAGTACCTAACTTTTGATAAATCCCTTTTAAGGCTCTGCCATGAGCTACACTAACAGCCTTCTTTGCCTCTTTCTTAGCCCTCTTATATTCCTCAAAGGTCTCGCTATTAATCGCATTCGGTAACTTTTTATACCATTCCCTCTTAGCCTTAATAGCCTTTTGAACCTCCTCATCCCACCACCATGCATCGTGCGGTCGAGGCCCTGCCCCTTTAGAGATCCCAAGCAATTTACTACCTGCTTTCTTAATGCCACCTTCCATTTTTGTCCACAAGTCCTCTGCACTAGCCTCAAGGTTCCAAATGTCTTCCTTTAGTAACTCTTCCTTAAAGGTACCTTGAGCTAGGTCTTTCAATTTCCACCATCTTATCCTTGGTTCCAATACTTTCTTATCATTCCTCCAGCTACTTTTAATCTTAACATCTAAAACCACAATATGATGTTGCACAGTCAATGCTTCACCCGGAATGACCTTGCAATCCTTACACTTACTTTTGTCCCGTCTTCGAGTAAGTATGAAGTCTATTTGACTTTGTGTTCATCCACTCTTAAAGGTAATCAAGTGTGACCCCCTCTTTTCAAAGCAGGAATTTGCCAACACTAGATCATAAGCCACCGCAAACTCCAAAATGCTCTTTCCCTCCTCATTCCTGTTGCCAAAACCATAACCCCCATGGACCCTGTCATAACCATTACTGTCCTTACCAACATGCCCGTTAAGGTCCCCACCAATGAAAATTTGTTGATTATCCAGAATACCTTGCATGATTTCATCCATATCTTCCCAGAACTGAACCTTGGATGCTCCATCCAAACCTACTTGGGGAGCATAAGCACTAATAACATTAATGGTGTCATCTCCCAAAACAAGCCTTAAAGAGATAATCCTGTCTCCCTTTCTCTTCACTTCCACCACCTTGTCTTTAAGCGTAGGCTCAATAATAATGCCCACACCATTCCTATTGTTATCCAAGCCACAATACCACAGCTTATATCCTGAGTTACCAATCTCTTTTGCTTTATTTCCCTTCCACCTGGTTTCCTGTAAACAAGCAATACTAACCTTCCTTCTTTTCAAAGTATCCACAAGCTCTATAGACTTCTCAGTTAGAGTGCCAATATTCCAACTACCTAATCTTAATCGGCTCCCTTGGACTTGCTTCTTTAGCCGCATTCGTCCATAATGCGGTAGCCCTTTCCTATCTGACACCACATCCGGGCGCTGATATGGCGGGACTAACTTCTTTACCCATACACTTCCATGGCATGGGAACCTTTGCTCATACTCCACCACACCCAGGCGTCGATGTGATGGAACCCCTTGCTCATTTAACACTACACCCGGGTGCCGATGTAGCACGTGCCTAGGTGAGCACGTCCCAACGGTATAATGATAGCTTTGAGGATCCATAAAAAGTTTGGCAAAATTTTTACACTAGCCGCCAACCTACCGCAACCCTACTCCTTTATAACGTATATTATTCTTAGAGTAGGCAACTCTAGTGACAACTTTGTAGGTAATGTCTAGGCTCATGCTATAACTGTCCTTGTTATTTACCGTAAAAATGAAAAACAAATTGTTAACTTTCGTACATATGTAAAGAAAAAAGTATGAAAATTTAAAGAAAAAATTGAAGACCGTAAAAATGAATATGAAAAATGAAATACCGTTTATGGCGTAAATTCCTCTGTATAAAAAGCAATAAAAAGAGTTTTATGTGGATTAGTGTGTGGCCACAAAAAAAAAAAGGTCATTTGTGTGTGTAGCGTGCAGCCCAACAAGGAGAATTTTTTTTTTTGTGAGTTTTTCTTAATATTTTCTCATCATCTTTATTTAATTCCTTTTTGTTATTGAGTTCCATCAAGTTAAATTAGTATTGTGAGAGTCAAGAGTATTTTAAAGGATTATTTTTCTAGTTTCAATAAATAATCAAGGAGAGTTATAGAGGGTTTTGACTAAAAAAAGTAATTTGGGTATTTATTAATTTGGAGATCTAAAGTGTGATTAAACTTTAGGGTTATTGTACTAATTTTTCTTTGATATTGGATTTTATTTTAGAGTTTGGCACTCAAATTTTTCTTCTACACTGGAAGATCCACGTTAAATTCTTGTGTTCTTTATTTGCTATTGTGGTTGATTATCTCCTACTTGTAATTAATAGTTTATGTGAGAGTTTTGTTTTATTAATTCATATAATTATTGTGTGAGACCCAAAAAGTGATATCATAGTCTAGTTATTTAAGTGTGGGTTTAATTGTACGAATTAAGATAGATAATTCAACAGGTTCAATGATTAAATTATCGACAATAAATTATTCTATTTGAAAGTCTATGATGGATGATTATCTTTACTACAAGGATTTATTTGATCATGTTAAATAGGTTTGAAAAAGCCTGAAGGAAAAACTGATAAAGAGTGAAAGAAATTACACAGAAAAGACTATAGAAAATATTAGGCAGTAGGTGAAATTCAGTATTTACTCCCATAATAGCAGTGACATTGATACACAATCATTATGGAAAAAATGAAAAATATGTGTGAGAGAAAATGTAATACCTCATGACAATTCTCTTAGAGAACTGTCAGAAGATATTACTCAGCACTTAATAATATTTTAACAAATCCACTATAAAAATTTAGCTGTTTAGAAATAAAAAATTTAAACCTCTATTTCTAAATAAAGTTAGAAATGGGTTTGAAACAAAAAAAAAAATTCATTTGTAAAACGCTCGTTTCTAATATAACATAAAAGAAATTTTTAGTCCATTTATACTCTAGAAACGGACTTGAAACGGATATATCGTCGTAGATTTAAAATAGAATACACATCCATTTTTGAATAAAGTTTGAAAACCAATGATCCATTTCTACTAGAAACAAATCAACCCGCTTCTAGTACAAATGCTTCTAGTACAAATGTATCTTGGGAAATTGAAGAATTTAAAAACGAAAAAATACATTTCGAATAGAAATGAAGCATCATCAATTTCTAATAGTATTTAATTTTGATACGGGGAAAAACGAATTATTGCATCTAAAACAAAATTTTTTATTTGAAATAGAAACAGATAAATTCCATTTCTGGCGTATGTTTTTGTTACAAATGGAAAATTGGTAACATAATTTATAGAATATATTATTTAAACTTAATTAGCATAATAAGATATTAGCGTAATTAGCTTCTAGTACATATTTTTTATAGAATATATTATTTAAACTTAATTAGCATAATTAATTAATTAGAAGCTAATTACGAAATTATAAATGTTATTTCACTTTCACTCAAATTCAAATATTTTAATTTTAAAAATGACTTCAATATCAATAATTGCAATCAAATAAATGAATATAAAATTTTTATTGAAATTATAACGAAATATAATTTTTTTTCGTTTTCATTATTGATTATTTTTATTTTTTAATAAGATATTATCTAAAATAATTATATTTTTTTCTTATGTAGCAAATTTGATGAGAATATAAAAAATCAAATGTTGGAAATAATACTTTTTTCTTTAATTATTGTTTGATTTTGTCTGTCAATGGCTTTATTATGTATTTCATTTCAATTGATTAATTTTATTAAGTTGTTTGTGATCAATTAATTAAATGATAAATGTATTTGAAGTTGCTTTAGGCATTAGAATATCAATGATTCAATTGAAACTGTCATTAATTTAAAAATATCAACAAAAATAAATTCTATTTTATTTGATTTTCATATTATATAGAAATTATGTTCAAATTAAAATAAAATGGACATAAAGCTATACACCTGATGATTCACTTAGATAAAAATATTATAACATATATTATATATATTAACATATAATAATATATATCAGTTATATATTATAATACATATTATTATTTTTTTATAAGATATACTCATATATATTCTGACATATATTGATATATACTCATATATGCAATATATTTATATATTATATATATGTTTATGTATATTATGCGTATGTTGTGAATATAAAAATAATAAAATTATATTAAATAAAAATTTATTAAATTCATGACCACAAAGATAAAAATTAAAAAGAAAACTCGTAAATTTTTTGTATTTCAAAATTTCAAATAAAAAATATATTAATTTTAGATAAATAAAAAATTAATTATTTTATTTATTTTATTTATATAAATTAATGCTTATTCAAAATTATTAAATATATAACGTATATTATTCTTAGAGTAGGCAACTCTAGTGACAACTTTGTAGGTAATGTCTAGGCTCATGCTATAACTGTCCTTGTTATTTACCGTGAAAATGAAAAACAAATTGTTAACTTTCGTACATATGTAAAGAAAAAAGTATGAAAATTTAAAGAAAAAATTGAAGACCGTAAAAATGAATATGAAAAATGAAATACCGTATATGGCGTAAATTCCTCTGTATAAAAAGCAATAAAAGGAGTTTTATGTGGATTAGTGTGTGGCCACAAAAAAAAAAAAAAAGGTCATTTGTGTGTGTAGCGTGCAGCCCAACAAGGAGATTTTTTTTTTGTGAGTTTTTCTTAATTTTTTCTCATCATCTTTATTTAATTCCTTTTTGTTATTGAGTTCCATCAAGTTAAATTAGTATTGTGAGAGTCAAGAGTATTTTAAAGGATTATTTTTCTAGTTTCAATAAATAATCAAGGAGAGTTATAGGGGGTTTTGACTAAAAAAGTAATTTGTGTATTTATTAATTTGGAGATCTAAAGTGTGATTAAACTTTAGGGTTATTGTACTAATTTTTCTTTGATAATGGATTTTATTTTAGAGTTTGGCAATCAAATTTTTCTTCTACACAGGACGATCCACGTTAAATTTTTGTGTTCTTTATTTGCTATTGTGGTTGATTATCTCCTACTTGTAATTAATAGTTTATGTGTGAGTTTTGTTTTATTAATTCATATAATTATTGTGTGAGACCCAACAAGTGACATCATAGTCTAGTTATTTAAGTGTGGGTTTAATTGTGTGAATTAAGATAGATAATTCAACAGGTTCAATGATTAAATTATCGACAACAAATTATTCTATTTGAAAGTCTATGATGGATGATTATCTTTACTACAAGGATTTATTTGATCATGTTAAATAGGTTTGAAAAAGCCTGAAGGAAAAACTGATAAAGAGTGAAAGAAATTGCACAGAAAGACTATAGAAAATATTAGGCAGTAGGTGAAATTCAGTATTTACTCCCATAATAGCAGTGACATTGATACACAATCATTATGGAAAAAATGAAAAATATGTGTGAGAGAAAATGTAATACCTCATGACAATTCTCTTAGAGAACTGTCAAAAGATATTACTCAGCACTTAATAATCTTTTAACAATTCCACTGTAAAAATTTAGCAGTTTAGAAATAAAAAATTTAAATCTCTATTTCTAAATAAAGTTAGAAATGGGTTTGAAACAAAAAAAATTCATTTGTAAAACGCTCGTTTCTAATATAACATAAAAGAAATTTTTAGTCTATTTATACTCTAGGAACGGACTTGAAACGGATATATCGTCGTAGATTTAAAATAGAATACACATCCATTTTTGAATAAAGTTTGAAAACCAATGATCCATTTCTACTAGAAACAAATCAACCCGCTTCTAGTACAAATGTATCTTGGGAAATTGAAGAATTTAAAAACGAAAAAATACATTTCTAATAGAAATGAAGCATCATCAATTTCTAATAGTATTTAATTTTGATATGGGGAAAAACGAATTATTGCATCTAAAACAAAATTTTTTATTTGAAATAGAAACAGATACATACCATTTCTGGCGTATGTTTTTGTTACAAATGGAAAATTGGTTTCAATTCACTATTCTATTTACAAATAACCAAAAATGTTATGTTTATCAAATATATCGACATAACAGTTAACATATCAAAAATATATAACAATACTTTCTAAAACAACTAATAATTTGAACACCTATCATATACAATCAACATAACAATCGACATACCAAATATTTATAACAATAATATCCAAAACATCTACAAATCTATAGACTTATCATATACAATCGATATACCAAAAATATATAATAATAATCTCCAAAAAGAACTGCATATCTGTATACCTATCATCTACAAGGCCCTGATCAAAAGGTCGATCATCAAATGGAGGGTGAGAGCATGACGAAGGCTAGAAGTTTCTCATTAACTCCTCTATACAAGTCATCATCTTGTAATGTTCACGCTCACAACGCTGCTCCCTCTCTTACTGCTCACACTCGTGACGTTGCTCCCTCTCTTACTGCTCACGCTCATGGCGTTGCTCCCTCTCCTGTAAATTTGCCAATGACTATCAAAGAGTTTGTAGCTCCTCATGAAATGATGTGTCTACTGGTTGAGAAGAAGAGGCAGATAATGTTGAATGATGGTGATAGTAAGTAGTTGCAGTAAAGCCCATAACGTAGACTAGTTTCTTCTCTCCGCCAACAACATCCAAAAAAAATCTATGCCTCATCAACATCATCAGGCTCGTTGGATCCCTCTTGCAATTGAGACTGTTGCTCCTTCAGCTGTATGTATTGCTCCTAAAAAATATAGCCAACTAAAATACTTAATATATTTATTGATTATAATTACTAAATTCAAAGAAATAGCCAACAAATGTATTATAACTTACATGAATGGTCCGAGCTCTGGCATCTAAAAAATCGAAAAGTTCTTTTTTTCTTATGTGTCCTCTCAAAAAGCTCGTGAGGATATGGATCCCGTCTAAGCTCCCTAGCCTGGTTGTTTAAAACCAAAAGAACTTTTAATATCCAAAAATTTGAAGTCTAATGAAAGGTTTCGCAATAGAATCAAACAACAATCTTTTGAATATAAATCAATCGATCAACACACACACACACACATATATATTTACTTAGAAAGCAAAATTATAAAATTTAAATATAAATGAAGTTCAAATATAACACCAATCATCAACAATTTCAAAAAAATATCAACAATCACATGCACTAAGATCATCCAAACAACCTACTATTTTTCATCTATAAAACCTTCCTTCATGTTCAATTATACCATTTGCAACATAAGTTTCTGCTTCTACAAATCTAAAATTAATTGGATGTTAAACAAAAGTACCTAACAAGATTTCAACCAGAAAAATAAACCTACAAAGTTCCATACAAAAAAAAAAAAACCTTAATTAGATGAATAATACTTAGTTAAACAAACCACCACCTAATATATCTTCAAATTTGTTTACACACTAATCATGTTCACTTTACAGCTAATGTCTTAAAAACACTAAATATATAAGCACTTAAGATCAAAAATAAATATTGGATTTAACATTATTAATTAAAATTGATAAGTGTGGTCCATAGACCATAGTCCATACAACTTTCTTTAAGCTATTGGGTTATATTTGGAATCCAAAAGTAAAGATATCAAAGTGAAGTACTTTGTTTTGATTTTAAAAAATTTTTCAAATAAGATAATTGCAAAATGTACAAGAAAACAGACATTAAATACCCAAACTAAAAAGAAAATTCGTTATAAGTGTAAAAAGGTATATTCTATTATAAGATTTGTCAAAAGGTAAATAATTTTTATAAATAATAATAAGAAAAAGAAATCCCATTATCAAACTATAACTTTTCTCACTGAGTGCTTATATCTGGTAGGCTGGTCCAAGAAATAGTTTTATTCCTAGTGATACGTGATCATTTTTCTCCCACTTGGCTACTACTATAAGCAGCCACCTAAATTCAACTATCAAAATAATATTATTTCCATAAACTATACCATCATTACTAATTTATTAAATATTTTCTCTAATAATCTTATTAAAAAAATGACATGTATATAATACTTGCAGGAAGATGACAAAGCAAAACTTGTGGAGGAGACAGGGTTGCAACTAAAACAGATCAACTATTTATGTGATCTTAGACTTAGAGGTGTAGATGTAATTTGTTAACGAGGAAATTCTTGTTGATTTTTTTTCAAGTGCTAATCAGTACTAATCAAAACTTATAATTATTACCTTAATAAATTCTCAGCTTCACACATTATTCATTTTATTTCAACGTTCAGCTTATCCACAAGAAAAATAAGAGCATAGTATCTCAAAACATTAACATTGTTTTACCAGGAAACTTAAAAACAAGCTAAGCATATCAAATAAAAACTTTACCTTTTTCCACTGCCTCTTTTTCAACTTCTTCAATTTTATAAACTTTATCAACTTTTTCAAGGATATTGTATGATGAACCCTCCAATAAATGACCTTCTAAACCATAAACCTGAAATATATGGATAAAATTCAATCTCAATAGATTCTATCACATTCAAATTTCTAGAATCAATACTATTAGCAAACTTTAACCTCAACAAGCTTATAAGAGCTGACATTGGGCAAATAGCTTAATATGCGAGATTTAAAGCATTATATACAAAATCTCTTATTGTTCCAGTGTACATAAAGCTAAAAATCCAAACTTTGTTATAATAGGATGAGAATAAATTAAACTACCGACGTATCTTCTCTCATCGTCCTCAAACTCAAATCAAAATTAAGCTTTCCTATTAAAATTTGATCTAAATTTAGAATGCCCAATCTCAAAAGTCATCCCAAAAAGACACAAACCCACATCTGCCAACAATTAGAGCATGACAAAAACCCATTATTAGTTTCTATTTGTCTGCCTTAGAAAGACAAAGAATGCTTTTAAATGCATTTAAAGAAAAAGCAAAAGAAAATCAATAATTTAGTTTTCGTAAATAAAATATGTGTACAGGTAAGTATTTGCATTCAAGGAAAGGCAAGAGAAAATCAATCAAAATAGCAGGCATCTCATCTCAATAGCCAACACTCAACATTCACAAATTGTTCTTTTTCTTACTCCAACAGTCAACATAATAGCAGATATGTTAATAGTGAACCACAAGAAGGTTTTGTATATATTAATCTCAATATAATTACAACTTCTAACCTCATGTACACAATTATTGTATTTAGCTTTTTTGTTTTAAAAAATAGATCCTAACCTCATGTGTAAATAACTAACAATTAAATAATTAGCAAAAAGCTATTTAGTTCTTTGTTTACTTCAATGATGTGTATGTTTATGACTTGTGGGAAAGTATATTTATTATAAAATTACAATTATTAATTATAAACTTATTAAAACTATATGCTGATCATGATATAACAATATAAACTTATTAAAATTATAAGCTAAATAAAATACAGTAACGACGCTCAAAATTTGTAATCTAAAGGTCTATAGGAATATATACGTTTTTAAAATAATTTGGGCATTTAGATTTATGTTTCAAGTATGACATTATAAAAAAATCAACACAATCTCAAATCCACATACTCCATCATTGCAAATGACTCACTTTGAATGAAACCTGAAGAAACACAACTGCAGCCTACACTTTTCTCGTATGAAAAATCTATGGTTTACTAAGCACTAAAAAGAAATATGTGAAGCTTGCTGCCACTAGTATCTTTAGCACTACTTTTACTCCCTACAAAGATATGAAAAACTTAGCCAAACAAGTGGAATTGAGAGGGGAAGTTACCAAAATATCAAGATCAGATATTAAAAAAATATATTTGAATAGTAGTGAAGAATAACCATATTCAAAAAAGCAAAAATCACAAAGCCCCACTGAAATGGTAGCTCTTAAAATGCAATACTACACCACCAGTTATACAATGGAATGAATTAATGAAACACCATAGCTTCACTTCTCAAGCATTTTGACAAAGTTTTCTACAGCTAGTTGCATCATATTGTCTGTATCAGCAAACTCGAGTTTCAGTCAAGGAAATTGATGCTTCTATTTCACCAAGTTGGATATTACTATTTACTAACCACAGAAGAAAGAAAGCAAAAGCAAATTTAGATCGATATAGGCAAAGCGATCAAAATCCCCAGAAAAGCATATATTTGCCAATTATCAAAACATATACCATAAAATTAACCAAATCATCATCGCAACGTCACTGATATAGACCAACAATAAAAAACCCACATAAAATTTGTTGAAAATCAAACAAAAACACACATAAACAAACTCAAAATTGATTTATTCTGTTTATAATACCCTAAATATGGTGATTATATAAAATAATGTAAACCAGAAAAAAAATTGAAAATAAAATCATACCTAAAGATAAGTGGGTACCGATTGAGAAGATGATTGAGGGTACATTGGTAGAACTATGGATTTTGGAGAGAGAGAGAGAAAATGCTTCTTTGGTTTTGATGTGAGGTGAGAATGAGTGGTGTGGGGTTGGGGGGTTAGAAATGACAGAGAAGAGAATGAGTGTTGTGGCCGAGGGTGAGACCGATGGTAGAGAGAAGAGAATATGAACTGTTTCATGAGAAAGAAAAAAAAGAAAAGGAAAGATAAATTCGGCTAATCTTTATAATTAGAAACGGACTCAGAAATCGAAAATGAATTAGTTTTTAAAGAACTTAAAATTGAGAACAACAATGCGATACAGAAACAGAAAAGGGATCCGTTTCCAAATTTCAGATGAAATTTATACCACCTAATCTTCCTCCAATTATTAGAAATGAAATATGATCAATTTCAAAAGTCCGTTTCTAATCTGTTTTTGTTTCGTTTTAAAGTTGAGTGTCATTAATTTCTACTGCATATAAAAATAAGACTAAATAATTATAAAATTTTTAAAATTTTTCATATTATATTAGTCAGTTATATATTTTTAATATATAACTTTTATTTTTTTTATTTTTAAATATTAAATTATTTAATTTTTTTGTTAAAAATATTAGTTAACTATTTTGATATTATAAAATAATTTATTTATCATTTATTTATGTATTTCTTTTTTTTATTTGCTAAGTAATGCTTATTTTTAATTTTATTTATATTTCTTACATATAATTTATTTTAATTTATAAATATTATTTAAAAATAATTTTAAATAATATAAATAATATTTTTTATTATTTTACAGTCAATTCATATATATCATTTATTTTAATTTTATAAATATTACTAAAAAATAATTTTAAATAATATTAATAATATCTTTTATTATTTTATAAATGATCTTTATTATTTATAAAATAAAATTAAAAATAAAATAAATTTAATAAATAATGAAGATAAATATTTTATGTATAAAAATAAAAAAATATAATTATATATATTTATCTTTATTATTTATTAAGTTTATTTAATAAAAAAATATTAAGTTTATCTTAACAAATAACTATATTAAGTTTATCTTTGTTATTTATTAAGTTTATTTAATAAAAAATATTAAATTTATATTTGAAATAAAAATATAATTATATATATTTATCTTTATTATTTATTAAATTTATTTTATTTTTAATTTTATTTTATATATAAATTATCTGTAAAATAATAAAAGACATTATTAATATTATTTAAAATTATTTTTTAATAATATCTATAAAATTAAAATAAATGATATATATGGATTGTCTGCAAAATAATAAAAAATATTATTCATATTATTTAAAATTATTTTTAAATAATATTTATAAAATTAAAATAAATTATGTGTAAAAAATATAAATAAAATTAAAAATAAACATGATTTATCAAATAACAATATATATATATAAAGGAATGACAAATAAATTATTTTATAATATTAAAATAGTTGACTAATATTTTTAGGATAAAAATATTAACAGAAAGACTAAACAATTTAATATTTGAAAACAGAGATATAAAAATTAGATATTAAAAATACAGAGACTGACTAATATAATATGTAAAATCTCAGGAACATTATAATTATTCAGCCTAAAAATAACTTAAAAACTAATTTTGTCCATTTTTAAAATTACTTTCTAAACTATTTCCATTTCATTTCAAAGTTGCTAAAATTCTTTTCCTTGAATTTCCATTTCAAATGAGTTTCTAAATGAGTTTCTATTTAGAAACTGATTACTATCAGTTTCTAATTTCTAATATCAGTTTCTAATTCAAATCCTTATAATGTTCCTAAATAAACTTTAAAAACAATTTCAATATCTATCAATCCTATAATCAATATTAAAAAAAATAATAAAGTAATCCAACTAAAAGTTCCTGAATCTACATTTAACAAATCTGCTCTTTTCCATCTTATCTGTGTGTCATAAAAATCTAATACGCTAAATATAAAGCTTAGTGGTATTTGTATATACATAATTTATTATTTAATAATACAAATAATTTATCACAATAATAAATTAAACATATTTAACTATTTGCATTAACAATAATTTATTATCTTCTTAAGATAATACTAATATTCAAATAACATATTCATTTCTTTTTAATGTGATACAAACTTATTAATTACCCCTTTTTAAATAATAAAGATTCATCTAAAATTCACTTAATTATCTTGTCACATTAATATTATTACTTAGACATTTAATTATCATATTCATGTAAATTAATACAATGATTATTGTCTAATACAATTAATATAATAAATTCATTGCTATCTTACTTCATTTTTTTGTAAATCAAATGTCACAAATAAAGTAACACCATAAATTACTCAATGTACATAAGATTATCATTATATTCACATTATATCATCATATTCACATCATATAAAAATATCCATTATATTTTTTATATCTTATTGCATACTTTTTCCTTATATAAGAGAATACTTCCAATCAACATCACACATATAAAAATAACATTATACACTATCAATGTATCACTTACATGTAATAAACATGTATTAACTAATTCAAATTAGCTAATTTTATTCATATAGCAATTTTGTCTTTTCAAACTCATATTTCACATTCTTCTACTTTTGATAATTAAATTCCAAACAAGTAATCTAACTTCCCTTAATTAACTCATCATCATTCTAAAGGCGTATATTATATATATATATATATATATATTTCATCTTTAAAAACTTCTTCTTTTTAAATTCATAGTTACACTACTTCTTTCTCACTAATTATTTGACAAACAATAATAGTTTAGTTTATCAAACACATCCACATAAAATTAATGAATTATCTTAAATCACTAAGTAGTGTTGATATTAGGTATATAGTAGGTATACGATTTGTATATTTAAAAATTATTTATGAAATTTAGCTACTATAACTTATTTGATTGTTCATTTCTTCTTTTCACACTTTAATAATAGAAATAAATAATTTTTATTCCAATTAATTCTAAATAAATATATCAATTGATCTTTAATTATCAATTATGCCACAAAAATTCATTTTGTTCCATAATCCTTTTCCTTCCATAACAATTAAATTAAACACTTTATTAACTCTAAGTTATATTTTACTCGCACTTATCAAGTAAGGGTTCTCTTTCCTAATTACTTAATTCTTCCATAATCATTAAATTCAACATTTAATTAGTCCAAAGGTTCTTTTAACATAATTTTAAGTTTAATATCGAACAAACACACTCTTAAATACTACAAATATAATTATACTTTCAAAGAAGAAAAGTTCCATAATTCAACTCTTCCTAATATATTCCATATTCAGTTACTTTCACATGATAATTCATAATCAATTATTTCCACTAATCAATCCATAATTAATTATCTTTACAATTTAATCAATAATCAAATATTTTCAATAAACTAAACAAGTTATCCATAATCTAATATTATTTCAATTTAATCCATAATCACTTATTATTCCAAATTAATCCATTTAATCAACTCCTAATCTTCCTTAAGAAATTTAAATCAAGGAAAAACTTATTAAATAGCAAATTATGTAATACACAAGCGCATGCCCCTGTCAATTAGCTTTTTCCCTTCTTTTTCTCAATTTCCATTGGTTTTATAGTGATTTTCTTGAGAAATCATGCCTAATCTAACTAATTCTATCAAAACCTTGAATTAATTCTAAAAATTCCAAGGCTTGCATGTAGAAAGTGAAAGAAGGAGAAAGAAAGGAGAAGAAGATGATGGGGATGGTGAGGGTTATAGGTTGGATAAGGAAAATGAAGAAAGTAAAACTCAATTTGGCTTCTTTTTTCTTTCTTTTAGTATTTAGGTTTTTTCTCATGTGATGCGCGTAACTTTACTTCAGTATACCCACTTTCTTTAATTATATTTTAATTCAATTTTTAATTTTATAAAGTCATACAAATAATTGCATTAATTATTTTAAAGCCCATTATTCATATATATTTTATATCTCAATTATAGTAGAATTTGATTCTAGGGCCACAGGAGCATTTTTATAATTTTCTTGTTTAAAATCTTTTTTTGCAAATATCTATTACATCCATACCTATATTTAATTTTCTACTTATTAAGGCTTCATCAACCTTATTTCTATCAATTATAAATACTTAAACCACATATAATATCATAATCATTCTGATATATATGCTTGTATATACACTTAGTATAGAAAATCGTTATTTAAAATTCCCAGAAATTATAGGAAGAACACTCAAAATAAAACTTCTACTATTAGGAGGCTAGTGAACTTGAAGTTCAAGGAAGAGCAATCTATAGCATATTAGCTAAGAGTGATTTTCAAGATTTGGTGAATCAGTTAGGCACTATAAAAGTAATACTTGATGATAAATTGCAGGCTTTACTTTTTTTAAACTCTTTGCTTGATAGTTAGGAGATCCTAGTAGTGTCATTTAGCAACTTTACTCCAAATGGTATGGTAACTTAGTAGATTGTCAATGATAGTATCTTCAATGAGAGATCATACATAAAAATGTGGGTATAGATCCTTCAAAAGCAAGGGTAGAAGCAAGAGTAGAGGTCCTAAAGAGCGTGGTAAATCCAGAGGCAAGTTACAGCAGAAAGGAAAATTTCCTTGCTATTATTGTGGTAAGGGGGGTCATATTAAGAGAAACTGTAAAGCTTTTAAAAAGAAGCAAAATGATGCGAAGAATTAAAAGAAGACAAATGATGATGATACAGTTGCCACTGTATTTGATGAAGATGGAGAATTGGTAAGACTCTTTTGAGGAGGATGAATGCAATATTGTTTCAGATCCTTATATTGAGTGGGTTATTTATTCAGGAGCATGTTATCATGCTACACCCAAGAGAAATATTTTTTTTGAGTGCATACCAGAAAAAATTGGTAGACTGAAGATATGTAATACTACTCATGCAAATATAGTGGGAGTTGGTGATGTGTGTGATCAGACTGACATAGGCTGCACATTAATTTTAAAAAATGTGCTACATGTACTTGGTCTACTTTTGAAGTTGATGTCTACTCATTCGTTGGATTTGGATGGCTATCACAACTACATTGGAAATAAAAAATGAAAGCTAACTAAAGATTTTATGGTGTTGGCTGGAGGGAATACTTATAATAGATTACTGAAGACTCAAGTGAAGCTGCTTGATAGTGAGCTGAATACAGTTGAAGATGATGTTTCACTTGACATGTGGCATAGAAGATTGGCTCATATTGATGAGAAAAGGTAGTATATTTTGGCAAGTAAGTCCCTCGTTCTCTTTTCCAAAGATAGAATTTAAACTCTTGTGATATATGTTTGTTGGGCAAAAAAATAGAGATTCTTTTAGTAGTACTTCTAAGAACAAAGAATGTACTTTATTTGATATACTCTAATGTATGTGGTACCATTCAGATTGAGAGTATAGGTGAAAGTAGATTTTTTGTGACCTTTATTTATGATGGTTCACAAAAGTTATGGGTATTTGTTTTAAAAATAAAAGACCAAGTTTTCCAATGCTTCAAGAAGTTTTATACCAAGGTACGAAGAGAGAATGGTGTCTCTTTGAAGTAATAATGGAGGTGAATATACATCGACATATTTTGAAGCCTATAGTTCAAAACATGGCATCAAGCATGAGAAGATAGTTCCTAGCACCCCTCATCACAATGGTGTAGCTGAAAGGATAAGCGAAACCATTGTTGAGAAGGTTAGATGTATGCTCAAGATCACTAATCTGCCTAAGCCATTTTTTAGGAGAAGCTCTAGTTACTACCTACTACTTATTAAACTGATCTTCATCAACTCTTTTGGATTATGATATTCTTGAGAGATTATGGATTGGAAAAGATATTACTTACTCTCATTTAAAGGTATTTAAGAAATTTGATTCTTTCATGGTGACGCATGAGTATGCTAGAATAGATACAGATCATTGTGTATATGTCAAATTATTTCCTGATGATAATTTTGTTATCCTTCTACTCTATATGGATGATATATATGTTGATAATAGGACATGATGCTAAGGCCATCAATGGTTTGAAAAGAAACTATTTATTTCTTTTGACATGGAAGATCTAGGACATGATAATGTATATTGGGTATGCAGATTATTCATAATAGAAAAGCTAGGAAGTTATGGTTATCATAAGAAAAATATATTGAGTGAGTCCTAGACAAATTTAATACAAAGAATGCTAAGTCTGTCGGCACATCCTCAGCTAATCACTTCAAGCTTAGCAAGAAGAATTGTCCTTATACTCTAAAAGAAAAAGGAAGAAATGGTAGTTGTTCCTTACTCCTCTATAGTGTAGAGTTTGATGTGTGCTATAGTTTGTACTAGAACAAATATTACACATGCAGTTGGTTTAGTCAGTAGATTTCTTTCAAATCTAGTGAAAGAATATTAGGAAGTTGTAAAGTAGATATTTAGATACTTGAGAGCTAGCTCTACAATGTGTTTGTATTTTGGTGGTTCAAGACCAATTCTAGAGGGCTATTCAGATGCAAATATGGCAGGTGATCTTGATGGTACAAAGTCTATTTCAGGTTATATGTTTACTTTTGCTGAGGAAGTTGTGTCATGACAGTCCAAGACACATAAGTATGTTGCCTTGTCTACAACTGAGCAAAGTATATTGCAACTAAAGCTTGCCAAAAATTATTTTAGTTGAAAAGATTTATTCAAAAGTTGGGTTTGAAGCAAGATAAGTATGTAGTTAACTGTGATAGTCAGAGTGCTTTGGATTTAAGCAATAATGCTACATACCACTGTCGCATAAAATATGTTGATATGAGATACCATTACCTTCGAGATGTGGTAAATACAAAAGAAATTTTATTGAAGAAAATACATATTGATAAAAATGCATGTGACATATTGACTAAAGTGATGACTCGAGATAAATACCAGTTTTGTGCCAAAAAGGTGGGATTGTACTTCAAGTGATGTTGAGGAGTAAACATTCTCTCCAAGGGTTGGAGGGGGAGATTGATGGCCCAAATGGGCCTAAGTATCCAACCCATGAAACATGTAAATATAAAGTAATAAAAGGGGTTTTATGTAGATAAGTGTGTGGCCACCGAAAAGAAAAGAAAAAAAAAGGTGATTTGTGTGTGCAGTGTGCAGCCAAACAAGGAGAAGAAAAAAAATTCTTTTGTGAGTTTTTCTTAATTTTTTCTCATCTTCTCTATTTAATTCCTTTCTATTCTTGATTTCCATCAAGTTAAATTACTATTGTGAGAGTCAATAATATTTTAAAGGATTATTTTTCTAGTTTTAATTTACAATCAACGAGAGTTGCAAGTGGTCTTGACTAGAGAAGTAATTTGGCTATTTCTTGGTTTGGAGATCTCAAGTGTGATTAAACTTGAGAGTGATTATACTAATTTTTCTTTGATAGTGAATTTTATTTTAGAGTTTGACCCGTAATTTTTTCTCTACAGTGGAGGATTTTCCACGTTAATTTTTTGTGTTCTTTATTTGCTATTGCAGTTGATTATTTTCTACTTGTGATTGATTTTTTATGTGCAAGTTTGGCTTTATTAATTCATACCATTATTTCATGAGACCCAATAAAGATATGTATGAAAAATGAATATTAAATTTAATTCAACTAATTAATTTTATATAGATATGTCTTATTATTTATTTGCTTCTAAATACCTAAAGTTTTAATCTAGTGGTTAAAAAATAAAACTAAAATTAAGATTATGCTATCACATTTGCCACACTCAAATTTATTGAATTTAACTTATAATTTAAATATTTTAATTTTTTTTTTGTAATTTGGGTTTGAATTTGATTTGTATTACTTATAACTCATCCCTGTTAGTATTCATATGTAAAGCGGTTGTAATCCTCGTAAGGAGTTTTAAGATGTTAAGCTAATTTAGTAGTCTAACTTATAATTGAATGTTAAAAATAATAATTAAAAAATATATTAAACTAAATTAGTATAAATACTGATATATTAAAATATAATTTTTTTATTTTTTATTTTTTACATTATTTTTAATTAATATTTTTAACATTTAAAAAATAATATTTTTAAGAATTAAAATTTATAAATAATTATTAAAAAATATAAAATAATTCTTGTAATTTTTATAAATTTTAAATTTTTATTATTTAAAATTTTTAATACTGTTTAAAAATATAATATTATATAAATTTTATTATTTAAAAAATATCTTCAAATTTTACTTTATTAAAATAATTATATTTATTTTAAAACTAATTTTAAAATTGAGATCTAATTTGAGATTTAAAAACAATTCAGGGTTACATTTTGATCTTTTAGGTTGTGTTTAAGATGATTTTTGTTTTCTACTTTTAGCTTTTTTTAGAAAAAAAATTAAAATGCATTCGATAATATTATTAAATTTTAAATTTTTTTATTAAATAAAAATTATTTTCAAGCTTAATTCAAAATTCATAAAATATAATTTTGAAAGTTTTAGTTTTGAGAAAATAATTTTTTTATTAATAAAACTATTTTTGATATAAGATATTTTATTGTCAATAAAACTTTTTTCTTCAATGTAAAAATCAGCTTTTGACATTTGTCTTTTTTTTAAAAATTTTTTTTATCTTTAATAATTATGATATAATTTTAAAAATATAAAATGAGTTTTTAAAAAATTGATAAACAAAAACTGAAAATAAATTTTTTGTTTTTTTAAAAAATAAAAAACTAAAATAAGTTTAAGGAAAATAGATAAAAATAAAAAATATACTTAAAAATGATTTCTTGTGAAATATGTAAAATATATTTTAAGATGAAGGCATGTACTTATTGTATATTTTTAAAGGATAATTTAAGAGCCGTGACAAAAAAAAAAAAAAAGAACAATCATGATAAAGTGTGTGTATATATATATGGATCACAATGAGATGGGGGACAATCCCCATCCTCCTCTCCGCCTTGGCGGGATATCTTATCCTTTTTTCTAGTATATAAATAGGGGCATATTTGCTCATTTCGACTTATGTGGATCTATGTGGAGAATTTATATATGCAAATACTAATTATAGTCATTTTGGAGAGTAATTATTGAATAATTTCTTTTCTATTGGCTAAAAAATATTGATTATAATATCTCTCATCATAAATGAACTTATAATAAAAAATTTTTAACTAATAAAAAAGAGATTTTCCAACAATCACTCTTTAAAGTGACTGCATTTAACATTTCTCTTTATATATATATATATTTAATCATTGACACATACTAACATAATAACCCAATAATTATGCACAATAAAATTAAAAAAAAACACAATAAGATAAAATACATCAAATTAAATTTTTTTTACATGTATAAATAATTAAAACACAACATAGATAATATAATATATTATAATAATATATAAAATATATTACATATAAATATTATATATATAAAACATAGCGGATCCCCATAGGTGGGGAGTACACACACTCTCCGTCACCATGAGGGAAAGATTCAAAAAATTTCTACCCCAATACAAGACAAATCCCATAGGGAATGAATATTCTCCGCCTCAATATCAACCATCTTATATATATATATATATATATATGAAATATCATATGCTATGAGACTAATAATAAGTTAATTCTATCTATTATAAAATTAAATTTAAAAACTAAAATTTAGTAAAATTTTTGCACCTAGAAATATTAGTAACAATTACTCTAAGATGAAGTGATTTAGAATTTATCTGAACTCTTTCTTCCCGTAAAACAAAGATAAAATAGACAGTCTTAAATATGAGTTTTTTTTTTGTTTTTTATATTTAAGTTATTGTAAGATTATAAATTCTAAAATTTTGGAGTTTAAACTCAGAGTTTACCAGTCTAGTGATTGAATCATTCTAATCTTAATTTGAAAATATATAGTATATATATGTTAGTTTAGGAAATTTTAAAAATTTAAATATGATGCACTAAATTCTATTTTTTAAAAAAAATCAAATGGCTAAATAATTAAAAATTTAAAGAATTGAGAAATTAATTAAATAATAATTTAATTTTTAACTTTTTAAAACCATGTTACATTTTTAAAATAGTTTTAAACTTATTGTTATTAGTATTATTATTAGTACTATCTTTTAAATTTATGTTTCAATAATAGGTATTATTACTTCTTATAACTCAAAAATATTATAATATTCTCTCTTGATTAGGGGTGAATCCAGGATGGGACTTTAAGGGCGCTAAAATATACACTAATAACATAAAAATTTTAATAAATTTCTACAATAAAATTTTCTTTTAATTTCATTAAGAATTTCAACGAACAAAACAATTTTGACAAAATAAATTCTAAATTATTATTATTTTTTATTCATTTATTTGCAAATATAACATATACAAAATTTAAGTTTATATTACAATTAATCTCATTTTGTTCCTATTCAAAATTTTTGGCCAATCTGCTAGAATTACCATAATTAATTACAAATTCATGTTTAAATAATTAATTACAACCTCTAGATATGTATAACCAAAGAAAATTCAATGAAAGAGAGAAATTATTCAAGAACTTAATATTGAAAAGTTAGGGTTTTAAATACTAAAGTTTGAATATCTAATGAACTTTTAGTAAAATTTTTTATTTTAAAATACTAATTTATTTTTACTAAAACTCAATTTTGTAGGTAAACTAAGAAAAATTCATATTTCAATCAAATAGAAACTTAAGATTTTAAAAAAATAAATCAAAGTAATTTATTTACTAATTATAGACTCATTGATCATAACTCTTTGATATCTAAAAATCTTATTTTTGAAAGGAATTATCTTAAAATTTAATGGAAAAAGAAAAAAATCTAATAAAAAAAGAAAGAAGTGGGACGGAATGAGAAAAAAAAAATGAAACAATAAAATGATAGAGGGGCCATAAATCAATTTACTTAAAATCAGCGGTGGTACCGTCCACCTTTACCAAAAAAAAAAAAAACAACTAAAAAATCTGGCTCCCCTCAAGCATCATGTAGTTCCGCCCGTGCTATTGATTAAATTTTTATGATGCAACATTTCACTAATACTTTTTATGAAAATTTTAACTTGCAAAGCCATTATAATTATTAACTCCATGAGAAATATAAATTATTTTTCAACCAAATATATTTTATAAATAATTTCATTTGAAAAGGTTAATATATTATAAAATTTAATAAGATATTACACTGAATGTATAAATAGAAGTAATTTTTTTATATGATTATTCAATAATGAAAGTAAAATAGAAATAGAATTACAACAATTCATTTTAATGATATATTAATCAAAATAATTTCGTTTAAATATGCCAATTTTAAAATTGAAATACTATTATAAATTTTTTTGTGAAATATTGATATTTGATAAATATTTAATAAATAAATATAAAAAGAATATGCATTTAATATTAAATATATTTTTATTAGGATAAATATAAAAGAATATTAATGAATATAATTTTATATTTATTTATTAAAAACTTATTAAATGCATGATAATATTCAAAATATATATAATTTTGATTTTGCTTTTTCTCTAAAAATTGGTATATTCATGGGTTAGATTTTCTATTTGAAAAGGCTAAAAATAAAAATATATAATATATAATAAAACTAAATAAATTAATTAAATTGGGAAGTAGGACATGCTTCATTTCCAGGCCATGCACATTTTATTTTATTTGTTTAATTTTATATATTGTATTTTATTATTCTTTTATCCTCAATTTGTTGGAATCCAAAGCCAAAATCTATCCTAACTTGAAAAATCTATTTCCTAATCCAGTAGTAACCTCTCACTATCTTCATCATCAACCGACATTCTGAGTATCATCTTCATGTTAGCCTCTCAGCATCATTATCATTGCCAACCCAACCTACTCTCCATCAACCTCATTGCAAACCCGGCCTCTCCGCATCATCTTCATTGCTGAATGTTGACGATCTACCCAACAGTCAAGTTGGTATTTTTATGATAGATAGTCTTGGCAAAAGTGTGAGTGAGGATGGTTAGATTGTTAGGCAACATGTGAATTATCAAGCAATTCGTAGAACTCGATAAAAGGAAGGCTATGTTCTGTGCTAAAAAGTTTAGTCAATTATGATTGCTTTTCTCTTTATAAGTAGACTACATATTCTAGTTCCTAGTTTGGGTTTTCATTGAAAATCTTAAAAATCCATTTGGGCTTTATTTAAAATGGCTTATCATACAATGTAAAGACTTTGTTTGCCTTAAGAATGATAAATTTTTAGCCTTTGAATGGATGCTGATGTCCCAGAGGATTATAGATTCCTCAATCAAATTAAGCTAATTGACCTCTTAATTAGACAGTTGTGTTAGAACTCTTAAAAGGATAGAAAAAGAGTTAAGTCATCAAACTTCCTTTTACAGTTTGCTTGAATTCTATAAGAATTAATTTGTGAATTTAGAAATAACAAATTTAAGCATGGGACGAGCTTTGGATTCTTGGATAATTCAATACAACAATAGTGAATGGAAAGGAAAAATGTAAAGCTGGACTAACTGTAGTTGAATTGAAACATCAAATGAATTTGAAATCAAGATAACTCAAATTGCTTGAGAATAGGAGTTGATGCGATTGCTATTTCTGGTAAGTATTTGCAGAAAGTTTGTTGATGCCTTATCCTTTAGCGTTTTCTCATTTTTATAGTCCTTTCCATTAATTTCATTATAACCATTAAACTCATCCTTTCTCAGCTAGTTGCTTGCTGTAATAACCTCAATTTTGAATTATTTTAAAATTCCTCTATAAGAAAATATATTCAATTATGTTGTAATAATATTTAAATGATACATGTTAAAGACAAATTTTAAAATTTATTATTTGATTCATTATATATTTAAAAAAAAGAACACAAGAAAGAAAAGAAAAACTTTAAATATACATATGTGTTGTTCCTAGGGTTCAAAACCAATACCATAGAGAAGATATGCCAATGTCTGAACCACCAAGCCCAACCCAATTCTTGCACTTTGATTTCTTTTAATTAATATATATAATATAATTAATATTGTTTATTATATAAAAATCATTAACCAATCATATTTTAAGCAATTATGAGAGAGAGAGAGAGGGCATATAAGAGATTACTCCTATTTGTTGATGTCCGGGGGTCACCTACTGACACCGTCCCCACCAAGTGATGGACTGACCTCCGGCAACCCTAGGCGAAGAAGTAATAGCACAAATGGCTGCTGGATAGCGGCTCACATGTTGTCCAATCAACTTGCTTCCTGTGAGCTTCTGACGATGATTTCAGCGATTCTAGTGACATTGAACTCCTCTCTTCCCACGCTTCATTTTGATACCCACTATGCAATTCATTGTTGACCAGAGAGAGAGAGATAGGAAATCCACGGTGGCCAAACCTTTTCTTCCATTTTTCGGCCAAATGGCGGCGTGAGGATTCACGACCAACATTTTACTTTCCAATTGGTCTTACGAGACGATTGTCTATCCCAGTCTTGAGTGAAGTTCCATCGAGTCAGATTCCACATCTTCCTTCCCATCAGAGTTAGAGTCAGAACCCGAGTTCACTCAGTCCAAGTCACAAATTGAGTCTTCTTATAATGAAAGCTTTTCTTTTGATTTTGAAATTGTAACATATAATTTAGTTATAAAAAAAGTTGAAGTATTCTAGTTATTCTCCTTTATGTCCTTTTGACTCAAATTAAGAAGATATAATAAATGAAATAAATGAAAATAAGGAATAAATCAACCTTAGCATTAATCAAAATTCAAAAATCACATATGTAGCATCATCATATCACAAGCAGCGGTTGGTGCAACTGTTGAAGGAATTTGTTGACTGTTTTGCTTCAGAGCCAAAAGATATGACAGGGATTGATCCAGTTATTTCTATACATAGTATTCCAACCTACGAGTACATAAAATCAGTCATGCAAAAGCTTAGAATTTTAAAACATGAATAATCTCTAGAAATTAAAGAAGAAGTGGAAAAGCTTTTGGTCAACAAATTCATTAAAACCATAACATACCCCACATGGCTGGCCAATATAGTCCCGATTTTGAAGAAGAATGGGAAAGTTAGAATGTGTGTAGATTACAAAGATCTCAACAAGGCCTGTCCTAAAGATGATTTTTCTCTCTCATATTGACTTGCTAATGGACCACCTTGTATGCTCAAAGTTGGTTTCCTTAATCGATCTTTAAGTAGGTTACAATCATATCTAAGTAGCTTCACAAGACAAATATAAAATCGAGCTTATCATAGAATACAAAACTTAATATGGGATAAACTTATTAGAGAATGGCCATAACCATCTTTCATGTCTTAATGCACCAAGAGGTTGAGGTATATGTTGATGACATGGTCATAAAATCAAAAAAAGCAGAAGGCCACTTAAAAGCTTTAAGGTGATTCTTCCTTAGACTTTGTGAATATAAGCTCAAGCTCAACCCTGATAAGTGTAATTTTGGCACCGCATCTGGCATATTTTTAGGACACTTAGTTACCAAGAAGGGAATTAAGGTAGATCTTTCAAAATCAAAAGCTATATTAGAAATGCCTCCCCAAAAGATAGAGAAAGAAATCAGAGGGTTCTTAGGTCGCTTGCAATATATAAGTTGGTTTATATCCCAGTTGACAGTAAGCCTTTGATAAAATCAAAGAGTATATATTAACTCCTTCAGTTTTACAACCACCTCAGCCAGGTCAACCACTATTATTGTACTTATCTATTACCTCAAAGGCAATGGGGGCAATGTTAGCCCAAAATTAAATTGGTCATGGAAAAGAGTTTGCTATCTATTATTTAAGTAAGCGCATGCTTACTTATGAAGTCAACTATACTCAGATTAAGCATTACCTCTGTTTATTTTGTTTGGTTTAGTTTGGGTATGTCGCAAGCTCCAACATTACCTTTGTTGTCCCAAATTAGCAACTAAGAAGGGGAGAGGGGGTGAATTAGTTTATATGAAGAGTGATGGTAAATTTAAAATTCAAAAGCAAGAGAATAAGAAGATGTAGAAGAAGATTGAGTAGATTATAGAAGAAAGAACATAAGAGTTATAGTGGGTTTGGATTTATCTTAATTCTACATCCACTTTCTTAATAACTTGTTAAGGTTCCACCAGTCTTGAGTTTTTACTAGCTCACACCAATTTAACTCTAACTTGGTGCTTTCACTAGCTCACACCAAACTATTACAATGGTTTGAGATCAATCCTCACAACCCTTACAAGAGTTTTTCCAGGCTCACTCTAATAACCTAAGTGTTTTCAAGGGCACACTTAAACTTTTGATGGTGTTTAATGCTCACACCAACACTCAATCAATACAAATGTAATTTTGATGCAAAGAAATAAAAGCTGTTAAATTTAGCTATTATAAACACTCTTGCATAAAAATAAAGCTCCTTGAGGTATTTATAGCCTTCAAGTCTTAATATAGCCATTTGAGATAAGAGCCAACATGTTTGATTCTCATATTACACTAAATTATCACCCAGAGCATTCTCATGGTCGGATTAGCCATGTTCCAGTTGTACTTCACTTATGTTCGGTCATAATTCTCAAGGTCCGATTGGAATATTTAAAAAACTAGCTAATGCTCCTTCAACGGTTGGTACACGTGGTTTCCACTAATTGAGTGGAGATATAATGACTTCTGATTTGAAGAATTTTTAAAGAGTCTAATCTGACTTGCATCTGGTCTGGTCGAAATGTTTATGGTTTGTTCAAATTCTCAGCGTACCATTAGTTGAGAACTTCACTGGATGTTTTTGGATAAATTATACTTCAAAGGTCCAGTCGGGAGACTTGATGGTCCGGTTGGACCTTGCTGGTACTCTGAGAAAATGAGAGTACTTTTGATCATGAAACTCACTGTGTGAATTGCCATTTTCATAATCAATGGCACGGTCAGACTTGTTCATGGCCTAAGAGGACTTCTAGTGGTATGGTGAGATTTTGGGAGTACCTTCCACCATAAACCTTTCTGTGAAAATATTGTTCATGTTGATATTAAAGGTTCGGTCAGGCTTTAATGAGGTTCGATAGCACTTTTCAGGATTTCTCCAAAAATTATCTTTCTGCAAAGTGTAACTTGATACAAATGTTAGTTTAATTCAATTTGATTACCTAAGATAAAAAAATAGAGTAATCATGCTAATGGTTTGGCTAACAATCTCCCCCTTTTTGACTTTGGTAATTAAATTAAATTTAAAGTGTTCAAAGTGTGTTTAAGGTAAATAAAGTTGATTTGGTCCCCCTTAATAACCGCTTCATGTAATTAAGTCAATTGGTCAAATTAATTTAGTTCAATTCAAGTCAATTCTCCCCCTTTGACAAAGGCAAAAAGAAACATTCGAATCAAAAGAGTGAAACAATTTCAATTCATAAAAATGAAGCATTCATTCAAAAATATTCATTAAACAATGATAAGAACACCATTGAAATCATTAAACAAATACAACTATAAATGATAAATTATAAATTGACTTTTAATCATCTTGGTTATCATTATCACTTTCTTCATCCCCTTCTTCTTCTTCATGTTCCCCTTCTTCTTCTCCCCTTGGGTGAGAGGCAGCAACTTCATCCTCTTCTCTAGGAGGAGAGGAACCATGAATGGAAGGAGATAAGCTTGGTTCATCATCAAAATACTTTGGTAGTCCCAAAGCTTCTTGAATATGTTGAATGTCAAGATAAACATGGTAAGGCTATCAATTCTTATTTCTTGGGAGCTCACTTGACCATGAATATCTTGGAGAAGTTGGAGGATAGAGGATTGTGGTCTTATGGTTAGAGTTCTAGGAAATTTCATTTGAAATGTCTTTTCACCTTCTTCTACAATCCTAGGTCTTTTTCTTTGTTGAGCTCTAGCACCTTGTGCTCCTAAAAGGTAGACATATATCCCATCATCATCCCTAATACATTTGGCATGTTTGAGATAGCCTATGTTTATGGATTTTTTGGTGGGATCAAGAGGATTAGATAGAGTGGCTTTATTTGTTGGTGTAAGTGCACCAACATATTTTTGGCAATTTGTGTTATTTGGGAAGAGAGAAGGATAAGCCCAGATTTGGTTTTTCTAATATGTAGGAATGTGTCAATTAGGAATTTTTCAGTTTGAATGGGTTGATCTCTAATGAGATAAAAAAGAAAGAGGAGATTTTTTTGAGTTACTTTTTCATTACTTTCTCCCCTAGCACTTATTGTATAAGTGATAATCCTATGCAACATTCAATAAGTCAAAGTCCTAAGGTTCTTGGCATTGGATTGTTTGTGAAGTGAGGTTTCAATGGAAATTTCTTTCCAAAACTCCAATTGAACTTCAGGAGTGAGGACAGAATTTGAGATGTGAGAGATACCTTCTAATTGAAAACCCTAAATAGATGAAAAATCCTCAAATGTAAGACCATATTCTTAGTTAAATAACCTAAAGGATATCCCATAACAACCTAAGGGGTTAGTTCTCTTTTTGCTAACAATTAAGGTTGTGAGAAACTCTTTTGTCAAGTTCTCGCAACCAAGGTCATTATGCTCAAGAAACATAAATTTCTCCCATCATAAGGTTCAGAGACAACCTCTAATGTCATTTTCAATGCATAAAGATTCTAGAGTGAGGGTGGAGAAGAGGCGATTTGCTTCTACAGTTTTATCTTTAAGGGTAGCATACCTTTGTCTTCTTCATCATTTTTTAATCTTATCTTATGGCTTCTTCTTGGTGGTTCTTCTTGTTGAGAAGAGGCATCAATTCCCTCCCTTTTTCTGCACTTGATGCTTTTTTTTTATGTTCTTTAGGAGCCATAGAGTTTGATTGAGAAAATAGATGAAGGAAAGAAGAGATTTTAAGAGAGTTTGTGTGTTTTGAGTGTTTAAGTATTTAGGATTTGATAAAAATTTGTGAACACTGATATTGGGGGGTATTTATAGTGTTTTGGTTGAAAACTAGCCGTTTATAGTTGTTGGAGAGTAATTTTCATGTTTTGAATGAGTTCTAACGGTTAAAAAATTTTGAATCCATAGCAAAAGTCCGGTTGTATTACTGTGAGTTCTGTGGGAAAATTTAAAAAATCATAGAAAGTCCGATCGAACTATAGAAAGAACGAACAAAATTTTGATTTTAGATACAATGGTTAGAAAATTTTAAAAAATTTCGATCGTACCACAAAGGGTATGGACATACTTTTACAAAAAATTTGAAGCAAGGATTTTCAAACAAGTACGGTCAGACTGTAAGGTGGTCCAATCAGGAAATGTCCAAAAATTAAGATTTTTAAAGGAATTGTGTGTTTTAATTGGAATTTCCAATGTATGATAAAAAATATATACCAATGGAAAATTTAGATCATGTAAAGCAATTCTAATTCCTACATTAAGGTATTTCCATCCATCATCCTTAAATGTTGCCTTATGAAGTTTAATCTTTCTTTATTTAAGGGTTTTTAAAGATATCAGCAAGTTGGTTTTGTGTATCAATGATTACTAAGATAATATTTTGGTTTTGAATATTGTCTCGTAAGAAATAATATATAATATCTATATGTTTTGACCTAGAGTGTTGAATTGGATTTTTAGATAGGTTAATGGCATTAGTGTTATCACATTTAATGAGAATGTGGTCAAAAGTTTTTCAATAATGAAGCAATTATTGTTTTATCTAAAGAAATTGTTTACAACAAAAATATGCAGCAACATGTTCAGCTTCCACGGTAGAAAGAGTAATCGACACTTGTTTCTTGCTAAACCAAGAAACTAAGCATTCACCAAGAAAATGATATGCCCTGGTTGTGCTTTTTCTATCCAAAAGACTATTGGCATAATCTGCATCTAAAAAAGCCTAAAATGTCAAATTATGTATTTCTAGGATACCAAAGTCCTAAATACAATGTACAATTCAAATATTTAAAAATTCTTTTAGTTGCATTCAAATGTGATTCCCTAGGACATGATTAAAATCTAGCACACAAACATACACTATACATTATATCTGGTATAGAGGCAGTTAAGTAAAGTAGTGATCCGATGATACCTTGATATTTCTTCTCATCTACTGCCTTACCTTACCACTTTCATCTTTATCAAGTTTTAAGGATGTGCTCATTGGAGTCTTACTAATTTTGCAACCATCCATTCCAAATTTCTTGAGGAGTTCCTTTGTGTAATTGGATTGGTTGATGAAGATCTCATCATTGCATTGCTTGATTTGTAGGCCAAGGGAGAATTTAAGTTCACCCATCATGCTCATTTCAATACAAGAAGCAAATTTCTTACGCAAAAATTCACTAGTAGCACCAAATATAATGTCATCAACATAAATTTGCATAATCAAAATGTTATGCATTTTCTGTTTAACAAAAAGAGTTATGTCAACTTTGTCTTTTGAAAAATCAATTTCAAGCAAATATGCAATAAGTCTATCATACCAAGCTCTTGGAGTTTGTTTCAATCCATATAATGCTTTGATTAGTTTAAAAACATGATTTGAAAATTTATAATCTTCAAAACCGGGAGGTTGTTCAACATAAACTTCCTCATTAATAAATCCATTTAGAAATGCACTTTTAACATCAATTTGAAAGAGTTTAAAATTCATGTGACATGCAAATATAAGTAATATCCTAATGGCTTCTAATCTAGCACTGGGAGCAAATGTCTCATCATAGTCAATGCCTTCCTCTTAATTATAGCCTTTGGCTACTAATCTAGTTTTGTTTCTAGTAATGAGACCATTTTCATCAAGCTTATTCTTATATACCCATTTACATCCTATAATTGGATGATCTTTAAGTCTAGGAACAAGTTCCCACACATTATTTCTCTCAAATTAGTAGAGTTCATCTTACATAATAATTACCCAAAATTCATCACTAAGAGCATCCTCAATGGTCCTTGGTTCAATTTGAGAAACAAAAGCAACATTAACATCTAATTATTTAAGTTTGGATCTAGTAGTTACTCCCTTTGATGTATCATCAATGATTAGTTCTTTTGGATGATAGTTCTTGTATTACCAATCTTTGGGTAACTTTTGAGAGTCTTCTTCTTGTTCATCATGATTATTCTTTAGAATATCAATTGTTTCTTATTGTTCAAATGTACCTATAAAATCATCAAGAGCACTACCTTTCATTTGATCAAGTTTAGAGGATTCATAAAAAATAACATGCATTGATTCTTCCTCTTATTAAATACTCTATATGCTTTTTCTAGATGATGAATATCCTAAAAATATGGCTTCATCCGATTTCGATGAAAATTTTCTAAGATAATCCTTGGTATTCAATATAAAGCATTTGTATCCAAATACTCTAAGGTATAAAATTTTGGATATTCTTCCATTCCATAGCTCATAAGAAGTTTTATTTATCAAAGGCCTTTTGTAAACACGATTTGAAATATAACATGCGGTATTAAGGGCTTTCTCCCAAAAGTAAGATGGTAAATCATACTCATTGAGCATTGTCCTAGCCATTTCAACCAATATTCTATTTTTTCTTTCAAGCACACCATTTTGTTATGGTGTTCTAGGAGCCGAAAAGTTGTTGGAAATACTAAACTCATTACAAAAGTTTTCAAATTTTAATTTTCAAATTCTTTGCCATGATCACTTCTAATAGATGTGATTAGATAGCCTTTTTTATTTTGAACTCTTTTTGCAAATATTTTAAAATGATTAAAAGCTTCATTCTTTTGAGCTAAGAAATTAACTCATATAAACCTTAAGTAATCATCAACAAGTACAAATGCATATAACTTGCCACTTAATCTAGCAACTCTATTTAGTCCAAACAAATCTAAGTGAATAAGTTCTAAAGGTCTAGAAGTACTTACAATATTTTTAGATTTTAATGAACTTTTAGATTGCTTACCAAATTGACAAGGTTCACAATTCCTATCTTTATCAAATTTTACTTTAGGGAGACTATCAATTAGTTCTTCTTTACTAATGCATTGGAAGTGATCCACACTAGCATGTCCTAGTCTTTTATGCCACAACCAAGCATCATTACTAATGGTAATCAAACATTTAAATGCATTATTGGAATGTATGCCAATTTTATATGTATTACCAATTCTAACTCCTTTGAATGCAAGCCCACTATTTAAATTGGTAACTTTGTATCCTTTAGAGTCAAAACTTACATCATATCCTTTATCATATAGTTGACTTACACTAAGCAAATCGTGTTTTAACCCATCAACAAGCAACACATTTTCAATTATATTCTTACCAAGTATGCCAATGGAACCAATGCCAATGATTTTACCTTTAGCATTATTTTTAAAAGTAACATTACCTCCATGTTTGTAAGTGTGTGTTTTAAAGAGCTTTGTATTACCCGTCATATGCCTTGAGCATCCACTATCCACAAACCAAACATTTTCATTGATAATGGATTTTAGGCATACATACAAAACAACAATGTTCATTTTCTTTTACGTACCTAAATGAAATTGGATCCTTAGGGGTTAGTAGTAGAAGGATCCTTTGACTTAAGATGAGCCTTCCTAATATAGTAAAATGTGCTCTTATGTCCAAAGTTCATATAATATGTGCATTGATACAAGGTTCTATACTTATGCACTTTTCTATTTAAATTCAATGAACCATGCACAGAATTGCAAGTGTGTGTTGAATGAGATTGTATTTGTACATTTTTATGTTTATGTACATACCTTGTATATATGAATGCATGATTTGCTCTTGGATTTTTAGTTCTAAAGCCTTGTGAACCCAATGTAATCCTTTTAGGATTTTTAGGTTTAGTTTGTGCATTAGTGTTCTTAATAACTTCAATATTAGATGTTTGAATTGTAGATGCTTTTACAAATGTTGGTGTATTAGATGTAGTAATGGATGAGCCAATGAATCCTAAATCATGTTTCAAAGAGGGCGACTTTGATTATCTATCAATGTGTCAATACCTCTTTTCCCTTATGAAATTTTAAAATTGATTCTTTTAGCTCTTTTAGTTCATCCTTTAAAATTTCATTTTCCTTTATCACATTTTCTACAGTATGTGAATTTTTATTCATTTCATCAATTGATTTCAACAATAGTTAATTTGAGGCCTTTATTCTAATGTAGAGTTTTTCAAGCACACAAAATCTTTTTCTAACTTAGAATATATATCCTTATAAAATTTTATCTTAGAAAAATACTTTTCTACTATAAGGTTCATATGTTCAATCAAATCACTATCATATAAAGCTTCATCAACATCATTATCATATGCAAATAAGTTCAAGGATTGAGTACCTACCTCATTGGAGTCATTTTCATCCTCAATAGCCATGAGACATAGGTTAGCAATTCCTTCCTCTACTTTTTCTTCTTCTTCACTTGAGGAAGAACATCCCATGTAGCTTTGAGTGATTTCTTCTTTTCCTTATCCCACTTCTTTTTGTTTTTCAACTTGAAGCAATCCGATTCGATACGATTGGATTTGCCACATTCATAATATTTCAATTAATTCTTTTTATCTTTATATTTGAATGAGGATTTAGAAAATGTACCTTTTTTAGCTTACAATCTTCTCTTTCTCTTCCAATCACTTATTCTTTTTGAAAACATTGTCATTTCTTGTTCATCGTCACTATCTTCGTTGCATCAACTCTCAACTTCTTTGATTTCCTTGAAAGCTATTGCTTTCCTTTTCTCTTTCTCACCTTGTTCTTTTTCCTTTTTATTGTGTAGTTCAAAAGTGAGTAGCTTTTCCACAAGTTCATCGGTTCTCAAGGTGCTAAGATCATGAACCTCTTCAATAGAAGAGACTTTTGACTCAAAGCTCTCCTTGCTCTAAGAGGTCTCAAGATTTTGCTATTGACATCACCTTGATCATATGCCTTACTATTTTTCTTTAATTCGTTGACAATGACAAGCAAGTGGTTCATCATGTTAGTTATGTTTTCACTAGGCTTCATCTTGAATAACTTATACTCATGTGCATACATTTGCTTCTTGGTGAACCTCACTTGGGTAGTAACCTTATGATAGTTTTCAAGAGTTTTACAAATGCAATGTGCACAAGTGAGATGTTAGACTCTCCCACCTTCTTCCCTTGATATTGAATTCATCAAGATAGAGGCTGCTCTATTATTCTTGAACCGATCTTTCACATTGACACTTGACCATTGTGATTTAGGAAGAGAAACTTGGACACCTTCAACTTCATGAGTAGGAGGTTTCCACTCATTTTCAACAAATTCCCATAGCTCAATTCCTTCACTATCTAGGAATAAATACATTTTGTGTTTCCAATAGGAATAATTCGTTCCATTGAACTAGGGTCTAAGGAATGAGTTTAGGTTTCCATGTGTGGAGGTGTTTGTTGGTGGAATAGTTGCCATTTTAGATCAATTTCATAATTAACTTTAAAGAAATTTACAAGCTTTGATACCAATTGTTATCCCAAATTAGCAACCAAGAGGGATGTGAATTTGTTGAAATGAAGAGTGATGGTGAATTTAAAATTCAAAAGCAATAAATGAAGAAGATGTAGAAGAAGATTGAGCAGAGTATAGAAAGAACACAAAGAGTTATAGCGGTTCGGATTTACCTTGATCCTACATTTGTTTCCTTAACAACTTGTTAAAGTTTCACTAGTCTTGAGTTTTTACAAGCTTAACTCTAACCTAGTATTTTCACTAGCTCACACCAAACTATTATAATGGTTTGAGATCAATCCTCACAATCCTTACAAGAGTTTTTTCAGGCTCACTCTAACAACCTAAGTGTTTTCATGCTCATACTCAAACTTTTGATGGTGTTTAATGCTCACACTCAATACTCAATCAATACAAATGTAATTTTGATACAAAGAAATGAAAGTTGTTAAATATGGCTATTACAAACACAATCTTACATAAAAATAAAGTTTCTTGAGGTATTTATACCCTTTAAATCTTGATATAGCCATTTGAGATATGAGCCAACATGTTTGATTCTTGTCTCTCACTAAATTATTGTCCAGAACATTCTCATGGTCGGACTAGCCATGGTCCGATCGTACTTCACTTAAGTCCGATCAAAATTCTCAAGGTCTGGTCAAAATATTTAAAAAACTAGCTAATGCTCCTTCAATGGTTGGTGTACGTGGCTTCCACTAATTGAGTAGAGATATAACAACTTCTGATTTGAAGAATTTTTAAAGAGTCCGGTCGGACTTGCATTTGGTCTGATAGAAAATTCTATGGTACGTTCAAATTCTGGACGTACAGTTAGTCAGGAACTTCATAGGATATTTTTGGACAAATTATGCTTCAAAGGTTCGATTGGGAGACTTAATGGTTCGATCAGACTTTGATGGTACTATGAGAAAATGGAAGTACTTTTGACCATGAAACTCAATGTTTGAATTGCCATTTTTCACAATCAATGGTATGGTCAGACTTGTTAATGGTCCGAGCGAACTTCTAGTGTGTTAGCCAAATAATCTTAATTTTGATCTTTAGCACTCAAATTGAATAATACATTTAACATGTCTTTAAGTTATTTGATGCAGAAATAAGTTGCTTAATATATTAACATAACAGGGAAAAAAGTGTGGTCACCTAAGGCCAAAAGGCTACCGCCCTTGAAGCTTTGACGAACAAATTGAGTTACAGTAGGGTTTGCAGTTAGAATCTCGACCTGAGGAGCAACCGTGACAAAGCCATCCACTACCGTCCAGGAATTGGGACGATCGCACCTTAAGCGAACAAAACTCTAACATTCACAGTAGGAACACAGTGACAGATGAGGTCTGGGGAGGGATCTCTCTGAACCATTTCATGATCGTCTCTTCCCAAAGGCGACCGTCTATATATTTTGAGAGAAAATCATTTGGATTGGCAATAGTGTTTGTGGTCTTAGGTGCGCCCAAAAGTTTGATGTGAGTCATCCAATCCAACAACTATTTCAGTACTAGCATGACCACAACTTTCATATTTTAGTAGAAAATTATTTTGTCAAATGAAGAAGTATCACATGGAATGACTGTTGTAAGAGCAGGTTTAAATTTAAAAAGGGTGATCATCCTTTGACCTTGGATGACCATCCTAACAACCACAAGATGGGTAAGATTCCATTAGTAGAGCATTCACATTTGACTATTGGAAGAATTTTTAAATGGAGCGACCATCCCTATGCAATGGACGACCGCCCAACGGTTCTAGGAGACCATCCTCTGTGCCAGGACTATCGCTCCCTATGAAAACTTTTATTATCACAAAGACTGGCCTAATAAAATATATTACATGATTCATAACAGCTAGTTAGATTAAATTGGATATAAATACATTAAGAAATCTCTTGTTTAAAAGTTCTTAAGATTGGAATAACTAAGGCAAATCACTTTCATTTTCTTTGTATTAAAATCTATACTTGTATTGATTGAGTGTTGGTGTGAGCATTAAACACCATTATAAGTTTGAGTGTGAGCTTGAAAATACTTAGGCTATGAGAGTGAGCCTGGGAAAACTCTTGTAAGGGTTGTGAGGATTGATTTCAAACCATTATAAAGTTTGGTATGACTTTATGAAAATATTAAGTTCGAGTTAAGCTTGTGAAAACTCAAGATTAGTGGAACCTTAATAAGTTGTTAAGGAAGTGGATGTAGAATTGAGGTAATCCAAACTACTATAAATTCTCTTGTGTTCATTCTTCTCTACTCCTACTCTTGCTTTGATTTGATTTTAATTTTTCAATTTACCATCAATTCTTCAAATCAACCAATTCACCCCCCCCCCCTCTTAGTTTCTATCTTGGGACAATAATTGGTATCAGAGCTAGTAATTTTTTTAAACTTAACTGTGAAATTTATTCCAAAATGGCAACCATTCCATTAACAAACACCTCTACACATAGAAATCTAAACTCATTCCTTAGACCCTATTTCTATGGAACAGATTATTCATATTAAAAACACAAGATGTTTTTGTTCCTAGATAGTGAGGGAATTGAGCTTTGGGATTTTGTTGAAGATGAGTGGAAACCTTATACTCATGAGGTTAATGGTGTCCAAATTTCTCTCCCTAAATCACAATGGTCAAGTTCCAATATAAGAATATAAGAAATCGGTTCAAAAATAACAAGGCAACCTCTATCTTGATGAATTCAATATCAAGAGAAGAAGGAAGGAGAGTCCAACACCTCACTTGTGCACATTGTATTTGGAAAACTCTTGAGAACTATCATGAGGATACTACCCAAGTGAGACTCACTAAGAAGTAAATGTATGTACATGAGTATGAGCTATTCAAGATGAAGCCCAATGAAAACGTCACCGATATAATAAACCACTTGCTTGCCATTGTCAACAAATTGAAGAAATATGGCAAGATATATGATCAAAATAATGTCAATAGCAAAATCTTAAGAGTACTTAGAGCAAAGAAGAACTTTGAGTCTAGTTTCTTCAATTAAAGAAGCTCATGACCTTAGCTCTTTGAGAATCGATGAACTTGTTGAAAAACTACTCACCTTTAAATTGCACATCGAAAGAGAAGAAGAACAAAGTGAAAATGATAAAAGGAAAGCAATAGATCTCAAGGAAATCAAAGAAGTTGAGAGCTCGAGTAATAAAGATAGTGACGATGAAGAAGAAATGGCTATGTTTTCAAAAAGAATGAGTGAATGGAAGAGAAAGAGAAGATTGCAAGCTAACAAAGGTACATTTTCTAAATCCTCCTTCAAAGACAGATAAAAAGAATGAGGTGAAATGTTATGAATGTGAAAAATCTGGTCACATCAAATCAGATTGCTTCAAGTTGAAAAACAAAAAGAAGTGGGATAAGGAAAAGAAGAAATCACTCAAAGCTATATGGGATGATTCTTCCTCAAGTGAAGAAGAAAAAGAAGAAGAAGAAGAGTAGGAAGAAATTGCTAATCTATGTCTCATGGCTATTGAGGATGAAAATGAGTCCAATGAGGTAGGAACTCAATCTTTAAACTTAATTGCATATGATAATGATGTTGATGATGCATTAGATGATAGTGATTTGATTGAACATATGAACCTTAGAGTAAAAAATATTTTTCTAAGATGAAATTTTATAAAGATAAATGTTCTAAGCTAGAAAAGAATTTTGTGTGCTTGAAGAACTCCACATTAGAATTAAAACCTTTAATGAACAATTGTTGAAATCAATTGATGAAATGAATAAAAATTCACATAGCTTAGAAATTGTGATCAAAGAAAATGAAATTTTAAAGAATAAACTAAAAGAGCTATAAGAATCAATTTCAAAATTTCATAAGGGAAAAGAGGCATTAGACACATTAATAGATAATCAAAGGTCAACCTCATTGAAACATGATTTAGGATTCGATGGTTCATCCATCACTACATCCAATGCACCAAAATTTGTAAAAGCATCTACAACTCAAACCTCTAGTGTTGAAGTTGATAAAAACTCTAATGCATAAAGCAAACCTAAAAATCCTAAAAGGATAACATTGGGTTCATAAGACTCTAGAACTATAGTTCTAAGAGAAAATCATGCATTCATGTATACTACATATGCACATAAACACAAGCATTCATAAAAACAATCTCATTCAACACTCACTTGCAATTATGTACATGGCTCATTGAATTTTAATTGGAAGGTGCATAAGTATAGAACCTTGTACCAATGCACATATTGTATGAAATTTGGACATAAAAGCACCTTTTACTATATTAGGAAGGCTCATCTCAAGTTAGAAAATACTTCTACTACTAACCTTCGAGGACTCAACTTCATTTAGGTTCCTAAAAGAAGATGAATATTATTATCCTATAAGTATGCCTAAAATCTACTATCAATGAAAACATTTGGCTTGTGGATAGTGGATGCTCAAGGCATATGACGGGAAATGTAGAGCTTTTTACAATACTCACTTACAAGCATGGAGCTAATGTTACTTTTAGAAATAATGCTTAAGGTAAAATCATTGAAATTTGTTCCATTGGCATGCTTATGATTGAAAATGTGTGGCTTGCTGATGGATTAAAACATAATTTGCTTAGTGTAAGTCAATTATGCGATAAAGGATATGATGTAAGTTTTGACTCTAAAGGATGCAAAGTTACCAATTCGAATAGTCAACTTGATTAGTTAGAATTGGCAATACATTCTAGTAATGCATTTGAATGTTTGATTTCTTTTAATAATGATGCTTGGCTATGGTATAGAAGTCTAGGACATTCTAGTATGGATCACTTATAATGCATTAGTAAAGAAGAACTAGTTGATGGTCTCTCTAGAGTAAAATTTGATAAAGATAGCACTTGTGAACCTTATCAATTTGGCAAGCAACACAAAAGTTCATTCAAATCTAAAAATATTTTAAGCACTTTTAGACCCTTAGAACTTATTCACTTGGATTTGTTTGGACCAAATAGAGTTGCTAGCTTAGGTGGCAAGTTATATGCATTTGTACTTATTAATGATTACTCAAGGTTTACATGAGTTAATTTCTTATCTCAATAGAATGAAGCCTTCAATCATTTTAAAATATTTGCAAAAAGAGTTCAAAATGAAAAAATGCTATGTAATAACATCTATTAGAAGTGTGATCATGAAAAAGAATTTGAAAATTTTTGCAATGAGTTTGGTATTTCACATAATTTTTCAGCTCCTAAAACACCATAACAAAATGGTGTGGTTGAAGAAAAACTAGATCATTAGTTGAAATGGCTAGGATAATACTTAATGAGTATGATTTACCATCTTACTTTTGGGCGAAAACTGTTAATACCATATGTTATATTTCAAATCGTGTTTAAAAAAAAGACCTTTGATAAATAAAACTTCTTATAAGCTATGGAATGGAAGAATACCCAAAATCTCATACCTTAGAGTTTTGGATGCAAATGCTTTATATTGAATACTATGAACAATCATGGAAAATTTTCATTCAAATCGGATGAAGGCATATTTTTAGCATATTCATCATCTAGCAAAGCATATTGTGTATTTAATAAGAGAACCCTAGTGGTTGAAGAATCAATACATATTATTTTTGATGAATCTTCTAAACCTGATAAAAAGAAAGATAGTGTTCTTGATGATTTTGTAGGTACATTTGAATAACAAAGAACAATTGATGTTCCAAAGAACAATCTTGATGAGAAATAAGAAGAGTCTCAAGAGCTATCCAAAGATTGGCAATACAAAAACGATCATCCAAAAGAATTCATCATTGGTGATACATCAAAGGGACTAACTACTAGATCCAAACTTAAATACTTAGATGTTAATGTTGCTTTTGTTTCTCAAATTGATCCAAGGACCATTGAGGAGGCTCTTAGTGATGAATGTTGGGTGGTTTCTGTGCAATATGAACTCAACCAATTAGAGAGAAATAATGTGTGGAAACTTGTTCCTAGACCTAAAGACCATCCAATTATAGGATGTAAATGGTTATATAGGAATAAGCTTGATGAAAATGTTCTCATTACTAGAAATAAAACTAAATTGGTAGCCAAGGCTTTAATCAAGAGGAAGACATTGACTATGATGAGACATTTGCCCCCGTAGCTGATTAGAAGCAATTAGAATTTTACTTGCATTTGCATGTCATATGAATTTTAAACTTTTTCAAATGGATATCAAAAGTGCTTTTTTGAATGGTTTTATTAATGAAGAAGCTTATATTGAACAACCTCCTAGTTTTGAAGATTATACTTTTCCAAATCATGTTTTTAAACTTACCAATGCACTATATAGATTGAAACAAGCTCCAAGAGCTTGTTATGATAGGCTTAGTGCATATTTGCTTAAAAATAATTTTTTAAAAGGCAAAGTTGACACAACTCTTTTCTCTAAACAGAAAATGCATAACATTTTATTTATGAAAATTTATGTTGATGACATTATATTTGGTGTTACTATTGAATCTTTGTGTAAGAAATTTGCTTCTTGTATGACTAAGGAATTTGAAATGAGCATGATGGATGAACTCAAATTCTTTCTTGGACTACAAATTAAGCATTATAAGAATGAGATCTTCATTAACCAATCCAAGTACACATCCTTGAAGCTTGACAAAGATGAAAGTGGTAAGGCTAAGAAGATTTATTGAGGTATTATCGGATCACTATTTTACTTAACCGCTTCTAGACCCAATATTATGTATGATGTATATTTATGTGCTAGATTTCAATCATGTCCCAGGGAATTACACTTGAATGCTGCTAAAATTTTTTTGAAATACTTGAATGGTACATTGCATTTAGGACTTTTGTATCCTAGGAATACATCATTTGACATACTAGGCTTTTTGGATGCAGACTATAAAGGTCATCTTTTGGATAGAAAAAGCACGACCGGGGCATGCCACTTTCTTGGCGATTGCTTAGTTTCTTGGTTTAGCAAGAAATAAGTGTCGATTACTTTATCTACAGCGGAAGCTGAATATGTTGCTGCATGTTTTTGTTGAAGGCAAATTCTATGGATGAAGTAACAATTGATTGATTATGGAAAAACATTTGATCATATTCCTATTAAGTGTGATAACACTAGTGAAATTAACTTATCTAAGAATCCAATTCAACATTTTAGGTCTAAATAAATAGACTTTAGGTATCATTTCTTAAGAGATAATGTTTAAAACCAAAATGTTATTTTAAAATTCATCGATACACAAAGCCAACTTGATGATATCTTTACAAAATCATTAAATGAAGATAGACTAAACTCCATCAAGCATAACTTAGGAATGATTAATGGAAGCTCCTTGAATGAATAAACCATATGCATTCAATTTATTGTATTGTGTTTGAAAGGCTTTATCCTTAATTTAAAGCATCAGTTTTGATCATAAGTTTTCCATAGAAAATTCTGTCTCTTTTCTTTCTTTCAATGCTTTTCTTTGTTTAGTGTGGTCATCTTGCCCTATCTCGCAGTCGTGAGTTGCTTGATCAGTTTCATCCCAGATAAACCTTCAGTGAGCGATCGGGCAGATAGGACGGACGGTAGCAAGAATTTGAAAAGTCTCGATTGTTATAAGTTTTCTTACAAGTAGTTAGCATCCCACCTGGTATAATGGTGGCACTGTGGTCTCTCACAGGCGTCCTTATGTAAAAAGATGGTTGCACCCTGTACACTCTACACAATATTTTCTAACCGTTAGCCATGTGTCAATTTTCATTTTTTCCTCTCTAATAGTTATAAATGGGTAGCTTTTCATAATTTCTCTATTTAAACCCACTAAACTTCAGTTACATACTTCTTTTATCACTCCCATCATATAAACAAACCTTTAAACACTAAGATCATCTCAAAACCCTCACATCTCAAAAACACACTCTTTTTTTTGTCTCCTTCTCTCAAATATCAAATGGCTCCCAAGAAGAAGATTCCATCTAAGGAGAAAATGAAAAGGGAAGAAACGATCAGGAATTATGATTAGGGAACAACAAGAAGGTCCTCCCTCTCCTCCACCACCTAGAAGAGCTGAGAAAATCCACAAACCTCATCACCAAACTTCAGAAGAGGATATTGATATGCCATGCTTACGAGGAAGAAGATGGAGGGAACCAAAAGCCCCTTTGGAGGCATGCTTATAGCCCTAAACATCAAGGATGGAATTGATAGATTTCTATATGTTCTTGGGTGGAGAAAGTTTGTGTTCCCAGATGAGGTAGGATGCCCTAGCCTAAGTAAAGATTTCTTAATGTCCCTTCAAATAGAAAAGAGTGAAAATTCTACCTTAGGTTGGTAAGGGATTAGATTCAAGTTATTTGATCAATACCTTGCCTTAACATTAGAAGATTTTGCCAAAATTTGGGACTTTCCAACTGATAGGGCCACATCCTATAATGATACAACATTTTCAAACCAAACCCTCTTTACCTTTTGGCAAGAAATTTCTATAGAAAAATCCTTTGTTAAGCTATCTAAGGCTAGACACATTAATTACTCACTCATTGGATGCTCCATAGGATCATAACTTACACAATCCACCAAAGGGCTGATGAAAGTGAAAAAGTCACCATAAGGGACTTGATTTTCCTCTATGTCTTCACTCACAACATTCCCATCAACACACACAAATTCTTGATAGATACATTCTATCACCATGCAAGCAAAAAGTCTGGACCCTTCTTTCTTTCCTTACATATCACTCAAATAGCTAGGCACTTGCATTTGTTGAATGACCTTAACCTAGCCACCTTGAGAAATCTATTTGACCTCTCTTCTAGTGCTATCACAATGGAATATCTAAAACATGCTGATTGTGTTAGAAAGATTGATGGCTTATATGTTTATCTCTTTGGGAAAAATGGTGTAGTGGATAAGTATAAAAAGAGACCTAGATACACCATAGAAGAAGAAGGTGAAACTATGGAAGTAGTTGTAGAAATGCTTCACAAACTCTCTACCTCCAAACCTAGCAAAATTGGCTCTCAAGCCAAACTCATCCTAAATGCCATCAAATCTCTTTCCAAGCAATTCTCTCACTTCAAAAGGGATATGTCCAAGAGATTTATGTACTTGAACAAGAGAATTAATCTTCTATCCCATATGCATCATGATCTATATGACATGCAAGGCATGATAGATTTGCCTCAATGTGATCTTAAAGAATGGGATGTTATTGATTTTGTGGAAAGCCGCTTTGAAGGAAAATCCTTAGAAGATGATATTAGCTATAGCTCTAGCTCTAGAAGTAGTGTTCATGCTCCTCTTGACAAAGGCAAGGCTCCTATGGAAGAAGAAGAGTCTGAGGATGAAGATTCAGATTAGATTTTTCTTTGTTATTTTGTTATTCTGTTTTTGTTTTGGTTTTCTATTTTTCTTTCTTATGTTTCATGTTTCACGTTTCACGTTTCATGTTTTTTGTTGTTCTTGTACAAACATGAAAGAACATTTATTTTTAATGCCTTATTCTCCTTTATATTGATGTTTTGTATTTCATTTTTCTTTTTTGCCTTTGTAAAAGGGGAAGAAGATAAGATGATTGAAACAATAATCAAATGATTAAGATTTATATAATGCATTACATTAAAATGAACCAATAATCAATTTCAAAGCATACATTTAAGGGGAGACAAGTAAAAAGCAAAGAAAGTTAGGTAAAGACATTAAGTTACTAAAGTTTAATCAATTTCATTAATGCATTACTAAAACTTAAAATTAATATTGTCATTATTATGCTTATCTTTTATCATCATTCCATTTGATTGCCAAAGTAAAAAAAAAGGGAGATTGTTAGCCAAATAACCTAAAATTTGATATTTAGCACTCAAATTGAATGATGAATTTAACATGTCTTTAAGTTACTTGATGCAGGAATAAGTTGCTCAATATATTGCTAGCACAGGGAAAAAAGTGCGGTCACCCCAAGCCAAAGGGCGACTGCTCTTGAAGCTTTAAAGAATAAATTGAGTTACAGTAGGGTTCGCGGTCAAAATCTCGACCTAAGAAATGACCGTGACAGAGCCATCCACAACTGTCCAAGAATTGGGATGATCGCACCTCAAGTGACTAAAACTCTAAAATTCATAGTAGGGAACATGGTGACAGACACGGTCTAAGGAGCGGTCTCTCCAAAATATTTCGCGATAGTCCCTTCCTAAAGGCGACCGTCCATATATTTTTAGAGAAAATCATATGGATTGGCAGTAGTGTTCGTGGTCTTAGGTGCGCCTAAAAGTTCGATGCGAGGTATCCAATTCGACCACTATTTCAATACTAACACGACCACATCTTTCATATTTTGTCAAAAAATTACTTTGTCAAATGAAGAAGTGCCGCGTAGAATGACCATTGTAAGAGCAGGTTTAAATTCAAAAAGGGCGACCGTCCTCTGACCTTAAACGACCGTCCCAAAAACCACAAGATGGGCAAGGTTTCACTAGTAAAGCACTCACATTTGACCGTTGGAAGAATTTTTAAATGGAACGACTGTCCTTATGCAATGGACAACCGCCCAACGGTTCTGGGTGACCATCCTCTCTGTGAGGACGACTGCTCTCAGTGAAAACTTTTATTATCACAAAGACTAGCCTAATAAAATATATCACATGATTCATAACGGCTAGTTAAACCAAATTGGCCATAAATACCTAAATAAATCTCTTGTTAAAAAGGTTCTTAAGATTGGAATAGCTAAGGCAAATCAATTTCATTTTCTTTATTTTAAAATCAATACTTGTATTGATTAAGTGTTGGGTGTGAGTATTAAACACCATTGTAAGTTTGAGTGTGAGCATGGAAACACTTAGGTTTTGAGAGTGAGTCAGGGAAAACTCTTATAAGGGTTGTGAGGATTGATCTCAAACCATTGTAAAGTTTGTGTGAGCTTGTGAAAACACCAAGTTAGAGTTAAGCTTGTGAAAACTCAAGATTAGTGGAACCTTAACAAGTTGTTAAGGGAGTGGATGTAAGATTGAGGTAATCCGAATTACTATAAATTCTCTTGTGTTCATTCTTCTCCATTCCTACTCTTGCTTTGCTTTTATTTTCATTTTTCAATTACCTTCAATTATTCAAATCAACCAATTCACCCTCATCTCTTTGTTGCTATCTTAGGACAACACAGTGGTATGGTGAGATTTTGGGAGTACCTTCCACCGTGAATCTTTCTGTGAAAATAATGTTCATGTTGATATTAAAGGTCCGGTCAGGCTTTAATGAGGTCCGATCGTACCTTCCAGGATTTCTCCAAAAATTATCTTCCTGCAAAGTATAACTTGATATAAATTTTAGTTTAATTCAATTTGATTGCCTAAGATAAAAAATAGAGTAATCATGAAAAGGGTTTGGCTAACAACCTCGGTTCATATACAACCTAAGTTATAGCATAAAGGAGTGCTTTTAAGTACTTGATGGAAAATCAATTTTGGATAGCAAAATGGCTCACTGGATGGCCATGCTTATTATTTTGACCCCAAATATGTGCTCCAAAAGATAATAAAAGGTAGTTTCTTTACTGATCAGCTAGTAATAGGACCAATCCAAGATGAAATTAGAGACCCAAAATTTCTAAATGAAAGTATTTTACAGGCAAAAATTGGCATGTGGGAATTATACTTTGATGGCGCTGCCAACAATAAAGGTTTTGGTTGAGGTGCAGTCATGATTTCTCTCTCAAGTGAATAGTTCTCTCTAGCAGTCGAGTTGCTCTTTGAAGTTACCGATAATGGGGCAAAGTATGAAGCTTGTATTATGGGACTTAAAGCTGCTCTCAATCTAAACATAACTCATCTTAAGGTATATGGAGATTCTGCCTTGATCATATCTCAAGCTTTAAAAAAGTGAAAGATTAGAGAAGAACTCTTGGTTCCTTACATAAGTGTTTCAACGAGCTAGCTCAGCAATTTGAAGAACTTTCATTTCACTATTTACCAAGGGCAAAGAATCAATTTGTAGATGCTATAGCAATCTTGGCTTCCATGGTAGATGTGGATAGTGATGTAGTGGTCAAACCAATTGTCATTGAGGTATAATAACAATTAGCTTTCTGCATGAGCATACAAAAGGTTGATAATAGGCCTTAGTATTGGGATATTCTCAAGTTCATCAAAGAGGGCAAGTATCTAGATGGTGCCTTAAAAGTAGATAGAAGGACTTTAAGACAGCTATCCACCCACTTCATTTTGAATGATGATATATTATATCGCCGAACCTAGGATAACATTCATTTGAGGTTTCTTATAGAAGAGAAAGCTTAGCACGCTATGGAGAAACTTCATGGAGGAGAATCCACTCTTCCTATGAGTGGTGAATTATTGGCTAGAAAGATCATGAAGCTAGGTTATTATTGGTTGACCATGAATTAGGATTGCATTGCTTTTGTATGGAAATACCACAACTGCTAGGTATATGTTAAGTTGCAAAAGCAACCACCACTGCCTTTGCAACCCATTGCCACACCTTGGCCTTTTACAACATGGGCATGGATGTCATAGGAAAAATTTACTCCAAATCTTTTTATGGACATAAGTATATTCTTATGGTAGTCAACTACTTTACCAAGTGGACTGAAGCAGCTTCTTTTCAAGTGCTCAACTCTAAGAGGGCAGCCCACTTCATCCAAACCAACATCCTTTGTCAGTTTAGATTGCCTTTTAAGATTATCACAGATAATGTGTCCCATTTTCAAAAAGTGGGCATCATTACTTGAAAAACAAAAGATACAACATCATCGATCTTCACCATACATACCTCAGATAAATGGACTTGTTGAAGCTACTAACAAAACTATTAAGACTATCTTGCAAAAGATGGTAAACAAGCATACAAACTAGGATGAACAACTTCCCTTTGCACTTTAGTGATATCACACTTTTAACTAGTGCAACTTCATATTCCTTGATATATGGTATGGAAGTAATTTTACCAATTGAGGTAAAGAAACAATCAACCCGAGTTATGCAAGAATGTTAGCTTGCAGAAATTGAATGGATAAAAGGTTATCGTGAACAATTCAATGCTATTAGGAAGAAGATGATGGATTCTCTATTTAGAATCTAGGGTTATCAATAGATGTTGGAAAGACATTTCAACAAGGGGGTCAAAGAGTATGAATTACAAGAAGAAAGCCTAGTCCTAAATGAAATCAGGGCTCAGGTCCATGATCTTTGAGGAAAGTTCATATCTAATTGGGTCGGTCCCTATGTATTGAAGAAGATCTTATCCGTAAAAGGTGCAATCGTAACACACCTAGATGAAATTGAATTTGCAATCCCAACCAACTTGGATCAACGTAAGAAATATTACATATGATGCATTATATTAGAACTATGTGGACCTAATTCTCTTAAAAAAAATAAAGTTGTTTCTTAAAGATTAATCATTGTAAGCGAGATACGTAGGCAGCCCTCTGGGTTCTATCCAAATCATTAATAAAATTCACTTTTTTTCCCTTAAACCATTGCCAATATATAATAAAAAAATAAAAAATTACAATAAATAAGCCCTCTAAGTTGAAAACCTGAAAGGGAAGCTTAGGTAGAAGTTAGGGAAGCCCACTAAGTTGAAAATCCGAGAGGACAACTTAGGCAAAAATTAGGACAAACTCATCAAGTTGAAAACTAAAAAAGGCAGCTCGAGCAAAAGTTAGAGCTAATAAAGGTTTAAGTCAAATAAATCTTTTAAATATTGAGTCAATATAATCAAAGCATGTGTAAAATAATTAATGTCTTAATTTCATTTGCCTTATTGCATTAAAAAGAAAAGAGAAAACAATGAAAAGAATTAATGGCAGAAAAATCCATACGCGAATCCTAATCTAAAGTGTCTAAATAAAAAATAATAATAATTCAAGTCCAAGTTTTCCTCTTATGTCCAACCTGAGAGTCCACATCAGTTCTAGTGTAATCATGTGTATAAGTCCCCTCCAAGGTGGTTCTATAACACCCTTATACCCTATATACATATAATACATACACTCAATATATGTAAAATAAGCATATAAAGTATAAGAATGTCACAACTCAGTTTAATAAAATTTTCATATTCCCAATTTAAAATCTCAAACACTTTAAAATGTATTTTTAATAAACCAATAAAATATTCTTTATTAGTTTTAGGCTCCCAAAATAAATTTTTTATATAAAAATCTCTTGAAAAAATTCACCAAAGTTTTGTCTGTAAAATGGATATTCTAAAAATTTCAACAATACTCAACCTATAAAAAAAATACACTTATAATAATAATATCAAACATTTCACCCCAACTTCTCAATCTCTCTACATTTTCTCAAAACATATAAATATGCACATATATATATAAAACATATATATACAATCCCAAATCACAAAATTAGTCCAAATTTTTTTTATAATTTACAATACTCCCAAAAATATAAACATAATATATATAATGATGAAATGTACTATAGATTAGAATATATACATAGCAGCAATTGGCTCTGATACCAAAATAAATGTAACACCTTTATACCCTATATACGTATAATATATATATCCAGTATATGTAAAATACGCATATAAAATATAAGAATATCACAACTCAATTTAATAAAATTTTCATATTCCCAATTTAAAATTTCAAACACTTTAAAAAGTATTTTTAATAAATTAATAAAATATTCTTTATTAGTTTTAGGTGTAATATCCCCATTTTGGTGTACATTGGAATTTTTAATATGGAGGATTAAATAGGTATGATTGAAAGAGAGAAGTATAAGATGAAGATATTATTGATATGAGATATCTACTTATAGTATACATGAAATATACAAGACATATACATATACATATAATATATAATACATAAACGTAAAGTATATATCTTGTGTTGGAAGATGGTAATAATAATAAATAATAAAAATGAATAAAGTAAATCAAAATTAAAAATAATTTTGATAGTGGAAGATGATGGATTTTTGGATATTTATTAAATAATATTATTAATAAAATAGAGATAGTGGATGATGATGGAAAAAATTGATATTTATTAAATATTAAATTAAATTAATTTTGGTTGGAAGAGGGCAAATAAGATTTTTTTAAATAAATAAATAATTAATTAATTCAAAAAGAAAATTTATTTTGGGTGGAAGAAAGAAATTAGCATTTTTAAATAAATAAATAAATATAATAAGTTAAAATAATAAAATATTATATATGTATGGATAGAAAATGAAAGAGAAAATGAAAGTAAAAATTTAATATTTGTCTTCTTCCTTCTTCTTCATCTTCCCTCATTTTTTTTTTCATTGCCAAGAAAGGGAACTTTTGATCATCAATTCAAGCAAGTTTTGAAAGATTTAAAGGATTTATGGTGCTTTTGAAGAATAATCAAGGCTTAGATAAGCAATTTATGCTTTAAGCTTGGTTTATATGATTGTTTTGAATATGTGTAATTTGAGATTATTATTGAGGATATTATAATTGTTTAAATGAGTTTGAATGATATTATTTTAATTAGTAAGTAATGATTTTTTAAGTTAGATAGGAGAAAGGATTAAGTTGGGTTGAATTTGGATGAAGAAGATGATTTTAGGGTTATGTGTAATTTGGAATTTTACAATTATGTGATTTAATTATTCAAATGGATACAAAAGATATTGTTTTGATTCTTAAGTAAGGATTCTAAAGTCAAATGATGGATTTGGTTAAGTTTGGTTAGAGTTTGAAAATGGTAGTATTGAATTTAGAGTTTTGGAAAAGGAGTTTTCAAAGAATGGTTAATTATTTGATTTTAATGTTTAAATCATGCTGTTAGATGACATAAATGATGAAAATAAGCTTGGATTAATAATTGGAATGAGTTAGAATGAAGAACCTTCAATGGGGAAGGTCATGCCATTTTAGGATTTTATTTAAAAAGCATTTGTTTATTTAATATAATTGGCTTAAACATGTTAAAATATGCTTATAATGATATAAATAAACTTAAAACACAAATTTAAATGGGTTAGCATGGTTTTGATAAGTTAAAGTGAGGTTAGGCATATTTTTAGATATTTGTAGAAGTGATGTTTAATTGAGGTTTAATGCTTGTAATGCCTTAAAATGTGATATTAAATAATTGTATTTGATTACATTTGGTATAGGAATTAAGGAGAGGTGATTTGCCCAACCTTAGTGTTGAAGGGCAACTTGGAAGTGAAGGTTTGTGAGAGATTTTGAGCTTGCTTTGGAGTGCTTATTAAGGTAAGTACAAACTTTGAATAAATTGGGTATGTTTGTATGACATTAGGGCTTAACACATTTTGGTTGAAAATGTGTTAAGTTACTTAATGCATTGAATATGCATAAACATTATGCTATGTTATGTAATTTGTTAAGAATTCATTATATGCATTGTGAAATGCCATTGATAATGGCTAAATTGAGTAAAAAGTAAAATATATGCAATGTGTGAAAATGACCCAAAGTGTTTGGGTAGTGTGGTTTATTGTGTATATATAAAGGACATTGTGAAAAGCCATTGGTAATGGCTAGATTGCATAAAATGTTATTCATATGTAAATTATTTGAAAATACCCAAAATATTTGGGTAATGTTCTTTAATGTAAAATGTGATGCATTGTGATAATATGATGAAAAGAAATGAATTGATATTGATATGAATGAGAAAAATGAGAAAAGAGGTAATGTGCCTAATTGATAATGAGAAATGAGGCAATGTGTCTAGCTTGATTATGAAAAAATGAGAAATGAATTGATAATGGAAAATATGAAATAAATGTGTGCCTAGTATGTTTTTCAATTTTCAGAGTTCTGTGTTTGGTGGCACGCCTATGTGGTTATCCTCATTATTTGCCTTCGGTGCTAGCTTTTGAATAACTATTTAATTTACCTTCGGGCTAGATGTTGGACATCACTTGCTTACGGGCTAGATGCTAGGCATCACTAAATTTGCTTTCGGGCTAGATGCTGGGCGTCACTTGCCTTCAGGCTAGACACTGTCAATATAGACCAAAACAGTAACTCTAGAATTTGAATAGCATATTAGATCCTTTGGGCCTATGCTTGTATTTATTTTTATGTGAATTGTGAAATGATTGAAAAATATATTAAAATCAAATGATATGAGATATGATATCCATAAGCATTGTGCATTGGCATTGCATTTGAGCTTTACTGTTATCAAAGTTTGTACTGCTAGACTTTTGGCTTAGCGCGATTGTAGCTCATCACGTAGGTGATAGGGGCAATTTGGTAGAACCGGAGAGTTCTTCTAGACCGGGTCGGGTCTAGATTTGTGTTGATTTTGAGCATCAAGATCAGAGACACTGTCAACATGTATATATTTTATATTATCGTACTTTTCGGATATTATGTATATTATATTATGTTTTGTGTATATTATAAATTAAAAAGAATATTTTTGGATAAAGTTTATAATATGGATTATATATATTTTTTTGATATATATATATATATGTATACATGTTTTGAAAAACTTAGAGAAATTGAGGAGTATGGGCAAAATGTATGATGGGATTTTTATTGGAAGTGTTTTTACTATACAGGTTGTGGTTTGTTGAAATTTGGGAATGTCCAAATTGCAGATAAATTTCGGCGAATTTTTTTCAGAAATTTTTATGCAAATTACTTATTTTGGAACTTATAATTAATAAAGAATATTTTATTTACTATTTAAATATATACTTTAAAGTGTTTTAATACTTTGTATTGGAAATAAGAAAATTTTTGTTAAACCGGATTGTGACATTTTTATACCATATATGCGTTTTTACATATATTAAATGTATGTATTATATGTATATATAGTATAAAAGTGTTACATTAGATTCCCAAAATAAGTATTTTATATAAAAATTTTTGAAAAAAATTCGCCAAAGTTTTATTTGTAAAATGAATATCTCAAAAATTTCAACAATACTCAAGCTGTAGAAAAATACACTCCCAATAATAATATCAAACATTTCATCCCAACTTCTCAATCTCTCCACATTTTCTCAAAACATATAAATATGCATACATATATATACAATTTCATATCACAAAATTAGTCCAAAAATTCTTTATAATTTATAATACTCCCAAAAACATAAACATAATATACATAACGATGAAATGTACTATAAACTAGAATATATACATAGCAGCAATTGGCTATGATCCAATAGCAGCAAAATCACCTCAAGCTCAACCAATCTCAAGTCTAGACCCGACCAGGTCTAGATGAACTCTCCGGATCTACCGGATCAACCATATCATTTATGCAATGAATTTCAATCGCGTTAAGCTAAAAGCCTAGTTGTACTTACTTTGATAATAATGAAACTTTAAAAGAAAAGACAATCCATTATGTTGTATCATGACATTTCACAATATAATATGCAAATCCACTTTGCTTCACATTTATCATTCTTCCTAAACATCACATTAACACATACGCAAGCATTAGGCCTAAATAACCTAGTACATTATTCAAATTCCAGAGTTACTATTTTGGTTTATTTTGACACCCAGTGTCTAGCCCAAAGGCAATATAAGTGATGCCCAATGTCTAGTCCAAAGGTGAATAACGTCTAGCCCAAAGGCAAATTATATATCAGTGACACTTGGCATCTAGCCCCGAAGGCAAATGATGAGAATAATCTCATAGGCATGTCACCAAACACAGAACTCTGGAATTGAATAACATACTAAGCAATACATAAATAGTACATATTTTTCATAATCAATTCTCTTATCCCATTGCCTATTTTACTCATTTTCTCATTCATAACAATGCCAAATCACTTTAATTCATTATATCTTATCACTTTATCACACTGTATATCATTTAGCATTACAAACAAATTACCCAAATATTTTGGGCTATTCTCATATAATTCATATAAACCACATTCGACTCATTTTAGCCATTAATAATGGCTTTTCACAATGTACATAATGTATACTCATCAATTCACATGTCATATCATAATGTATATGAATGTTCAAATAGTTAAGTAGCTTAATACATTTTCTATCCAAAATGTGTTAAGCCAAATTAAATATAAATACCTTTAAATTATCAAAAGTATGATATGATGCTCAAAATGTGTTAAGCATTATAAGTTTCTGGCGATGCCCTTTGGAATGACAACTGCACCATCAACATTCATGGATTTGATGAACAGGGTGTTTAAACCATACTTAGATTAGTTTGCAGTAGTCTTCATTAATGATATTCTGGTGTATTCATGTAATGAGAAAGATCATGACAGGCATTTGCTGATTGTACTGCAGACATTGAGAGAGAAGCAGTTATATGTTAAGCTATCTAAGTATGATTTTTGGCTTGATCATGTGACTTTTCTTGGTCATGTGGTATTAGTAGAGGGTATTAGAGTTGATCCGGTAAAGTCGAGGCTATTTTGAATTAGAGTCCACAAAAGAATGTGACAGAGGTTAGAAGTTTTCTGGGATTGACAGGCTATTATCATCGATTTGTGAAGGGTTTTTCTATGATAGCTATACCACTCACCATATTACTTCACAAATGAGTTAGATTTATGTGGATAGATCGTTGTCAGGCGAGTTTTAAGCAGTTGAGAGACAGGTTGACTCAGGCTCCTATCCTTACCCTGCCTGTAGAAGGTGAACCCTATGTGATATACAGTGATGCTTCATATAGCAGTTTAGGTTGTGTTCTGATGCAGGAGGGTAGAGTCATTGCTTATGCATCCCAACAGTTGAAGCCTCATGAGTTTAATTACCCGACTCATAATTTGGAGTTAACAGCCATAGTTTTTGTACTAAAAATTTGGCGGCATTACTTGTATGGGGAGAAATATTTTATTTACACATATCATAAGAGTTTAATGTACCTGGGTGTTCAGAGAGAGCTGAATCTTTGGCAAAGACGGTGGTTGGAGTTGATTAATGACTATGACTGTTTGATTGATTATCATCCTGGCAAGGCAAATGTAGTTGTAGATGCCTTGAGTCAGAAGTCCATGGCAGGTTTGACTACCTATTCACTCTCGTTGCTTGTTGAGTTAAGAGCATTGTATGCTAGATTTATGCTTTGTGACGATGGTGCATTGATGGTTCAGTTTCAGTTGAGATCAATGCATGAACTGAAGTGCCAAATAAAGAAAAAATATCACTATGATAGATGAAGCATTCGACTGCCTCTGCATCATATAAACCTGCTGTGATGGCCCTGCATCATCTGGTCTACTCTCTGCTATAGAATCTCCTCCCTGACCTAACCTTGGTCTACCACCCCTACCAAAAACTCTACCACCACGACCCCCTCTGATACTGGGTCTATACATTCATACATCAGTGCATCCATCCTGCCTGTGAGTGATATACAGTTAGAGTCCCTAGGATTTGATGTGTTGATTACCAATCCTTTAGGGCACAATGTCGTAGTTAGCAGGGTGCGCCGAGATAGTCTAGTTGTTTTTCATGATGAGGAATTTCTCGATGATTTGATTGAGATGCCTTTTAGAGAGTATGATATGATTATGGGCATGGATTGGTTATCCAGACATGAGGCTATGGTAGACTGTCAGCAGAAACGTGTTACTCTGAGAACACGTAATGGTAGAGATGTGGTGGTATCTAGTGAGAAGAGACACCTTTCATCCATATTTATCTCAGTTATATCAGCTAGGAGGATGATCCGAAAGGGATGTGAGGCACACATACATAATTGAAAAATTCCAAATTCAACATATTCATATTTTCATGGAAATTCAAAGATTAAGGTGGAATGCTTACTAATTTAAGAAGAAATCACCAAAACTCCAATTAATTCTTAAAAATTCTTGCTAGACTAAGTAATTGAATGAAGAAAAGCTCACCCTCCATATCCATGGTGAATCTCGGCCTAAGGAAGAAGAAGAGAAGAAGAAGATGTTTTAATTGTCTTAATTTTTTCTCTTTCTTCTCTTAAAGCCATATATATATTATTTTATTATTTTAATTAATTAATTATTTATTTATTTTAAAATGATAATTTCTATCTTCCACTCATAAATAATTTATTTTAAAATTATTTAATTAATTTTAATTTTATAAAGTATATTTATAATTTTGCCATTTGACTATTTGACTTCTTCTTTAAATGTTGACTTTTGTATATGTTATATATATTTCACATATACACTTTATTTTCTCACTTCTAATCCTTTAATTTTTTATTTAAATTTTTTATTTAATTTATTTAATTTAATTTTTAAAAAATTAACGGATGTTACAAGTCCCCTCTAGCTCAGCCAATAGAGTTGCTAGTCGTGTCTTCTCGTAAGGCCATACCGTGTCAACCAACCATGCCTCATACTCCTCAGTTCGATCAACATTAAGAATAGGCCTAATTGCATGGTATGATTAAGCCCAACCATTGGTGATAGCCCTAGAAATTAAATGGGTAATAAGGGAAGGGCATAAGGATAGAAAGATCCATCTACTATCACCCTCTGAGTTTATGTAACATCCATAAATTTTTAAAATACAATAAAATAATTAACATGAAGGGTAATTAGGGTGTTGGAAGAAGAATATATATATAGTGTATACTTAATATATATGTAAAATATACATAAAGTATAACTTTCACTAAAAAATAAAAAGTCAAAAGTTAAAAAGGAAAAAATATTAAAATTAAAATAATTTTGGATGGAAGATGATAAATATCTTATTTAATAACTAAATTAATTAATTATTTAATATATATATATATATATGGTTAGGAAAGAAGAAAGAAATAGAAGTCAAATTTTTATCATCTTCTTCCTACTTTCTTTTACTCTTGGCTGAATTTCCCCATTGAAGAACAAGGGAAGATCTTATTCTTCAATTACTCAAAATTTCACAAAGAATTCAAAGGAATTAAGATAGTTTTGAAGAATTAACAAGAAATAGATAAGTTTTCTTTAGTTTTATGAAGGTTTTCTTTAAATCCTTGAATATGTGAATTTTGGATTATTAATGGAGGTAGTTTTAATTGTTAAAATGAGTTTTTTTGAAGTTATGTTGATATGTGTATAATGATTTTATGATTGGAAGTTGGATATGAGTAGATTGTGGAGCAGTTAGGGTTTTAGGGTTGGTTATGTGAAAATAGGATTTTTGGTGGAGGTGTTTTTAATTGTTAAAATGAATTATTTTGATGTTGCATTGATGTATAAATGATGATTTTATGATTGGATTATAGGAATGAGTTGGTTATGTTGAAGTTTAAAGAACTTATTAAGGGGTAAATTATGGTTTTGATAGGAATTGAATTAAACAGTGTGTAATTGATGTTTGATTGTGAGAAATGGGTTGGAATGTGATGGTAATGGTTTATTTTTACTTATATTTTTGTTTAGGATTGAATAAGGAGGAATTGCAAATTTAAAAGAGAGGAAGGACTTTTGTAGAAGTAAAGGTTGGAGAGTGAGTTTGGACTTGGAATTGGCATTTTTAAAGGTTAGTGCATACTTTAATAATTATTGTTTTCATTGCATTGGTTTTGTCATAACACATTCTGAATTGATGAATGTGTTATGTTACTTTAAAATTAATTGGTTTTCATATGTGAAGTGTATTGTTTTAAGTAAAAGAATGTGATATCCATGAAATGTAATATGTAAAGCCATTGTAGAATAGCTAATGACATGGTTATGTACAATAAGAGAAAAGTGTATTTTATGCATTTGTAATGTGATATTAGGCCACATTATGAATATGGTCAAGAGACATGTGTTGTATGATTGGAAAGTGTGGGAATTATGAAAAAGATATGAAAAATGTGATGAGAATGAAAAATGATAAAATGACTATGATAAAGTGATAATGTATGTGCAATGTATATTTGCCTTATATAATATTTTGTTCCAGAGAATTATATTTAGTACTATCAGTTTGGCATGCCATTGATATGTGAGGATATTTTATGTGTCTTCAGGGCTAGACACACTGGTGCCACTATTATTACTGCACCTTCAGGCTAATAGCTTTGCACATTTGACTTCATCACACAGGTGACAAAGTAGAGGCTGGGAACTCTGATAGACTTGACCAGGTCTAGATTTTGGGTAGTACTTGAAGTGAGAGGTTTTTGCCACAAGACTAGGGTGTTTGGTGCCAGTTCGCGTATCATGTAAATATATATTTTTGTTTAAACTTATTGTGTTTTCAAACATTATGTTCTTATGTAAAAATGTTGTATAGTTAACGATTGGTAAATTATTATAAAAATATTTAGAGCACATTATATATATTTATGGGATCTTTGATGGTTTTTTGGAGAAAAGGTTGAGTTAAATCGAATTGAGAATTTGGGAGTGTAATTTTTTAATTGCAAGTTGTGTTTTATTGAGTTGGGGAACGTTGAAATTACAGACAAATTCTAGCAAATTTTTCCAGAGATTTTCTTTTACATTTATATTTTGATATTTAATTATTGATATATATTTATTTACCTAATAAATTTTATATTTAAATGGTTAACTTATTTTTTAGTAATAATTAATAGATTTTTCTACTGCTAATATTGGTGACATTCTTATATTCTACATATGTATTTTACATATACATGATGTATGTATTATATGTATGTAGGGTATAAGGATGTTACGGTCTAGCTCATCTATCTCAACACCCTAATACCCAAATAAAATGAAGACATAGACAACCCTAACAAAAAAACCACTTTGTAGCCCAAGCTTTGCACCATGAAACTCTTATTCTCATAGCACAGACAACACCACAGAATATCATGAGGACTGAAGTCCAACAGCCACATAAAACATTTTTATTTTAGCTCTAATTTTTGCTTGAGCCACCTTTTTGGATTTTTCAAATCGACGAGCTTGCTCTAATTTTTTGTTTACGCTACCCTTTCGAGTTTTCAACTTAGCAAGCTTTCTCTTTTCTTTTCTTTACCAATGTTTTTTAGAAAACACATACTTGGCATGAAAAAGTTAAGGTTTCAAATGATTTAGTATGATTTGGCTTAATGAGTGCTACCTATGTATCACTTGCATTTGTAGAACAATCAAGTATGCTTAGATTTTGCTTTTGAGTTGACTTGTGATCTTGAAACTTCTAGGTTTGCAAAAGTGATAGTTCAACTAAACAAGATCTGTCAAGTTGAACTTGTCTTGAGGAATCCTGGACAGCCCTCTTATCGACGTGTTAGGTTAATTTTATTTATAGCCTCAAATACATGACATTGATAATCTTCTTGTCTTGATTAATAAGACAACTTTCATCCAATAGAACATACAATAAATTGCTCTTGTGGGAACCCTTTGGTGCTCATTTGGTGATAGCCAACTATTTTTATCTTGATAGCTTTGTTGTTGGCTTTGAATGCTTCATTGCTTGGTGATGAATCTTCTACTTATTCAACAAGGTGACTTATTCTTTTTATGGGGCTCCAAAACTATGCAACTTCTTGTGACGAGCTGACTTGATCTTCCAAATATTTAAGATGATACAACTTTCATTTTTTATGAATTTCCCCTTTTCCCCATCTTTTTTTTATTTTCTTTATTATTTTTTTCTTTTTTCTTTTCCTTTTTTCTTTGAAATGATCCTAAGTGATGCCTCAGAAGATGTTTACTTGGAGAGACTAGGTAACTTCTTAATGATCTTGATACCGATCATTTTGTAGATTCTCCCAAAGTATTAGTCCTTGCCCATGATGATGCAATCTTTATGCCAAAGTTCGATGAATTCCTCTCTTTTTCCTTTTTTGTCATTTTTTTATTTTTTATTTTTATTTATGTTTTATTTGAATCATGATAAAAAGATAATTAAACAAAAGTGGTAAGAAAGAAAAAAGAAAGTTTGGGATTTTTATTGATAAGTGAAATATTATAAAAAGGACTATCATTTATATAGACTTACAATTTGACATAAGCTGAGACTTGGACTAAACTCAAAATTTGACTCTGACTAAGACTAGTATTAGACCCATATTTTGACTGGTAGTCTCTGACTAGATTGGGGGTTGATATGAAGAGTGGCAAATCACCCTTCTCATAGTACCAACTGTTAGGCGGGCTATGGGTGGTTGGCATGAAAGAGGTCATGTTTTAGGTCTGATTAAGAAGGGTTGGAGTTTATATTTAGTGGGTTCCTTGGAGGGATGGTGATTCCATTGTCCAATAGGTCTTGGATTTTGTGCCTCAAATTCATGAATATGTCTATTTTGTGGCCACTCCTCTAGAGGTATACACAAAACTCATTGATTTTGTAGCCTTTTAGGTAAAGGATGAGGAGGCTGGCTTGATTCTAGAGGCGTCACTAGATGGGTCTCCAAAGCTTCTACATAGATCAAGCTTAATGGCCTCCCTAAGTATGTAAATTCCCTTTTCCTCTTACAAAAAACCTTAATGTTGATTTCCTTGAAACATTTGTCCATCTCCATTGGCATAGTATCATGCTCTCTGAGCCTTCTTATGAGTTCTTAATGGTTGGAGTTGCTTTTTCTATCTTGAAAAAAAAAATCATAGAAGGAGGAGGGTTAATTCTTGCTAGAAAAGCTTTTTGGGCGGCATTCTCATTAAATGTCAAGTTGGTAGTTGGGATGTTGGTTTGATCCTAATGGTGAGCTTAGATGTTTCTGAATTTGGCTTGTTAGATTGTCTAGGTAATAATGGCCTTAAAATGCTTCTCCAACTTCTTGAAGATCTCTGTAATACAATCTTATTGGATGATGAGAGCATCCTAAAAATTCTCTTGTTACTTTTTGATGAGACTTGTAAAGTGAGCTTGTTGGGTAGCAAGGGCCATCTGAAAATTCTCCTCTTGTTTCTTGAGGATGTGGGTAAAATGATCTTGTAAGGTTATGAGGGCTATCTATAAATCTTCCCCTTACCCCTCAAGGAGGTTGGTGAGGTGAGTGCTCAAGTCATCCATTGGTAGCTCTAGAAAGACATTAAGCCAAAAGGTGAGTATCCAAGTATAGTGTCAGGTAAAGAATGCATTAGGATTTATGTTTAAGGAACGTAATAGGTAAGGAGCTTGGTGGCTCAAGGTATTTATGGGTAGGGGATTTATAGGGACAAAGGCTAATATGGGTAGGTCATGGACATTTGAGAAGGAGATGGAATGTGGAGTTTTGGATAGAGGGCTAATGTTAAATGAAGAAGGTAATGGTTAACCTGAGGTTAGGGGTTAGGTGAGAAAAATTAGGTTAAGCCTATGATCAAAGTCTAAAAGTAGATATGGGCATGGAGGAGAATAGGCTTAATTGGGCCATGAATGGGATGGTTTGGTCCATAAATGCATATGCCTTTTTTTTATTTATAAAAATTTCTTTTTATGACTTATGTACAAGGTAGGGTATCCTTGAAATTACATTTCTGTAAAGCTTTTAAGGTTCAAGTGTGATGTACATGTATACATGGGAAAAAGATTTCTTGAGGCTTTGATTATAATGGTATATACAACTTAATGTTGGATTTTAGGGTCATTACATGAAAAGGTAAGGGTGGCTTGGTTAAAAGGGTCTTGTCACACTAGAGCAACGATATACCTAACCACATGTCAAATAAAGAATCTATAATGGGTCCAGCAACACATGCATGCTCGTTATGCCCCAAGAAGGATTTCAGATACACTACAGGTTGGATTAATTTTTTTATCCCTCAACATACCTAAGGAAGGTTGCTGGGTCAATGTTACTTGTTGTCTTAAAGTTTATGCTAAATAGTCTAAGGCTTTGAATGTAGGAGTGATAAATGGAAAAGTTTAAATTTAATGAAAGGCCAAGTTAAATTTACTTTAATAAGATTAATCCTATTAGCCCTCTTAAAAAAATTTTCTTTAGAAAAATATTTTGTCTCGAATAGAGTTGTTAGCTATGAGGCCCTGACTGAGCACCAAATTGAGCTTGCCAAAGTATGGGAGTTGAAATGCTCTCTTTTTGGATAAGTCTCACATGAAAGTGCCAAGGTTACTCTATCATTTATAGGATATGATCGATTCAAGCAAAATGGTTTTAAGTCGCCACTAAAATTTATTTTTAAAGAAGAAAGGAGAAATTTAAGAAAACCCATAAAGTTCAGTCGAATTATATCCTATGGATAAAAAATACTATCCTCAAACCAAAGAATGGATTTGGGGGCTAGGTTTTGGTTTATTTTAAGTAAAAATGGTTTGACCTTTAACTAAATAAAAACTTACAAAATATATTTCATGAAAATGACATTACATATATATATATATATATGATATGATATGATAGGTATTATATCTATACATCCATGCATAAGCAAATAAAGGTAAAAATAAAGCACAAAATTAAGTTTAAATTTTACAATTCAAAATACCAAAATAGGGGATGCCAATTCTAGCCTTATGGATTCTAGAATGGGAACACATTCCTCATAAAGAAAGCAAATAAACAAACAAAACATGAATAAGAGACTAAAAGAATTTAATGAATAAACAAGGATGAGTTTTATGATTAAGTGGATTTAGTACTTGGAGTGAAATTCCAAGTAGGCTTGTATATTTAGTTTGAATAAAAATCAAAGCATATACAGTTCTAACCATTTTGCAATGGTTGTGACATAAAATTTGGATTTTTTTTAACCTAACCTAGGTAAGCTTAAGTCTAAGTCTAGTTTTAGGTTTTAATTCTTTAAAACCTAAGTCTAAGATCAATTTGGCTAAGATTGATTTTAGATTTTGACTCTTCAAAACCTAATTCTAAGATTGATTTTAGGTTTTAACTCTTTAAAATTTAAGTCTAACATTGATTTTAGATTTTGCCTCTTCAAACCTAAGTCTAAGATTGATTTTAGTTAACTCTTTAAAACCTAATTCTATGATTGAAAGACTATGTTTAACTTGATAAACCTAAGTCTAAGATTGATTTTAGGTTTTAACTCTTTAAAACCTAAGTCAATGATGAAAATTAGGTTTGACTCGATAAACGTAAGTCCAAGATTGATTTTAGGTTTCAACTCTTAAAATCTAAGTCTATATTGAAAATTAGGTTTAACTCAATAAATCTAAATCTAAAGTTTGGAACAAAATGATTTTCATTTTGAAAGATGAAATTTTGGGTTTAAACCCTAATTTGAAAGTAATTTTTGGATTTTGATTGATTCAAGCTTTTAATCTAATTTAAGTCTTTTTAAAGTTTAGGTCCAAATGTTTAGGTACAATTCCAAAGCCCAAATGATGGCCTTTGAAAATGTAAATGATCCATCCATCCATAAAAATCAAATTAACAAGTAATAGGATTAGAGTTTTACCTTCCTTGATACCCTTAGTGGTGGTGGCTTTAGTGCGTGACCATATCGAAGTTCCATGTTTACTTAGGTAAAAAGGTTGCTAAAGAAGCAACTAACATAAGCTGGTTTAAGAAAACCAAGCCCTTGATTATGGACTGAGCACCCAAATTTTTTAAAGAAGTAAATTCTAGGTGATTTGAATTAAAAAAGATTGAACCTTTTAATTTAAAAGAAGAAAGGAGGGAAAAAATATGAAACAACTAGCAATTAGGTTTACATGGTTAAGTGGTGTAAGTGAAAATGAAGTGAGGAGGGCCTATTTATAGAGTTTTGGAAGGTTAAAATAAAAAAAATTTTAAATTTAGTTATTGGGGCTCAAAAATTAAGGCTCACAATAGTAAAATTATCTTTTGCAGGCAACGTAGGTTGCCTGTGCAGGCTGGGCTGCAGCAAGGCCCGATAGGCCCAATTTCGGCCAAGAATGCGCAATTAACTTCTGGAGGCCTATTTGGGACTATTCAATATTTTGTTTTGAGTGATTTTTAATGTGTTAGAACCGTAACAGATTAGATTTTAATAAAATAGTAAAAATTTAAAGATTTATTGCCACTACATGTATGTTTTGTGCAAAAACATTCTAATGGCACGTTAGGGGCCGTCGGGTGTCCGATTTAGGTGATTCCAATTGCATTGGATTTGTGGTCACATGGGCTTTTATTTAAACCAAAATTGATGATTTTTTATTAGGTGTAAAATTAGATATTCACACAAGAGATAGTTTGGTCGTTTAAAAATTCAGGTAAATTCCTTGTTGGTGTAGGAAGAAATTAATAGAGGTAGAGAGCTAAAGATTGTTAGCTTACAAATGGTTGATAAAAATACTCATTTATTTCATTATCAAGTTAAATCTTGTAGGAAAATTTATATGATTTTAAGGCTGAAAATAAAAGATGGAGAATGGGTCAAAGAGAAGACAACTATACATAATATGATAAAGGACTATTGTATGATGATGTTTGGAGAAGATGGTATTGGGTGTGATAGGGTGTCAGGTTTAATTTGGCCTAGGGTTAGTAAGTAAGATAATAAAGCTCTTGTAGCTCCCTTTTCTCAGGATGAGTTTAGATGAGTTGTTAAACATATGCATCATGATAAGGCTCTAGGTCTAGATGAGCTTAACAATATGTTCTATTAAAAGTTTTGGTACAGCTTTGGGTTAGATGTGGTACTAGTATTGGATCAAGGTATTTTTCCACCCTTTTTATCTGATACTCATAATTTCTTAATCCCTAAGATTGCTAATATTGAGTTATTGAAAGATTTTTAGATATATAGCTTTGTGCAATGTCCTTTATAAGATTTTCTATAAAGTGCTTGCTAAGAGGCAAAAGTTTGTGCTTATGCATATTTATTTTTGAAAGTCAGTTCATTTTTATACTAGATATCCTTATTTCCAATAATATCCTTGTCGCTTTTGAAAGTTATGCTTTTTGCTTTGGGGTTTGGTAGTAAACGAGGTGAATTGAATTATGCTTTGTGTCATAAATGTTCAGTATATTATTTTGGTTAATGGTGAAGAGGTGGGTCCTATTGTGTGGAGTAGAGGGCATAGGCAAGGAGATCCTTTATCTCCTTATTTGTATATTTTATGTGCAAAGAGTCTATCTTTTTTACTGAAAAGGCAAAAAGTCAAGGGATCATTCATTGTCGTAGGAATTGTCAAAGAGCTATAAAAATTTTCCATCTTTTCTTTGCATATGACTCCATTCTATTTTTAAAGAAAATCAAAAGGAATGCAGGGCTATAAAAAAATATTTTGAAGATTTATGAAGATGCTTCAGGTCAATATGGTAATCTTCATAAATTTTGGAGTTTCTTTAGTATAAATTTGTGTGAGAATTATAAAAGGAGTTGTTTTGAGATTTTGGGAGTTTATGCTTTTATCAAAAATGAAAATTATTTGGGACTTCTTCCTTTAATTGTTAAAAGCAACAAGGATATTTTTAGTTTTCATAACAATAGACTATGGAAGAAGATTAATAGTTAGAATAATAAGTTTTCATCTAGAGAGAGGAAGGAGATCCTTCTAAAATCAATGGCATAAGCTATTCCTTCCTATTATATGAAAATGTTCTTAACTCCAAAGTCCTTGGGTAAAGTGCTTTAGTGGACGATGAACTCCTTTTGGCGGGGGTACAAAAAAGGATGGTAGAAGCTATATTAGGTAGATGTCTTGGAATAGAATGAGCGAAAGTAAGAAGGATGGTAGAATGGGGTTTTGGGACCTACATTATTTTAATATGGCTCTCTTGGGTAAATGAGGAAGGGGGTTATTATACAATATTAAGTCTCTTTTGTTTAAAATTATCAAAGCCAAATACTTTCACAATGGTGATTTTTTGAATGTTTGATTGGGGCAATAATCCAAGCTATTGTTGAAGGAGCATTGTGCAATCCTTGGAGATATTTAAACATGGTGTAAGGTGGAGAGTAGATAATGGGAGTTGTATTAATGTGGTTAAGGATTCTTAGATTCCTAAAGACGACAATTTTTGAGTTGATGAAGGGTTTGATTTTATCGATGAAAATGAGATGGTGAAAGCTGATTATGAAAGGTAGTTGTAACACCCTTATACCATATATGCGTACAATACATACACACAGCATATGTAAAATACGCATATATGGTACAAAAATATAACAATCCGGTTTACTAAAAAATTTTAACTTTCAAATTTAAAATCTTAAATACTTTAAAATGTATATTTAAATAACAAATAAAATATTTATTATTAACTATATGTTCCAAAATAGTATTTTTCATAAAAATCCATGAAAAAAATTTAAAAGAGTTTTGTCTGTAATTTAAACATTCCCAAATTTAAAAAATCACAACATGTACACAAAAGTACTCCCAATAAACCAACTCATATATTTCACTCATACTCCTTAATTTCTCCAAATTTCACAACACAATTATATATATACATATATATTTTTCAAAATACATATCAACCCACATTATAAAGTTTTTCAATACATTCTTTATAATTTACAATAAATATAAATCAAAAAATATTATAATATACATAATGTCAAAATATATAATAATATAAAATATATACATGCTGACAATGTTTCTAATCTTGACAGCCAAAAATCAACTCTACATTGAAAACCTCAAATCTAGACTCGACTCGGTCTAGATGAACTCTCCAGCTCTACAGGATCTCCCCTGTTACCTGCGGGATGACTTACAATCGCGCTAAGCCAAAAGCCTAGCGGTACAAACTTTGATAATAATAAAACTTATATGCAATGTCAATGTACAATGCTTATGCATATCATGTCACCATATGACATACCATTTCATTTTAAATATATTTTTCAATTATTTTACAATTCACATAACAACAAACAGAAGCGTGGGCTCAAAGGATCTAATATGCTATTCAAATCCTAGAGTTACTATTTTGTTCCAAGTTGACACCATGTGTCTAGTCCCGAAGGCAAATCAAGCAATTACTCAAGAGCTAGCCCCAAAGGCAGGTCATATCACAGTGATGCCAAGCGTCTAGTCCCGAAGGCAAATCAAATAATTGCTCAAAAAAACTAGCCCCGAATGCAAATAATGAGGATAATCTCATAGGCATACCGCCAAACACAAAACTCTGAAAATTGAAGAATATACTAGGCACACAATTATTTCATATTTTCCATCATCAATTTTTTCTCATTTTCTCATTATCAACTAGGCACATTGCCTCTTTTCTCATTTTTTCCATTCATATCAATATCATTTCATTTTAATTTATCACATTTCATCATATCTCAATATATCATTATAATGCCTCACATTTTGCATTAAAGCACATTACCTAAATATTTTGAATATTTTCCTATAATTCACATATAAAGTCATATTTTATGCAATCTAGCCATTACCAATGGCTTTTCACAATGTCTTTAATGCATGCACAACAAACTAAATTACCCAAATACTTTGGGTCATTTTCACATATTGCACATATTTCACTTTTTACTTAATTTAGATATTATCAATGGCTTTTCACAATGCATATAATGCATTCTTAACAAATTACATAACATAGCATAATGTTTATGCATATTCAATACATCAAGTAACTTAACACATTTTTCAACCAAAATGTGTTAAGCCTAAATGTCATGCAAACATACCTAATTTATTCAAAGTTTGTACTTACATCAAAAAGCTTCCAAAAGTAAGCCACAAAACTAACACCAACCTTCTCTTCCAACTTGCCATTCAACACTTGGATTGGGCAAATCAATTCTTCTCGATGCCTATATCAAATGTGATCACAAATAATTATTTAGTAACACATTTAAAGACATTTCCAATCTTAAAGAACAATTAAACATTATTCAAACTAAAATTCCAAAGTTAAGGCTAACCTCACTTTAACTTTGGAAAACTATATTAAGCCATTCCATTTGGTGTTTTAAGTTTATTTATATTATTAAAAACATATTATAACATGTGTAAACTAATTAAATCAAACAATTCAACAACTTTGAAAAATTACTTTTTCAAAACCCTAAATCAACACTTCTATTTTCAAACTCTAATCAAACTCAACCAAACCCATCATTTGACTTTAAAATACTTGTTTATGCATCAAAACAACTCATTTAGAATCAAATTGCACAATTAAACCATATTATTTCACAAACTCAAAAATTACATAACCCTAAATTCTCTCTGTTCACAAATCTTTATTCAAACTTAACAATTTCTTCAATCCAACCTTAAAATCATTGTTAAGCACTTAAAATAACTTCATTCATACCAATTCCAATAATTAAATCACACTATTTCATAAATCCAAAACACACATATTCAAAACTTTAAGGAAAACCAAAGAAAAAGTGAGTAAACTTACTAATTATGGAGGAAAACCTTAAAAATTCACTTTGAACACTTGAATTTCTTCAATTAAATGAGCTTGGAAGAAGCAAAATCCTCTCTTGAATGGCTATGGATTTTCAGCTGAGGATGGAAAAGAAAAAGAAGAAGACCAAAATATTATTTCTCTTTCTTTCCACTTTCATTTTCCACCACATATATATTAATTAATATATTTTTAATTATTTATTTATTTATTTATTTAAAACCCCAAAAATACATCTCCCATCCAAAATTATTTATTTTTTAATTATTTTAATAATTTTAAATTTTTTAAAATTTATTTACAAAAATGCCATTGGATTTTGATTTTTGAATTTTAAAAATTTAACTTTTGTTGACTTAGTATATGTTATGAATATTTTGCATATATATCATATATATATATTTTACTTTTTCAATTAAAATCCTTCCATTTTTCATTTAAGTTTATTTATTTAATTTATCTAATTAAATTATAATTTATTTTATTAAATTTTTAAAAAGTAGAAATTTCAAAAAAAATTAGGATATTACAATTCTCTCACCCTAAAGAAAATTTTGCCCCCAAATTTGCATGCTATCAACTCTGAAACAACTGGGGATACTGACTTCGAATCGTCTGCTCACTCTCCCATGTCGCCTCCTCAGTGAAATGATTCCTCCAAAGGACTTTCATAAGTGGTACCTTCTTATTCCTCAACTCTTTCACTTTTCATGCAAAAATTGTCACTGGTTCTTCCTCATAAGTCATATCCGGACTCACCTCAATAGATTCCACTGACAATCTATGAGATGGATCTGATTTGTATCTCTGAAGTATAAAGACATGGAAAATATTATGAATCTGATCCAACTCAGGCGGCAAAGCCAGTCTGTAAGCCATTGGACCAACTCTCTCTAGTGTCTCATATGATCCTATGAAATGAGGACTCGACTTTCCTTTGAGGCCGAATCTCATAATTCTCTTCCAAAGAGACACCTTTAGAAATAATTTATCTCCCACACTGAACTGTATTTCTCTTCTCTTCAAATTTGTATAGGATTTCTGTAGGTCTGAAGCTGCTTTCAAACGACACCGAATCACCTAAACTTTCTCTTCTGTTTCTTTAATCAAATCGGGACAGACCAACTTACCTTCTCCAACCTCATCCTAACACAGAGGTGTCCTGTACTTCCTTCCATACAAGGCCTCATAAGGTGCCATCCCAATACTGGACTGATGATTGTTGTTATATGCAAAGCAATCAGTGGCAAGAATTTGTCTTAGCTCCCAGTGAAATTAATTATACAACTCCTCAACATATCTTCTAGAATCTGTATCACTCTCTCTGACTGCCCATCCGTCTGAGGATGAAAAGCAGTACTAAAATACAACTGAGAACCCAAAGCATCCTGCAAATTCCTTCAAAACCTCAATGTAAATCGGGGGTCTCGGTCCCACACCAAAGAAACTGGGACTCCATGCAACCTCACTATCTCACTAATATACAGCTCCGCCAACCTCTCAAGAGAATAATCCATATGAACTGGAAGAAAATGATCTATATCATCATCCGATCCACAATCACCTAGATTGCATCATGCTTCTTCTGGGTCAAAGGCAATCCAGTCACAAAATCCATCGTCACTCGCTCCCATTTCCACTCAGGCACTGATAATGGCTGAAGTAATCCTGAAGGAACCTGGTGCTTAACCTTCACTCTCTGGTAAGTGAGACATCTGGATACAAATTCTATTATGTTCCTTTTCATATCTGACCACCAATAATGTTGCTTCAAATCCTGATACATCTTGGTACTACCAGGGTGCATAGCATAGAGTGATTGATGTGCTTCCTCTAATATCATCCTCTTTAATTCTGCATCATCAGGGATACACAACCTATCTCTATACCAAAGATGGCCATCATCTCTCACATGAAAGTCTCGACTCTCCCCTTTTTGGCAATCCACCAAAATCTTCTAAATTTTTTCATCTGCCAACTGGGCCTCCCTAATCTGATCCAACAAAATTGGCCTTAACTGCAACTGAGCCATCAATGCACCATCATCACAAGACTCAAATCTGACATGCAACACTCTCAACGCAACAAGCAATGAGAGCAAATAAACAGTCAAACTTGCTAAAGACTTCCAACTCAAGGCAAAGACAACAACATTTGCCTTGCCAGGATGATAATTAATCAAACAGTCGTAGTCTTTAATCAACTCTAACCATCATCTCTACTGAAGATTCAGCTCTCTCTGAACACCCAGGTTCTTCAAACTCTTGTGATCCATATAAATGAAACACTTCTCCCCATACAAGTAATACCGCTAAATCTTCAAGGCAAAAACTATGGCTGCTAGCTCAAAATCATGAGCCGGGTAATTCAACTCATGAGGCTTCAACTATCGAGAGGCACAAGTAATGATTCTACTCTCCTGCATCAAAACACAACCTAAACCACTATGTGAAGCATCACTATATATCACATACGGTTTACCTTCCACAAGCAGGGTAATGACAGAAGCCTGTGTCAACATCTCTCTTAACTGCTCAAAACTCACTTGACACCGATCTGTCCACACAAATCTAACTCCCTTCTAAAGTAATTTGGTGAGTGGTTTAGCTATCATAGAAAAACTTTTCACAAACCAACGATAATAGCCTACCAATCCCAAAAAACTTATAACCTCTGTCACAGTCTTCGGTGGACTCTAATTCAAGATAGCCTTAACTTTACTATGATCAACTCTAATACTCTCTGCTGATACACATGACAGAGAAAAGTTACCGGATCGAGCCAGAACTCACACTTAGACAACTTAGCATACAACTGCTTCTCTCTCAGAGTCTGTAATACAATCTATAAATGCCTGTCATAATCATCTTCATTACACGAATACACCAGAATATCATCTATGAAGAATGCTACAAACTAATCTAAGTATGGTCTAAACACCTTGTTCATCAAATCCATAAATGCTGCTGGTGCATTTGTCAATCCAAAGGGTATCACTCAAAACTCATAATGCTCATCCCTCGTGCGAAAAGCTGTCTTGGGTACATCGACATCGTTGACTCTCAACTGATGGTACCCTGTGTTTTGATCATATATGTACATATATTTAGGTTAATTTTATTGGCTTTAAGTTAATTTTTCTCTTAAATTGTGTTTAAAGTTTGCTTGAAGTGTTTGATTTAAATGGAAGCTCAAAAGAATGAATTGAAAGATCAAAAAAGTGGAAAAGCATGTGACAAACCCAAGAGACATGGCCAAGCCATTGGTCGTGCCCCTCATTCAAGGCAACACACAAATGACATGGCCTGAGTTAACAAGCCACTGGCCGTGTCCTTCAGAACAAATTGGCAAAAGCAGATACTGGGAGAAGACACGGCCAAGCCCGTGTCTCACTTAATGAAGCCAAAGAGTGAAACCAAAGAAGCAAAGGCAGAAGTAAACACACCTAAGAGACACGGCTAAGCCATTGGCCATGTCACATGTGTCTCATCTAAAGAACAAAGCAAGGATGGAAGTAGTGGAGAACACACTCAAGAGACACGGCCAAGCCACTGGCCGTGTCCCATGACACAGCCAGGGCCTTGGCCGTGTCTCACATGGAAAAGAAAAAAGGTTTTGAGGCAGCCATGGACACGGCCATATGACTTGGCCGTGTCCATAAGAAAATGAGTGACACGACCAAGTCACTCATGACTTGGCTGTGTCTTTTGAAAATTCTTTCAATTATTTTGCACGAATTGGGGGACAAAATGGGGGACAATAGGTGATATCTTTTAAAAAGAAATAATAAAAGATCAAAAAGTTTGCCTAATTTATGGAAAAAAAATTATAAAATAAAGAAAAAGGTGGGAGACAAAGTGTGGTGTGTGAGTTGGCAAGAGATGGATTTTCTTAAAAAATTAAAAGAAGATGAGAGTGGTGGAGTATATACACGTTGGCTGTTTTTGAATGAGGGAGTTCTTAGTTTTTGTTCTTAATTTTTTAAGAAGAGAGACACCATTCTCTCTTCATCTTCATTACCATTCATCCTTTATTTCTTCCATAGACAAGAGCCAATCAATATTGGGGATTAAATTGAGTGAGCAAGTTTCTTAGACAATTAGGGTTTGAAGAAAACTTAATTAGAGTTGAAGCTTGAGAAAGTTACATTCCATCCTTCAAGGGGAGAGCCATTGATTTAGGGAGCTTGAAACTTGTTCATCAACATCAAGGTGGAAGCTAGGAGGAAGAAAAGTAGTCCAACTTTTGGCATCTACCAGGGATGTTTCATATTCTCTCTTTTGACTCATTTCTATATTGTTGTTGTTTTATTGTGAACATTAATATTATATTGTATAATTTTTATTTGATGAATATTGAGATGGATATTTGTTTCAAATTAATGATGAGCTAATTCATTCATGCCTTGGGTTGTAGTAGATTTAATTGGATGACTTGATTTGATAATTTCATTAGTATACCTTGTTATTGGTTGATTGCATTGGATTAAATGTTAGGTTGATAGATTGGCCACCTATTAAACACTTAATATTGAAAGATGGACCAAGAGGTGAAATTCAATATTAGAACTTTGTAATCAACTACCCTAAGAATGAATTAGAAATATAAGTTCTAGGATCTATTAATTTGCAAATTTAAAACAATTAGTTGTTGTTAATTCATGAATGTGAAAACTAATGAATTGGTAATCACTAATTAAACTCAAGGAACAAATTAAAATACAAGGTTATATTAATAGATAATTTGAGAATTAAGCTTTGATTAAATTGATCTACAGCCCTAGGCACCATTCTTAGAATTGAAATGATCTTACACAACTACTACTCGTTTACTTTTAAATTAAAATAGTTTTTCACCATTCCAACATATCACACTCTTGCTTTTAAATTTACTTGTCAATCAAACTATTGCAAAACAATTCCTTCCTTGTGTGACAACCTTGGGGCGATCACCGTTGCTACAACTACCTCGTATACTTGCGAGTGTCGCTTGTAGTAGTAATTAGTCAAGCGCAATAAGTTTTTGGTACCGCTGCCGGGGAAGGCAATTGTTATTTGTAGTTTGATTCTTTTATTTTAATTATTTTATTGTTTAAAATGTTCATTTTTGAATTGCCTAGGTGATTTATGCAAGGACGAAGGTCTCAAGGAAATGAACTTGTTCCTTATATAGATGATATTCATAGACTACCAAGAGCCAAAGAAGTAGAACCCTTAAGGCAGGAAGGAGAAGAAATTGATGAGAAATTTGAGGAGGACACTGAAGTAGAAATGGGTGACGTAGAGGAACCACCTATAAAGGAGTTTACATGACTGATCATTGGAGTAACCACATTGTGTATCCGGTTGAGCAACGCAGCAAGGAACTATGAACTTAAAAACACTCATTATAGTATGCTGCCATCCTTCCATGGATTACCGAATGAAGATCCTCTCAACTTCATTCGAGATTTTTATACAACACTGCATACTTTCCCTTTTCAAGCACTAACAGAGGATGAACTTAAAATGAGATGTTTTCCATATAGTTTGAAAGATAGGGCAAAAGTGTGGTTAATGACCTTACCGAAAAATTCTTTGACCACTTGGACCGAAGTGTACAATAAATTTATGGAAAAATTTTATTCACACCAAAAGACCAAGGAGCTTAGGGGGAGTATTGCAACTTTCACCCAATTTGATGGGGAGCCATTTCATGAGGTGTGGGATCGCTTCAAATCTCTATTATTTCAATGCCCTCATCATTATTATCTGCAATAATTGTTCAATAAGTTCTTCTATGATGGGCTAACTCAACAATGTCAAAACACAGTGGATAATGCTGCAGGAGGGGCAATGGGTGAGAAAATGGCAGCTGAAACGGTTGCATTATTTGAAATGTTGGGAGCCAATTCTCAACAAAAGAGCATTGGAGAATGGAGAAGAGGGGCATATGAGCTGAATGCAAACTCAAAAATGGCAAGGCAAATTGTCGAGTTGACAAGGCAAGTTAAATTGTTGAATTCTAGAGGAAACTTGCTAGGGCCAAGCCAAGAATCATGTGCATCATGTGGTGTGGTAGGCCACAATACAAATGTATGTCCTTCAAACTTTGACCAATTTCAAGAAGGGTAAGAATACTCTTTTTCTTTTGAAGGGTTCCAATAAAGGGGAAGGAATGACCCGTACTCAAATTCTTATAATCTCGATTGGAGAAATCACCCTAATTTTGCATGGAAGAACCAACAACAAATTCCACCTCAACATTCATTCCAACCTTATCAAAGGGGACCCTAATTTCAAGGCCAAGGTTCAAATCATGAGCAAGTCAAGAAACCTTCACTTGAAGACAATTTGAATGCTTTCATTCAAATAAGCACTCAAAATCAAGAGGTGAACAACAAACGATTCGACTCTTTGGAAGCCTCACTTAAGAAGGTTGAGACGCAAGTGGGTCAATTGGCTAATCAATTGCAAGCTATTCAAAAAGAAAAATTTCCAATTCAACTAGAGCAAGCCAAAGTGATCACAGTCCTAAGAAGTGGTAAGGTACTTGATAACAAAATCGGTGATAATAACATTAATGATTCTTCGGATGCAGGAACAATGGAAGAAGATGGAGAGGAAATACAAGGAGGCAAAGCTTAACCAATTGAGCCTAATAAAGTTAGTGAGGAGGCATCAGTGGCACCAAAGCTGCACAAATCTCCAAATCCATATAGACCGCCAATTCCTTTTCCAAGCAGGTTAAAAAATGAGAAGCATGAAAAGCAATTTACTGAAATTTATAATATGCTCTCAAAGGTAAGTATTAACCTTTCCTTACTTGAGGTGATTAAAAATATGCCATCATTTTCCAAATTTTTTAAGAAGCTTAACACAAAAAAGAAAAAAATATGACTTGAATGAGAAGGTGATAGTCTCAGAAGTAACAAGTGTTGTTTTACAACATAGGTTACCTCCAAAACTAAAGGATCCTGGAAGCTTCATAGTTAGTATCTCTATGGGGAATGGGAAAGAAACTATTGGTATGTGTGACTTAGGAGCAAGTATAAATTTGATGTCATACTCTGGTTACTTGAAATTAGAGTTAGGGGAACTTAAATCAACTAAAATGGTTTTGCAACTTGCGGATTGAACTCTTCGATACCCTAATAGAATCATAGAAGATGTTCTAGTTAAGGTAGGTGGTTTAATTATACCCATTGATTTCATTGTCTTAGATATGGGAGAAGAAATTTCTAGAGATTCTGAATATACAATTTTGTTAGGGAGACCTTTTATGGACATAACTAACACATTAATTGATGTTAAAAATGGAAAATTGACCATGACTATTTTAGGTCAAACTGTAGAATTTTTAATTTTTAACACTTTCCCTATTCCCATTACTGCTTTATATGAGGACTGTTCTTTCATTGATTTTATTGATAATGCTGTTGAAGAAGTTTTCTTGCAGGAGAATGGTGAAGACAAACTGGAAAGGGCTTTAAATTTAGAGAAAGAAGTTGAATGTTCAAATGAAGAGATTCAACCAAAGGGGGTTGAACTTAAAGAACTTCCAAAGCACTTAAAGCATGTTTTTCTTGGGAAAAATAACTCACAACCAGTGATCATTTATGCTACTCTTGGTAGTGAGAAGAAAGATAAACTTGTGAGGATTTTGAAAAAATTCAAGAGCTATTAGTTAGGGGTTGAGTTATATCAATGGTATTAGTCCCTCTATATGCATGCATAAGATAGTTCTAGAGGAAGGGGCTAAACCAGTGAGAGAGGCTCAAAGGAGACTTAACCCTAATATGAGCGAAGTAGTGAAGAAGGAGGTTCTTAAATTGCTTGATGAAGGGGTAATCTACCCCATTGCTGATAGTAAATGGGTTAGTCCCGTTCACGTCGTACTAAAGAAAGCAGGTTTGACTGTGGTCCAGAATGAGAAAGGAGAGTTGGTACCTACTCAAACATAAGCCGGATGACGAATGTGCATAGATTATAGAAAATTAAATAATGTCACCAAGAAAGATCACTTTCTTTTACCATTTATTGATCAAATGCTTGATAGGTTATCTGGACACGCTTTTTACTATTTTCTTGATGGTCTTTCATGTTACTACCAAGTCCTGATAGCACCAGAAGATCAACCAAAGACAACCTTTTCTTGTCCCTTTAGGACATTTGCCTTTCAGAGGATGTCATTCGGACTATGCAATGCACTAGGTACATTTCAAAGATGTATGCTTTCGATTTTTTCTGATATGATGGACAAATGCATTGAGGTGTGTATGGATAACTTCTCTATTTTTTGTAATTCTTTTGATGATTGTTTGCAAAAACTGACTCTCGTGCTTGAAAGATGTATTGAATGTAATATTACCTTGAGTTAGGAAAAGAGTCATTTCATAGTTGATCATGGGATTATTTTGGGTCATGTTATTTCTCATAAAGGGATTGAGGTAAACAAGGCTAAGGTTGAATTAATCATGAATCTACCTCCACCCACAACTGTTAAGGGGATTAGAAGCTTTTTGGGACATGCTGAATTTTATAGGAGGTTTATAAAAAAATTTTCAAAAATTTCACGTCCTTTGTGTCAATTGTTAGGAAAAGATGTTTCATTTGTTTTTGATGACAAGTGCTTAGAAGCTTTTAAAATTTTGAAAGAAAAATTAACTTCTGCTCTTATAATTATTGCCCCAAATTGGGATTTGCCGGTTGAAATCATGTGTGATGCATCGAATTATGCCAATGGAGCTGTTTTGGGCCAATGAGTGAATAAATTGATGTGTAATTTATTATGCAAGTTTATCTTTAAATGATGCACAAGTGAATTACACAACCACTGAAAGGGAAATGTTAGCTGTGGTATTTGCACTAGATAAATTCATATCTTACTTGATCGGTTCTAAAGTCATAGTATTTTCAGACTATACGGCCTTGAAATACCTATTGACCAAACCACAAGCTAAACCCAAGCTCATTAGGTGGGTATTGATGCTGCAAGAATTCGATGTTGAAATCAAAGATCATAAGGGAAGTGAGAATGAAGTAGGCGACCATCTCTCTAGATTGAACTCTCACGATAATGATGTAGAAATTGCTTGTGAAAATGCTTTTGAAAAACTCCCGGATGAACACTTGTTTGCTTTAACTCAAACACCTTAGTATGTAGATATTACTAACTATCTCTCTTGTGGTGTTGTGAGAAAGGATTTGAATTTTCAGGCAAAGAAGAGGTTCCTGCATTCATATAAGTACTATTTTTGGGATGAGCCATATTTGTTTAGAATTTGCAGGGATAAAATTATAAGAAGATGTGTACCGGAGGAAGAACAAAAACAAGTGTTGCAATTTTTCCACAACATGTATTGTAGAAGGCATTCAGGAGGAAAGAAGACCGCTGAGAAAATTTTTCAAAGCGGTTTGTATTGGCCTACTCTTTTTAAGGATGCTCATAATTTCTGTACAAGATGTGATAAATGCCAAAGAGTAGGAAAAATTAGCAAAAGGAATGAAATGTCCCCCAATATGTTTATTGTGGTTGAAATTTTTGATGTATGGGGGATAGACTTCATGGGGCCATTTCTCAAGTCATTTTATTTTGAATATATTCTTCTTACAGTGGATTATTTGTCTAAGTGGGTGGAGGCTATCCCCACTAGGACTAATGATGCTAATGTTGTTTTGAAATTTTTGAAGGAGAATATTTTGAGCAGTTTCGGAACCCCAAAGGCAATAATAAGTGATGGAGGAAGCCACTTTTGCAACAAATGATTCGAGAAGTTAATGACCAAGATGGGCATCCGACATAAAGTGGCAACTCCATACCACCCTCAAACATCCGAACAAGCCGAGATCTCCAATAAGCAAATTAAAGGGATCTTGGAAAAGACAGTGAGCACAACAAGAAAGGATTGGTCAATCCGAATTCCAGAAGCATTATGGGCTTATAGAACTTCTTTCAAAACACCATTGGAAATGAGTCCATATAGGTTGGTCTTTGGCATGGCTTGCCACCTAGCGGTGGAATTGGAGCATAAAGTCTATTGGGCAATACAGACCACAAATATGGACTTAAAAGGAGCAAGGGATCAAAGAATGTTATAAATTTCTGAGCTTGATGAGCTTAGAAATTAGGCTTATGAGAGTTCAAGAATCTATAAGGAAAGGGAAAAAGTTATGCATGACAGGATGATCCTTCAAAGAACTTTCGAACCGTGAATGAAAGTCCTCCTATTCAATTCCAGAATGCGATTGTTTCCCAAAAAATTGAAGTCCCGTTGGAGTGGACCATTTCAAGTAATTCAAACATTCCCATATGGGGTTGTTGAGTTACTCAATTTGAAAACTAATGAGACATTTAAGGTAAATTGACAAAGGGTGAAGCCCTATCTTGAAGAAATTGATGTTGCAAAAACTGTTGAAAGTTTGATGTTTATAGACAAATAATGCAATAATGTCCAGCTACATGACATTAAAGAAGTGCTCAGTGGGAGGCAACCCATCGGTTTGTATTTCTTTTCATAGTTAAATCTTAGTGTTTTGTCATTTAAATTCTGTTTTGTTTTAAGAGAATAGAATGGGTGCGTTGATCAGTTTTTGTTTTTGATGGAGTTTCAGGTAAAGCCAGGAAGACAAGTGAATATCTTAGACTCGGGTGACACCTTTATTTAAAATAAATAAATAAATAAAATAATAATAAATAAATAAAGGGGCAAAATAAAAAATTTTGGTAGTAGAGGATACGGCCACTTGACATGGTTAAGCCACTGGCCGTGTCAAGCAAACCTAGAATTCCCAGGCGTGGACACGGCCAAAAGGCTTGGCCGTGTTCTTGGCCGTGTCACCCAGACACGCCTAAGCACCAGCCCGTGTCCTCAATCCCTTATCCGACACCTAAACACACAGACCTGGACACGCCCATAGGACACGGCTAAGCCACTGGCCATGTCCCTCCTAAAAGCCCAAACACTGTGAAGCCATTTCAAGCTTGGCCATGTCACCCACTTTAAAAACCCAATCGCGTCCTTTTGGTTCATCCCTAACCTTGGCTTTCCCTTCTTCTTTCTCTCGCCTTTCTCTCTAAACCTCCATCCCCATCTCTCAAAACTTAAAAATCTCACCAAATCTTCCATTTCTCTTACTCAAAACTCAATTAAACCCACTCAATCTTCCAATTTTCAACTCAAAACTCCATAAAATCCATCAAAGTTCGATTTTCACCAAAAAGATTAAGATGCCTAGAACAAAAATGGTGTCCCACCACAAGAGGAGGCAACCTCCATCATCCACTCCATCATCCTCTTCATCATCTTCAAAGTGGTCAACTCTTCTAGTATGGGGTTTCTTTCCGACAAGGTATGTGAGCGATGAATCCCTTGATACTCTCTAAATTAGAGAAATTTTGCTACATATGTTTAAAACCTTGGATGGAAAAAATTAATTTCCCTTAAACCTTTGTAATTCCAAGAGCTCACCATAGAATTTTTAACCTCTCTTAAGAGCTCACCATAGAATTTTTAACCTCTCTTAAGGTTGAAAGAAATGAAACAAAAATTTGCACTAAGTTTAACTTTAAATTGCTTGGAAAATAATGTGTTCTTGATATTGAGCAATTAAATGCTATTTTTGATTTTCACCAAGAAGGAAAAAATGCATTTCTAAAGGTTTTAGATAACAATTCGCATGGGGAGGAATAGGCTCGGGGGGTATGAATGTGGCTAAATCGGCCAAAGCAACCAAATTCATAAATCTCGCATTGAGGTATCTACATTGATTTATGTCTTATGGGTTCTTTGTAATGAAAGAAAGCACGGGTGTGGTGAAACTAAGTGAGCTATTTTTCTTAGATTGTCCTAGCAATGCTATACCTGTAAGTGTCGGCTATTAGTTGGCCGATGTGTTTGATAGCGTAGCAAATAGGAAAAAGGGCTCAATTTGCATAGGTGAATTGGTGACCATCTTGGATGTAGCACTTATTGATGGATTTGATCCGAGCACTTGCCAAATGACTAAAATTTCTGGGAGTGATTCATTGGATCTTGCTACCCTTGAAAAGATGCACATGGTTGTAAAAAGGAGAGGGGCTTATGTTAAGCGTTTAGATGAGCAGGTTGCACTAGAGGACCGGCAAAAGAGGCCATGAGTTGAAGAGGAGTCTGACTCAGATTCACTCGGTTTGGATGAAGATGCTCCAGCGCTGGATAATCAGGAGATTATTAGTAGGATTGAAGCATTGGAAAGCAAGGTAGATCGTAATCATGCTGAAGTCATCGCCCAGTTAGAACAAATCAATAGCAACCTTGCAAAGATTCTTAGCCTCCACCTTTCAATAGCCTCATCATTATATCCTCCACTATTGTAGAGCATATCAGCTTTTGCCTTTTAAAGACACTTCTTATGTTTCTTATTTTCAGTTGTTGAATATTTCAGTTGTTGTTTTTTGTACCACTGTTGGTTACTAAAACTTTATATTTTATTTTGGTTATTTTATATTTATTTCTTTTTAATCTTGAATAATTAATATTTGTGAATGAAAGGAAGTACTTGCTTCACAACGAAAATGATGGAAATTGGGTTGTACTTTAACTCTTACCTCCTTTAAATTATCCTAGTTTCTATTGAGGACAATGTCAATCTTAAAGTGTGGGGTGCTAAGTTTTTTGTTCATAAATGCAAGGTTTTATTTTTCATAATCTTGTTGTTATTGTTAAGTCTTTATTTTAGTCATTTTTGTTAAGTGTTTTGCCTTGCCTTACATATTGTTTAAGTTCAATTATTATAAGATGGTTGATAGATGACCTTTTAATTTTTGAAGTATGAATTGGAGAATTGAATAAAATTTGTGTTTATTGCTGATTTTGTAGATATTCATTGCATTGCCTTTTAAACTAGTGAGGAATTGAGCCTATTAAGTTGAATATCAACTTATTATTCTTTATTGTGTGTGAACATCTTTGATTGATGAATTACTAGAACTTGCTTTGACATGCATGTTGAGACTACATAAAAAATTTCAACTAGGCATCAAGATGATTAAGGTAATTAGGTGAACCGATTTTGGCTTAAAAGACCAACCCTATATTCAACCTTAGTTAGCCAATTTTGATTCTATTTCGTTTCTCCTTTTCTTTCTTTTTCACAACACTACTAACTTTGAACCGTGCTATTTTGTCTCTTACCCTTTCATTAGGTCAAGAGTATTTTAAGAGCATTTATGACCGATTATTGTGTTGAATTAAGTGTGTGGTTAAATTTAGTACGTTTAAGATTGCAAACCATTATGTTCTTTAGTTGCAAATTATAATTAAAAAATTAATAGTAAAAAAGAATAAAAATAAAAATAAATAATAAAAAAAGAAAAAAATAATAAGAATAATTGTTGTTCTTGTTGGAAGGGTTGAATTGAGTTTGGGAATGATCTTTGCATATTTAATAAGTGAGTTCCTAAAAAGTTCTTTAATGTCTAGTGCTAAGTGATTGGGAGGTACTTTGGGATTATTCGGTTATATCATATCGTTTACTTCATTCATGAAGTGCTCTTGAACTTAATGAATCAGCTCACATTTTTTAAATGACATGCCTTTACCTTAGCCCCATTACAACCAAATGAAAGACCTTATGATTGATGATTGATTGAAATTTAGTGGTGGAAGTTTGATTGATAAGCAAGCTTATGGTGATAATCTATCATTGAATGTTATGAGTGTAAACACTACCTATTTAAACACTTCAAGAGTTGGTGAGGGAGTGTCAATATTGGTTATATGTGAAAAACTACTAAATTGTATGAGTATTGGTTTTATTTGGTTTGATATTGATTACGAATTTAAGAAATTGGAAATCTTGATATACTCTTATAACTCTTGAACTTGGCTAAATTTTCTTGTTTACTTATTTTGATTTTAACTTTGCTTGAGGACAAGCAAAGGATTAAGTGTGGGGTAATTGTTTTGATCATATATGTACATATATTTAGGTTAATTTTATTGGCTTTAAGTTTATTTTTCTCTTAATTTGTGTTTAAAGTTTGCTTGAAGTGTTTGATTTAGATGGAAGCTCAAAAGAATGAATTGAAGGATCAAAAAAGTGAAAACATGTGACACACCCAAGAGACGCGGCTAAGCCATTGTCCGTGCCCCTCATCCAAGGCAACACATACATGACACGGCCTAAGTTAACAAGCCACTGGTTGTGTCCTTCAGAACAAATTGGCAAAAGCAGACACTGTGAGAAGACACGGCCAAGCCACTGGCCGTGTCTCACTTGATGAAGCCAAAGAGTGAAATAAAAGAAGCAAAGGCAGAAGTGAACACACCCAAGAGACACGGCCAAGCCATTGGCCACGTCATATGACACGGCCAAGGCCTTGGCCGTGTCTCATCTAAAGAAAAAAGCCAGGATGAAAGCAGTGGAGAACACACTCAAGAGACATGGCCAAGCCACTGGCCGTGTCCCATGACATGGCCAGGGCCTTGGCTGTGTCTCACATGGAAAAGAAAGGAGGTTTTGAGGCAGCCATGGACATGGCCAAATGACTTGGCCATGTCCATAAGAAAATGAGTGACAAGTGTCTTGTGAAAATTCTTTCAATCATTTTGCACGAATTGAGGGACAAAATGTGGGACAATAGGTGATATATTTTAAAAAAAAACAATAAAAGATAAAAAACTTTGCCTAATTTATGGAAAAAATTATAAAACAAAGAAAAAGGTGGGAGACAAAGTGTGGTGTGTGAGTTGGCAAGTGATGGATGTTTCTTAAAAAATTAAAAGAAGATGAGAGTGGTGGAGTATATACACGTTGGTTGTTTTTGAATGAGGGAGTTGTTAGATTTTGTCTTTATTTTTTAAGAAGAGAGACACCATTCTCTCTTCATCTTCATTCCCATTCATCCTTCATTTCTTCCATAGACAAGAGCCAATCAATATTGGGGATTAAATTTAGTGAACAAGTTTCTTAGACAATTAGGGTTTAAAGAAAGCTTGATTAGAGTTGAAGCTTGAGAAAGTTACATTCCATCCTTCAAGAGGAGAGCAATTGATTTAGGGAGCTTGAAAGTTGTTCATCACACATCAAGGTGGAAACTAGGAGGAAGACAAGTAGTCCAACTTTTGGCATCTACAAGGGATTTTTCATATTATCTCTTTTGACTCATTTCTATATTGTTGTTGCTTTATTATGAACATTAATATTACAATGTATAATTTTGATTTGATGAATATTGAGATGGATATTTGTTTTAAATTGATGATGAGCTAATTCACTCATGCCTTGGGTTGTAGTAGATTTAATTGGATGACTTGATTTGATAATTTCATTAGTATACCTTGTTGTTGGTTGATTGCATTGGATTGAATGTTATGTTGATAGATTGACCACCTATTAATCACTTAATATTGAACAATGGATCGAGAGGTGAAATTCGATATTGGAACTATGTAATCAACTACCCTAAGAATGAATTAGAAATATAAGTTCTAGGGTTTATTAATTTGTAAATTCAAAACAATTGGTTGTTGTTAATTCATGAATGTGAAAATTACTGAATTGGTAATCACTAATTAAACTCAAGGAACAAATTAAAATACAAGGTTATATTAATGGATAATTTCAGAATTAAGCTTTGATTAAATTGATCTACAACCCTAGGCACCATTCCTAGAATTGAATTGATCTTCCACAACTACTACTTGTTTACTTTTAAATTAAAATTGCTTTTCACCGTTCCAACATATCACGCTCTTGCTTTTAAATTTACTTGTCAATCAAATTATTGTAAAATAATTCCTTCCTTGTGAGACGACCTTGGGACGATCACCGTTGCTACAACTACCTCGTATACTTGCGAGTATCGCTTGTAGTAGTAATTAGTTGAGCGCAATACCCTAATCTCATATCATTCTTAGAGAATATTGTTACTCCCTTCAACTGATCAAAGAGATCATCTATCTAAGGCAAAGAATATTTGTTCTTGATGGTCATGTTATTCAGCTGTCTGTAATCAATACACAATCTCAAAGTGTCATCCTTCTTCTTCACAAACAACACAGGCGCTCCCTATGGGGACACACTAGGGCAGATGAACCCTTTATCTAGCAACTCTTGCAACTACACCTTTAACTCCCTCAACTCTGTAGGTGCCATCCGATAAGGAGTAATAGAGATGGGAGTGGTATCAGGCAATAAATCAATACTAAACTCTACCTCTCTCAGGAGATACCCTTGGCAACTCATCAGGAAAAATATCTAGAAACTCAGTAACTGTAGGTATACTATCAAGCTGGGACCCCACTACTCTAGTATATATAACATGAGAAAGATATGCCCCACATCCCTTCTGAATCATCCTCCTAGCTAAAACAGATGAAACAAATATGGATGAAAGATGTCTCTGCTCATTAGATGCCATCACATCTCTACCATCACGTGTTCTCAGAGTAACATGTTTCCCCTGATAGTCTACCTGAACCCATGTCTGGATAATCAATCCATGCCTAAAATTAAATCATACTTACTAAAAGGCATCTCAATCAAGTCACCGAGAAACTCCTCATCCTAAAATACAATTGGACTATCTCGGTGCACCCTGCTAACCACAACAGTATGCCCTAAAGGGTTCATCACTAAATCATCAAATCATAGGGACTCAGAATGCAAATCACTCATAGGTAAGATGGATGCACTGATGTATGAATAAGTCGACCCAGGGTCTATCAATGCAAGAACTGAAGTACCAAATAAAGTAAAAATACCAGCAATGACAGTTGAAGCATCCAACTACCTCTGCATTACATAGACCCACTGTGATGGCCCTACCTCATCTGGTCTACTCCCAGCTGTAGAACCTCCTCTCTGACCAGTCTAAGATTGACCACCTCTACCAAAACCTCTGCCACCATGACCCCTTCTGACACTGGGTCTAGAAACTGCAGTATCTATCTGTCCATCCTCTAGTGGCTCTGGACAATCTCTGAGAAAGTGGCCTAGTGATCAACATTTATAATACACTATTGGTGCACCTGTCCTCCAGCAAACACCCCCATGTGCCCTACCACAAGAGACATAGGTAGGTGGAGTAGGCCTCTGAGCCACTAGGGTCGGAGCACTAGCCATTGAAACTGTAAGTCTCTGTCTCTATCTTTACTATTGTACTGACCTGCCAGACTGCCTCTAGCTCCTACTAAATCTCTGAGGATATCTCCCTCTACCTCTCTTCACTGATGAAGATCCTGTCTCACCCTAAGGTCTCCTAGCTCTGCTCTGCTCGACTTTGGTAGCTGCTGCAAGACCCTGTGCTCTCTCCATACTCCTAGCAGTTGCAACCAACTGAGAAAAATCTTAATGTTAAGAACCTACTATAATACACATGATAGAGGGTCTCAACCCCTCCTCAAACCTCCGGCAACTGTCAATCTTATCAAATATAATCCCACCAGCATACTGACTCGACTGAATAAACTCTATCTCATACTCCATCACTGTCCTGTTGTCCTGCCTCAAACTCAGGAACTCAATCTTCTTCGCATTCTTATACTCCCTCGGAGTATACTTCTTCTCGAATTCCTGCAGAAAATCATCATAGGTCAGAACTGGTGGATCAACTGTAGCATGTGGAACCATCTTTCACTATTCATATGCATTCCTCTGCAACAAAGATATAGCATAATCAAACTTCTCCTCTAAACTGGCTTACAGCTAAATGAACACACTCTGGACCCTGTCTAGCCATTGCTCTGCTACAACAGAGTCTATAGTACCAACAAAGTCCTTAGCTCCAAACTTTCTCAGCTTGTCATACTTCCTCGTCAGCAACTGCAGCTGCAGCTACGGCTGTGGTGGCGACTGTGGTTGCTAAATTGGAGCATGTCTTAACAGCTCTACCATATGTCGTACCCAGCCATGAGAAATCTCCTCTACTGCTGGTCTAACAAGCACAAAAATAGACACCTCTCCAGCAGTCTCAGCTATAGTTCCATCTCTACCCGCACCAGGAGCTATACTTTCTGCACTACCCTCTGCAGACTGATGCATCCGAGACGCCATAACTACCTATATTTATAAACACATCAGAAATTGCCACATAAGAGATAAAAAATTGTCAGTGCCAATGCATATATTACAATTGAAAACCATATTTAAAATCCTCATTTTTTCTCTCTAACAACCCACCTAGGTCGAGAATCTCAAACCTAGGCTCTGATATCAAAATAAATGTAACACTCTCATATCCTATAAACATATAATACATACACCAGTATATGTAAAATACGCATATATGGTACAAAAATGTCATAATCCGGTTTAATAAAAAAATTTGAACTTTCAAATTTGAAATCTTAAATACTTTAAAATGTATATTTAAATAACAAAAAAAATATTTATTATTAACTATATGTTCCAAAATAGTATTTTTCATAAAATCTCTGAAAATAATTTGTCAGACTTTTATCTGTAATTTGGACATTTTCAAATTCAACAAAACCACAACCTGCACACAAAAGCACTGCCAATAAATCAATTCATATATTTCATCCATACTCCTCAATTTCTCTAAATTTTACAACACATTTATACATATACATATATATATTTTTCAAAACAGATATCAACCCACATTATAAAGTTTTTCAACACATTCTTTATAATTTACAATATATGTACATCAAAATATAATATAATATACATAATGTCAAAATGTACGATAATATAAAATATATACATGCTGGCAGTATTTCTGATCTTGATGCCCAAAAATTAACTCTACACTGAAACCTCAAATCTAGACCCGACTCGGTCTAGATGAACTCTCCGACTCTACCAGATCTTCCCTGTCACCTGCGCGATAAGTTATAATTATGTTAAGCCAAAAGCCTAACGGTACAAACTTTGATAATAATAAAACTTATATGCAATGTCAATGTACAATGCTTATGTATATCATGTCACCATGTGACATACCATTTTATTTTAAACATATTTTTCAATCATTTTACAATTCACATAATAACAAACATAAGCATGGGCCCAAAGAATCTAATATGCTATTCAAATCTCAGAGTTACTATTTTAGTCCAAGTTGACACCATATGTCTAGCCCCGAAGGCAAATCAAGTAATTTCTCAAAAGCTAGTCCCGAAGGTAGATCATAATAATTGCTCAAAAGCTAACCTCGAAGGTATATCATATCACAGTGACGCCAAGCGTCTAGCCCCGAAGGCAAATCAAATAATTACTCAAAAGCTAGCCCCAAAGACAAATAATGAGAATAACCTCATAGGCATACCGTCAAATACAAAACTCTGAAAATTGAAGAATATACTAGGCACACAATTATTTCATATTTTTCATCATCAATTTCTTTCTCATTTTCTCATTATCAGCTAGGCACATTACCTCTCTTCTCATTTTCCTCATTCATATCAATATCATTTCATTTCAATTTATCACATTTCATCATATCTCAATATATCATTACAATGTTTCACATTTTGCATTAAAGCACATTACCCAAATATTTTTGATATTTTCACATAGTTCACATATAAAGTCACATTTTATGCGATCTAGCCATTATCAATGGCTTTTCATAATGTCATTAATGCATACACAACAAACCAAATTACCCAAACTCTTTGGGTCATTTTCACATATGTAAATATCTCACTTTTTACTTAATTTAGCCATTATCAATGGCTTTTCACAATGCATATAATGCATTCTTAACAAATTACATAACATAGCACAATGTTTATGCATATTCAATACATCAAGTAACTTAACACATTTTTCAACCAAAATGTATTAAGCCCAAATGTCATGCAAACATACCTAATTTATTCAAAGTTTGTACTTACCTCAAAAAGCTTCCAAAAGCAAGCCACAAAACTAACATCAACATTATCTTCCAACTTGCCCTTCAACACTTGGATTGGGCAAATCAATTCTCCTCAATGCCTATAACAAATGTGATCATAAATAATCATTTAGTATCACATTTAAAGGTATTTTTAATCTTAAACCACAATTAAACATTATTCAAACTAAAATCTCAAAGTTAAGGCTAACCTCACTTTAACTTTGGAAAACCATATTAAATCATTCCATTTGGTGTTTTAAGTTCATTTATATTATTAAAAACATATTATAACATGTGTAAACCAATTAAATCAAACAATTCAACAACTTTGAAAAATCACTTTTTCAAAACCCTAAATCAACACTTCCATTTCCAAATTCTAATCAAACTCAACCAAATCCATCATTTGACTTTAAAATACTTATTTATGCATCAAAACAACTCATTTGGAATCAAATTGCTCAATTAAATCACATTATTTCACAAACCCAAAATATTCATAACCCTAAATTCTCTCTCTTCACTAATCTTTACTCAAACTTAACCATTTCTTCAATCCAACCTTAAAATCATTGTTAACCACTTAAAATAACTTCATTCATACCAATTCCAACAATTAAATCGTACTACTTCACAAACCCAAAACACACATATAAACTTTAAGGAAAACCAAAGAAAAAGTGAGTAAACTTATTAATTATGGAGGAAAACCTTAAAAATTCACTTTGAACACTTGAATTCCTTCTATTAATTGAGCTTGGAAGAAGCAAAATCATCTCTTGAATGGCTATGGATTCTCGACTAAGGAAGGAAAAGAAGAAGAAAAAGACCAAAATGTTATTTCTCTTTCTTTTCACTTTCATTTCCCACCATATATATATTAATATATTTTTAATTAATTATTTAATTAATTAAAACCCCAAAAATATATCTTTCATTCAAAATTATTTATTTTTGAATTATTTTAATAACTTTAAATTTTTAAAATTTATTTACAAAAATGTCATTGGATTTTGATTTTTGACTTTTAAAATTTTGACTTTTGTTGACTTTATTTATGTTATATATATTTTGCATATATATTATATACACATTTCACTTTTTTACTTAAAATCCTTCCATTTTTTATTTAAAATTATTTATTTTATTTATCCAATTAAATTATAATTTATTTTATTAAATTTTTAAAAATTAGGAATTTAAAAAAAAAATTAGGATATTACAATAGTAGGAGATAGGATGTTGAGAAACTGATGAATTATTTTATTGTGAGGGACATATATACCATTCTCTATATTCCTTTAAGCATTAAGAGCAGATGAGACACGATTATTTGGCACCACGAGAAGAAAGGAGTGTACTCTGTGAGGGTGGTAGAGGATCGTACTAGAGCAGATAATGAGTTTTGTTGGGCCAAACTTTGGAGGTTAGATATTCCTCTTAAAATTAAAGATTTCATGTGGCGTGCTCTGAGGAAGATCCTTCCCACTAAGGTGTGCTTGTCGGATAAAGGAATCAATGTGGATGAAGCTTGTTTAAGATGTGGACAGAGAGAGGATCTTAATCATGCATTGTTATGGTATCTAAATGTTACAGAAGTATGGGAGGATTGGGGCAGGAGTTTTGTCGGTTTCAAATATAATGTTTAAAGATTTTGTTTTGCGAACATATGCAATATATAAATGAAATATTTGTTTTATGCAATATATAAATGAAACATTTGTTTTAACTTAGAAAATTTGGCATTTTTGAAATTCACTTCTGTAGCGAACTTAGGAGCTAAATATTTCAATAGCTAAGAGGCTGGCTTTTACATATTTGCAAGAATTGAAGGCGGCAAACAATCATGTGGAAGCACCTTGCATGATCTTGGAAGTAAAGCGCAATTGGCTAATGCAGTGCAAATTGTAGATGATTTAAATTGTAAATGGATATGCTTTTTCTAATGTAGCAATATTTGCACCCAATACTCATGGTTTTGGATTGATTTTTCAATCTGATGAATGTGTGTTTGTTTATGCTTCTTCAGGTCACTTTGCTGACATTTGTGCGCCAAAAATAGCGGAAGCCGTTGTGGTGCGAGAAGCAATTTTATGGGCTCTTGATCATTTTTCCTTCTGTTGGGTTTATATGACTGATGCTCTCATTATTGTCCAATCAATTGATGTTGTTGATTTTTCAGATTTTGGACTTATAATTCAGGATTCCCGAGACCTTCGTTCTCATAGACATGATATCAAGATTAAATAGATTTGTAGGCAAGCAAATAGAGAGGCTCACCATCTAGCTAGGGCTTCTTTGTTTTATGTTAGCTTTGTGTGTTGGGATGCCTATCATCATTGCATTATTCTGGACTGATTTTGATTTAATAAAATTTGTTTTATTCCTGAAAAAAGTGTTGTTTAAAATATTTTAGCCCCCTTAATGTTGAATCATGGATCTGCCTCTATCGATAATAATGAAATTCGATTAAGAATACATATTATAATGAGGAAATTATACAGGTTAAGTGATTTTCGTGGCTACTTTTCAAGTTTACGGTGAGGGTTTTTTGTTTTCAATTTTATGTGGGTGCATTTTTTTTTTCATATTTACCTTTTGAGGCATTGATTTTTATTTTTTATTTGTTTTTATTTATATTTTGTTATTTTAAATTAATTTTTTTATTTTATATTCTCAATATACATATAAAATAAAAAAATATATGTACAACATATACATAATATATATAAAATATACATATAATAAATAACAATATCTATACAACATATACCAATTATCTATTACATCTATGAAATATTTACTAAATATCTACATAATATTTTTAATTTTTTAATTTTAATTTTTAATTTTTTAATTTTAATTTTTAATTTTATATTCATATAATAATATACAAAATATCTAAATAACATGTACATAAAATATATACAATATACATAACATCTATATAAATACATATAATATGTATAATATTCATACAACATTATCAAACATACATAAAATATTTACCAAACATATATATGACATATATCAAACAAAATTAATTTTTTTAACTTTTATTTTTTATTTCTATAATATGTAAAATTTATTTAAAAATAAATTTAATAATTTTTTATTAATATATTTTTATATGATTTGCTTTTTTTTAATTTTTTGAGCATTGAGTATTATTTATTATTTGTAATTAAAATTAAAATTTTTTATTTTTTTTTAAAATTAATATATTTTATATGTTGAAAATATAATTTAAAATATTAATTTTTTTATTTTATTGAAATATATTTTTAATAGTAAAATTTAAAAAAAGATAAAATTTGAAGTTAAATATTAATTATAGTGAACAATATGTATTTTTTTAAAAAAAATCTTATTTTAACGAGAAATAAAATATTTTTTAAAATTTATTCTAACTTTTTAGAAATATAAATATTTTTTTATGCAGTATAATATTTTTTGAAAAAAAAGTTTACTTTTTATAGTTTTGTGAATATCCCTATAATAATTAGTAAATATAATAATGTGAATTAATTTAATAAACATTTTATTAACTAATTCGTCAAATTGTGTGATCAACTAATTTAAAATTAAATTTTAAAATTAATAATGTGTAGTGCATTGTGGAAATAAAAAGAAGAGGAAAAAAACTAGTCGCTTAAAATATAGGATTTTTTTCTTCCACATTTATAGTTATTCACAAAAAGCCCCTTTGTGTTATTTATTTGAACAGTATTCGAAAATGGCTTTTGTAGTTTTGTGCTATTTCAGCTTCCAAAGTTCGCCTTGTTCCAACACTTAATGCTCAAGAAAATGGTAACCACAGGTGTTCTTCTCCAAAATCCCACCCTGAAACTCTATGTTTCCCATCATTCTAAGCTCAATACTCCAAAACCTACTTTACATCTTCGTCTTCCAGCTTCAAAATCGGTTTTCAATGGTGGATTTCGTTCACAGAAAGCCGTTCCAAAGACTATGACTGAGCTGGTCAAAACGTCTGCGTTTAGAAGTGGTGATAATGAGAAAAATCTCAGATTGTTTCAACAAGAAGCTTTAGTGAAAGAATCTTCTGAGTTTCGTTCCCAATTCTTGGCTGAGGGATTGGAACCTATTCTCAATCGTTTGGTTTGTTCTTTCTTGCCCTTTTCTCTCTTGAATCTGTAATCCAAGTTGTTATTATTATTATTATTATTATTATTCTTTTTTTTGCTTTTGTTTTGTTTCTATATGAGCTTATTTTCAATTAAAAGGATTTACTTTTGTTTTTCAGCTACTATTTATCTTTACCTTTTTATTTACTGTTTAAATGTTCTGCAATTTATATGTATTAATTTATTTATTTATTTTTCTCCTATATGTGTCTATACTGCATTTCATGCCTCAAGTTTGAAATATCATAACATGATGAAATAGTCAAAATCTATGAAAATTTGTAAAATTTGCAAAGAAATTACGTAGACCTGTGATACATGCGTAGAAAAAGAATTCTTTAATATTAATATCCAAGATACAAAATAAGACAGTTCATTTACAAATGAATTCTATAATTAAAATCATTTGCAAATGGAATAAATTTCATTTTTATTTGTCCGCAAACACAGTGAAAATAAAGTGGATTCATGTGTTTGTTATGTTATATTAGTTTCAATTTAAGAAAGTTATTTAGTGTTGCAATAATCTTGGACCATATTTGAGTATCACCAATTCCAATTAGTTTTAGCATTGCCATGTTCTCAAATTCTTTTTTCTTTTTCAGATGAGAATTCTTAACATTCAGCTCTTATAAATTGTTTTACTATTATTACATGTCCTCAAATTTTCATTAGTGTTTAACTGAGTCTTCATTTTCTGATCATATAACTTCTCATGAACTTATAGCCTTACTATTATTATTATTTGTACAGAGCAAGTGGTTTGTATCTTTCTTGTTTGGTGCTTACATTCTCTGGAGGCATGATCCTGAGTCCTTGTGGATTGCCATGGGTTCTGTATTAAATGCTATCCTGTCCATAACAATCAAACAGATATTCAACCAGGAGAGACCTTTTCTCACATCGAAATCGGATCCCGGGATGCCATCTTCCCATGCACAATGCCTCTTCTACACTGTTGTGTTTTGTATTCTCTCAAGTAATTCTACAGCCCATTTTAATTTAATATCACTATGAATTTAGATGGTATATATTCTTTATTATTTTCATGACTGGCCATTTTAACTCAATATTTGTTTAATCTTAGTGAATAAACTTTTAGAAGTTGAATTCTTATTGTCATTGTTCTGAGGGAAGTATAATAAGGTGTTGTGAGCATCTCATTTGTTATGACTAATGAGTTTACTACCCTTGTCTAATAGGCTGGACATAAGGTAGTAGAATTAAACTGGATATGCATCTGAAAATTAAAGAATGAATGTCTCCTTCTAGAATCTTTCATGTCTTCACCATGTGTTTGCAAACAAATTTAGGTTAATAAATGGTTCATGGGGTCAAATATACTTTGATGAATCAATCAAGATATGATATTTTAGATGCAGAGAAGGTGTCTTACCATGTGTTCAAAAACAAATTTAAGTTAATGAATGGTTCATGATGTCAAATATACTTTGATTCTCCATCAGCCAATAATGTGGGAGCATTAACATGCATTAAAGAAAAAGGCTAAACTTTTTTTTATAGATTATCATGTTTTTCATAACATCTACTATCATGTTGCATTAAAAAAGAAATAAACAGATTCTATGATTTGCTGAAATAATGTGTCATTACCTCACTATCATCTTTGCTGATAATGCCATTTATTAGTTGCCCTGTCCTGGAAGAAGGCTCAGAACTTCAAATTGCCTATGAAACAAAATGGAACAAAAATTTAAGTGAAACATTTGAATTTACCACGAGAATCTCTTTACAATCTGTATATTTCTTCTCCGTACCGTGAAAATTGCTTTCTGGTACCCATGTCTCTTTATTTATATGTTCCTTGCGAGTATTGGTGAAGCATTTGGTTTCTCTTTAATAAATTTCTGACAAATATTTCTTTTGGTTCTGTATGCTGCTGCAGTCATGGACTCGTTTGGAGTGAATGAATTTACATTAATCACAAGTGCAATTGTCTTCACGCTGGGTTCATACTTTGTAAGTATCATGTGGTAACTCTTACTATCGGATGCAGTATATGACATACCATACTTTATTTATTTTTTGTAAAGAAAGATGAAACTATTGGGTTTGGAAATTAGTGAAATAAATGCAAAATATGAGCCTGCAAACTAGTATGACAGGTTCTACATTCTAATGAAAGTATATAGGCTAATTAATGGAACTTGAGATACTAGTAGACTTGTGATCCTTTTTTCTTCTGATTGGCAACGGTTCTAAAAATCTATTTAAAAATCTATTTTGTTGTGTGGAGATTGATTCTGCTTACCTCAACCAGTGGAGAATGGACTGGTTGGTTGCTTATGCTTTATTTATATCATCTGTTTTTGCAGTCATGGCTTCGGGTCTCCCAACAATACCACACAATCAGCCAAGTGGGGGTTGGTGCAGCCGTTGGATCCGTATTTTCAATTTTGTGGTCTTGGTCATGGCATAAAGTTGTGCTGGATGCATTTGCTTCGTCCTTGTGGGTTCGGATAATTGTCATTCTGGCAGGTTGTACGTTCTGCCTGGGCTTTCTTTTATATGTGATTCGCCATTGGCTTAAGGATGAAGAATGAAGTTATTTTTAACGGGATAAAACATTAGTGCAGGGTGACCGAATTCCTCCTTGTACTCTTATATTTTCTGTTCCCTGTGAAATAGGGCTCATGTATAAATGCTTTCTTTTATTTTGGGAATAGCTACTTAATTGATATATAGAAGAAGATGATTCAGTTTACTGACTTTATTAAGGCTTCATGTCAACAATCACTGTTTTTCAAGTGGTTCTGGTCTTTAATGGGAGCTAGATTTGATTTTTAAATGTATCTGAAACATGAATTTTCGCTGATGAATCTAACATGTAAACATGTGCAACTGATTTTAAGAAGTGTGCAATTGAGCACCTAAAATCTTGAGAAATAGGAGAAAAATAGCAAGCAACTCAATTGGTTAATTACATTGCAGTATAAGTGAATTGCAGGGGGATTAATTATAAGAACAGAAGAATACTATTGCATGAATATTCAGATAAAAAAAATTACAACTGTAAAGTTTATTACCTTTTACAACGTTGAGACCATAGCAAAATAAGTCTCTAGAGAAGTAACATAATACTGGGTAAATTTAATTTACCTTCTGCTGCTCATGCATGTTCAATACAAAGAAATATCAATTGAAACCGTTGTTTTTTAAAGATAATCAATCTTATTTCACTTACCATGCAAGGGCATCTCCTTACAAAAATTTGAAATTCTTGAGATAACAATAAAATGGTTAAGGGGAAGAAAACTGCAAAATAAATCTGTGCTCACTGCCCAGCATAAGTTACCTTTTTCTGAAATCTCCTCTTCTTTATCACATCTCTTCTGCTTTTACTTTTACCCTTTTGAATCCAAACTTCCTTTTCAGTATTTCTTCTACTTGGCACTTTCATCAAGATCTCTACTTAATAGAATTGCACTTTTCCTAATAGGGTGAAAAGTGTCTGAGAATTATCCCCACGCCCATTTCATCAAGATCTCTACTTAACAGAATTGCACACTTTTCCTAGTAGGGTCTCCTCTTTTTGAATCCCAGACGAAGATGAATAATTTGAACTAATTGGAAAAACACCATAGAGAGAGCTACCTATGAAAAATGAGAATTTGTACTTCAGCAACAATATAATTGAATTCTGCCAAAACGCATTCAAACTTCAGAACTCACAGCAAGTAATGTCAACTGAACATCACAAGTGTTTTAGAGTTGAAAAATTGCTTCCCTTTAATTGCACAAGCTCAATCAAGAAATAAAACCTATAAATTTGTGTCTCCCCAGTATCAGTGGATCATCCTGTCTCATGTGTTTTAGTTCCAATCACTGAATAAATTTAGCTGCCAAGAAAGATGTAATCCATCAACTTTTGCAGATTCTGTCTACATGGAAGCAAACAAACTTTGCACTTTGTAACACATAATACGATGCATCAGCCACTCAGCCTCATCATCTATCATCTGCTACATCTTTAATAACAAAAATCAGCTTTTAGTCACCAATTCTGCTATGTTTTGTCAGCTACCCTCAATGTGTATGATCTAAATGTTGTTTAGTGACAATACAACCATATTTGGATTTGAAGAAGATCCTCCACAGCTAAACTTCACCCTGCATCATTGGAATGTTTTTGGAATTGCAACATTAACCTTTCTAGCTATCTTATGTGATCTATATCAACCAGGTGTAGCCTCCTTGCCATATTTATGATATGCACCTCTTACAAGTGTCTGCATCAATTAAAATTAACTTCAATATACACCAGATGTTGAAAAAAAAAATTAAAATTTGCTGACCGTTGACATCATTTAGAAGAGAATCCATTTCCAGGACAGGCTTTTCTGCCTTGGAGATTAGCAAATCAAGCATGTTATATATATCTTCACTCTGCGGATGAGATAGATCACGAGACACAAATGCAGTAACTCGATCCTTGACCTTAATCCAAGATGTCCCTGGATCCTTGATTATCCCTTTTAATCTCATCAACTTCCTGGCATGTGCTGCTTCCTTCCACCTTCCTTTGGCAGCATACAAGTTGGCCATGGTAATGTGAGTCACCGCACAGTTAGGATCCAAATCAAGAATCTTTTCTTCTGCACGCCTTCCACAATTAACATCACCATGGATCCTGCATGCTCTAAGAAGAGTTGACCAAACAACATCATCCTGTTGAAATGGCATGCTTTTGATCATGCTCTCTGCCTCACTTAATCGTCCAGCTCGGTAAAGGAGATCAATCATGCAGCCATAGTGTTCTTTTAAAGGATAAATCTGGTATTTCTCAGTCATTGAATTGAAGTAGTGGAAACCAAGATCAACTAGTCCAGCATGACTGCAAGCAGTAAGAACACCAATAAAAGTCACAGGATCTGGCCTCAAGCCAATGTGGGGAATCTTCTCAAACAGATCAATGGCTTCCTGGCTGCAACCATGTTCAGCATATCCATTAATCATCGATGTCCATGACACAATATCATCATGTTCTGCCTCATCAAAGATTTTTGAAGCTTCCTTTATGTTCCCACATTTGGCATACATATTGATTAATCCACTTTGAGCCATTATAGTTTGTTCTAGCCCAACATGAAAGGCATGAGCATGCAGTTGCTTCCCTTGCTCAAGAATTGCCGTGTTTCCACACACACTTAGTACGCTAGCAAGAGTATACTCATTTGGTTTTCGTCCTTCCCTTCTCATATCTGATAGATACTCAAATGCTTCTACCCCGCACCCTCCTTGAGAATATCCTGCAATTATTATGCTCCATGAAACAACATCTCTTTTGGTCAATTCTTGAAATACTACTGAAGCTGAAGTCAAATTTCCACATTTGGAATACATATTCATAATGGAATTAGCCACAGATGATGAAATCATTAAACCTAGATGTAACATATGGGCATGCAATTGTTCGCCCCATTCAATCTACCCAGATTGGCACAACTGGAAATGACTGCTGTAAAAGTGAATTCATTAGGACTCACTCCTACTTCTTTCATTCTTATAAAGGCTTTAAAAGCATTTGCCTCTTGACCTGTCTGAGCATATGTTGTTATAATCACAGTCCATGAAACCACATTTTTTATGGTCATCTTTTCAAACAGATGCAAACCATAATCTAACTTCCCACATTTGTTATACATTCTAGCAAGACTGTTAGCCACAAATGAACTAGCTTCAAGGCTTCTCTTCAATGTTTGACAATGAATCTCTCTCCCATGTTTCAAAGCACCCAAATTAGCACATGCCTTTAATGCAATAGCATATGTGTAGGAATCACAAGCCACCTTTTCTCTCCACATTTCAGCGAAGTAAACCAACCCCTCCTTACAATAACCAGCATGAACAAGCCCTGTTATAATAGCAGTCCATGACACCACATTTCTTGCATCCATATAGTGGAAGAATTTGCAACCTTGTTCAATTTTACCAATTTTCATATACATATCCAGCAGGGCACTACCTACAAAAACTGAGTTAACAAAATCAGTTTTTACTGAATATGCATGCAATGATTCACCAATACCAAAAATTTCCAAAACTAAGGTTTTTATCCATGTACCTGCTCAAAAAACTAATGCAATATCTAGTGGCCGAACCAAAGATAAAATAAAGTGGAGATAAATTTTCTAAATTAATAAAAAAAATTACTGATGAATTAAACATAAAATTAAATATTCAATACTATAATAAAATTTAAATATTTATTATAAATTTTTAAACAAAATTTCTATCAAAATTTTATATTATTTATTATATTTTAAAATTTTATTGAATTTTTTATATATTTTAATTTAATTTTTAGATCTATTAATTTATTTATAAAATTTTATTAAATACTATTTTAAATAAAAAAAAATTTAAATGTGAAGTTTTATCTAATTCATACCTAAATTATAAAATTTTAGTATTAATTTAAATACATAATCATAAAATCCTAAATATTCACTATTAAAAATTAAAAAAAGAAACTTATATGATAAAAAAAATCAATATATATATAAAATACTATATATATAATTTTTATAAAATACTATAAATTTTATAAAAATACTATATATATACCTAATCACAAAATTCTTAATATCAACTAATTAAAAATATATATATGTTGAAAAAAGCCAATATATATATATAATACTATATATATATATAAAGTTTTATAAAATACTATATATACCTAATCACAAAATTATAAATACTCATAAATTAAAAATATATATATAGTAAAAAAAGTCAATATATATAAAAAAATATTGTATATATAAAATTTTGATAAAATACTATATATATAAAATATGCATAATAAAAAAGTCAATATATAAATAAAATACTATATTTATAATTTAAATAAAATACTATACAGTTATATATATATTCACATACATACATACACACGCATACATACATATATATATATACATATATATATATATATGTGTGCAAATACATTATATATATAATCATTGTCTTCACACAATGTGCGAGGGATGAAACCATAATTATGAGGATAGACCACTGATGAATACAAAACACGATCAACCTTAGATGTTTTGGTTCTCATGCAGGAGCCTGTCCTTCCTGGTTGCTTTCTACGAGCCAGGGCCATTGGACTTATGCCCATGATTGACCAGGGAGAGAAAGATGACAAAATCATTGCAGTTTGTGCTGACGATCCAGCGTACAAGCACTACACTGACATCAAAGAGCTCCCTCCTCATCGCCTTTCTGAAATCCGTCGTTTCTTTGAAGATTACAAGAAAAATGAAAACAAAAAGGTCGCAGTTAATGAATTCTTACCTGCAAGCCATTCTGTTGAAGCCATCCAGTATTCAATGGACCTTTATGCTGAGTACATTCTGCACACGTTGAGGCGATAAGCAAACCAATGCAATGTACAAATGCTGTGTGCGCTCTGCAATTTTCGCGCCGGGGAATTTTTCATTGTTTTGAATAAGTTGTCATAGAACTGCTGAAGAGAATACTTCTTTTGATCTTTTTTGACTTCCTATGATGTTTATGATAATCAGTAGTTTGTTATGCGAAATCGATAATTCTCAAATGTCTAATCGATATCTTAATATAAAAAGTCTAATCGATAATTCTTGATCCTTAATATATATATATATATATATATATATATATTGGCAAGTGTGGGAGAAAAGGCAGGGTCCGTTGCCCCCACGACACCCCCCTCCCCCTTGGTAATTTCCTACCTACCTCTGTTTATAATAAGATATTCATAAATAACTATTAGCTAATATATACATATAAATTTTATAAGTCTTTCTATACTTATTGTATATACATATATATTATATATTTATTTTAATAATTATGTATATACATATGTTATATATATTTATATATATAATTGTATTTATAAATTATAAATTATTTATATTAAATTATTTTAATAGGTTATATTTTAATTTTATTTTCGAAAAAAAAAAGGTTATATTTTAATTTAAAATATAAATTTTGTATGTTAATTATATGTTTGTGTTAAGATTTATTGTTTAAATACATATTTAAAAAATTTTAATTATGTATATAAAATTAGTAAAATTTTAGAATTTTTTTATGTATATAGTGTAATGATTAAAAATAAAAAATATAGGATAATCATCTATTTTATATAATTAATCAATGACTTGTTAACTATTTAATTATGGTTAGATTTAGATTTTAAAATTTTCAAAATCAAAACTGACAGCTTTTTTTCTTTTTCTTCACTGAGCCGTCAGCACCTCAAAGCTGGACTACTAACATGATGGGCTATTGGAGGTCTGAATTGATAATTAAAAAAAAAAAAAAGAAAATCAAAAGCATGAGATGGAATTTCTATTAATTTGAAATAGACAGAATTTGTTAAAATTTTAAATTCCAATTTAGTAGCAATAAAGTAATAATTATTGGATTAAGTAATAATATAAAGGATTTATTGATACTTGAACAATATTTAATTCTTACTAATTAATCTATAAAAAAGTTATATTATATATATTAAAAGAGCTATAAAATATACCTTTTTTTTGGTAGTGCATTTCCAAATTAATCAAAGTTTTTTCTTTGTTCTTTCCTATTTTCCTCCTTTTTTTTTTTATTTTCCTATTCCTTTTTTTTTTTGCTTTTTTTTTTCATTTTATGTTTGTTTCTCATTTTTTTCGTTTCTGTTTTTTGTCTCCTTTTATTTTTATTTTATTTTTGCCTTTTTTGGTACATAGCCTGGCTTATATCATGCAAAAGCCAAAAGGTTCAGTTCAGGAGGCACACAACCTAAAACTGTAGTTTCCAGTGCATAATTTTTTGTAGATTTCGCTAAGCAATCTGTTGAAAAATTCACCTCCCTGTATATATGACTAAATCTCACCTCTTTAAAACTCGACAACAAACCATTTATGGGTTTTACAAGTCACCAATGATTGTCAATTCTCTACCAGCATTTGAACTACACACTTAGGGCCTGTTTGGTTTAGCGGTTTCATGCAGCTGATAGCTGTTGCTGATAGCTGGTAGCTGGTAGCTGTTGCGGATAGCTGTTAGCTGATGAATAATGAGCGTTTGGTAAAAATATAGTAAGCTGTTGTTGTTATTGTGTAAAATGACCAATAAGGGTATAATTTTAAATAAACTCAAATTTTAAAAATTTGAATAATAAATATATTCAGGGTTAATATTGTCAAATAAAAAAACTATCAGCAGCTGTTTAGAAAAAGCTAGGAGGAGGAGCTTTTTCAAACAGCTGCTGTTTGAGCCTTCAAACAGCTAACAACTGCTGATAAAAAAGTTAACCAAACACCTATTCTTTAGCTGATTGACTTGAAACAACTATTAGCTAGCTAAACCAAACACCCCCTTATTGCCTTGTTTTTTAGCTACGCGCTTCTTGTCATGTTTTATTATAATTTTTGACATATTATAGATGATATTTGTCTTAACTGATAAGCTGGTCGAACATATTAATAAGTCCTAAATTTAAATTGATATATTTATTTAGATAATTTTATTAGTTTATAAATTAAATTTATAAATTAAAAAAATAAATTAAATGTACCAGCTTATTATTTTGGTGCTTATAAGTACTTAGTTTGTAAGTTTGTTTGACCAGATAATTTATTTTATTTTATGTAGTCTCTTGATACTCTCAACCAAGCTACCTCCACATAATACATTATTCATTAGCAATGAACTAGACAACGTACCTAGTCTCGACATTGCCATATTAAAGCATATGAGTTCGATTTTATTTCCTTAATAATAAGAAGTTAGCGGCTCAACAACACTATTATTGAACAAAAAAATCATTTCTTTTATTCTACAAGACCCAACAAGCCACACCAAAGAGAGCTCTCCATGATACATTATCCACCAAATTATCTTATGAAATATTATTTTCCAATCAACCATCAATTAATAAAGACCAATTCGAAGAGGGAATAATAGATTTCCACACCCGAGTAGTCCATGGGCATTCACAAACACAATGAAGAGCAAATTTAATCAAGGCACCTAAGCACCTGTATCGAAATCAGAATTTAAATGAAAATGGAGCAAAATTTTCTATAAAAAAAAAGATAAAAATTAAATATTTAATATTATAATAAAATTTATATTTTTATTATTTTATATTTTTTATTAAATTTTTTATATATCTTTTTATTTTAATTCTCGAATCTATTAATTTATTTAAATAATTTTATTAAATTAAATTTTTAAAATTACTATTTCAAATGAGACATTAATTTTATTTTAATTTATAATAAAATTGCAAAATTCTAATATTAATCTAAATACCTAATTATAAAATTCTAAATATCCACTAATTAAAAAAAACATACATAATATATATAAATTATATATGTTTATATATAAAAATTCCAATAATTTACATATATATAAATATATAATTTATATAATTATAATTATAATTATATAAATTTATATATAATTTATATAATTATAATCATAATTATATATATTTATATAATTATATATAAATGTATGTAATTAAAAATATATATAATTATAGGAAAAATCTTCTAGTTTCCTCTGCCTCGACTGCGTGCAATCGGTTACTTGTATGCCATTACTACGACGATCGAATCTTCTTCTCCGGCGGCGGCTCCTCCTGAGCCTGCCGGCCGGTCATATGCGGCTGCCCTGGCTGGTGAATCGGTTACTGCTTCTCTTGACGATTCCAGGTCTTTTGCTTCTGCCCTAAGTAATCGTGTTCTATCCAAATTAGATGTTGGCAAATTCAAAGGGGTTCCCTCTATCTCCTTCTCTGATGAGGATGTTATGGTTTTATCTAAACCTTTCCAATATGCCCTTATTGGTGCTTTTCATTCGGGTCATCCATCTATGGTTGTTCTTAAGAAATCTATGGAAGCTGTGGGCTTCAAAGGTTCGTTCACTCTTGGTCTGATTGATTCCAATCATGTTCTCATTAACTATGATTTAGAAGTGGATTATCTATTGTGTTGGTTGCGCAGTGTGTGGTATTTCAATGGATTTGCTATTGCTGTCTCTAAATGGACTCCGTATTTTCGATCTAATGTTGACAGTCCTTTCGTTCCTGTTTGGGTGACTTTTGAGGGGCTGCCAATACATTTTTTCCACAAAGAGATGTTATACAATATTGCCAATCTTATTGGGAGGCCTTTGAAATTGGACGCAGCTACGACCATGGGTTTGCGACCATCTGCGGCCAGGGTTTGTATTGAATTAGATTTGTCTAAGGAGTTGCCTTCTAAATTGTGGATTAACAATGGTTCCCGTGGATTTTTTCAAACTGTAATTTATGAGAATGTGCCCAAATACTGTAGCCATTATGAGAAAATTGGTCATTCTCTTCAAGGATGTGAGATCTTTGATACTCCTGTTGACGCTAACTTATTTCCATCTAAATCTATAGATGAACATGCTTTAAAATCTGTCCCTAATGCGACTACAAAAACATGGGTTGTGAAGAAACAAGTTCCTGTTGAATGCAAAACTCATGGAGATCTCTCTAATTTGGCTACTAGTGCAGAATCATCTTTTTGTGTTCCCCATGCTAGAACGGTTGATCCTACATTAATGGTTCCAGATAATCAATTAGTTGCTGAATGTAACTCTAGTTCTTTGCCGACTCGGAATGTATCTGCTATGCCGCCTTCTAACAGCATTCCTTCCGATTGTATTTCTCATAAGTTTCCGAATTTGACTAATGAACTGGATGGCATGCTTGATGTTAATTTTGTTGTTTTTGGACGCCATTCGAATGTGGAACAGCTTGAACCTGACTCTGCTTCTGTGGGTCATAAGTCGGATGGTGATGAAGATCCTTCAGCGAATATATCTTTGGATGGCCTTCTTGCGGCAGGTTTGTCTCTGAATCAAAAATTACAAGCTGCTAATTGTGATGATGGTTTTATTGCTGTTTCTAAGAAAAAGGTTGGACGGCCTAGGAAACGGAAAATGGATCCTGTTGATACTCACAAGCTTCAGAAACCTTCAACTTCAGATCTTCCACTTTCTCAATGAATTTACTCTGCTGGAATATTAGAGGTATTAACACCTCTTCTCTCAGACTTCAAAAGCTTTGTTTTGATTTTAGAATTTGGCTATTGATGATTATTGACCCTATGATTAGTAATGTTAATGCTTCTTCTGTTGCTTCTAAGTTGGGGTTTTCCAACTTCTTTTGTTCCTCATCTAATAAAATTTGGCTCTTGTGGAGAGACTCTTATTTTGTAATTAATAATTTGAATGATGTGGGCTAGTTGTTTGTTCAGTTCGGTTCCTCTCTTTGGATTTTGTTTTCACTTTGTCTTCTGTGTATGGGTTACATTCTCGCTCGGCTCGTATGGATTTGTGGACTAGTTTAGAGCGGACTGCAAATACCATTTCTGGTCCTTGGATTGTGGGTGGGGATTTTAATGTGATCAAATGTCCTTCTGAATATAAGGGTACTTCATCCCCCGGGCTGCTTGGTATGCAAGACTTTTCTGCCTGTTATAATTATTGTGGTTTTATTGATATTCCTTTTGTTGGTAATAAATTCACTTGGATTGGAGTTTGCCGTTCTGGACGAGTGTGGGAGCGATTGGATAGGTTTATGGCTACTCATTCTTTTTTAAATGCTTTTAATGAAATTCAAGTCAAGCATTTGGGAAAGACCTCTTCGGATCACTCTCCATTATTACTTCGATGTTCTCACAGTTTGGTTCCTATTCCAAAACCTTTCAAGTTTCAGCATATGTGGCTCACTCATTCTTCTTTTCTGACTTTAGTTCGTGAGTCCTGGACGAGATCTTTTTATAGTGGTGGAATGAAAGGTCTTCACCTTAAATTGAAAGATCTTAAGGCATCTATTCGTCAATGGAATAAAGAGGTTTTTGGTAATATTTTCTCAATGGTTAAGACGGCTGAGGAAGCTACTGAGGTTGCCGAATCTGTTTATGTTGCTGATCCTTCTCCTCTTAATCGCATGATTTGGAATGAAAAGTAGGCGGTTTTACTTAATAAACTTCATATTGAAGAAATGTTCTGGAAGCAGAAGTCTCATATAAAATGGCTTGAGAAAGGTGATGCCAACACTCATTTCTATCATACTTATGTTAAAACAGCTCATAAGATTCATCGTATTTCTTCCATTAAACGGGCAGATGGTCTCTGGCTCTCCACACAACAGGAAATTGGAGAGGAAGCTATTAACTATTTCTCAAATCTGTATAAAGCCGAAGCTGAACCATCTAACATGGATTTTATGTTGAATTTTATTCCGTCTTTGGTCACTCATGAGCAGAATCATAATCTTGGTGCCATTCCTAAAGAGCTTGAAATTAAGAGTGCATTTTGGCAACTGGATCCTGACAGTGCCCCTGGTCCTGATGGCTATGATGGTAAATTTTTCAGAGAGTACCGGGATATTGTCCGGTGGGATGTATGTAGTGTCGTCAAGGAATTCTTTCTGGGTTTTCCTATTCCTCACTCATTCAGTTGTTCACAGATAATCTTGCTTCCTAAAGTTGATAATCCATCAAGCTTCAATCAATTCAGGCCTATCTGTCTTGCTAATTTTATTAGCAAAGTCTGTACTCGTATCCTTGCTAACAGAATTGGGCCTCTTTTGGAAAGTATCATTTCTCCTGTGCAAGCGGGATTTATTAAAGGTAGATCAGTTCACTCTCAAATTCTTTTGGCTAATGAATTGATTCATGAGCTTGACAGGAAAGCCAAGGGGAGCAACATTGCTATTAAACTAGACATGGCAAAAGCTTTCGATCATGTTTCTTGGCCTTTTCTTGAAGCGGTTCTTCTTAAGTTTGGTTTTTCAGGGTTAATTTCACTTAATTATGCAGCACCTTTCCTCTACGCGGCTTTCAGTTTGTGTGAATGGAGTTAGTTACGGATTCTTTAAGCCTGAAAGAGGGGTTAAATAAGGAGACCCTCTATCTCCGATCCTTTTTATTATGGCTTCAGAGTGCTTCTCTCGAGGTCTAAATCATTTGATATCCATGGGTCACATTCAGCCCTTTAAACTTGCCCAGTCTATGTTCTATGGTCACACATTCAGAGGTGATATGGTTAGTGTCAGGAACTTCAGAGATTTTTTATTAAAATATCAAGAAGCTTCAGGGCAATTAATTAACTTTGACAAGAGTTCTCTTTATGCTTCAAAAAACATCTCTTCGGGTATGGTATCTAGGTTGGTGGCTGCTCTTTTGATTAAGAAGAAAACTTTACCTTTTACCTATCTTGGAGCTCCCATTTACCAAGGGATCAACAGGACTCCCTATTGTGCTGAGCTAATTAAGAAAATAGATGCTAAATTAATAGGTTGGACCAAGAGATTCTTATCCCATAGGGGACATCTTTTATTGATCAAACATGTTCTGTGTTCAATTCCTATTCATACTATGGGAGCAATGACAATTCCAGCAAAAGTTATTCAAATTCTGGAGTCTAAAATGGCCAATTTCCTGTGGAGTGGTGCTGATAGGCATGATAAATATCATTGGGTTAGTTTTAAAAAACTGTGTTATCCTACGGCTGAAGGTGGTCTGGGTATCTGCTCTCTCTCGACTATGCAACTTGCTTACTCTGTAAAACTATGGTGGTCTTACATGCATGAGTCATCTCTGTGGGCTACTTATATGAAGCAGAGATACTCTAGAAATAATTTTATGGTTTTTCAGGTTAATGACTCTAGTTCTTGGAAAAGGATTTGCCGAATTCACCATTATGCTTTGGAAACTTTAGATTCTATGAGTCATTTGTCTATTGAAGGGGAAGGTGTTCCTACGACCACCGAGATTAAATTTTCAGTGATTTATGATCTAGTGAGAGAGCGCAGAAGCAGCACTTTGACATTCTCTGTGATATGGAATTCAACTTTTCCTCTGAAGCTCTCTTTCTTGACTTGGCGGCTCATCCTCAATGCTTTACCACTTCCTCAGCGTCTTCAACTCTTAGGATTTCACGGTCCCTCTTGCTGCCCAATTTGCCGTGCTGCTCCTGCAACAGTTGATCACATTTTTTATTTTTGCCCACAGGTACAGGGGGTGTGGCGGCAATTTGGTTCCTATCTGCTGAGCAATAATTGTACCCGCAGCTCATTAAGACATGAATTGATGTCATGGTGGCTTGTCTCTCATCCTAACTCCCTTGCAGGGATTCTTCGACGGCTGGTTCCTCTAGCTATTAATTGGTATACGTGGAGAGTCTATTGCAGTCATATATGGGGTGATGGCGATCTCAACATCCCTTTTGCCACTAAACAGATTCGGCACTTTATTCATGGTTGGGGAGTTGTAAATTCTCGTCGAAAATTTGCAAAATGCAGAACTGATGGCTTTTCTGATCTGTTGCCTGAACACTTTGATTCCCTTAATCGTCGGCTCATCCTTGTTTCTTGGCAGCTCCCTACTACTTTCTACTTTAAAGTGAACATTGATGCATCATTCACCGCTTCAAGCTCGTCTGGAGGAGTTGTAATTCGGAACGCCCATGGTCAGTTTGTTGCTGGTTATTGTTTTCTTTTGAAGTCTTCTTCTCCTTTACAAGCTGAAATTCAGGCTCTCAATGAAGGCATCAAGTGGAGCTTAACTTTCATCTCTGCTCCATTCCATATCGAGATCGATTCACTACACATTCTACATCTTCTTCAGCAGCAAGTTTGTCAAAACTCAGAAAGCTCCTTAACTCAAATCAGACACTTCCTCGATTCTTCAGGCTGTATCATTTCTCATGTTTATAGGGAAGGAAATCAAGTGTCCAATCTCTTAGCTTTTTGGAGTAGAATCAATAACTCATCTTTTCTTTTCACAGATTTTGGTTCTTTACCCCGTGACATTAAGGGTCTTGTTATTTCTGATTGTATGAGTTTCCCTTTTTTGAGATATAATTAAAAGTTTCTCTTTGCAAAAAAAAAAATAATTTTTATATATGTATATAAAATAAGTGGGAGGAGGGGAGCGGGAGAGAGGGTCCATTGACACCCTGGACACCCTTGCTTCCGCCCCTACAAGGCACCATAAATATCACAAGCTGCACTCATACTCAAATGGCATCTGTCCAGTAGTCTATCATGCAAACCACTTCCAAAAAAAAATTTAAAATTTAAACTAATTTGGTCCGATTCAACTATTTTTGCTGATTTTGACCAATTTTTTACAAACTCAAATTTTCAATGTTTTGAATTAGACCAATCTTTATGTTTTGGTTAAACCGTCCAATCAAACAGTCCACCCCGATTTTAAAAAAAAATTGATTTTTATTGTACAAAACTCAAAATTTGTTGGTGTTGGATACACGATAGAGCATGATTGGCTAAGCTCTTGATGAACTCAAAATTTGTTGGTGCTTGTTACATGATAGTGCATGATTGGATGGGCTACTGATAGACGATTGGTACATGAACAATTCTCAGGCACTGGGGACAAGTGAGTTGATCATGGTCTTAGGCCATGCTTTTGCTCTTCAGTCTTTTTATCTTCGTGCTTGTTTGCAAGAGGCGGCGGCCCAATGCTTACGACCTCCACATGCTTTTCTGCTTTTCTTGTTTTGATTATGATTTCATATGGATCTACATTTCCTGTTACCGTCAATGTTCTCTTCGCTTCGTCAACTTCAATCTTATCTACACCTACATATCAGACCCAAAAAGAGAGAAAAAAAAATATAAACCATATGTCTGTCATAATATTATTGTTTTAATATTACATTTAAGATGTAATTATTTTTAATAAATTATTGAAATCAAAATTTATGTGCTTCTATTTCATGAGGAGTTCTTTTGTATATTTTACCTCTCTTTTTTTCCTTTTCTCTTTCTTAAGTAGATGTTCTTTAAAATTATAGCTAAAATCCCATTTTAATATTTTAGAAAAATTAAATTATAAATTAATCTCTAAAATTTCTCACAATTTTCTTTAAAATTTTCTTAGAGTTAAAAAAGTTTTTAAACAATTAATTTTAAAAATTTTAATTTTTAAAATGTTATAGTATGGAAATATATTTTACACATAAAATGTTGACCTAGAAATTAAATATTCCCATGAAATTAATATATTATAATATTAACCTTTAAGGTGTAGTCTGGTGACTAGGAGCGTGTATTAATTCCATTTAAATTTTGAATTCAAATTTTTTGAATGTCCCTCCTCTCCGTATGTATAATTTATATATATATAAAAAGATATCATAACATCTAAAATTTAAATAAAATAAAAAAACCTATTCATGTTTGATATTCTCCTCCCCATATTATAATGTTAAAAAAAAAAAAATAGAGGAACATAATGAAACATTTGAAAATTAAGAGAGTAAAATGGATAAATAACTCCTTTAAAGTAAAAAAAAAAAAAAATACTCCTATAGTAACTGAAAATAAAGGGAAAACACACAAGTTTTAACAGTTTGGTTTATTATCTTGATTTCCCAAGGGGAAAAAAAAAAGAAAAAGAAAAAAATTTATTATACTCTTAAGGAAGATTTAAGCCTATCACTTAGAGGGAATCCCAAAATTCTGAATTTAAATTACGCCCTTGAAATCGTTCAATTAAATAATTTAATTTCAATTGATGCATCATTCAAAAATACTCTAACCATCAACTTGATTTAAAAAAAGGGAAAGGGCTTCTACTAACCTTCTAGTGCAGAAATTGCTTTTAGAAGCTTCTCCTTGCATTTGAAGCATGAAACATCAACCGTCAAAACAGTCCTTTGTACCATGGATTTAAGATCGAATTCTTTCATTCTTTATCAATCTTAAAACATAAACATCAACCTTCAAAAACAATCCTTTCTTTTGTACCATGAAAGATCAACCTCAATTTTAACTACATGTTTTCTATCATATTGTATTTTTTAAAATTTTATTGTACATGATTATTATATTATTAACTTATTAAATATATAATTATAATTAATTATTATTTTTTATATTATTAAATTTTAATTTTAAAAATAAAAAAAAATAAATTTTCTACGAGAATCTTCATCCTAATGTAGCAAATTTGCTCCTATTTATGGGATGGAGACTGGAATAGGAATTTCCCTCTAAGGAGGGGAGTGGAATTATTTTTTCATGGCTAAAATTTTCCAAATTTTATCAAGTAAAGGTAGTATGCATCTATATATTTGATAATATATTCAGTGGCATAGCTAGAAATTTTATTAAATATGGTAAAAAATAGTGCTATAAAAATAATTTATTTATGATAAAATAATAAAAATTTATATTAATATTTTAATAATATATAGAAAAATACGTCTAAATAGAGAAAAAGTAATTTACCTTTTATTCAATTGAAGGGAAAAATTTATAATAAATATTTTATTTCATACTTCAACATGCTAATTTTTTGTGAGAATGAATTATTTTCCTTTTCCTATTTTGCTTCTAGAATTAGAATTTTTATTTTTATTTTTTCAATAGCCAATTATTTTATTTAAATATTAGTCCCTTAATAAAATAGAAAATGAGATATATATAACTCAATTTTTAGGTTGTAAATTATTGATTAATTTTAGACTTATTTTTATTCGATAAATTTAGGTTTTGAAATTTAAATTATTGACAAAAACTTGAGTTTTTTTAGTGGGATCAATTTAAATATTTTAGTGGAATTAATTTAAAAAATATATAAAAATATAAAAATATATATATATTTTTAATAAATTTAGTGGGGTCAATAAACCTAAATCAATCCATTGAAATAAATATAGTAAATAATAACAACAACAACAACAACAACAACTAGAAATACATTGGGAATGTGTTTTTTCATTCTATTTTATTAATATTTTTAAAATTGGACTAAATATCGATCAGATTAATAATTGATTCATAATTTAACTAGTTTAATCGGATCAATTCAAGTTCGATAGTATAATAATATTATAAATTTTTTTATCTATAAATATTAATAAAAATCCAAAAAATAGGAAGATTTTAAAATAAATATTTAAAAATAATAAAAATATTCTTTATCAATTCAATAATATCACGTATTAAATCTAATTCATATGAAAAATGAATTTAAAGATTTTTATTTTCTTGATTTTTTAAAAAAAATACTTAAAATTTAAAAAATTGATTTAGTCCGATTTGAATCCGTTTGGTCTAATTCAACTGATTTTTTCGATTTTAATAGATGTTTTACAAATTTGATTTTTTAATAGAATCAAACCAACCTTCAGTATCCAATTCAACCAGTCTAATAGGCCAGATTTTTATTGTGCAAACTCAAAATTTGTTGGTACAGGTTACACGGTAGAGCATGATTGGCTGAGCTCCTCGTGAACTCAAAATTTATTGGTGCTTGTTACATGATAGTGCATGATTGGCTGGGCTCTCGATAGCTCATTGGTACAAGAACAATTCCCTGGCATTGTGGACAGGTTAGTGGATCATGGACTTGGGCCTTCTGTTCAGGATTCTTCTCATCAACCTTTTTCTCTTCAGGCTTTTTTGCTGCAGGTGGCGGCCCAATGCTCACAACCTCTGCATGTTTTCCTGCTTTTCTCGTTTTGACTATGATTTCATATGGATCTGCATTTCCTGTTACTGTCATTGTTCCCTTAGCTTGATCAACTTCAATCTTATCCACACCTACATATTAAACCCAAAAAAAAAAAAAAATTATAAACCAGATATCCTTAATAATAATATTGTTTTAATATTTACATTTTAAGATGTAGTTATTTTAATAAATTATTGAAATCAAAATTTATGAGCTTCTATTTCATTATGATTTCTTTTGAATATTTTACCTTTTTTTTCTTTTTATATTTCTTAAGTAGATATATATTTTTTTAATTATAGTTAAAATCCCATTTTAATCTTTTAAAAAATTAAATTATAACTTAATCTCTCAAGTTTCCTACAATTTTCTTTAAAATTTTCTTAGAGTTAAGAACTTTTTTAAATAACTAATTTTAAAAACTTCTAATTTTTAAGAAGTTATAGTATGGAAATATATTTTACACATAAATGTTGACCTAGAAATTAAATATTCCCATGAAATTCAGATATCATAACATCTAAAATTTAAATAAAATAGAAAAACATAATGAAACATTTGAAAATTAAGAGAATAAAATGGATAAATAACTCCTTCAAAGTAAACAATTCTTCTGGTAACTCAAAATGAAGGGAACACACATAAGCCTTGACATTTTGGCTGATAGATAAGTTTATTATATTCTTAATGAAGATTTAACTTTTAAGGCTATCACTTAGAGATAATTCCAAAATTCTGAATTTAAAATATGCCCTTGAACTTGTTCAATTAAAGAACTTAATTTCAATTGATGCATCATTCAAAAATACTTTAATCATCAACTTGATAAGAGAGAGAGAGAGAAGAGCGCATAAATATTATGGGTTTTACAAACCTTCAAGTGCAGAAACTGCTTTTAGAAGCTTCTTCTTGCATTTTAAGCATGAAAGATCAACCTTCAAGACAGTTCTTTGTACCATGGAATGGAATTAAGATCAAATTCTTTCTTTACCAATCTAAAACATAAACATCAAGCTTCAAAAACAATCCTTTTTGTACCATGAAAGATCAACCTTAATTTTATAACATTCATGTATTAAACAAGTCTAATCGCAGAAGAGAAAAAGTGTAACGAATCTTTGGGTTGTTCACCTTCCCATTAAAATATCCAAAGCCTGTGTAAGCTAATGACTTTTTGTCTTTGGTGCAATCTAAAGTCTAAATCTTTGGATATTTAGCCAATAAATCCTGACTTTTGATTTGATTAATTAGGACTTATTTATTGGTTAGTTATATCCAGCAGGCGGTTTACACATTGTTACATATGTTGGATGTTGCAATCTCAATCAAAAAGCCAACCACAACTGATGTTCAACCCTCTAGCTAAGTAGATTATTAAATTAAATTTGGAATTGGTCAAATTTTCATTTTTAATATTAATTATAAGGAATATTTCCTAAGAGTAAATTGTAGTTTAGTACACATTCTTTGGTATTAGAAAAACCTATAGCAGGCAATCCAACTGTCATCATTAAGAAACATACTAATACCATCCTACACATGCGACCCATTCAAATGAGACGAATCATATTAAGCCCAAAAAAAAAAATACACCATATACTACTTTTCAATTTTTATTTTCAACTTTACTACTCATTATATATTTTTTTTTTCAATTTTAACTTTTTTAAATTTACAAATTATTAAACTTTTTTTTCAGACCTACGTGATTTCAATCTTCCTTTTTCTTTATTTTCTTCTCCTTTTTTATTGCTTAATTTGCTTCAACCATCAATTATCTTCTCTACTGCTCATGGATCCATCCACCCTACTATAACCTTTTCAGCCTTCTATGGCACTGTAATAGCCCTAATTTTAAAAATTTTTAATTTTTAAAAATTTAATAAAATAAATTATAAAATAATTGAATAAATTAAATAAATAGTTTTAAATAAAAAATGAGAGGATTTTAAGTAAAAAAGTGAAATGTATATGTGATATATATATAAAATATACATAATATATAAAGTCAATAAAAAAGTCAACACGTTTTAAAAGTCAAATACAAAGTCCAATGCCATTTTTATAAATAAACTTTGAAAGATCAAAATTATTAAAATTATTCAAGAATAAATTATTTTAAATGAAAGATGGATTTTTATATTTTTAATTAATTAATTGATTAATTAATTAACTAATTAAAAATATATTAAATAATATATATATATATATATATATATATGGTTGGAAATGAAAGTGGAAAGAAAGAGAAAGTTAATTTTGTTCTTTATCATCTTCTTCTTCCATGAAAGGGTCGAACCTCCATTTTTGAAGAACCAAGAATTTTGCTTCTTCTTAGCTCCATGAATTGAAGAATTTTAAGAGTTTCAAGTGGATTTTTAAAGATTTTCTCCAAATTTAGTAAGTTTCCAACTTATTTCTTTGGATGTCATAGAAATTATGAATATGTGTGTTTTGAGTTTGTGAAGTAGAATGATTTAATTGTTGGAATTGATATGTATGAAGTCATTTTAAGTGATTAACAATGGTTTTAAAGTTAGATTGAAGAAATTATTGAGTTTGAGTAAAAATTGGTAAAGAGACAGAATTTAGGGTTATGTAACTTTTGGATTTGTGAAATCTAGTAATTCAATTGTGCAAATTTATTCTAAATAAGTTTTTTTTATGCATAAACAAGTATTTTAAATTCAAATATTAGATTTGGCTGAGTTTGATTGGAGTTTGAGAATGAAAATATTGATTTAGGATTTTGGAAAAGTGATTTTCCAAAGTTATTAAATTGTTTGATTTTATTGGTTAAAGCAAGTTCTATAATGATAAACATGATGAATATAAGCTTGAAATGAAAATTGAATTGAGTTGGAATGAAAAACCTTCAATGGGGAAAGGTTATGCCATCTTAGGATTTTGGTCATAAGTGTGTGTTTTTATAATATAATTAGTTTAAACATATTAAAATATATTTTTAATAATATAAATAAACTTAAAACATCAAATTGAATAACTTAGTATGGTATTCCAAAGTTAAAGTGAGGTTAGCTTTAACTTTGGGATTTTTATTTGAATGATGTTTAATTATGATTTAAGATTGAAAATGCTTTAGAATATGATACTAAATGATTATTTATGATCACATTTAGTTTAGATATTGAGAAGAGTTGATTTGCTCCATCCTAGTATTGAAGAGCAAGTTGAAAGAGAAGGTTGGAGGTGGTGTTTGAGCTTATTTTTTGTTGCTCTTAGAGGTAAGTACAAACTTTGGATGAATTTGACATATTTGCATTACATTGGGCTTAACACATTTTGGATTAAAAAATATGTTAAGCTACTTGATATATGGAACATGTATAAATAATATGCTATGACATGTGTAATGTCATATATGTATTAAATGCATTGTGAAAAGCCATTATTAATAGCTAAATTGTGTAAAATATGAAATGTGTATTATGTGAAAATGACCTAAAGTGTTTGGGTAATATTATTTGTTGTGTATGCATTAAGAGCATTGCTAAAAAAATCATTGGTAATGGATATAAGTGTATAAAATGTGAATCATATGCGGATTGTGTGAAATTATCCAAAATATTTGGGTGATGAATTTTTAAGGTAAAATGCGATGCAATATGATGATATGATAAAATATGAAGAACTGATATTGTTATAAATGAGAAAAATAAGAAAAGTGAGAAAAATGGAAAAAAGATGAGAAAATAAGACAATGTGCCAATAGATAATGAAAAATGAGGCAATATGCCTAGCTTGAGTATGAGAAAAAGAGAAAGAGATTGATAGTAAGAAATGTGAATTAATTGTGTGTCTAGTATGTTATTTAATTTTCAGAGTTCTGTGTTTGGCAGCATGCCTATGAGGTTATCCACATTATTTTTCTTCGGAGCTAGCTTTTGAGCAATTATTGATTTGCCTTCGGGCTAGACGTTGGACGTTACTTGCCTTCGGGCTAGATGCTGGGCATCACTATGATTTGCCTTCAGGCTAGATGATGGGCGTCACTTGCCTTCTGACTAGACACTGGGTGTCAATATGGACCAGAACAGTAACTCTGAAATTTGAATAACTTATTAGATCCTTTGGGCCCATGCTTGTGTTTGCTTTTATGTGAATTGTGAAACAATTGAGAAATATGTTAAAATAAAATGATTTGAGATATGATATCCATATGCATTGTGCATTGGTATTGCATTTGAGTTTTATCATTATCAAAGTTTGTACCGCTAGGCTTTTGGCTTAATACGATTAAAATTCATCGCGCAGGTGGGAGGGTAGATCTGGCAGAGCTGGAGAGTTCGTTTAGACCAAGTTGGGTCTAGCTTTGAGTTTGTTTGAGTTGATTTGACTGCTTTTTCGAGATCAGTGCCGACTGCTAATATGTATATGTTTTTATTATATTTTGATATTACATATATTATATTATATTTTTGGTATATCTATTATAAATTATAAAGGACATTTTGGATAAATATATATATGTGTATAAATATTTTGTGAAATTTGAAAAAATTGAGGAGTATTTGCAAAATGTATGAATTGATTTATTGGGAGTGCTTTTGTGTGCAGATTGTGATTTTATTGAATTTGAGAATGTTTAAATTACAGATAAAACTCTGACAAATTTATTCAAGAGATTTTTTTTAATGAAAAATGCTTATTTTAGTACCTATAATTTATGATAATATTTGTTATTTGAATATACATTTTAAAGTGTTTAAGATTTTAAATTTGAAAAGTGAAATTTTTTTTTAAACCGGAATGTGATATTTTTGTATGATATATACATATTTTACATATACTAGATATATATTTTGTATGTATATAGGGTATAAAGGTGTTACAGGCACCTTCACCGTTGCAAATATCATAAAAAAAACAATTGACTGAAACATAATTTCCCAATCTACAACCTTATTCAAGACCTAATAATCCAAAATGACATCGCTCACCATAAAACCCATACTGCGAGAATTTATTGGATTACCAATAAAAAAATTTATCGGCAACCCTTATTTTTTTTATCAGTAATTAGATTTACCGACGAATTACCAACAGAAAATTTATGTAGTCATATTCTTTACCAGTAATGAAAATACCAACGAAAATAAACGTCTATCAAAAAATTATCGAGAGAAAATTTTTAATCAGCACTTTCGTTAAAAATGTTGTCGGTAAAGTTTATCGATAAAATGAGTTATTCTGTTGGTAATACCGATAAAAATTGATTTTCTATCAGTAATACCTATAAAAATTTTCGACAAAAAATTCTGTCGGCCTTACCGACAGAAAATGACTTAGTTGGTAATTCCAACAAAATTAAGTCTCGCTCATTTTGTGGATGTCGGCAATTCATATGCCGACAAACTATTTAAATTTTATGTCGGCAATTCATATGCCGACAGACTATTTAAATTTGTTGGTAAAAAAGATTTTTTATTACAAAATTTAATTATTTTTAAATTTTAAAATATATTTTTTATTATTCTTTTTAATTTTTATAATGTATATATAAAATGTATGAATGAATTGAATATTAAAAATAATAAAAAAAATACTTAAATAAAATTTATATTTAAATAAAAATTAAATTTAATAAATAAACAAGTATAAAATAAATGTTCATAAAAATAATAAAAAATATCTGAAAAATATAAAATTAAAATATAAAGTACATATAAAAAAATAAAATTAAGTAAAAGTAGAAGGCGGTGGAGGAGAACCATCCAGAGAAAACTACTGTAATGGATCGACGATCTCTTATATAAAGTTGATCATAAACTCATTAAGTTGTTGTTGGATTAACCTTTACACCTCGGTCTATATCTGCTTCTACATCCGGATCTGAACCTACTACTGTATCTAGACTTGTACCTGCTCCTAAATCTGTTGCTGAGCAGTCTATAAAATAATACTAATTTTTTATAAAATAATAAAATAATTATAAAATTTTAATTCTTAATATTAATTAACTAAAAATCCATAAAATAAAAAATTTAAACACTTATTGCATATAAATTAATAAAAATAACCAAAAATTTTAATTCTTAAAAATAATTAGCTAAAAATATATAAAATTATAAAATGAACCCTAAATTATATTTTTTACATAAAACCTAAAATTTCAAAAAATCATAAATTATGATATTTTAACTAAAAACATAAAAATCACTAAAAATACCTAAAAAAATCTAACACCCTAAAAATTTTCTAAATACCAAAAAATTTCTAAAAATGTTATGAAAAATTTTAAAATTTCCTAAGAATTATTCTACTTAATTAAATAAAATTTTTATTTGATTTTTAATTTTTTTTTAAAATTAAAAAATACCCTAAAAAGATCTAACACCCTAAAATATTTCTAATTACTAAAAAAATTCTAAAAATATAACGAAAAATTTTAACATTCCTTAAAACATAATTTATTTAATTAAAAAAATTAAAAAAAACTATAATTTTTATTTTTAAATTTATAAAAATAAATCAAATTTACCTAAAATTGTTTTTAACCTAACACCCTAAAATATTCTTATTTACCAAAAAATTTTGAAAAATATGACAAAAAATTTTAAAATTTCATAAAACATATTTTGTTTAATCAAAAAAATTTTAAAAATTAATTTTTTTAAAATTTTATCATGAAATTTATAAAAATAAATCAATTTTACTTAAAATTTTTTAAAAAATATAAAAATACACTAAATAAATTTCTAAGTACAAAAAATTTCTAAATATATTATGAAAATTTTTAAAATCTCTAAAATAATAATTTGATTAATTAAAATATTATTTTAGAGATTTAATTAAAATAAATTTATAAATTTATTTTTTTTGGAAATTAAAAAAAGTAAAATTTACCTAAATTTTATTAAAAAAGTAAAAAAAAACCTAAAAATGAAACAACACACAACCAAAATATAAATAGTCAACCTAAACTACAACACTCACAAATTCAAAATAAAATATCATATTTATAGAAAATAACAACAAATCAAAAAATAAATAACGAAAATTTAACAAATATTAAAAAAATAAATACCTTCGTCTTCTTCTTCTTCAAGCAAAAAAGAAAAACACAAAAAATGAGACACAGACGGACAGAGGCAGAGGAGAAATGGGGGAGGGCTGATAAAAATGAGAGAGGAGAAAAGAATTTATTTTTATAGGTAAAATATACCGAGAGAAATAAGTGTGTCGATAAATTTACCAAGATAACCAGTCATCTGTCGGGAAATTTACACAGTCTGTTGATAGATATACAATTTAGGTGGTAAAATTTTCTACATAGTTTTATACTTACCGAGAGAAAAATTATCACTCGATACTACCGACAGATAATATATTATCTCAATATTATCAATAGAAAATGTATTCTCTCGGTAATTTTACCGGAAAAAAAATACTTTCTCTTGGTAAATGACTTATCTAATGACAGTAAAATTTTCGCCCAACTAATTAAGTTACGACCATTTTTATTTTTCGAGAGAATTATTTTTTTGTCAGTATTACTGATAGAAAATATATTCTCTAAATATTATCAAAAGAAAATATATTCTATCGGTAATTTTATCGACGAAAAAATACATTTTCTTAGTAAATGGTTAATGACAGTAAAATTCTCGCCCAACTATAGGTTGTGACTATTTATTTATCGAGAGAATTACTTTTATGTCAGTATTACCTACAGAAAATATATTTTCTCAATAATTTTACCGACAAGAAATGCTTTTTTTGGTAATTGGCTCACTTAATGGCGGTAAAAGTTTTACCAAACTAATTAAGTTGTGACTATTTATTTACCGAGAGAACTATCTTTCTGTTAGTATTACTTACAAAAAATTTATTTTTTTGGTAATTTTACCAACGAAAAAATATTTTCTCTTGGAAAACGGCTCACTTTATGGCGATAAAATTTATGTCAAACTAATTAGGTTGCGACTATTCATTTATAGAGAAAACTACTTTTCTGTCAGTATTACTGATAAAAAATATATTTTTTAGTAATTTTATTGACATAAAATATATTTTCTTAATAATTTTACCAACAGAAAAATACTTTCTCTTGGTAAATGGCTCTCCTATTGGCTGTAAAATTTTCGCCCAACTAATTAAGTTATGACTATTCATTTACAGAGACAAATATTTATATCGATAATACCGAGATAATATATTTTCTCTAAGTAATTTTATCGATAAAAAATATTTTCTCTTGGTATTACCATCAAAATATATTTTTTATTAGTAATACCGAGAAAATATATTTTCTGTCTGTAATTTTCTTGGTAATTTACCTACAGAAAGTTATTCTCTTGGTATTATCGACATAAAATATATTCTTTCTGTATTACCTACATAAATATATGTTGGTAAAGTTTATCACTAAAAAGTTGACAATAATTCACGCTAAGTATTTTCGACTCTTTGACATTTCTGTCGATAAAGTTTATCGATAATTATTGGAGCTATCTGCTGGCGCTATTATTGTCGACAAAATATCTGTTAGTAAAATTTTCTTTTGGTATTTTGTCAGTATATTTTCTAATTTATTTTTTTAATAATTTCTCTCGATATTTTGTTAATATTAGCAATAAAAAATTTTCTGTCGGTAAATTTTTCTCAGTAATCTAATATATTATGGTAGTGCCACATAACCCACCACTATTATCCTCTAGCTATTGGGCCCAGCAATATCCCATTCCTCATCCACATCCCTAACAGTGATGACAATCGCCAGATCAATGACAAGCTATATTCTGTGTCGATTAGAGGACTCGCCGGATTAGAGTACAACAAAACAAATGGCAGAGTATGTGAGAAAAGAAGATAAAGCTACCAGTATTAGCTTCTTTGATGGTGTAACATTTGCTTTTGTCTAATTCTTGGAATTCATAATAATTGTTATTATTAAAATTTTATTAAAAATAAATTTGAAATATGAATTTAGTTGAATGCTGAGTTTCTTTTGGGTCGTAGTATCTATTGGCAATTGAAATGGGAACCTGTGATTTTTATTTTGCTTTTAAACATGGAAGCTGTGATTCTAATGTGAATTGATTGTGGGTTATTTAGTTCTCTGCTGTTTTCTATTTGAGGCTAGATACAGTACCTGTCACTGTGAGATTAATTTTTTTTTCTTTTTTTTAACATTGATTAAAAACCTATTAAGAATTTGAATTGGAATGATCAATTAATAGATATTAATTATGTGGTACATGCTTGTTAACAAGGTGTAATGTTATGAACGTGTAGTTTTTTTAGGATGGAGTAGCAAAGTTGTTAAATGATTGGTTGTTAGTATTACTCTTGCTTTCCAAGATGAAGCTGGGGGATTGCAACTTAGCAAAATTGGAGAATGGATTCTTGTAACCCTTACAATTAACAATATAGTGGTCAATATTGGTGATGCTATTCAGGTATTTAATATCATTTTTATATCTGGATTTTGATCTCTAATTTCTTGTATTATGAGACATATATTGGTTGGAAAGCAACGTTTCTCAATTATTTACTCAAGTTTTGAATCTTCTGATTTCCATTTTATTAATTTAATTGATGTGCGATGCCCAAGAAGGTATATATTGAGCAACAATAGGTTCAAAAGTACAACTCACAAGGTGGTGAGACCTCAAGGCAAAAGCCAATTCTTTTATGCCTTCTACAACTTGCAAGGAAAAAAGTGGATTTTGATTGATTGTACCAAAACAAAATTCCAAAAATGTTTCAGAGTGCATATGTGAAGATTAACTTGGGGGGGGGGGGGGGGGGGGGGGGGGTGGGGGGGGGGGGGGTGGTAATGATAGTTATGTTGTTGGGTTAATGTTGAGCATATGTCAATGGAGTTTTTGAGAACTTAATTTGTTGTAATTTTATTTCTTCTTGCTTGTTTTTTATTTTTTATGTTTTTAGATTTTAAATTGTAATGTTCAAGAATTTTTTTTTAATATGAATTCACACCACATGGTTGATAAAATGCTTTAAAGAAATAATTTTTATAAGTTTACATATATGTAGATATATATGGGTATATGTCAATATATGTTACATATACTTTAACTAAAGAATAAAAGTATATGTAAGTATATATGTGTATATGTTACATATATTTTAAATAAAGAATAACAATGTATAGTATATGTCAGTATATGTTACATATACTTTAACTAAAAAATAATAATATATGTTATTATATGTGGATATATATATGAATATACGTCGGTATAGAGATATGTTACATATAACTAGATATATGAGTTGAATTTAAAAAAATAATATAATATAACTATTATATGTTTAGTTATATATATGTATATTTCACGTATAACTAGATATATGTGTATAGAAAACGTGAATTATGTTATATATTAAAAAAATATAATAAGTTTTATAGTATATGTTAAAGTTATTTAAAAAATATAAATTAAATAAAATATATTAATATAAAAGTATATATTATATGTGAGTATATATTATATATAACTAGATATATATTTAGTTATATGTAACATATAACTAATTTTATTAAAAAAATATTTTTAAATAAAGTATATGTTTAGATATATATTTTTAAATACTTTTATCTAAAAAAACCTACACATGATCTGTTTAGAATGCAAAAACAGGCCCGTTAAAATTCACTTGCTTAAGCATGGAGCTTTACCAAGTGTGTAGATCAATTGATGCTCAACTTTGAAAGGGTAGTTAATATAAAAAAATCACTTGCTTAAATAATTCACTCCTGAATTAGCATATAATTTACAATTAATTATTCAAACTCGAATTACTCAAATTTGAATCATCCAAAATTTGTGAACTAATATATTCAACTTGATGACTCAAACCAATAATTTTATATGTGATTCAATTTAATTATTCAACATAACTCAATAAAATAAATAATTAAAATTAATAATTAAATTCATTTCTTCTATAAATCTCAAATTTGAATAATCCAAAATTTGTAAAATAATATATTCAATTTGATAATTCGACCTAATGACCTTATATGTGATTCAATTCAATTATCCAACATAAAATAATAAAAATGAGGGATATTTACATAACTACCTAAATTTTTTTTATTCTAAAAATACTATAAAAACTAAAAATATTTATACTTTTTATAAAAAAAGTTGGAGTAAATTTTTAAAAATAACTCATTCCTCACTAAAATAATTTTTTTTTTCAAAAATACATCTTCTTTCACTACAATCAATAATTTCTTCAAAATTCTTTTTTTAACTTCACTATTAAATAAAAATATTTTAATAAAGGATGGATTTTGGGGCTAGATTTAGACTTATTTTAAGTAGAAAAAGTTTGGCCTTATATTAAATAAAAACTTATAAAATAATTTTCATGAAATGACAATTCAAAGTATGAATGACATTCATATTATATGAACAATATGTAAACATCATTTCCTAAGCAAATAACAATGAAAATAAAAATTAAATTAAAGTTACAATTAAAAATTCCAAATAAATAGGGGAATCCCAAATCTAGCCTTATGGATTCTAGGTTGAGCACACATTTTCCAAAATATTTAGCAAACATTTCCCAAAACAATTAGCAAAGGAACTTCATAATTTAGAGAGACAAAAGATAAAAGTTGAAAGAAAAGGTTTATTTTTACAAAGTGGACTTGGAAATTGGATTAATATTCCAAGTAGGTTTGCATACCCATTTGAATAGAAATCAAAACCTACGTAGTTCTAACTATTTTGAAATGGTTGTTTTTAAACTCAAAATGGGCGTCTTAACCTAAACTAGATAAACCTATGTTTAAGTTGATTTTAGGTTTTAACTCGATAAAACCTATGTATATGTAGAAATTAGGTTTAACTTGATAAACCTAGGTCTAAGATTGATTTTAACTAGATAAAATCAAAGTTTATGTGAACATTAGGTTTAAATTGATAAACTTAGGTCTAAGATTGACTTTAACTTGATAAAACCAAAGTTTATATGGAAATTAAGTTTAATTTGATAAACCTCGGTCTAACATTGATTTTAACTTAATAAAATCAAATTTTATGCGAAAATTAGGTTTGAAAATTGATTTTAGGTCAAAAATCCAAAAAAATGGGTTTAGACCTAAGGTTAGATCCAAGTTTGGTTAATTTTAAGTCTAAAGTATGGGCCTAAAATCCAAGATTATGCATACTTTCAAAAGAATTCAAGTTTAGAATTTTGCCTTTTTTGGCAGCTTTAGTGGTGTAGGCTTGAGTATGTGTCCGGAACAGAGTTCCACCTAGGCCCAGGACTTCTTAGTTGCTAAGGAAGCAACTGGCTCAGGCTTGTTTAAGAAAAATAAAGATTGAGTTGAATAGCACCCATACTTGTTAAGGAAACAAGTTTTAGGTGGTTCTTACTAAGGAAGAAAGAATATTTTTCTTTTAGGAAGAAAAGAGAGAGAAAGAGTGAACCAACTAGCAATTAGGTTTACTTGGTTGGTTGGTGTATGTGAAACTATGGTGGAGAGGGTCTATTTATAGAGTTTTGAAGAATAAATTGAAAAAATTGAGAACATATTTGGGCAACATAGTAGCAAATTGGGATGCAACAACATATTTCTAGCTCCCTGCAGTAGAACCTTCAAAGGGCCTAATCGAGCCTAATTTTTGTGCAATAAAACTCTACAAGTTTGTTCTCTCTTATCCGATGTCTATTTTGAGTGATTTTGAGTTGTATTGTGACTTTAACGGGTTGGATTTTGATATAATGATGAAAAATTAAGGGTTCACTACCACAAAGTACTTAGTTTGTGTAGAAAAATTCAAATGGCCCCTTCAGGGCCTTTCGACGTCCGATTCAAATGATGTTAGTCCAATTACCCTATTTTTGATCTTAGACAGTCAAATTGAATTGAAGTAATATTTGTATTAAGTTACACTTTGCAGGAAGTTAATTTTTGAAGAAATCTTGAGAAGTTTGATCAGACCATCGGGAAGCTCGACCAGACCTTCAATGACAAATAGAGAAAAGTTACACAGAAGGATTCACGGTGAAAAATACTCTCAAAATCTTAGCATACCACATAAAGTTTGATCGGACCTTTAATCAGTCAGACCGGGCCTTTAAGTAGTCTGACTAGACTATTGGCTAAAAAATAAGATAGTTCACATAGATGGTTTCATGGTCAGAAGTACTCCCAAATTCGCAGAGTACCATAAAAAGTCCGACCAGACCAACAAGAATTTCGATTGGACCTCCCAAGCAAATTTCTGTAAAATCATCTAGTAAGGCTCCCGACCAGAAGTACGCTCAAAATTTGAACAAACCATTTCTACCAAACCAGATGCAAGTGCGACTGGAATATTTAAATATTACACAAGTCAGAAGCCGTTGCATCTCAAATCAATTAGTGGAAGCAATGTGGACCAACCGTTGGAAGAGCATTAAGAAGAATTTCAAATGTTGCGATCGGACTACTATGTTTCCCGACCAAAATTAAGAAATTTCTACCAGACCTATCTAAGTCTGACCATGAAATTGCTATGGCCAAGAAATTAGTGGAAGACAAGAATCAAACATATTGGACCACACCTCAAACGGATATTTCATGGTTTGTAGGCTATATATACCATAAGATACTTCATTTTTAAGGAGAGTTGTGATTGTAATAGCCTACTAAAACATCTTTATTTTATTTGTATCAAAAATTACATCTTATATTGATAGAGTATTGGGTGTGAGTATTAAACACCATCTGAAGTTTAAGTGTGAGCTTGGAAACACTTAGGTTGTGAGAGTGAGACTGGAAAAACTCTTATAAGGGTTGTGAGGATTATACTCAAACCATTGTATAGTTGGGTGTGACCTAGAGAAAACACCAAGTTAGAGTTAAGCTTGTAAAAACTCAAAACTAGTGGAACCTTAACAAGTTGTTAAAGAAGTGGATGTAGTATCAAGGTAAATCCTAACCTCTATAAATCTTTGTGTACTTTGTTCTATTCTCTACATCTTATACATTTCTTGTTTGTGAATTTTTAATTTACCATAACTTCTTCAAATCAACCAATTATCCTGGGACAAAAATTGGTATTAGAGCCTAAATATTTCTTAAACTTAATTATGAAATTTGATCCACAATGGCAACTTCTTCTTCATCCACCTTAAATTCTCATGGAAATCTCAACTCTATTCTTAGGATTACTCCTATTGGAAACACAAAATGTATTTGTTTCTAGATAGTGAAGGAATTAAGCTTTGGGATTTTGTAGAAAGTGAATGGAAATCTCCTACTTATGAAGTTGAAGGTGTCCAAGTTCCTCTTTCTAAATCACAATGGTCAAGTGCTAATGTGAAAGACTGGTTCAAGAATAATAGAGCCGCCTCCATCTTGATAAATTCTATTTCAAGAGAAGAAGGTGAGAGAGTCCAACATCTTACGTGTGCTCATTGCATTTAGAAGACACTTGAGAACTATCATGAGAGCACTACCTAAGTGAGGTTCACCAAGAAGCAAATGCATGTCCATGAGTATGAGCTATTCAAGATGAAACCTAATAAAAACATCACCGACATGACAAATCGTTTGCTTTCCATTGTCAACGAACTAAAGAAGTATGGCAAGGTATACGGTCAAGGTGATGTAAATAGAAAAATCTTGAGAGTTCTAAGTGCAAGAAAGAGCTTTAAATCAAAAGTCTCCTCCATTGAAGAAGCTTATGATCTTAGAACCTTAAGAACCAATGAGCTTGTAGCAAAGCTAGTCACCTTTGAGCTACACAATGAAAAAGAAGAAGAACAAGGTGAGAAAGAGAAGAGGAAACCAATAGCTCTCAAAACAATCAAAGAAGTTGAGAGCTCAAGCAATGAAAATAGTGATGATGAAGAAGAAATGATAATGTTCTAAAAAAGAATGAATGATTGAAAGAGAAGGAGAAGATTACAAAATAGTAAAGGTACAATCTCTAAACCCTCTTTCAAAGATAAAGATAAGAAAAATGAAGTAAAATGCGATGAGCGTGGTAAATGTGATCACATCAAATTAGATTGCTTCAAGTTGAAAAACAAGAAAAAGTGGGATAAAGAAAAGAAGAAATCACTCAAAGCCACATGAGATGATTCTTCCTCAAGTGAAGAAAAAGAAGAAGAAGAGGAAGAAATTACAAATCTATGTCTCATGGCTATTGAGAATGACTCCAATGAGGTAGGTACCCAATCCTTAAACTCAATTGCATTTGATAATGATGGTGATGAGTTAAATGATAGTGATTTGATTGAACATATGAACCTTAGAGTAGAAAAATATTTTTCTAAAATAAAATTCTATAAGGATAAATGTTCTAAGCTAGAGAAGGATTTTGTATGCTTAAAAAAATTCTACACTAGAGTCAAAAACCTCAAATGAACACTTATTGAAATTAATAGATGAATTAAATAAAAATTCACATGGCCTAGAAAATATAATTAAGGAAAATGAAATTTTGAAAAATAAACTAAAAGAACTAAAAGAATCAATTTCAAAATTTCATAAGGGAAAATAAGCTCTAGACACATTGATAGATAATCAAAGGCCACCCTCTTTAAAACATGGATTAGGATTCAATGGCTCATCCAATACTACATCTAGTATACCAACATTTGTAAAAGGATCTACAACTCAAACTTCTAGTGTTGAATTTGTAACACACCAAGCCTAAGAGTCCCAAAAAGACTACTCAAGGCTCACTAGGAAATATAACTAGGTTGCTAAGAGCAAATCATATATTCATGTATACTAGACATATACATAAGCATAAAGATGTATAAAAGCAATCACACACTTGCAATTGTATGCATAACACACTGAATATCAATAGGAAAGTGCATACATATAAAACATTGTATCAATGCACATATTGTATGAAATTTGGACATAAATGCACTTTTTGCTACATTAGGAAGACTCATCTCAAGTTAGAAGATCCTTCTACTACTAACCCCCTAGGATCCAACTTTATTTGGGTACCTAAAAGAAGATAAACACTATTAATTTATAGGTATGCCTAAAATCTACTATCAATGAAAGCACATGGCTTGTGGATAGTAGATGCTCAAGGCATATGATGGGCAACACAAAGTTCTTCACAACACTTACTTACAAATATGGAGGTAATATCATTTTTGGAAAAAACACTAAAGGTAAGATTATTGGTATTGGTTCCATTGACATGCTAGATAAAAATTTGATTAAAAATGTATGGCTTGTTGATGGTTTGAAACACAACTTGCTTAGTGTTAGTCAACTATGTGATAAAGGAGATCATGTAAATTTTGACTATAAAAGATGTAAGATTATCAATTTAAATGGTGAAATTGCATTTAAAGGAGTTATAATTAACAACACATATAAAATTGACATACATTCCAATAATGCATTTGAATGTTTGATTTCCATCAACAATGATGCTTGGTTATAGCATAGAAGACTAGAACATGCTAGTATGTGTCTTTTAAAATGCATTAGTAAAGAAGAACTAATTGATGGTCTCCCTAGAATAAAATTTAACAAAGATAAAACATTCACACCTTGTCAACTTGGTAAGCAACATAAAAGCTCATTCAAATCTAAGAATGTTGTAAGCACTTCTAGGCCTTTAGTACTTATTCACTTGGGTTTGTTTGGTCCTAATAGAGTTGCTAGCCTAGGTGACAAGTTATATGCATTTGTACTTCTTGATGATTACTCAAGATTTACATGAGTAAATTTCTTAGCTCAAAAGAGTGAAGCTTTTAATCATTTTAAAATATTTGCAAAAGGGTTCAAAATGAAAAAGGCTATGTAATCACATCTATTAGAAGTGATCATAGCAAAGAATTTGAAAATGAAAATTTTAAAAATTTTTGCTATGAATTTGATATTTCACATAATTTTTCGGCTCCTAGAACACCACAACAAAATAGTGTAGTTGAAAGGAAAAATAGAACTTTGGTTGAAAAGGCTAGGACAATGCACAATGAGTATGATTTACCATCTTACTTTTAGGCTGAAGTTGTTAACACCGCATTTTACATTTCAAATTGTGTTCACAAAAGAACATTAATAAATAAAACTTCTTATGAGCTACGAAATGGAAGAATACCTAAAATTTTATATCTTAGAGTATTTTAATGCAAATGCTTTATATTGAACACCAAGGATAATCTTGGAAAATTTTCATCCAAATTAGATGAAGGCATATTTTTAGGATATTCATTATCTAGCAAAGCATATATGGTATTCAATAAGAAAAATCTAAAAGTTGAAGAATCAATGCATGTTATTTTTGATGAATCCTCTAAACTTGATCAAAGGAAAGGCAGTACTCTTGATGATTTTTTAGGTACTTGTAAACAACAAGAAACAATTGATGTTCCAAAGAACAATCATGATGAACTAGAAAAAGGGACTCAAGAGCTATCCAAGGATTGGCAATACAAGAAGGATCACCCAAAAGAACTCATCATTAGTGAAACATCAAAGGGAGTAACTACTAGATCCAAAATTCAACATTTAGATGTCAATTTTGCTTTTATTTCTGAAATTGAGCCAATGACTATTGAGGAGGCTCTTGGTGATGAATATTGGGTGATTGCAATACAAGATGAACTTAACCAATTTGACAGAAATAATGTGTGAGAACTTGTTCCTAGACCTAAAGATCATCCAATTATAGGATGCAAATGGGTTTATAGGAATAAGCTTGATAAAAATGGCCTCATTACTAGAAATAAAGCTAGATTGGTAGCCAAAAGCTATAACCAAGGGGAATGCATTGACTATGATGAGACATTTGCTCTCGTTGCTAGATTAGAAGCTATTAGAATTCTACTTGCATTTGTATGTCATATGAATTTTAAAATTTTTCAAATGGATGTTAAAAGTGTATTTCTAAATGGATTTATAAATGAGAAAGTTTATGTTAAACAACCTCCCAGTTTTGAAGACTATAAACTTTCAAATCATGATTTTAAACTTACTAAAGCACTATATGGATTGAAACAAGCTCTAAGAGTTTGTTATGATAGACTTAGTGCATATTTGCTTGAAAATGATTTTTCAAAAGGAAAAGTGGACATAACTCTTTTTTGTTAAAAAGAATAAGCATAACATTTTAATTATACAGATTTATATTTATGACATTATATTTGGTGCTACTAATGAATCTTTGTGCAAGAAATTTGCTTCTTATATGACTAGGAAATTTGAAATGAGCATGATGGGTGAACTCAAATTCTTCCTTGGACTACAAATCAAGAATTGAAAAGATGAGATCTTCATCAACCAATCCAAGTACATAAAGGAACTCATCAAGAAATTTGAAATGGATGGTTGCAAGACTAGCAAGACTCCCATAAGTGCATCCTTAAAACTTGACAAAAATGAAAGTGGTAAGGTAGTAGATGAGAAGAAATGTCGAGATATTATCGGATCTCTACTCTAGACCCGATATTATGTGTAATGTATGTTTATGTGCAAGGTTTCAATCATGCCATAAAGAAATCACATTTAAATACTACTAAAAAAATCTTGAAATACTTGAATGGTATATTGCATTTAGGACTTTGGTATCCTAGAAATACATCATTTGATATTTTATGCTTTTCGGATGCAGATTACTCCAGTAGTTTTTTATATAGAAAAAGCAAGACCGGGGCATTGCATTTTCTTGGTGAATGTCTAATTTCTTGGTTTAGCAAGAAATAAGTGTTGGTTGCTTTGTCTACTGCAGAAGCCGAATATGTGGCTACATGTTTTTGTTGTACTCAAGTCCTTTGGATGAAACAACAATTGTTTGATTATGGAAAACCTTTTGATCATATTCCTATTAAATGTGAAAGCACTAGTGTCAGAAATCTATCCAAGAATCCAATTCAACATTCTAGGTCAAAACATATAGATATTAGGCACCATTTCCTAAAAGACAATGTCCAAAATCAAAATATTATCTTAGATCTTAGGTAATGATAGTTATGTTGTTGGGTTAATGTTGAGCATATGTCAATGGAGTTTTTGAGAACTTAATTTGTTGTAATTTTATTTCTTCTTGCTTGTTTTTTATTTTTTATGTTTTTAGATTTTAAATTGTAATGTTCAAGAATTTTTTTTTAATATGAATTCACACCACATGGTTGATAAAATGCTTTAAAGAAATAATTTTTATAAGTTTACATATATGTAGATATATATGGGTATATGTCAATATATGTTACATATACTTTAACTAAAGAATAAAAGTATATGTAAGTATATATGTGTATATGTTACATATATTTTAAATAAAGAATAACAATGTATAGTATATGTCAGTATATGTTACATATACTTTAACTAAAAAATAATAATATATGTTATTATATGTGGATATATATGAATATACGTCGGTATAGAGATATGTTACATATAACTAGATATATATATAGATATATGTATAGATATATGTTGAAAAAGAATAACAATATATGCCAATATATGTTACATATAACTAGATATATGAGTTGAATTTAAAAAAATAATATAATATAACTATTATATGTTTAGTTATATATATGTATATTTCACGTATAACTAGATATATGTGTATAGAAAACGTGAATTATGTTATATATTAAAAAAATATAATAAGTTTTATAGTATATGTTAAAGTTATTTAAAAAATATAAATTAAATAAAATATATTAATATAAAAGTATATATTATATGTGAGTATATATTATATATAACTAGATATATATTTAGTTATATGTAACATATAACTAATTTTATTAAAAAAATATTTTTAAATAAAGTATATGTTTAGATATATATTTTTAAATACTTTTATCTAAAAAAACCTACACATGATCTGTTTAGAATGCAAAAACAGGCCCGTTAAAATTCACTTGCTTAAGCATGGAGCTTTACCAAGTGTGTAGATCAATTGATGCTCAACTTTGAAAGGGTAGTTAATATAAAAAAATCACTTGCTTAAATAATTGACTCCTGAATTAGCATATAATTTACAATTAATTATTCAAACTCGAATTACTCAAATTTGAATCATCCAAAATTTGTGAACTAATATATTCAACTTGATGACTCAAACCAATAATTTTATATGTGATTCAATTTAATTATTCAACATAACTCAATAAAATAAATAATTAAAATTAATAATTAAATTCATTTCTTCTATAAATCTCAAATTTGAATAATCCAAAATTTGTAAAATAATATATTCAATTTGATAATTCGACCTAATGACCTTATATGTGATTCAATTCAATTATCCAACATAAAATAATAAAAATGAGGGATATTTACATAACTACCTAAATTTTTTTTATTCTAAAAATACTATAAAAACTAAAAATATTTATACTTTTTATAAAAAAAGTTGGAGTAAATTTTTAAAAATAACTCATTCCTCACTAAAATAATTTTTTTTTCAAAAATACATCTTCTTTCACTACAATCAATAATTTCTTCAAAATTCTTTTTTTAACTTCACTATTAAATAAAAATATTTTAATAAAGGATGGATTTTGGGGCTAGATTTAGACTTATTTTAAGTAGAAAAAGTTTGGCCTTATATTAAATAAAAACTTATAAAATAATTTTCATGAAATGACAATTCAAAGTATGAATGACATTCATATTATATGAACAATATGTAAACATCATTTCCTAAGCAAATAACAATGAAAATAAAAATTAAATTAAAGTTACAATTAAAAATTCCAAATAAATAGGGGAATCCCAAATCTAGCCTTATGGATTCTAGGTTGAGCACACATTTTCCAAAATATTTAGCAAACATTTCCCAAAACAATTAGCAAAGGAACTTCATAATTTAGAGAGACAAAAGATAAAAGTTGAAAGAAAAGGTTTATTTTTACAAAGTGGACTTGGAAATTGGATTAATATTCCAAGTAGGTTTGCATACCCATTTGAATAGAAATCAAAACCTACGTAGTTCTAACTATTTTGAAATGGTTGTTTTTAAACTCAAAATGGGCGTCTTAACCTAAACTAGATAAACCTATGTTTAAGTTGATTTTAGGTTTTAACTCGATAAAACCTATGTATATGTAGAAATTAGGTTTAACTTGATAAACCTAGGTCTAAGATTGATTTTAACTAGATAAAATCAAAGTTTATGTGAACATTAGGTTTAAATTGATAAACTTAGGTCTAAGATTGACTTTAACTTGATAAAACCAAAGTTTATATGGAAATTAAGTTTAATTTGATAAACCTCGGTCTAACATTGATTTTAACTTAATAAAATCAAATTTTATGCGAAAATTAGGTTTGAAAATTGATTTTAGGTCAAAAATCCAAAAAAATGGGTTTAGACCTAAGGTTAGATCCAAGTTTGGTTAATTTTAAGTCTAAAGTATGGGCCTAAAATCCAAGATTATGCATACTTTCAAAAGAATGGGCCTAATGCTCAGTTCGGTAAATTTCTTGAACTTCTTAGGTAATCTTCTTTGCAAAATTGCTGAACTCTTTTCAGATAAATGCACTAAAGACACTTCCTCAAGTTTCCTTTTGTTAGAAAGGATATCTTTCAAAAACTTAGCATACTTAGGCATTTGTGACAAAGCTTCAGCAAATGGAATATTAATATGCAATTGTTTAAAAAGTTCAAGAAATTTACCGAACTGAGCATTAATCTTGTCTTTGTTCAACCTTGCCGGATAGGGTACTCTAGGTCGGTATTCCTTCAAATTGGGGCTGCTTTCTTGTGGCTGCTTCTCTTTCTCACTTTCAAGTGCAGCTTTCTCTCCCGAAGTGACAGGAGGATCATCTTCTTTTTCTTTTTCTTGTTCTTCAGCCCTTTTCTTTTCCACATCTCCATTGATTTCTTTTCCACTCCTTAGCGTAATTGCCTTAAGTTGCTCTTTAGGATTTGCCTCAGTGTTGCTAGGTAAACTTCCTTGTGGTCTCTCACTGAGTAATTTGGCAATTTGCCCTACCTGATTCTCTAAATTGTGAATGGAGGCTTGTTGATTTCTAAGGGTGGTTTCAGTTGATTGAAACCTGGTTTCAGAAGCTGCTATAAATTTCTCCATCATGTCCTCCAAACTACTCTTTCTTGGAGGGGCAGCTTGTTGATGTTGGGGTTGCTGGAATCCAGGGGGAGGTCTTGGATTATTTTGATTATTCCATGAGAAATTTGGATGATTCCTCCACCCCGGATTGTATGTGTTGCTGTATGGATTATTCTGTTGTTGCCTTGGCATATTTCCAACATAATCTACTTGCTCTTGCTTAGCAAACATGTTGCCACTTTGGCAATCTTGACTTTGATGTCCACCTCCACACCATTCACAAGACATCACCTGCATTACTTTCCCAGAAGAAGAGGCCAAATAATCAAATTTCTTGTTCAATGCTTCTAATTGGGCTGTCAAGGCCACCACCGGATCTAATTGGTGTGAACCCATGACCTTCAGCTTTCCTTGCTCTCTTGGGGCTTGCCATTGATAATTTGTGATAGCCATGTCTTCAATTAAATCTCTTGCTTGTTCAGGTGTCTTGTTGTTTATGGTACCACCAGCTGCTGCATTAATGAATTGCTTACTTACATAATTCAACCCATTGTAAAATGTTTGAATTTGAAGCCATAGTGGAAGCCCATGATGAGGACATCTTCTCAGCAAATCTTTAAATCTTTCCCAGGCATCATAGAGGGTTTCACCATCTTGTTGCAAAAAGGATGAGATGTCATTCCTCAACTTAGCAGTTTTTGATGGTGGGAAATATTTCTCTAAGAACTTCTTTGCCAATTGGCCCCAGGTGGTAAAAGTCCCTGGAGGAAAAGATTTCAGCCACTTCTTTGGTCTATCTCTAAGAGAAAATGGGAACAACCTCAGCCTAATTACATCCTCTGAGACATTATTTATCTTGAATGTGTCACATATCTCCAGAAAATTCTCAAGATGTGCATTAGGATCTTCATAAGGAAACCCATCGAATTGACAAGTCTGCTACACCATTTGAATTACATTCGCCTTTATTTCAAAATTGTTTGCAGCAACTGTCGGTCTCCGGATACTAGATTCAGCCCCATTCAAATTGGGCTTAGCAAACTCCTGCATTGTTCTTGGTCCAGCTCCTTCCATCACTTCGAATACTTCTTCTTGTTCTATTTCCAGATTTACTCCTGAACTTACGTCTTCCAGATCTGCCTCCTCTTCTTCCTTTTGCTTTCTCCTCAATGTTCTTTCTAGTTCTGGGTCTAACTCCAGTAGTTGGGATGAGCTAGATCTGGTCATAAACAATAAGAAATACCTACAATGATAGTAAACCAGCAAGAACTAAAATTAAAAATGATTAAAAAGAAAACTAAATCAACAATCTTAATTATATTACTAATATTGAAACCGTTGTCCCCGGCAACGGCGCCAAAAACTTGGTGCGTCGCGAGCTATGCTATGGCTATACCGCAAGTGCACGGGTCGCCCAAGTAATATAGTAGTGAGTGAGTTATCGTTCCACTGGGGACAAGGCCAAGTACTAGTGCAAATCTTAATCGTTGTTTAGCAAATTAATAGTTGTGTGATGCGTTGTAACTAAAAACAACTAATTAATGACTGAAAATAAAAGGAAATTAAATGCTGTGCACAAAAGGATTGATAATGATATTAATAGAACTATCCAGATATTGAATCCCCCTAGCCTCAATAATATTTATGATCAATCAATTTAGTTAAATCATTTACTAGAATTGAATTGGCATTCCACTAAATTAGATTAAAGCTTCCCTCGAGTGGATTAATCCCTAATCACTAAGTAGAGTGCTGGAATCTCTTCTCAAACACAATTAAATAGATCTTGCATTAAGAATAAAGAACTATAAACCAAAGGATCTTGTAGGTCTATCTCTAGTACCCCAATCAATCCTCAACCCTTATGAGTATTCAATTCACATCAAGCTTTCTCAAGTCAATAATATGAAAATAACAACCAATCAATAAGCATGCTATTATCAATTGGAAATAACATCAAGTATCATAAGAATAAAATAAATCAATTAAATGATTCAACTGAATATAATTGTTCAATTCATACAAATTGGCTAGGGTTCATCAACATCTAGATAGAGAAGGAATTAGTTCATATTCAAAACTGGAAAAACAGAGCAAGATAAATGAGTAAGAGAAACCAAACAATTCATGGCAAGAAATTTGTATTTCTTCACTTCAATCCTTGATTCTTGGTTTAGGGCTTGAGCAAGATGTGTATCCTTCTTCAAACTCAACTCAAGACCTTTTTCCTTGCTCCAGCATCTGGCTCCTTCTCCTCTTCTTTGTTCTCTGCTTCCAACAATGTCCCAGCAAAAACTGTTGTTCTTCTCCCCCTCTTCTCTTTTTATTTCCCTTCAAATCTCCAGCCCATACCTCCAACTCACCATACCCATCCATTGTCTACCACTTTCCTTTGGTTCATCACCCTTTTCCTTGATTTAGGCAAGCTTTCCTTTTCTTGTTCTTTCTTTTTGGCAAAGGCACAGCTGTTGTCCCCCACTTATTCCCCAATCAGTGCAAAGAATCTAACTTTTCGACAGGTGACACGACCACTGACACGCCCATGTCACTGGGCGTGTCATAGGCACTGTGATTCTGAATAAAAGGCACGTTCATTGGCACGCCCGTGGTACTGGGCGTGTCACAGCTACTGTGATTCTGGATGAAAGGCATGTTCATTGACACGCCCGTGGTACTGGGTGTGTCACAGCTGCTGTGACTCTGGACATAAGGCACGTTTGGTGACACGCCCATGCAACTGGACGTGTCATAGCCACTGAATGCAGTATCAAGGGCACGTGTATTGACACGCCCATGTTCATGGGCGTGTCCATTGATAGATTTTGTTCTTTTCTACTACTTTCATCCGCAATTCCTCCGAAATGACCATAAGCCTCAATTTATCGAGAATTCCTGAAATTAATCCTAAAATGCACTTTGAACAAACAAATTAAACTCAATTGGATAATAATCATATTAAGAAATGGGAATAAAATATCATTAATTGTGTACTTATCAACATCCCAACTAGGCTTCAAGGACTAGGCCCAACCAAGCTTCAAGGGGAGCTAATCATCAACCCAACTTGGATTCAAGGACCAAGCCCAACCCAGCTTCAAGGGATTGTTACTTTTAGGCATGCCACCAATAACACAACTCTAAAAATTGAATAACATACTAGGCGCACAATTCTTTCATTATTTCATTATCAATTCCATTCTCATTTTCTCATAATCATTTAGGCAACGATGCCTCAATATTTCATTTACATCATTATAGCCAACATCAATGGCTTCACATCTCATCATTAGGGTATACATAACCAATTGTATTGTACATACATTTTGAATGTTAATTATATCTTTCCCATTATGCAAATCATAGCATTAATCAATTGTATCAACAATGTAATAGATTACTTAACACATTTACAACCAAATGTGTTAAGTCCTAAAGTCATGTAAATGTATGCAATCATGTAGGGTTGTACTTATCTCAAGAGCAACTCACACCAATCCAACCACTTCCTCTTCCAAGAATCCTTCAACACTTGGATTAGGATAACTCAAATCTCTTTAAAACCTAATCCAAAAGTGATTATATACACTCACTTAGATATACACATAAGATAATAAGGATACGAACCAACTAGGGCAAACTCTACATATGATATGCTCAACAACACGGGCGTGTCTCTGGTCGTGCCCTAAACCCACAACACAGAAGTTTTGACACACTCAGTGACATGGGCGTGTCACTGGCCGTGTCAATCCTCCCTCAACACAGTGGCTATGACATGCTCAGTGACATGGGCGTGTCACTGGACGTGTCAATCCACCAACAACACAGTAGCTATGACACGCTCAGTGACATGGGCGTGTCACTGGACGTGTCAATACTACTCCAACACAGAAGCTGTGACATGCTCAGTGACATGGGCGTGTCACCGGTCGTGTCACCCATCCAGAAAACAGAACCATTGACAAGCCTAAAGACTTGGTCGTGTTCATGGGCGTGTCAGGCCAAAATCCTGATTCCGACACCAACAACACCACATCCAACAAACCTCTTTCTTTTACTATTTTCTACTCTAAACAAACTTAACCAAACACATCAATAAACCATACTAAACTTGCATAAACACCAAAACAACACAATACATACATCAAACTCCAATCACAACCATCTTCACAATTCAACACATATACACAATCCACAACTCTTACTTTCTTTTCACCAAACTTATCCTATCCTTCAAACCAACCCCAAAATCAAAACCAAATAGACAACACAATCTCAAACACATCAAAATCAACCATACACACATCATCAACAACCTCAATTCACAAACTCAAAAGAAAACCAAAGAATTAAGAAGAAAACTTACCAAAAGTGAAGAAAATCTTTAGAATTTCAACTTGATCACTTGAAACACCCTTCAATCTTGAGTTTGGAAGAACAAAATCTCTCTTTCCCTCTTGTCAAAAGTGCTGGCCGGCTAACCCAAAAGAAGAAAGAAGAAGATAGAGAAATAAGAACAAAGTCAACCTTCTTAAACCACATAATTTTTCCAATTAATATCCACCAAGCAATTTTAATAATAAAATATATTAATTACCCAAAATATCTTCTTCCACCATCACATAATTTCCCATTATAAAATAATCAATAAATCTCATTTGACCTCTAAATAAAAGTTGACTTGTATATGTTGTATATATCTCTATATATACAACATATACACACTTCTCTTTCCTCTAAATCCTTTATACATACTTCAAAATCATTTAATCCAATTTCAACAATAATCATTCCAAAAATTTTAGGGTATAGTTTGGGATATTACAATTCTCCCCCTCTATAAATCAATTTCGTCCTCGAAATTACCTGATCTTAAGTCTGAAACAATTGAGGATACTGATCTCGACTCTCCCAAGTTGCCTCTTCCTTAGCATGATTCTTCCAAAGAACCTTCACAAGTGGCACTTTCTTATTTCTCAACTGTTTCACTTCATGTGCCAAAATAGCCACTGATTCTTCTTCATAAGATAGATCCGGACTCACCTCAATAGATTCAACGGACAGAACATGAGATGGGTCTAATCTGTACCTCCGCAGCATAGAGAAATGGAAGACATTATGGATTCTATCCAACTCAGGCGGCAAAGCTAAACGATAGGCAACTGGTCCAACTCTCTCCAATACCTCATAAGGTCCAATAAAACGAGGACTCGGCTTCCCTTTGCGGCCAAATCTCAAAATCTTCTTCCAAGGAGACACTTTCAAAAATACTTTGTCTCCTACATTAAACTCTGTGTCTCTCCTCTTTAAATCTGAATATGATTTCTGCCGATCTGAGGCTGCTTTCAACCGATCCCGAATTATCTTCACTTTCTCTTCGGTTTCTTTAATCAAATCGGGACCAACTAACTTACCTTCTCCAACTTCATCCCAACATAGAGGCGTTCTGCATCTTCTACCATACAATGCCTCATAAGGTGCCATTTTAATACTGGATTGTTGACTATTGTTATAGGAAAATTCCATCAATGGCAAGAATCTATCCCAACTCCCAGAGAAATCAATGACACAACTTCTCAACATGTCCTCTAAAATTTGTATCACTCTCTTTGACTGCCCATCTGTCTGAGGATGGAAAGCAGTGATAAAATGCAATCGAGAACCCAAACCAGCATGCAAACTCTTCCAAAACCTTGAAGTGAATTGGGGATCTCGATCAGATACTAAAGAAATTGGGACTCCATGCAACTTCACTATCTCATTGATGTATAGCTCAGCTAACTTCTCCAGAGAATAGTCCATTCTAACTAGAAGAAAATGAGCTATCTTTATCAACCGATCAACAATCACCCAGATGGCATCATGCTTCTTCTGAGTCAACGGCAAACCAGTCACAAAATCCATTGTTATACGCTCCCATTTCCATTCTGGCACTGTTAAAGGTTGGAGCAACCCTGTTGGAGCTTGGTGCTCGGCCTTTACTCTCTGACAAGTGAGACACTTAGATACAAACTCCGCAATGTCCCTCTTCATACCTGACCACCAGTAATGTTGCTTCAAATCATGATACATCTTGGTATTCCCAGGGTGCATAGTAAAAGCCGATTGATGTGCTTCCTCTAAAATAGTATTTCTCAATTCTGCATCAATAGGAACACACAATCTATTTTTGAACCAAAGACTACCATCATCTCTGATAAGAGTATTTTTATACTTGTTTTTAGTATGATTTTAATGTGTTTTTAGTTAATGTTTCATTTGATTTTGGTTTAAAGTTTGTTTTAGGTCAAAGTGGAAAAACTCCCTTGGATGATCAAAACATTGAAGAAAAAGCATGAATCAAGCAAGACATGGCCAAGCCAAAGCAAGCTTGGCCGTGTCCCTCAAACAAACTTCAAGGCAGTAGTTGACACGGCCAGGTGACACGCCCAAGCCACTGGCCGTGTCTCACCCAAAGAACAGAAACCAAAGAACTAAGCAAAGAAGGAAGAAAATGAAGGCAGAAGCTGACACTGGCAGGCCGTGTCACATGACACGCCCAAGCCAGTGGCCGTGTCACATGACACAGCCACAAGCTTGGCCGTGTCCCATGCCTAGCCAAAGAACAAAAGAAGAAAAAAACCAAGCAGAAGGTGACACACCCAAGTGACACGGCCAAGCCACTGGCCGTGTCACATGACACGGCCAGGAGCTTGGCCGTGTCACCCCATGAAACTAAAGAGAAAAGAAAGAAAGGAAGAGGGGCAACAAGAGACACGGCCAACTAGCTTGGCCGTGTCCCAAAGAAAGATGAGGGACACGTCCAAGCCACTCATGGCTTGGCCGTGTCACCCATTAAAAGTTGAATTCTCTTGCACGGTTTGAGGAACAAGTGGGGAACAACCAATTTGCTTTTGCCAAAAGAAAGATTAAAGAAAGAAAAAGCTTGTCTAAATGATGGAAAGAAAGATTAAACAAAGAGAATGTGGGAGACAAGGATGAATGGGGTGAGTTGGAAGCATGGCTTGAGCTTTGGAGGGAAAATAAAAAGAGAAAAGGAGGGAGTTTTGAGGGAGCATCTGCAGAGGGCTGGAGGTTTATGCAGAAAACAGAGAACAGAGGCAGAGAAGAAAGGTTTGAGAGGAGGAGGCTGGGCATACACGTTTTGGGCAAGGAGGGAGTGACACTTTCCTTGACTCTTCATTTTCATCCTCCATTTCCATCCTCTCCACCATCTCCATCTTCCATTGGCAGCTCCTGGAGATTGAAGAAGCTACATTGAAAGGGGTTTTTCTATTTTCTCATTTTAATTCATTTTAATGTTATTTTTGTTGTTGTTGTTGTATTAAGTGTATTGAACATGAACTAAATCATTCCCTATCTAGATATTGAAGAACCCTAGCTTATTTATATGATTGAATGATTTTAATTGATGGAGTTATTTTATCCTTATGATGCTTAATGATTATTGCCAATTGATGATAACATGCTTATTAATTGGTTGCAATTTTTATATTATTGACTTGAGAAAGCTTGATATGAATTGATTACTCATAAGGGTTGAGGATTGATTGGGGTGCTAGAGATAGACCTACAAGATCCTTTGGTTTATAGTTCCTTGTTCTTAATGCATGATCTACTTAATTGTGTTTTGAGAAGAGATTTCGGCACTCTACTTAGTGATTAGGGATTAATTCGCTCGAGAGAGGTTTTAGTCTAAGTTAGAGGAATGCCAACTCAACTCATCAACTCTATTATGTGATGTAATTGTGGCTAGGGGGATTCAATATCTGGATAGTATCATTATCATCAATCCTTTTTACACAACACACAATTTATCTTTATGTGCATTTATTTAAGTTAATTGTCTTTAATTACAAAACTTCACAAAAATATTGATTTGCTAAACAACAGTTAAGATTTGCACTAGTACTTGGCCTTATCCTCAGTGGAACGATAACTCACTCACTACTTTATTACTTGGGCGACCCATGCACTTGCGGTATTGCTATAGCACTAGATGCGATGCGCACCAATCTCTCACAAGAAAATCTCGGCTCTCCCCTTTTTGGCAGTTCGACACAACTTTCAAAATTTTCTCATCAACCAACTGAGCCTCTCTAATTTGATCCAACAAGACTGGCCTCAACTGCAATTGAGCCAACAAAGCACCGTCACTACAAGGCTTGAAGCTAACATGCAACGCTCTCAACTCAATAAGCAACGAGAGCGAATAAACAGTCAAACCTGCTAAAGACTTTCGACTCAAGGCATCAGCAACAATATTTGCCTTACTAGGATGATAGTCAATCAAATAGTCGTAGTCTTTAATCAATTCTAACCACCGTCTCTGCCGAAGATTCAGCTCTCTCTGAACCCCCAAGTATTTCAAACTCTTGTGATCTGTATAGATGAAACACTTCTCCCCATGCAAGTAGTTTCGCCAAATCTTCAAAGCAAACACTATAGCTGCCAACTCCAAATCATGCGTCGGATAATTAAGCTCATGCGGCTTCAACTGCCGAGAAGCATAAGCTATGACTCTACCTCTTACATCAAAACACATCCTAAACCATTATGTGAAGCATCACTGTAAATCACATATGGTTTATCTTCCACAGGCAAGGTAAGAACAGGAGCTTGAGTCAACATCTCTTTCAACTGCTCAAAACTAGCTCGACACTGATCTGTCCACACAAATCTAACTCCCTTTCAAAGTAATCTGGTGAGTGGAGTAGCTATCAAAGAAAAACTCTTCACAAACCGTCGATAATAGCCTGCCAAACCCAGAAAACTTCTAACTTCAGTCACTGACTTTGGTGGACACCAATTCAAAATGGCCTCAACTTTACTCGGATCAACTCTTATACCATCCGCTGAAACCACATGACCGAGAAAAGTCACTTGATCAAGCCAAAACTCACACTTAGATAGCTTAGCATACAACTGCTTCTCTCTCAAAGTCTGCAATACAATCCGTAGATGCTTATCATGATCCTCCTTATTATGCGAATGCACCAAAATATCATCGATAAAGACCACCACAAACTGATCTAAATAGGGTCTAAGTACCCTATTCATCAAATCCATGAAAGCTGCTGGTGCATTCGTCAATCCAAAAGGCATCACTAAAAACTCATAATGCCCATACCTTGTGCGAAAAGCTATCTTAGATACATCTTCAGTTTTGACTCTCAACTGATGGTACCCTGATCTCAGATCAATCTTGGAAAATACTGCTACTTCCTTCAATTGATCAAAGAGATCATCTATCCTAGGCAAATGATACTTATTCTTGATAGTCACTTTATTCAACTGTCTATAATCAATGCATAATCTCAAAGTACCATCCTTCTTCTTTACAAACAAAATAGGTGCTCCCCACGGAGACACACTAGGGAGAACAAACCCCTTATCTAACAACTCCTGCAATTGCACCTTCAACTCTCTCAACTTAGCAGGTGCCATTCGATAAGGAGTAATAGAGATAGGAGTAGTACTAGGCAACAAATCGATACCAAACTCAACCTCTCTCTCAAGGGGTAACCCTGGCAACTTCTCAGAAAAAATATCTGAAAATTCTGCAACTGTGGGTATACTATCAAGTTGAGAACCCACTACCCTGGTATCTACCACATGAGTAAGATAAGCATCACACCCTTTTCGAATCAACCTCCTAGCTGCAACAGCTGAAACAAACATGGATGCAATATGTCTCTGCTCACTAGATACCATCACACTTCTACCATCACCGGTTCTCAGAGTAACACACTTCTTCTGACAGTCTACCACAGCTCCATGCTTAGACAACCAATCCATGCTTAGAATAAGATCATATTCCTTAAAAGGCATTTCTATCAAATCACCCAAGAACTCTTCATCTTGCACCACAACTGAACTATCTCGGTGCACTTTGCTAACTACCACACTATGCCCTAAAGGATTTGTCACTAAGACATCAAATCCTAGGGACTCCGAATGCAATTCAGACACAGGAAAGATAGATACACTTATGTATGAATGAGTAGATCCTGGATCAATTAGAGCAAGAACAGAAATGCCAAATAGAGAAAATGTACCCGCAATGACTATTGAAGTATCCGGCTGCCTCTGTATCACATACACTCGCTGAGATGACCCAGTCTCATCTGGCCTACTGCCTTCGGATGTAGAGCCTCCTCTATGACTAATCCCAGGTCGACCACCTCTACTGAAACCTCTGCCCCCTCGAGCTCCTCTGTTGACACTAGGTCGAGAAGCTGCAGTATCAGTCTATCTATCTTCTACAGCTCAGGGCAATCTTTGATGAAATGGTCTAGCGACCCACATCTAAAACACACTCCTAGTCCACCCGTCTTCCAGCAAGCACCCCCATGTGCCCTACCACAATGGACACATGTAGGTGGAATAGACCTCTGAACCACCGGAGTTGGAGCACTAGCTACAGAAACTGTAGGTCTCGGTCTCTGCCTCTTATACTGAACTGACCTACCAGACTGTCTCTGGCTCCTACTGAACCTCGGAAAAAAATTTCCTCTGCCTCTCTTCAAAGATGAAGACCCTGCCTCAAACTGGGGTCTCCTAACTCTAGTCTCCTCCTCAGTAGCAGCTGCAACAATACCCTGTGCTGTCTCAACACTTTTGGCTGCTGAAATCAACTGAGAAAAGTCTTAGTACCGAGAACTAGCAACAATAGACATAATAGAGGGTCTCAACCCCTCTTCAAATCTCCTGCACCGGTCTATATCATCTGAAATAATCCCACCGGCATAATGACTCAACCAGATATTCTCAATCTCATACTTTGTCACTGTCCGGTTATCTTGTCTCAGACTCAAAAACTCCATCTTCTTAGCATCCTTATACTCCCTCGGAGTATACTTCTGCTCAAACTTTCACAGAAAATCACCATAAGACAAGGTCGGTGGATCATCCATGGCATGTGGAACTGTCTTCCACCAATCATAAGCATCTCTCTGCAGTAGTGATCTAGCATAATCAAATTTCTTTTTAGGAGTAGTTTGCAACTGAATAAATATCCTCTGCACTCTATCCAACCATTGTTCAGCTACTGCAGGATCTGTAGTACTAAAGAAGTCCTCTGCTCCATACTTTCTCAATTTATCATACTACCTCACCGGTACTTGCGGCTGTGGTTGCGGTGCCGGCTGCTCTGGAGCTTGCCTCAATAATTCCACCAAATGCTTAACAAAACCGGCAGAATCTCATCAGCAGTTGGTCTCTCTGGCACAGGAGCAGGTGCCTCTCTAGCTCTCTCAACCCTAGCTCCATCTCTACCCTCTTCAGGAGCTACACTCTCAGCACTACCCTGTATGGACCGACGTGACTGAGACGCCATCACTACCTATATCTACAAATATAGCAGAATATACCTCATCAAAGATCAGAAACTGCCAGTGCCAAAACATGTATCTTATTCAAAAACCATATTTTAAAATCAAAAAATTTCTTTTTCTTACAATTCACCTAGGTTGAGAATCTAAAACCTAGGCTCTGATACCAAAACAGTTGTAACACCCTTATAACCCATATACACACACTACATACAACCACACTAGGCATACAATTCTTTCATTATTTCATTATCAATTCCATTCTCATTTTCTCATAATCATTTAGGCAACCATGCCTCAATATTTCACTTACATGATTATAGCCAACATCAATGGCTTCACATCTTATCATTAGGGTATACATAACCAATTGCATTGTACATACATTTTGAATGTTCATTATATCTTTCACATTATGCAAATCATAGCATTAATCAATTGTATCAACAATGTAATAGATTACTTAACACATTTACAACAAAATGTGTTAAGTCCTAAAGTCAAGTAAATGTATTCAATCATGTAGGGTTTGTACTTACCTCAAGAGCAACTCACACCAATCCAACCACTTCCTCTTCCAAGAATCCTACAACACTTGGATTAGGACAACTCAAATCTCTTCAAAACCTAATCCAAAAGTGATTATATACACTCACTTAGATATACACATAAGATAATAAGGATACGAACCAACTAGGGCAAACTCTACACATGACACGCTCAACAACACGGGCGTGTCCCTGGTCGTGCCCTAAACCCACAACACAGAAGCTTTGACACACTCAGTGATGTGGGCGTGTCACTGGTCATGTCAATCCTTCCTCAACACAGTGGCTATGACATGCTCAGTGACATGGGCGTGTCACTGGACGTGTCAATCCACCAACAACACAGTAGCTATGACACGCTCAGTGACATGGGCGTGTCACTGGACGTATCAATACTACTCCAACACAGAAGCTATGACACACTCAGTAACATGGGCATGTCACTGGTCGTGTAACCCATCCAGAAAATAGAACCATTGACACGCCCAAAGACTTAGCCGTGTTCATGGGCGTGTCAGGCCAAAATCCTGATTTCGACACCAACAACACCACATCCAACTAACCTCTTTCTTTTACCATTTTCCACTCCAAACAAACTTAACCAAACACATCAATAAACCATACTAAACTTGCATAAACACCAAAACAACACAATACATACATCAAACACCAATCACAACCATCTTCACAATTCAACACATATACACAATCCACAACTCTTACTTTCTTTTCACCAAACTTATCCTATCCTTCAAACCAACCCCAAAATCAAAACCAAATAGACAACACAATCTCAAACACATCAAAATCAACCATACACACATCATCAACAACCTCAATTCACAAACTCAAAAGAAAACCAAAGAATCAAGATGAAAACTTACCAAAAGTGAAGAAAATCTTTAGAATTCCAACTTGATCACTTGAAACACCCTTCAATCTTGAGTTTGGAAGAACAAAATCTCTGTTTCTCTCTTGTCAAAAGTGGTGGCCGGCTAACCCAAAAGAAGAAAGAAGAAGATGGAGAAAGAAGAACAAAGTCAACCTTCTTAAACCACACAATTTTTCCAATTAATATCCACCAAGCAATTTTAATAATAAAATTTACTAATTATCCAAAATATCTTCTTCCACCATTACATAATTTCCCATTATAACATAATCAATAAATCTCGTTTGACCTCTAAATAAAAGCTGACTTGTATATGTTGTATATATCTCTATATATACAACATATACACACTTCTCTTTCCTCTAAATCCTTTATACATACTTCAAAATCATTTAATCCAATTTCAACAATAATCATTCCAAAAATTTTAGGGTATAGTTTGGGATATTACACTAAGGCTCAACAAAGAAAAAGACCAAGGATTGTAGAGGAAAGTGAAGAGACTTTCCAAATGGAATTTCCAAGAACTACCGCTCTAAGATCTCAATCTTCTATCCTCCAACTCCTTCAAGATATTCATGGACAAATGAGTTCACAAAGTTTAAGAATAGACAAAATTACGAATGATACCTCTCATCTCCATCTTGACATTCAAACTATCCAAGAAGCCTTAGGCTTGCCAAAGTGCTTTGAAGATGAAACAAGCTTGTCATCCTCTATCCATGGCTCCTACCCTCAAGAAGAACAAGAAGAAGCTGCTAACTCTCAACCAAGGGAAGAAGAGCAAGGAGATCTTGGAGAAGAAGAAGGGGATGAAGAAGAAGAGGGAGATGAAGAAGATGGAGAGGATGAAGAGAGTGATAATAATGTTTAATCCTTAGTCTCTTTATTGTTTATATTTTTTTCTTTTCATGATTTGTTTTGTTGCTTTTAAGTTTGTTGCCTTCTTTTCTTAATTTGAAATTAATGAAATTGAATTAATAAATGTTTGTTTCTTTTAAATTTATATTTAGATATATCTTTTTGCCTTTGTCAAAGGGGGAGAAGCTATTTAATTGTATCTAATTAAATTTTAAATACACTTAAAACTTGAATAAATTTTACTTTAAAATCAATTAAAGTGCCTGAAGCACATATTGAGGGGGAGTAAATTTAACTTTTTCACATCTTAAATTCAATTTAATTGCCAAAGTAAAAAAGGAGGAGATTGTTAGTCCAATTACTCTAATTTTGATCTGAGGCAATCAAATTGAATTGAACTAATAATTGTATTAAGTTATACTTTGCAGGAAGTTAATTTTTGAAGAAACCATGAGAAGTTTGATCGGACCATCTGGAAGCCTGATTGGACCTTCAATGACAAATAGAGAAAAGTTACACAAAAGAATGCATGGTGAAAAGTGCTCTCAAAATCTCACCGTATGACATAAAGTCTGACTGGACCTTTAAGTAGTCCGACCGAATATTGGTTGAAAAATGAGACAATTCACAAAGAAGGTTTCATGGTCAGAAGTACTCCTAAATTCTCATAGTACCACAGAAAGTCATACCGGACCAACAAGAATTCCATCCGAACCTCCCAAGCAAATTTTGGTAAAATCATCTAGTAAGGTTCTCGATCAGAAGTACGCTCAAAATTTGAACGGACCACAAATATTCCAACTAGACCAGATGCAAGTTCGAGCAAAATATTTAAATATTACACAAGTCAGAAGCTGTTGCATCTCAACTCAATTAGTGGAAGCCACGTGGACCAACCGTTAAAAGAGCATTAAGCATAATTTCAAATGTTGTAATCGGACTACTATATTTCCTGACCGAAATTAAGAAATTTCGACCGGACCTATCTAAATCCAACCATGAAATTGCTCCGGCAAAGAAATTAGTGGAAGGTAAGAATCAAACATGTGAACTTTTAGAAGTTTGTTATTTTTTCAGTCAGAATGTGAAATAATCTAAGGGGGATAGGTTATTTGAATTGCTTGGGTTTTAATTATATGGGTGTTTCTATTTAGGTCCCCTTCCTCATTTGGTAAAAACAAGAGGGTTATCTTTGGTTTTTCTCAAGGATAAGGTTAGGAAAAGGGTTAGTAGATGGAGTAATAATCTTTTGTCTAGAGTTGGCAAGGAAATCATGATAAATTCAGTAGCTTAGGCTATCCCATCATATTTTATTAATGTTTTAATATTACATGTGTCTCTGTGTCACTGTATGATAAATTCCTTTTGGTGGGGTATGAAGAGGGATGAGAGGAGGACTATGAGATGGTTGGTGTTGAAGAAGATGTATGGTAGCAAAAGGGATGATGGGATGGGTTTTAGGGATCTCCATTATTTTAACATTACTTTACTGGGAAAACAAGGGTGGAGATTACTTACAAATACTGATTCTCTTCTATATAAAGTGTTTAAAGCTAAATATTTCCTTAATGGAGCCTTTTTATCAGTTAGAGCAAATTCTAACTCTAGTTTGACTTAGAGGAGTAGTGTTAGTGCCAGTGAGTGCCTTAGGAGAGGGGTAGGATGGAGAATGGGGAATAGTGAATGTGTTAGGGTGAAGTTTGATCATTAAGTTCCAAATGATAATAAGTTTTATGTTGATGAGGTGTTTGATCGTATTGCAAATAGTATGTTAGTAAGGGATCTTATTTAAGCTAGTGATGGTAAATGGGATGTTGAGAAGTTGATAGAGTTTTTTAGTGTGGGAGATATAGGAGCCACACTCACTATCCCTCTGAGTTTGAGATCTAGAGAGGATTCTCTTTTATGGCATTATGAGAAGAATGGTAGTTATTTTGTAAGGCCGGCTTGTTATATGTGCCAAGCTATGAATGGGAGAGGGGATGAAAGGGCAGAAGGGGATCTTTTGTTATTAATTTTGAATATGCCTCCTAAAGTAAAAGACTTTATATGGAGGGTGATTAGGGATGTTTTGCCAGTTAGGGTTAATATGAGGAGTAGGGGAGAGGGAGGAGTGTTGGGTGTGTGGTGAAAGTGAAGATTTGGAGTATATTTTGTTTAAATATTCAGTAGCACGTGAGGTGTGGGAAACTTGGGAGAGAGGTTTCTACTTTTCTTTTCCTATGTTTTCTAAGGCTTTTATGCAAGTTATCAAATCATATAATTGATTAAAGAAAGAGGAGTTGTGTTGCTTGGCTTGGAATATAAGGCATTTGATTTGGAACCCCAAGATTATAACAAATTCGAAACCCAACACACAAATTCAGTATACCAAGAAACCTAGATAATTGTTTATCATACTAAACCCCTAATTGACTTGCAACTAGAAACATAGATAATTGGACAAAATTAAAGAAGAACTAGAAAAAACACCACAAATGTTATCTTGATAAGTTGATTCCAAATTCTGATGCAACAAGAAGAAGATGAACCCTCTCTTGAAGTGAAATTCGTCTAAGCCAAAGATAATTTAATAGAATGATCAAAAACTGTTGTCTTATAACACTAAATGAGCTTGAAATAGATAAACCCTAATTAGGGTAAAGTAGTGTTTGTTTGGCTAATAAAAGTTTTAAGAACTAATAAAATAAATAAAATTCAAATTTAACACAAAAAAATAAGGCCTTTACTTTTTAAATAATTCTAACTAGTGGGCCTAATATATATTAAATAATATGCCTATATACTTGGATTAAATTTATGGGCTTTTTCTCTTTCATATCCTTAGCATCAAAGGCCTATCTGCCAGGCCTTTCTTTCATGAATAGCCTCACAAAGCCTTGGAAGACAGATTTAAGCTTCTTGGCCTACGATCTTGTAATTGGTCCACTTGGAAAAATAAGCTCCATGCCATGTTGGTCACCTCTGCTTGCTTCACCAGCCTTACTCACACTGTCATATTTGTTCACATGAATCCCTCCCTCTTCAAAAAAAAAAAAAATTCATCCTCAAATCTGCATCCATGTCAAAATGAGAAAGATCAGATACATTAAAGGTTGCAGAAACTTGATACTCACTAGGCAAGTCATTTTTATAAGCATCTTCATTAATTTTCTTTAGCACTTGGAAAGGACCATCGCCTTTTGGATCCAACTTTGATTTCCTTAGATTGGGAAACCTCTCTTTCCTTGAATGCACCAACACCCAATCACCAGGTTCAAAAGTAACTATTCTGCACCCTCTATTGGCCTGACATGCATAATGCTCATTCTTCTTTTCAATGTGTTGTCTAGCCTTCTCATGTATAGTCTTGACCAATTCAGCCTTCCTTTGTCCATCTAGGTTAGTAATCTCATGTAATGGCAAAGGCATTAAATCCATAGGATTTAGAGGATTAAACCCATACACAATTTTAAAAGGTGAGAATCTAGGGAAAGAATGCAAACTACAATTTTAAGCAAATTCAACTAATGGAAGACACTTTTCCCATGTTCTCAAATTTTTACCTACCACAATATACAATAAAGTCCCCAAAGTTCTATTCACCACTTTAGTTTGTCCATCAATTTGTGCATGATAAGTTGTAAAAAATAATAATTTAGTATCAAATTTTTCCCATAAAACTCTCCAAAAATGGCTCAAGAATTTAATATCACGATCAGAGACTATTGTCCTAGGTATACCATGCCAACGTACAACATCTCTAAAGAATAAATTAGTTATATTTGTTACATTATCAGTTTTATGGCAAGCTATGAAATGTTCCATTTTGCTAAATCTATCCACAACAAATATGTTATATCTACCTTTCTTTATCCTAGGTAAACCTATTACAAAATCCATAGAAATGTCAACCTAAGGCTCATTAGGAATAGGTAGAGGGGTATATAGTCCATGAGGCATTGATTTGGACTTAGCTTGCCTACATGCAATGCTTTTAGAACAAATTCTTTCAACATCCCAATGCATGTGTGGCCAATAAAAATGCTCAGAAAGTATGTCCAAAGTCTTATGCACACCAAAATGACCCATCAATCCACCACTATGTGACTCACGCATAAACAATCCCTTAATGAACATACAGGTACACATAATTGATTTTCACGAAATAAAAATCCATCATATCGATAAAATTTTTAAAAAGAAGCAACATAAACATTACCTAAATCAGAATCTACTACATACATATCCTTAAGTTGCTTAAATCCTAACAACTTAGAACTAAGTTTAGTGATTAAAGCATACCTACTTGATAATGCATCAACAACAACATTATCTTTACCTTGCTTGTAGTAAATCGCATAAGGAAATGTCTCAATGAATTTAACCCATTTTACATGTCTCTTCTTCAACTTCTCTTACCCTTTGAGGTGCTTAAGTGACTCATGGTCAGTATGGATCACAAATTCTTTTGTAAGCAAGCAATGCTGCCACACGTATAGTGCTCTTACTAGGGCATACAACACCTTATTGTAGGTAGAGTACTTCAATTGAACTTCTTGCTGAAATATACTATGGAAAGTTTTTCCTGCATCAGCTCAACACCTATACCAATCCCAGAAGCATCACATTCATGCTTAAAAGTTTTATCAAAGTCAGGTAAACATAAAATAGGAGCAGAACACAACCTATCTTTTAAAGTGTTAAAAAGCCCTACTCTGTTCCTCTCCCCACTAAAAACCCAACATCCTTTTTTTATTATTTTGATTAAAGGAACTGCAATAGATGAAAAATCTTTCACAAATCTTCTATAGAAATGAGCTAACTCGTGAAAACTCCTTACCTCAGACATACACTTAGGTGTAGGCCATTCTTGAATAACTTTTACCTTTTCAACATCTACCTCAACTCCCTTAGCACTCACAACAAAGCCTAAGAAAACAAGTTTATCAATACAAAAAGTACACTTCTTCAAAAATTAGCGTACAAGTCCTCTTTTCTTAAAACCTCTAGAACTAATATAACATGCATGATATGCTCATCTAGAGACTTATTGTATACGAGAATGTCATCAAAATACACAACAATAAATTTTTCAAGGAAATTATAGAAAACATGGTTTATTAACCTCATATAAATCATATTTTGTTTTAAATGCAGTTTTTCACTCATCACCTGATTTCATCCTATTCTGATGGTATCAACTTTTAAAATCTATTTTAGTGAAAATACATACACCATATAACTCATCTAACATGTTGTCTAAGCTAGGAATGGGATGGAGATACTTTACAGAGATTTTATTGACTGCACGACATTCTACACACATTCTTCATGTTCCATCTTTCTTGGTTACCAACAACATCGGTACAACACATGGGTTAAGGTTCTCTCTCACATGCCCCTTCTCCACGCACCTTCTCCAATAATTTGTCTGCTTGTCTTTGAAGTTCCTTTGTCTCCTCTAGGTTACTTCTATATGCTAGCCTATTTGGAATTGCTGCTCTAGGTACAAAATCAATATGGTGCTCAATACCACTCAAGAGAGGGAGTCCCTTCGGCATCTCTTCAGGAAAGACATCATCAAATATAATAATGAAATAAAACTACTAGGCAAATTTGGATTAAGGTAAGTCATAATCAATAATCTCTCCTTAAACCTTATTGATATGAGTGATCTTCTGTTTATATAAGCATTCTTAAGATCTATCTCTTTTGCAAAGAAACTCTACTTCTTGTCACTCTTATTTTCTCTCCTCTTACTATTCTCTCCTGCACATCTCTCTTTCTTTTCCTCACTTGTGCAGTCACTCCCCATTGGGCCACATAATTGTTTCTTTTCTCTCTTGGCCTCTTGTCCTTCTATTTTTTAGTTAACTCACTACCCGAATCGCCATTTAAAGTTTTCATCATCTTAATCTATTCTTAATAAACTTCTTTTGGAGATAAAGGTGAAAATCTTCCCCTTCAAACTAAAAGAATTCATATTTTTGTACCATCATATATTAATTTCCTATCAAACTGCCAAGGCCTACCCAATAGTAAATGTCCAACTTGCATGGGTACTGCATCACACAACACTTCATTAACATATTTTCCAATAGAAAATGGTACCACAACTTGTTTTGTTACTTTACTTGACCACTATCATTTAACCACTGTAGCCTATATGGTTTAGGTTGTTTTTCACACTTTAACCCTAACTTATCAACTAAAGATGTACTAGCCACATTTGCATAGCTACCTCCATCTATAATCATGCTGCAAATTTTTCCCTACTAAACATCTAGTATGAAAGATGTTTTCCCTTTGTTGTAAACTCTCTTCCTTAAACTGAACATTAAGTGCACGCCTAACTACTAAAGATTCACCATAAATAGCATACTCAACCTCAACATCATTACAATCCTCCAAACTAGGCATAGAATCATAGTTAGATTATGATTATGATTAAATTTCCCTATTATCCCTCATAAACATAGTCTTTTTATTAGGACATTGTGAAGCAATATGTCCATTACCTAAACATTTAAAACACTTAATATTTTTTCCCTATTAGAAGGATTAGAAAAATCAGTGGTACCTTTATTTGTGGAAGAGGCTCCTTTGCACTTTTCAAAACTTGCACCTTTCACTTTAGAATTTGAGTCTCTATCCTTAGACCTCTTATCTTTAGCCTTCTTATATTTCTCTGGCCACTTTGAGGTCTAAGCTGGGGTGTAATTGGAGGAACCCCTAGCTGCCCCCTTTTACTTGAGTTGCCTTTCTACCTTCATAGCCATGTTCACCATCTCCTCATGCACTATATAATGATGCAGCTCTGCTATATTTGTAATATCTTTATTTAAAGTTCCCAAGAATTGAGCCATGGTAGCTTCTTTATCCTCTTCAATATTTGCTCAAATCATTACCATCTCCATCTCTTTATGGTAATCTTCTACTAACATTGACCCTTGTGTGAGTCTCTGTAATTTTTAGTGTAGCTCACGTAGTAGTAGGATGGCACAAATCTCCTCTTCATGATAGCCTTCATTTCTACCCACGTCTCAATAGGCCTCTCTCCATTCCTTCTTCTTGTATGTTTTAGTTGACCCTACCATATCAATGTATAATTAGTAAACTTAACTACTTCGACCTTCACCTTCTTTCTCTATGAATAGTTATGACAGTCAAAGACAAGCTCTACCTTCCTTTCCCAGTCAAGGTATTTTTTAGCATCATTCCTTCCTACAAATGTTGAAATCTTTATCTTCATGGAATTGATGTTGTTGTCTCTCCTTTCTGGCCTCCTATATCCTCCTAGCCTTCTAACTCTTTCAAGCCCACCCTTAAATATTAGGTGTCATCTTCATCTTCGTATTCATCAGATTCATCATGGGACTCTGTATCTTCTTCATCATAAGTCTATTGCCTAGTATCTCTCTGCCTAGTTAATGTAGCTCCTGATTATTGGGATTGCTTAACCACCTCAACTTCATCCCTTAAATGCATAACATTTAGATAAACTTCTCAAATTGCTTATGTATAGCCTTCAATATGAAAACTACATCTTGTATGCTCATTTCACCACTTTTTCCTACCTCCTCAGACATGATGTAAAACTGCAAGAAAATGTTAGAGAAAAAAAATCCTTACACTCTCCCTCATATGTTTACACTCAATAATATGTCACTCTACTAATGTTTCACTCAAATCAAGCTTTTACTCTCTTATTTGCTCACACTCTCTTGCATTTTACCTCTCTTGTTCCCTTCTTGAAGTTGCACTTTAGAATTGAAAAAAAAACCCAATCAAGTTAGTCACAAGTGGCAATCTATAGAAAGTACAATTGAAAGCCTAATCAACAAATGAAAACACCAAGTTCTAGATGCAATTTGATAATCTTTTGTAATAAATTTAAAAACAAGAAAACACACAGATGAAGAATTGTATGTTTGTGAATGCAAGTGTTAAGAGTAACCCGAGTGCAAAAGTCACCCTTATATGCATGGTAGAAGCAAAAGAAATAGAGAACAAAAAAAAAATTAAACTATGAATGCAATAAAATTGACAAAATAGGAAGCTAAAATAAAGAATTTCTATTTTTTTCCAAGTGGGAGCCAAAAATAAACCCTAGACTCTTTGATTTGGACTAACTTATGTTAATTAGGAAGGTAAGATATGGTGTACATATGAAAAGAAATTGATTGAAATGAGGAAACACTAACAGTTTTGGAAACAGAATCAATAATCCCAAAAATTACCCAAAAATTTTCTGATAGCTTGTTCACCCTAAAATTGAATGATTTGGGAGTCGTAATAGGCCGTTACAAGTAAACCTAGTCATAAATGTAGGGTTTGAAAATCAATTTCTAAATTGGTATTGTGCATTCCGTAACTTTTCCATAGTGAAAAGTTATTATTTTTCAACCCTAATTTCAATCTAAAAAGATTTCCTTCAACCCTAGCTTTGTTTTAGCAGCCGACAAACCATTTACCTTCATTTTGTTTTCTTTTTTTTTATCTCTTCATTTTTTCTTTTTTTGGAAGCTAAAGAACTAATAGAACAAAATCTAAGTTTCGAATTGATTAAAATAAAAAACAAAAATCACAAAATTGATTAAAGTAAAAAAAAATAATATCACAAAAAGCACAGAACATAGATAAAGCCAAGGCTTTAATGCCAAATGATGCGAAACTCTAGGATTATAACAAATTTGAAACCCCAACACACAAATTTAGTATACCAAAAACTCTAGATGATTGTTTATCCTACTAAACCCCTAATTGACTTGCAACTAGAAACGTAAATAATTGGACAGAATTAAAGAAGAACCATAAAGAACGTCATAAGTGTTACCTTGATAAGTTGATTCCAATTCCTAATGCAACAAGAAGAAGATGAACCCTCTCTTGAAGTAAATTTCATCTAAGCCAAAGATAATTTAATAGAATAATAAAAAACTGTTGTCTTACAACTCTAAATGAGCTATAAATAGCTAAACCCTAATTAGGGTTACAAAGTAGTGTTTGGTTGGCTAATCAAAGTTTCAAGAAATAATAAAATAATCAAAGTTCAAATTTAACACAAAATAAACAATGCCCTTATTTTTTAAATAAGTATAACTAGGGGCTTTAATGCATATTAAATAATAGGCCCATATGCTTGGATTAAATTTATGGGTTGCTTCTCCTTCATATCATTGGTGTCAAAGGCCTATCCACCGGGCCTTTATTCCATGAACAAAGCCTTGAAAGGCAGATTTAAGCTTCTTGTCCTGCGATCTTGTAATTGGCCCACTTGGTAAAATGAGCTCCATGCCATGTTGGCCACCCCTGCTTGCTTCGCCAATCTTGCTCACACTACCATGTTGTTCGCATCAGCATTACAAAAATGACCACCTCTAGGATAAAGTGATGATTCCAGTAGTTGTCTTATTACAACAAGATATTTCCTTCCTACATAAGCGGCAAAGAGAGACTGAAGATTCATTGATTTTGCAACTTTAAGGATATTTTGAACATGTTTAGTTGGAGATGGTGCTCAATGCCAGTTGGTTTGATTTTATTGACGATATACATTTTTAGAACTTGTAAAGCTCTGATTTTGTATATGTTTTTTAGGATGATGAGCACAATTTTCATCAAGCCATTTTAGGTTACCAAGCTGGGTGTTTGCACCTAAGGTCGTAGAGGAGTTGGCTTTATGTCCAACTCTCAGTTTCATAATTTTCAATATTCTAACGGCTTTTGTACTGATTCTCAACTTGTTTATAGTACTTTAAATAATAGGATTGAGAATTATTCTTGGTTTGGTCTTGTTATCAAGGATTATAAGGATTTTCTTTCACTTAGACCTGATTTTTATGTTAGATTGTATGGGAGAAATGTGAACACTAATGTTCATCTTCTTACTAGCAACTTGGTGTCTTTTACTAGCTTCCAAGTTTGGAATTCTCCTCCTAAATGCATTTATGCTTTATCCTAGTCTAATAAAGCTGCTATGAGAGGGATTTTTGCCTCACTCCTGGTGGAATGGTTCTTGCGACTTTGGCGCTGTTAGGCTCTAGGCCTTCGAGAACATGAACCTAAACATACAGAATTAGGGTTGCCACTTAGACGGATTGGGAAGATAGAGAGGGGTGGATAACTTGATTCCTAAGGAATCCCCAACCCCTACTGGGTTTAGAAAGTTGGGTACATATGGGGAAGGTCAGAAGTGACCCAAGACCCCTATAACGCGGAAATGACATTCCTTTCAAGTCTAAATATTATTGAATTCCTATATTATTGCAATATTATCCATACTACATGCAGTTATTGAAATAAATAATCATCATATTATAAAACAAGTTAAACAAATCAAGGGGCACCCATACAAGATGGAAACATGCCCTTACAAATGTCCAAGATCCATAAAACAAATAAGATAGAACACCCACAAATAAGTGGAAACATGCCCCTTACAATTGTCACCAAAATCCATAAAATAAGTTAAATTAAAAAACTTAATAAATAAGGCAGCCACAAGTGGAAACATGCCTTTTGCAACATTTCTAAAATCCAAATAATGATAAGTAAATGCAATTTAACAATTCATAAGAAACAATTGATTTAAACATATAAATAATCACTAAATAATCCCTAAAATATTCATAAAATTTAAAATTTAATAAAATCAAGGTTTTGTATCAAAATTAGGGCTTAAGTCGTAAAAACTAGGGTTAAACATGCAATTTAGGGTTTGATCATAAAAACTACGATTTTACATGCAATTTAGGGTTTGATCCTAAAAACTAGGGTTTTACATACAATTTAGGGTTTTTAAACTAAAGCTAGGATTTGGAAGGCTAAATTAAGGTTTTAGAGTGAATTGGAAAATTAGAATGAAATTGGAATTTTAAACCTAAAACTAGGATTTTGGAAAGCCAAATTAGGATTTTATATACAAAGCTAGGTTTTGATCCTAAATCTAAGGTCCAATATGCAAGATTATGATTTTACTATTAGGGAATTAGGGTTTGATCTAAACTTAGGGTTTTATATACAAATTAGGACTTTAATATAAAACTAGGGTTTGGGGTTATCAAACTAGGGTTTTTAGGTTTATGAAATCAGGTTTTAAGAATATAGATTAGGTTTTGGTTTTCAAAATAGTTGAGCAAATCCAAATTAATGAGCCGAATGATAATAAATTCTATAAGATTAAACCATGGAGATGATCAATTTAATAAACACTGAAAATCATACCATCATTCGTTGGCTCTACCGAATTAATTTTGTTGAACCTTTGTTTGAACACCACAATCCACAGAATCTGGAGCTTAATGATTCTACTATCCATTTGGATCAAATCAAGTTTTGGCTGAGTCAAATTATCCAAAGATCAATTGTTATTTTAGCTGCTGTCTCTCTTTTTGGTTGCTGTGTTTTACTCTCTATGTATTATTTTTAATTACTCACTATTTTCTAATTGCCAAACTTAATTTCTAGTTGCTAATTGCTCTCTCTCTGTCCTCTAATTTTTTTGTTAATTATGTATTTATAGGCAGCATTAGGGTTAAGCAAATTCCCTTTTAGTTAATAAGTCCTAATTGCCTTGTAAAACCATTCAGCTTATCCGAGTGCATTTGAACTTAAAAACATTTAGGACATTTAAACATTGAATTAAGGGACTCATGGCAAATTGGCCTTGGCCAATTCGCCATAGACAAGCTTCATGGTGAATTGGCCAAGGCCAGTTCACCATGAACTAGCCTCATGGTGAATTAGATAGGCCAATTCATCATAAACTTGCCTTTTGGCATTGACTAGCTTGATTTGAGCTTTTAATTTTGGATCGGACTTAGGTTGGGCTTTTAAAATTGGATCGCACTAGGTTTAAACCTTTAAAATTGGATTGGATCTAATTCGAGCTTTTAAAATTGGACCAAACTAAGTTTAAGCTTTTAAAATTGGACTGGACTAGGTTTAAGCTTCTTGGATTTGACCTGACCCTTTTAATTAAGATTGACTCATTTTGGTCAAAATTTGGGTATGCAGTCTTGCCCCCTACTTGAATAATCTTGAATTTATTCAGAGAGTGAAAAGTAATTTTTCTTGATAGGCTTTGGTTGATCTTGGATACTTTGATAAATCCAGGCTGGTTTGAAAAACTTAGATGCTTTAACAAATCCAAGTTGGCTTAGGTGCTTTAAATAAACCCGAGTTGATCTGGAAAATCAGGGTTGGCTCAAACATTTGGATGTTTTACCAAATCCATTAAGGTTTCACATGGATAAAAACTTGATTCTGAATACTTTAATAAATCTAGAAAAATGTCCGCCTTTGTAGAAATGGATCTTGATTCTTTAGACTTGAAAATGGACCTTTGTCCTTCATCGACTTTAGCTGTTCTAGCTTCACTGACCTTCTATCATTTATATCTTCATTCATTTGAGAGTTCTGGCTTTCTTTTAGCCAATTGTTTCATTCTTTAATGGATTTTATTTTGCAAAAATTTGGCTATTTTTTATCCCACATATCCTCTCTTTGCCCCCTGCATGGTAAAATATTGAAAGAGAGTCTAAAAATATTTTATACACTTATAAACTTAAAAATTGAAAGGGAGAAGCTTTGCCTCTTATGTAGGCTCAAACTGATGATTTTGCCTAATGTGTAGGCTTCAAAGCATATATCTCTACTATTTTTTGCAATGGGCATTTCATGCCCCCTGATTCCATATCTGCTTCTTATCATTTGTTTCAAGAGTATTGGCTGCTTAAAGAATAGACAATAAAAGTGCAGAGTGACATGCTCATATATGCATGTATTTATGATATGCATGAGTGATACTTACAGTGGTTCTATTGACTCATAGACCAAGATGATAGGCGGAAGCACTCCCACTAGTACCTTTGGGATATTCATATAGGTCTTGCATTTGGAACATCATGAGATGTCACATCTATAACTTCATCTTCAAGATATAAAAAACATGAGTAGTGAGGCCCATGCAGGATAGTCAGAGATACTTGAGACATCCATTTCATAACCTTGTGAATGATTCTTTCATTAGTGCACTTTTTCCCAATGTGTTCTTTAAGGTTCGACAGTGAAACACACTCCCCTAGACGTGAGGGCTCGTGTGAGAAAAAACATTTTTTTGAAATTTAATTTCTAATTTTAAAATCAAATGTTGTCTTTGTCAAATCATTATTAATATACCTCAGGACTTTCTCTTTCAAATTACCACATCTATAATATCATAACCGTAGTTACCAAACTAAAATTGGGATTCATTTCTATTTGACCAAGAGTTGTTGCACTTCAGATAGGCATATACATATTACTTGGCCAAAAGTCTTAGTAAGTTTAAATATTATCTATCTCATATACATGCTTTTTTAAACAATCTCCATAAATAGACTCCACCTACCAAGAGAGATTAACATTTCTTTAACAGGCTTAAAATGGAGTCTATAAGGGACATGGGTTAAGTGAAGGCCATTTTTTAATTGGAGTTGATGCGACATTGTAACACCCCTATACCCCGTATACGTACACAACATGCTAATACGATCGTAATATACGTATACTGAATATAGAAATGCCACGGTTTACTAAACAAACGACTCACTTCTCTCTACAAAAATATACATAAATTTAAAGACAAAAATAAAACATTCATTTAATACGCAGCGGAAAATATAGTTATATTTACAAATACAAATACATCAAAAATAAATTTTACAAAACATAAAGTTTATACATATTTGGTAGTCAGTCTTTGATCTTTAAGCTCACTATCCACACTTCAGAATCTAAACTCTACTTGGCCTAGAGGAACTCTCTGGTTCTACCCTGTCACCTGCGCGATGAACCACAATCGCGCTAAGCCAATGGCTTAGTGGTACAAACTACAATAATATTATGCTTCAATGCAATGCCAATGTCACACAATCAAGTTTCATAAGCAATTCAAAAGAATATTATATTTCAAAACCTTACATTATTCAATAACTTACCAAAACATTCATAAAGTAATACTCACAATTTCCACATCCACAAACATATTACACATCATGTTGTATCTTCATAGTTTCATATTAAAGCAAAGACAAGCATGGGTCCAAAATACACTAATATGTTATTCAAAGTTCAGAGTTACTGCTTTGGTCCATAATCACAATCATCAAGCCCGTAGGCAATATATATATATCTCTATCCATGGATAGTGTAACAGACCCAGTCTCTTGGACCTCAACCCGGCTAAACTCGAGGAGATCCTCAACCCGGCTAGACTGTTACTGTTTTTGAGGCTTACGACCCAGTCTTTTCACCCCAAAAACATCACATTTCACATATTTCACATTTTTCAACTGGAATCGGCTTACGACCCGGTCTTTTCACCTATCCAGTGATTCATAGGCATGCCGCCAAACTCAGAACTCTGAAAATTGAATAACATATTAATCACACAATTATTTCATTTATCTCTTTATCAATCTCTTTCTCAATTCGTTTCTCATTTCATTTCTCATTTCATTTCTCATTTCATATTCCATAATCAAATATGCAACCATGCCCCAATTATTTCATTTTCACTATCATAGCCAACAACAAGGGTTTCATTTCTCATCATGTCTCATATCACATTAACTCAATTCATCATTCAAGTGTACATAACCAATTACATTAACATACATATTGAAGGCTCATCATATCATTCACATTATACAAATCATAACATTTATCAAGTATATCAACAATACAATAGATCACTTAACACATTTACAACCAAATATGTATTAAGTATCAAAATCATGTAAGTGTATGCAACTATGTAGTTTTTACTTACCTCAAAACCAACTCACACCAATCTATACACTTCCTCTTCCAAGAATCCTTCACACTTAGGTTAGGTCAACTCAACCTCTTCACAACCTAATTCAAAAAGAAATAATACACATCACTTAGAAATACACATGAGATAATAAGGCTAAGAACCAACTAGGGCAAACTCTACTCATGACACGCTCAACAACACGGGTGTGTCCCTGACCGTGCCCTAAACTCACAACACATAAGCCTTGATACGCTCAGAACCACGGGCGTGTCACTGAACGTGTAATACATTCTGTCTCACAGAAACATTGACACGTCCAACAACACGGGCATGTTCATGGCGTGTCAATCCACCAACATCACAGTAGCTATGACACGCTCAGTGACATGGGCGTGTCACTGCTCGTGTCACCCATCCAAGAATACAGAACCATTGACACGCCTAACAACCTGGTCGTGCTCCTGGGCGTGTCAGGCCAAAAATCCAGATTCCGGCAACAACAACAACACATCCAACAAACCTCTTACTTCCACCATTTTCCACTTCAAACAAACTTAATTAAACACACTCAAAAACCATAACAAACTTGCAAAAATACCAAAACAACTCAAAACATACATCAAACACAAATCATAATCATCACCACAAACCCAAAACACAACCACAACACTTACTCTTCCAACAATCTTATTCTTTCCTTCAATCCAACCCCAAAATCCAAAATCAATTGAACCAAACACTCTTAAACACATCACAATCAAACAAACTCTTACTATCAACAACAATCTATCAACTCAAACACAACTTCAAATAAAATAAGAGAAACAAGAGGAAACTTACAAAAAATGATGAAACTTCTTGGATTTCCAACTTAATCACTTGAATCTTCCTTCAATTTGATCTTAGAAAATCAAAACTCTCTCTTGCTCTCTTGTCTTTGTGATGCCCGGCCAACCAAGAAAGAAGAAGAGAATGAAGAAGAAAAAGATGCAAAGTCAAATACTCAACCTCCACTTAAACCTCCACCAAGCAATTTATCATTAAAATATTCCAATAATTCTCTTCCACTCATTTTAATTTCCTTTTAATTACTTAATTAAATTAAATTAAATAAATATCTTCTTCCACTAACTTAATTTCCATTTTCCATTAATTAATTAAAATCATTAAATCATCATCTATTGACTTCCACATTTGACTTGTATATGTTGTATATATATTTCCATATATACAACATATACACTCTCTTTTTAATTCTTTTCTTTCTCTTTCCAATTTAACATATACATTAAATCCAAATACCACAATAAATATTCAAAAACTTCTAGGACATACTTTGGGATATTACAATTCTCCCCCTCTAAAAAGAAATTTCATCTCGAAATTACCTGATATTAATTCTGAAACAACTGAGGATATTGTTCTCGCATCGCTTGCTCACTTTCCCAAGTTGCCTCTTCTCTACTATGATTCTTCCAAAGAACCTTCACAATTGGCACTTTCTTATGTCTCAACTCTTTCATTCCATATGCCAAAATAGCAACTGGTTCTTCTTCAAATGTCAGATCTGAACTCACCTCGGTAGATTCAACTGGTAAAATATGAGATGGATTTGATCTGCACCTCCGTAACATAGAAACATGGAAGACATTATGGATTCTATCCAACTCAGGTGGCAAAGCAAGACGATAAGCAACTGGTCCAACTCTTTCTAATATCTCATACGGTCCAATAAAATGAGGACTCAGCTTCCCTCTTCGACCAAATCTTAAAATCTTTTTCCACGGAGACACTTTCAAAAATACTTTATCTCCAACATCAAACTCTATGTCTCTCCTCTTCAAATCTGAATAAGATTTCTGCCGATCTAAAGCAGCTTTTAATCGATCCCGAATTATCTTCACTTTCTCTTCCGTCTCTTTAACCAAATCAGGACCAATCAATTTGCTTTCCCCAACTTCATTCCAACACAGAGGCGTTCTGCATCTTCTACCATACAATGCCTCATAAGGTGCCATTTCAATACTGGACTGATGACTGTTGTTGTAAGCAAATTCCACAAGTGGCAAAAATCTGTCCCAACTTCCTGAAAAATCAATAACACAACTTCTCAACATATCCTCTATAATCTGTATTACTCTCTCTGACTGCCCATCTATCTGAGGATGAAAAGCAGTGCTAAAGTGCAATCGAGAACCCAAAGCACCATGCAAACTCTTCCAAAACCTTGAAGTAAACCGTGGATCTCGATCAGACACTAAAGACATTGGGACACCATGCAACTTCACTATCTCACTGATATACAGCTCAGCCAACTTTTCAAGAGAATAATCCATCCGCATTGGAAGAAAATGAGCTGTCTTTGTCAACCGATCAACAATCACCCAAATAGCATCATGCTTCTTCTGAGTCAATGGCAAACCAGACACAAAATCCATTGTCACTCTTTCCCATTTCCATCCAGGCACTGTTAAAGGTTGAAGCAACCCTGTTGGAACTTGATGCTCAGCTTTCACCCTCTGACAAGTGAGACACTTGGATACAAACTCCGCTATGTCTTTCTTCATCCCTGACCACCAATAATGCTGCTTCAAATCCTGATACATCTTTGTACTCCCAGGGTGCATAGCAAAAACTGATTGATGTGCTTCCTCTAAAATAGTTCTTCTCAAACTTGCATCATCAGGAACACATAATCTATTCTTGAACCAAAGGCTACCATCACTTTTCACATGGAAATCTCGGCTCCCTCCATTTTGGCAATTTGAAACAATTTTCTGAATTTTCTCATCTGCCCATTGAGCCTCCCTTATCTGGTCCAGCAACATCGGTCTCAAAAGCAACTGAGCTAACAACGCACCATCATCACATGATTCAAAACTGGCATGCAACGCTCTCAACTCAACAAGCAACGAGAGCGAATAAACAGACAAACCTACCAAAGACTTCCGACTCAAGGCATCAGCAACAACATTTGCCTTACCAGGATGATAGTCAATCAAACAGTCGTAGTCTTTGATCAATTCTAACCATCGTCTTTGCCGAAGATTAAGCTCTCTTTGAACCCCCAAATATTTCAAACTCTTATGATCAGTGTAGATAAAACATTTCTCCCCATACAAGTAGTGTCGCCAAATCTTCAAAGCAAACACTATGGCTGCCAACTCCAAATCATGCGACGGATAATTAAGTTCATGCGGCTTCAACTGCCGAGAAGCATAAGCTATGACTTTACCTTCTTGCATCAAAACACATCCTAAACCATTATGTGAAGCATCACTGTAAATCACATATGGTTTATCTTTCACAGGCAAAGTAAGAACAGGTGCTTGAGTCAACATCTCTTTCAACTGCTCAAAACTAGCTTGACACTGATCTGTCCACACAAATCTGACTCCCTTTCGCAGTAATATGGTGAGTGGAGTAGCTATCAAAGAAAAACCTTTCACAAAGCGTCGGTAATAACCTGCCAAACCCAGAAAACTTCTAACTTTAGTTACAGACTTCGGTGGACTCCAATTCAAAATAGCTTCAACTTTACTCGGATTAACTCTTATACCATCTGCTGAAACTATATGACCGAGAAAAGTCACTTGGTCAAGCCAAAATTCACATTTCGACAGCTTAGCATACAATTGCTTCTCTCTCAAGGTCTGCAACACAATCCGCAAATGCTTATCATGATCCTCTTCATTACGTGAATACACCAAAATATCATCAATGAAGACCACAACAAACTGATTCAGATATGGCCTAAACACTCTATTCATCAAATCCATGAAAGCTGCAGGTGCATTCGTCAATCCAAAAGGCATCACTAAAAACTCATAATGCTCATACCTTGTGCGAAAAGCTGTCTTAGAAACATCTTCAGCTCTGACTCTCAACTGATGGTACCCTGATCTCAAATCAATCTTGGAAAACACTGCTGCTCCCTTCAATTGATCAAAGAGATCATCTATCCGAGGTAAAGGATATTTATTCTTGATAGTCACCTTGTTCAACTGCCTATAATCAATGCACAACCTCAAAGTACCATCCTTCTTCTTCACAAACAAAACAGGTGCTCCCCACGGAGAAACACTAGGGCGAACAAACCCTTTATCTAACAACTCCTGCAACTGCACCTTCAACTCTCTCAACTCAACAGGTGCCATTCGATAAGGAGTAATAGAGATGGGAGTGGTACCAGGCAAAAAATCGATACCAAACTCAATCTCTCTCTCAGGGGGTAATCCTGGCAACTCCTCAGGAAACACATCTGGGAATTCCGCAACTGTGGGTATACTATCAAGTTGAGAACCCACTAATCTGGTATCCACAACATGAGCAAGATAAGCATCACACCCTTTTTTAATCAACTTCCTAGCTGCAACTACTGACACAAACAAGGATGCAAGTTGTCTCTGCTCACTAGACACCATCACACTTCTACCATCACCGGTTCTCAAGGTAACACACTTCTTTTGACAGTCTACCACAACTCTATGCTTAGACAACCAATCCATGCCTAAGATCAAATCATACTCCTTAAAAGGCATTTCAATCAAATCACCCAACAACTCCTCACCTTGTACCACAACTGCACTATCACGACGCACCTTACTCACCACAACACTATGTCCTAAAGGATTTGTCACCAAGACATCAAATCCTAAGGACTCTGAATGCAGTTCAGACACAGGCAAGATAGATGCACTTATGTATGAATGAGTAGATCCTGGATCAATCAAAGCAAGAACTGAAATATCAAATAAAGAAAATGTACCCGCTATAACTGCTGAAGCATCCGGCTGCCTCTGCATCACATATACTCTCTGAGAAGATCCGGCCTCATCTGGCCTTCTGCCTCTGGATGAAGATCCTCCTCTCTGACTAAACCCAGGTCTACCACCTCTACTGAAACCTCTGCCCCCTTGACCACCTCAGCTGACACTGGGTCGAGAAGCTGCAGTATCAGTCTGTCTATCATCCTGTGGCTCAGGACACTCTCTAATGAAATGGTCAGGCGATCCACGTCTGAAACACACAGCTGATCCACCAATCTTCCAACAAACACCCCCATGTATCCTACCACAATGGGCACATACAGGTGGAGTAGATCTCTGAACCACTGGAGTCGGAGCACTAGCTACAGAAACTGTAGGTCTCGGTCTCTGCCTTTGATATTGGACTGATCTACCTGACTGCCTCTGGCTTCTACTAACTCTCGGAACAAAACTTCCTCGGCCTCTCTTCATAGATGAAGACCCTGCCTCAAACTGGGGTCTCTTAACTCTGGTCTCCTCCTCAGTAGCAGCTGCTGCTATGCCCTATGCTCTCTCAACACTTCTGGCTGCTGCAACCAATTGAGAAAAATCCTGGTATCGAGAACCAGCAACAATGCACATAATAGAGGGCCTCAACCCCTCCTCAAACCTCCTGCACCGATCAATCTCATCGGAAATAATCCTACCGGCATAGTGACTCAACCGGATGAACTCTATCTCATACTCTGTCACTGTCCGGTTATCTTGTCTCAGATTCAGAAATTCCATCTTCTTGACATCTTTATACTCCCTCGGAGTATATTTCTGCTCAAACTCCCTCAGAAAATCATTATAAGATAATGTAGGTGGATCATCCATGGCATGAGGAACCGTCTTCCACCAATCATAAGCGTCCTTCTGAAGAAGGGATCTAGCATAATCAAATTTCTCATCAGAAGTAGCTTGCAACTGGATAAATATCCTCTGCACTTTATCCAACTACTGCTCAGCTACTGCAGGATCTATAGTGTCTAAGAAATCCTCAGCTCCATATTTTCTCAATTTATCATAATGTCTCACCGGCACTTGAGGCTGTGGTGGCGGTGATGGCTGCTGTACGGGAGCTCTCCTTAACAATTCTACCATATGCCGTAACCAACCCGGCAGAACCTCATCAGCAGCTGATCTCCCTGGCACAGGAGCAGGAGCCTCACTAACTCTATCAACCCTAGCTCCATCTCTACCCTCTTCAGGAGCTACACTCTCAGCACTACCTTCTACGGACTGACGTGACTGAGACGCCATCACTACCTATATCTGCAAACACAGCAGAATATACCTCATTAAAGATCAAAGATTGCCAACACCAAAACATGTATCTTACTTAAAAACCAACTTTTAAAATCAAAATGTTCTTTTTCTTACAATTTACCTAGGTTGAGAATCTCAAACCTAGGCTCTGATACCAAAACAATTGTAACACCCCTATACCCCATATACGTACACAGCATGCTAATACGATCGTAATATACGTATACTGAATATAGAAATGCCACGGTTTACTAAACAAACGACTCACTTCTCTTTACAAAAATATACATAAATTTAAAGACAATAAATAAAACATTCATTTAATACGCAGCGGAAAATATAGTTATATTTACAAATACAAATATATCAAAAAAAGTTTTTACAAAACATAAAGTTTATACATATTTGGCAGTCAGTCTTTGATCTTTAAGCTCACTATCCACACTTCAGAATCTAAACTCTACTCGGCCTAGAGGAACTCTCTGGTTCGACCATGTCACCTGCGCGATGAACCACAATCGCGCTAAGCCAACGGCTTAGTGGTACAAACTACAATAATATTATGCTTCAATGCAATGCCAATGTCACACAATCAAGTTTCATAAACAATTCAAAAGAATATTATATTTCAAAACCTTACATTATTCAATAACTTACCAAAACATTCATAAAGTAATACTCACAATTTCCACATCCATAAACATATTACACATCATGTTGTATCTTCATAGTTTCATATTAAAGCAAAGACAAGCATGGGCCCAAAATACACTAATATGTTATTCAAAGTTCAGAGTTACTGCTTTGGTCCATAATCACAATCATCAAGCCCGTAGGCAATATATATATATCTCTATCCATGGATAGTGTAACAGACCCAGTCTCTTGGACCTCAACCCGGCTAAACTCGAGGAGATCCTCAACCCGGCTAGACTGCTACTGTTTTTGAGGCTTACGACTCAGTCTTTTCACCCTAAAAACATCACATTTCACATTTTTCACATTTTTCAACTGGAATCGGCTTACGACCCGGTCTTTTCACCTATCCAGTGATTCATAGGCATGCCGCCAAACTCAGAACTCTGAAAATTGAATAACATATTAATCACACAATTATTTCATTTATCTCTTTATCAATCTCTTTCTCAATTCGTTTCTCATTTCATTTCTCATTTCATATTCCATAATCAAATATGCAACCATGCCCCAATTATTTCATTTTCACTATCATAGCCAACAACAAGGGTTTCATTTCTCATCATGTCTCATATCACATTAACTCAATTCATCATTCAAGTGTACATAACCAATTACATTAACATACATATTGAAGGCTCATCATATCATTCACATTATACAAATCATAACATTTATCAAGTATATCAACAATACAATAGATCACTTAACACATTTACAACCAAATATGTATTAAGTATCAAAATCATGTAAGTGTATGCAACTATGTAGTTTTTACTTACCTCAAAACCAACTCACACCAATCTATACACTTCCTCTTCCAAGAATCCTTCACACTTAGGTTAGGTCAACTCAACCTCTTCACAACCTAATTCAAAAAGAAATAATACACATCACTTAGAAATACACATGAGATAATAAGGCTAAGAACCAACTAGGGCAAACTCTACTCATGACACGCTCAACAACACGGGTGTGTCCCTGACCGTGCCCTAAACTCACAACACATAAGCCTTGATACGCTCAGAACCACGGGCGTGTCACTGAACGTGTAATACATTCTGTCTCACAGAAACATTGACACGTCCAACAACACGGGCATGTTCATGGCGTGTCAATCCACCAACATCACAGTAGCTATGACACGCTCAGTGACATGGGCGTGTCACTGCTCGTGTCACCCATCCAAGAATACAGAACCATTGACACGCCTAACAACCTGGTCGTGCTCCTGGGCGTGTCAGGCCAAAAATCCAGATTCCGGCAACAACAACAACACATCCAACAAACCTCTTACTTCCACCATTTTCCACTTCAAACAAACTTAATTAAACACACTCAAAAACCATAACAAACTTGCAAAAACACCAAAACAACTCAAAACATACATCAAACACAAAATCATAATCATCACCACAAACCCAAAACACAACCACAACACTTACTCTTCCAACAATCTTATTCTTTCCTTCAATCCAACCCCAAAATCCAAAATCAATTGAACCAAACACTCTTAAACACATCACAATCAAACAAACTCTTACTATCAACAACAATCTATCAACTCAAACACAACTTTAAATAAAATAAGAGAAACAAGAGGAAACTTACCAAAAATGATGAAACTTCTTGGATTTCCAACTTAATCACTTGAATCTTCCTTCAATTTGATCTTAGAAAATCAAAACTCTCTCTTGCTCTCTTGTCTTTGTGATGCCCGGCCAACCAAGAAAGAAGAAGAGAATGAAGAAGAAAAAGATGCAAAGTCAAATACTCAACCTCCACTTAAACCTCCACCAAGCAATTTATCATTAAAATATTCCAATAATTCTCTTCCACTCATTTTAATTTCCTTTTAATTACTTAATTAAATTAAATTAAATAAATATCTTCTTCCACTAACTTAATTTCCATTTTCCATTAATTAATTAAAATCATTAAATCATCATCTATTGACTTCCACATTTGACTTGTATATGTTGCATATATATTTCCATATATACAACATATACACTCTCTTTTTAATTCTTTTCTTTCTCTTTCCAATTTAACATATACATTAAATCCAAATACCACAATAAATATTCCAAAACTTCTAGGGCATACTTTGGGATATTACAGACATTGCTAATAGATCTTCACATTAAAAACTTTATGTTAGAATTGTATGCTGTTGGAAGCATTCTTAAACTCTTGGCATCATTTTCACCTTCTAGGAGTCTTGTTATTTTGCTTCACGAAAAGATAAAGCTTGAATGTTCTTCCAAAATCTTAGTAGAAATCTGGATCTGATCTGACTATGAAAAACCTATTCTTTTTCTTTTTCTTTTGCAAAAACCCTTTTCTTCTTTTTTCTTCTTTTTTGTTTTGTTTTTTCTTTTAGACATGACATTTCATCATTTCACCCCTTTTTGCTTTTAGAATATCAAGTTTAAGACTTTAAAGAAGGGTGACTCATAGTTGTATTGGACATCGTGAACTAAATAAAATATGGTCTTTCTTCTATTTCTCTGATTTTAGTTGAGGCTAGGGTTGGGCTAGACCAATTCAAGTCAAATTCTTCTCGTGGGCCGAGCGAAAACCTTTTACTACTTTAGGTAACAAGAACTTTGTTGGCTTTCTAAACTACCCTTTCGAGTTTTTAATTCAAACTTTCATAATTTTCTCCCTTTTTAGCTCTAATTTTTGCTTAGCCCGCCCTTTTGAATCTGCTCTAATTTTTGCCTAGGTTGCCCTTTTGAGTTTTCTATCTAGCGAGCTTTCCCTTTTCTTTCTCTCTCTCTCCTTTTTTTTTTTGGGTCCTAGCTCTGAGAAAGTCATCTTATTTGTACTATTATATGCTTTTGATTATGGAGTAGCATGAGTATGCTTCAATGAGGATGGATCTTTTTATTGTTATGATGCCATCTTAATGATGAAATAAACCTAAGATATTAGGTCTAGTTCATGTAAACTTCAACTATCCTTATGGTCTTGACTAAGCATCCCCTTCTCCGATCTTCTTGCTTCTTGGTAGCTCAGTGATCATCAGACTTGTCACAAGTGCCACACCAGCTCAGGAGATTATCAAGGTTTACAAGCCTATAAAAAGCAAGCTAAAATCTCATGAAGGCTCAAAGGGACAAACTAGGGATTGATATTAACAGGATAGATACTAGTTGTTGGCTCGCTAAATAATGCCTAGATCATCTCTCTCTTAAATAAACAAAATTCAATTTTGCCTCAAAAGTTTGTCAAAGCATGTTCTAAGATTGACTAGACATAAGAAATATACAGGAGCCCTCTCTAAGTAAGCATACACAGCTTAATGCTATAGAACAATTCATTTACCTTGTAAAGTCATTCAAATTATGATGCACATATATACTAATTTATGAATATCAAGCTAGATTCATCATCGATTGAACACCATAATGTCAAAAACTAACAAAATTATAAATTCAACAGTAATTTATTCAAGCAATTTTAATTTGAAAAATACAATTGTTCCAATAAAATACCAAAGAAAACAAAATAAAATGAGCAATACTCAAGCCAAGGGGAGTTTTTTAAGTTGGAGTAAAAAATGCTTCATCTAATTGGATATGCCAAGGGTGAGGATCTTTCCATCATCGATGAGGTTCTGTATTTCATGCCTTTTGGATGTAGCTAGTAAGTCCCAGATATTGATGCTAGCTTGGGTCAATTTCAATTACTTAAGGACAACATCATCTTCTTCTTTCCTTTCCACCTCAGTATCTTTCCCCTTTGTCAGCCTCTACATCTTTTGGAGGAGCCCTACCATAATGTTTGCTAGAGTAGGTACTCTGCAATTCTTCTTCCGGTTCATACCAAGCCCATTCTTCTTCCTTAATCTCTGATTCATCATCACTATTAATTGAGTCCCCAAATTCATTCACAACACAAATGGTCAAAGCTTTTTCACCCATAGCTGATTCAATCTTACCAAGCAGAACCTCCTCTTTTATAATTTCTTCACCTACATCTTGAAAAGATAACAAGATAAATTTTTCTTTCAATCCTCTCCCTATCATGAAAGTAGCCAAAGGAGGTACTCTTCCAAACTTAGGCAAAGGATTATTCTTTGTGTTAGGTTTACCGGGATCATGTAGCTCACCATTATCAATTAAATCTTGAATCTCAAGTCTTAACTTAACACACTTATTTGTTTCATGCCCCTATGTTTGATGGAATTGACAAAATGCCTTAGCATCAAAGTTTGGTGGAAGTGAATTTGGCAGAGATCGAGGGGCCAATTGTTTTAATAATCCTTTCTTCTGTAACTTATTAAAAATCCAGGATAGAGGTTTTTCATACTTTGAAAATTGTCTCCTATTCCCTTGACCAATAGTTGCATTGACATTCACTACTTTATGTGTGCTCTAACCACCGGATTGATAATTTGCCTTTTCATTCCTTCTTCTAGCAAAATGATTCTTCTCTTATTCCCACTCTTTCATTTGTAAGCCAACTTGGAAAAGGTCTTTAAAATCTCTGATAAGAGTATGAAACAACCTTTCATGGAGGTTAGGCAGGACACCTCTTACATGTAACACCCTTATACCCTAAATATATATAATATATATACCCTATAAATGTAAAATACATATTTAGGACATAAAGATATTACCTTAATTACATTTAAAAACACTCATTTTAGTACTAAAAATGATTTATAAATTAGAAAAGAAAATTCTCTATCCCAAAATAAAATTCTTCACCCATTCTTCAAATCACCACTACATTAATACATATTTAAGATCTCATAACTTAAAACTTTATTTGTCATAATTAATAACATATATTTATATAAGTACAACCATCTAAAATCTTTAATCCAATTATATTTATTATGATTTGATATACATGAGCCATAATACATAACACCATAGTTATACATATATGCAAATAACACAGTTGGTCTTGCGGCACTCTAGATCACCAAGTATTTACCACAGTCTGGATTTCTCTACTCAGCACTACTCTTACTTGTGCGATTCACACAACGACGCTAAGCCTGAAAGCTTAGTGGTATATATGTGATACAACATTAACATAAAAATATTATAATTAAAATGTGCATCATATTTAAATAATACACCAATTAATTTTACCTTTCTATAAAACATAAACAACCACATACATTAGGCCCAACCTTCTTATACAATTATCTAGTCCAAGGCTCGTTGCCTTGATCTATCTCATCTTGCTAGTGGATATAGCTATCATCTATGACACTCAGTGTCTCATCCACAATGTATATCTCTAACACTGTTGATGTTACACTCGGGCCATAGGAATATCTCTGTGACACCCAGTGTCGCACCCCATAATATATCTCGCCTAGGGACGTAATAATCATTTGTGACACTTAGTGTCTCATCCCTTTTTGTGTAAGGGATTGCCAACATCCAAGCGTAATCTTCTGTCAACTTGATAATGTATAAGGTACATACAATACACATTTATCTTTCCACAGATTTTCACATCTCAACTCATATGATGGTTTCCACAAACCATCATCATATATAATGCAAATATGACTCACCTCCACATTTTAGTGCACAACTTGCACATTTCACATTTTACACAAACATCATGTTTAGACATTTTTAAATGGCTTATCATGTCATAATTAATACAAATCAAGCATTGTTACTTCAAACAATGCCACACACACATATATTCATTTTGCACTACTAATTAAATATTATTAATTTTCATATTTCTAATATTTTCAATAAATGTCATCACCTTTTTAGCCACAAACACAATGTCACTAACAAATCACATTTCTCATATCTCTCATGATAATTTACAACTATGATCACAATTACATGTCTTGTAATTTATCACATTACATATTCATTTATCATTTCTATTCTTCTATTTCCACATATGCCTTAAATGATCAACTCGTACTTTATCTTATTACTCAATTTCTCATATTCTTATTAAAATATCAAATTCCATATTTCCCAATCTACTTACACTATTCATGAGTCACTTTTAGAGTATGACTCATTTCTATATTTAAACACATTTTTCAATATCTCTTATACTCAACTTCAAGACTTATCTCTACTCAAGTCTCTCAATATATTATCATCCTTCATCACATCATTCTCCACATTTAACATTTCATTCATTCCTCTTAAAGAATTCTAATACCTCTCGTGAGCACATGACATTGTAATCACCTCAACTATATCATATTTATCACATTTTACAGCATCACGCTTACACATATTCAATACATATAATTACATAACCAACAAATTAACTCAATTATATATATCTCTTTTTTTTTTCATTCCTCATTCCTTATTGTTATCTTGTTTCTCATTTTCAATGCACTTTTCATAACTTTACTATATTTTCATCATTTATGCACATCTTAAACATAAGCCATAATTCAATGACTTAACATCATATTCATCATAACACAACATCCACATATTCTTTATCTCACCATTTTTATTCTTATCATATTTCCATATTTTTACCAATTTTTACACATTTCCAAATTCTACACATTATTTGTATATTTTCCATATATCTCAATTATTAAAGTATATTTTCTTGTCATGTTCCCAATGTGACATATTTTCTATTCCAAGTGCACAAAAATGCACTTTTACCAATTATACTAAACAAAAATACTAGTCATTCTACAATGGCTTAATATCTCACAATTCAAGCATTTCATACAATTTTACAAATAATAATGCACTTTTACCATCACTTCCAATATCGAAGTAACATAACACATTTTCACAATTCACAATGTGCTAAGCAAATTCAAATTCAATCAATGCAAAGGCTATCAAAATATATACTAACCTTAAATATGATAATATCCAAGCTCAAATCACCTTCCAATTTCAACTTCACCAATTGTTATTCTTCACTTTGATTTTACAAACCACTTTAATTAATCCTAAACCACATTACAAGTTTCAATATAGCATTGGTAATTCATTTTAACACACTTTAATCATTCATACACCATTTACATCATTTCTATATAACATTTCACTAAAATACTATTTTCACCCTTACTATCTTATTCAAACTTCAACATATCAAACTCGTTTCCATCATTCAACTATATAATCATTAATTATATATCAATGTAACATCAAAATAATGCATTACCATAATTATTAATATCCCCTTCAAAAACCCAAAATACACATAATAAGTCAATAACCCAAAACGTAACCAAATTCTCTCATATTAAATTTTTAACCATAAAACCATTACACACACATGAAAAAAATTATTAAATTACTCCATTTCAACAATTATAACCATCCACACCAAAATCCTAATTTATACGCATTCATCCATAATCCTAAATTCACCAATCATGCCATTTTCAATCATGCAACCAACAATTCACTATATAATCATCATTCTAACTTCATTTCTATCTATTTTGACAATTTAAACACTTATTCTCTCTCTAACCCAAACTTACATTATCACAAAACCAAGAAAAGAAAGTTTAAAATAAAAGATATTTACTTAATTTCTTTGATAATCCTTCAAAGCCTTCTTAAATCCTCTTTAAATCTCTTATAAATTTGATGTATTGCACAAGCCAAAATCAAGCTCTCTTCCTCTCTAGTAGCACATGTCCAAGAAGATGAAGAACAAGATGGGATTTTATTTTGGTTTTACTTTCTTCTTTGTTTCTATCCACAAATATATATATTGATATTTAATTAATTAATTTTTTAATTTTTTAAAATCCATAATTCTCCACTAACATTAAAATATATTTTAATTTTGATTTATTTTATTATTTATTATCATACTTATCACTTTTTTATCCATAAATATATAATAATTAATTAATTTAAATAGTTATAACCAATCACCTTACTTCCTTATTTGACTTTTCTCTCTTCCCTTTATTATCATCACCATCACCATCATCATCATCATCCATTTTTTCAACACAAAATTATACCTCACATATACGTAATATATATTTTATGTTTATGCATATGTTTTATATATGTTACTTATATTTTATATATACCATTATATATATATTTATGTAATGTATATACTATGTATATGTAATATATATTTAATGAATATATATACCCATATGCATAAATAATGTGTATCATATATACACATCAAATATACCTTACATGTGTATTAAATATACCAAGTATGTAATATATATATTCAATATATATAATTAATATACAATATGTATATGTTATGTATACACTAGGTATACATTGGGTATATAAAACTTTTATACCTCCAAATAATTATTTAATTTCTCCAAAATCATGGACATGGCATTACTATTATTCTTATCTAGTTAGATTCATCAAGTCTTTTTTTGAGAAGAGCAACCTTATTTCTCTACCTTTTCATATAATCAACAAAATTATCATTTTGCTTTTGTCTGATAGTCTCTACCTCAATTAGGGTTACTTATAGCTCAGTATTGTACCCATATTATCAAATGAAGGCTTTGTATAGTAAATCCTAGTCTTTTATGTGTTTTCCTCTAATGTATTAAACTAGTTTTGCACAACAGGATCCAGAGAAAGCATGAAATACCTTAGGATTTGAGTTTTGGTAGCCTTGGAAGATTGTATAGCAGTGATTTACTGCTTGACATACAAAAGAGGATTTCCCATTCCATAAAACTTAGCAAAAGAGGCATATTGAATTTATGAGGGTTATTTCATCATTCTCAAACAATTTGTTCACCTTTGACACTTTTTTAGTCTTTAGCTTCTTTTCAAACTTCTTTTCCAAGTAGGCAATTAACTTTTCAACATCAACAGATTCAACCTTCTTTTCCTTTTTCTTTTCTTATTGGTCTTGAAAATATGCATCCCATTCATCATCGTCAATCAATACCTTATCTTCATCAAAGGCCACCTCACCTACCTTAGGCTTTCCTTTGTCCTTCTGCTTCTTGGTACTAGCAGATACCTCAACAGTAGTCTCCAATAGTGCAGCTAACTGACTTTTCACAGCCTCAACTAGGGTCCTTTTAAGTTCTTCCATCTTGGATGCGAGGGCCTCATTCACCAAGTTCTGAACTTGATCATGATACATTAGTTTTAGTGCGAAGTTGACTGAATTCTCACTAAACTTTGAATCACTGACGTAGGTCGAATTGTTATAAGCCCTTAAACTGTCGTACTCCAGATATATGAGCCAGAAAGGATCAATGCAATGTAATACAATGTATGTATGCATGTGTAGCAAACAAACAGATAAAGTCAGGATGTTCCTTCTACCCTTATATCTTCTACACACGAGTGGCGAGTCTTTTTTCCTAGGTGTTATGGTCAACATAGACATTAACAGGGGATACTTTATTTTCAAGAAACTCTTAGATGAATTAACCGTTAATTTTATTTTCAAATAGAAAAGTCAATCTATGATAATTTTAATTAATTAAGCCTTAATCCTTTGGGTCTAATAAAAAATTCAAGCAGTATTTCTGCTGTATTTTGGATTAAAACTAAATTAATAGGTTTATTATAAATAGTCTTCTTACTTGGAAAAGAAACTAATAATCCATGCCACAAACAAGCCCATAACTAACAAGTCTTGGTAAAAATTAAGGCCCACAATTGGTTTTAATATTCCATAATTGACCCAACTAATTGAAAGCGCATTTCAAATATTCTAACCCATTGCAAAAAGATTTTAAGTTTTAAAGCCGAATAATAACTTCATTTTGAAAAATATGTCAAAGCCCATTGTAAAAATTTATTTCAAAAATAAATCTTGGGCTTCATACTTAGACCTTAAGAAAGTAATTATTGACCCAGTTTTGTTGAAAAGATTTCAAAAAAAGTTTTGAAAATGATTGGGCTTTGGACTTAAAAAATTTTTTAGACCATAAAATAATTTTAAGCTTATACTATAATTAGTTCATATTAGAAAAAGAAAAAGTAAATGGTTCATAACTCACAGTGGGACATGTTAATCATAGTCAAATAGCAAGCATATAAGGTAAACCTAAGGAAAATTATAGGCCGACTTCATAGACTTTAGTCTTTGGGTTGAAAAGCTTAGATTCTCATAGCAAGTATATACTAAAAGGTACAAGGCTATGAATGGTTATGCAATTATCGATCTTTATACCTTAAATAAAAATATGGTATCACTTACACATACTTAACACGGGTTCCACTGGTATCCTAACTCATAATGTAATTTTAAATGATGTAAACAATAATACCATAATAATAAAGAATAAAATAATATAAATACTAATGGAATCAACTTCTCTTATCCTTAGTGGAGTTGCCATTATGAGCGGAAATTTTTTTCCCCACTCTTGGTGGAATGACTCTTGCAACTTTGGCACTGTTAGGTTCTAAGCCTTAAAGAACACGGGACTAAATCTGGAGCATTGGACTCACTACCCAAACTGGCCAGAAAGATGGAAAGGGGTGAATGACTCGATTCCTAAGGAATCTCCAATCTCTGCTGGGTTTAGAAATTTAGGTACATATGAGGAAGGTGAGAAGTGACCCAACATCCCTATAATGCCATGTTCATTAGAACCGTCCTCCTTTTCAGGTCTAAATATTATTAAATTCTTACATTATTATAATATTATTCATACTACATGCAATTATTGAAATAAATAATCATCATATGATAAATAAAAACAAATCAAATGGGCACCCATATAATGTAACACCCCTTCCCAACCTACATATGTAAGCTGAGTAGAGGCGCCACACTAACCTAATGTTGCTACCAATTTTACTTAGTCAAATTTTAGTTCCGATTTTTTACAAAATTTTTGCCATAGTTTCGCCTAAAAATTGAGTCCCAAGTGTCGACAAAACCGGTTTTTTTCTTATTTTTAAAAACATTTTACACAAACCAATGCAAACAAAATCATTCTCAGTACACTCCCAATAAATCCCCCTTGTAACCTCAACTACAACCTGCAAAAAGGATTTACACTTCTAGTACAACATAAAATAAAGGTTTTGTGACAACCCCCATATTTAAATATTACACAGCGGAAGTTATAAAATATTTACATATTTACAAATTCATATACATCAAAACTCAAGTTTTACAACACATAAAATTTATACATGATTGGCAAGTCTGCTATGATCTTTAAGCTCCCAAAATGGATTCTTCAAGGTCTACTCTCACTAGGTCTTGATGAACTCTCGGGTTCAACTCTATCCACTCTACTACCTGCGCGATTAAACACTATCGCGCTAAGCCAACGGCTTAGTAAGATAAAACATGCTAACGGTATGCTTTAATGAAATGCAATGCCACATATGTTATTGATAAGATCAACATCATAAATATAAAGTTAACCACACAATTATGCATTTCACAAATCATAGTCATATGAGCATACCACATTTCAACATCTTTTCACATTCAACATTAATCAATCATACTCCATAACCAACATCTCATTTCATTAAACTCATAACATTATTTAGGACATTCATATAACCTTGACACCTATGGGCCCAACAAGTATTTAATACGATATTCAGAGTTCAGAGTTACTGCTTTGGTTCATAGTCACAATAATCACGCCCGTAGGCAATGTATATACATGTATCTCTATCCATGGATAGTGTAACAGACCCAGTCTCTTGGATCATCAACTCAACACATATGAGGAGATCCTCAACCCGGCAAGACTGTTACAAATCATATATCTCATAGTGTAACAGACCCAGTCTCTTGGACCATCAACTCAACACCTATGAGGAGGTCCTCAACCCGGCAAGACTGTTACCTTTCATCATTTCTTAGGCATGCCACCCAAATCCAGAACTCTGAAACTGAATAACATATTAAACAAACAATTCATTTCCATTCTCAATTCTCATCACATTTAGGCAAACATGCCTTCTTTCTTTCAATTACATCATCTTAGCCAATAACAATGGCTTCACATTTCATTTCACAATATAACATCTCATTATTCAAGTATATATATATATATCTCATCCATGATCACATTATATCTCACATAGCATCATTCATAAATATCAACATTTCATTCCACATTACTCATGAAACACATTACCATTCACAATGCACAACATAACATTGTTCAATCTCAACAATGCAATTAGGGCAAAGAACAATTGATTATAACATTCATTGATTCAAGTGTGTTTAAAGTGTTTAGGGTTAGGTTTAAGGACCAACCTACCTTTGGAGAACCAAAGCAATGCAAGAAGAACAAAGAATTAAAACCCTAACCATAAATAGTACATTCTGGTTTTAAACTCCATTTTATCCTTATTTTGAAAAATTGTATAAAATAATCTACTTGACTAAAAATTCTAAAATTTTTACAGAATTTAGTTTTGTATCTTAAAATCATCCCTTTAAAATTTCAGATCAAACTGAACACAAAATCTTGGTCAAATAGTTCACCTAACCAGACTGCCCCAATTGCCCTGCATCCTGGCAGCAGTTCTGAACTTTGTGAATTCCATAAATCAAATTCAATCAACGTGATTCCAAATTATTTTTCTCAAATACTAAACTCACTAAGCAACAACATATCCAAAATTCGATTGGATATGATTTTTCTACATTTTATTAAAAATCCCGAAATATAGCTGTCCCAGTTAAGGTACCTGCTGGAACAGGTCTAATGAAAATAATCTTTCTAAACTCATAACCATTCCAAAATCGAATCAACATATTTTTCAGTCATTCTAGACTCATAGAGGCACAACATATCAAAAATTCACTTCAAGAACATTTTTCTAAAATTAATTAAAAATCATACAAGTCACAGCCTTTACTAATCCTAAAACAGAAACAATTTCACTAAACACCAATCTTACTCTTCCATCACCAACACCAACCCAACTTCTCATCTATCAAGCAAAATCAATACTTACAATCATACCATAAGCAACTTAATCATACCACTTCAAAAGAATTGAAGAAATTAGAGAAAAGATCTTACCTTAGTTAAAAACTTCTTAAATCAACACTTGAACACTTAATCTTTCTTCAATTTAAGCTTGAAATCATCAAAACCATCACTTGTCTCTTTCTTTCTCTTTGGCTATGGAGGGCCGGCCATCAACAAGAAGAAGAAGAAGAAATGATGAAGAAAACACAAGTCAAACCTTCTTTAAATATCCACCATGTGATTTTATCCAAGCAATTACCAAAGTGCCCTTATTCACATAATTATCTTTTTGTCTTATATGTGCCCAATTAAGTAATTTACCAATCTCAAATAAATATCTTCTCTTGCATTGACCAAGCCTTTTGACCACTTTATATGTCATATATATTAACATATACACAACATATAAATTTGTCTCTAAACCCTATTTCTTCCCAAAATACATATACATATACTTTCTCTTCTCAATTTCTTTTCTCTTACAATTTAACACATATATTCAATCCAATATATAACAATAACAACAACAACAATATGCAAAACTTCTAGGGCATAAATGAGGATATTACAATTCTCCCCCTCTAAAAAGAAATTTCGTCCTCGAAATTACCTGATATCAACTCTGAAATAGTTGAGGATATTGCTCTCGCATAGTTTGCTCACTTTCCCAAGTTGCTTCTTCTTTTGCATGATTCTTCCAAAGAATCTTCACCAATGGCACTTTCTTGTTCCTCAATTCTTTCACATCACGTGCCAAGATAGCAACTGGTTCTTCTTCAAATGTCAAATCTGGGCTCACTTCGATAGACTCAAATGGCAACACATGAGATGGATCTGACCTGTACCTCCTCAACATAGAAACATGGAATACATTATGAATACGATCCAACTCAGGTGGCAAAGCAAGTCGATATGCAACTGGCCCAACTCTTTCTAACACTTCATACGGCCCAATGAAACGAGGACTCAATTTTCCTTTCCGACCGAACCTCAAAATCTTCTTCCAAGGAGATACTTTCCAAAAACACCTTATCTCCAACATCAAACTGAATGTCTCTCCTCTTCAGATCTGCATAAGACTTCTGTCGGTCTGAAGCTGCTTTTAACCTACCTCGGATCAACTTCACTTTTTCCTCAGTTTCTTGAATCAAATCAGGTCCAATTATTTTACCTTCACCAAGTTCACTCCAACAAAGAGGTGTTCTGCACCGTCTACCATACAATGCCTCGAACGGTGCCATACCAATGCTAGATTGGTGACTGTTGTTGTAAGCAAACTCCACAAGAGGTAAGAATCTATCCCAACTTCCAGTGAAATCAATGACACAGCTTCTCAACATATCCTCAATAATCTGTATCACCCTCTCTGACTGTCCATCCGTCTGTGGATGAAAAGCAGTACTGAAGTGTAGTCGAGAACCCAAAGCACTACGCAAACTCTTCCAAAATCTTGAAGTAAACCGGGGATCTCGATCAGACACTAAAGAAGTTGGAACACCATGCAATTTCACAATCTCCTGAATATACAGCTCAGCCAATCTCTCCAAAGAGTAATCCATCCGCACCGGAAGGAAATGAGCTGTCTTCGTCAATCTATCCACAATCACCCATATAGCATCATGCTTCTTTTGTGTCAATGGCAAACCAGACACAAAATCCATTGTCACTCTTTCCCATTTCCATTCTGGCACTGACAATGGTTGAAGCAACCCGGTTGGAACTTGATGCTCTGCTTTAACCTTCTGACAAGTGAGACATTTAGATACAAACTCAGCAATGTCTCTCTTCAACCCAATCCACCAATAATGCTGTCTCAAATCATGATACATCTTGGTATTACCCGGATGCATAGCAAACATCGACTGATGTGCTTCTTCCAAAATAACTCTCTTCAAATCAGCATCATCGGGTACACACAATCTGCTCTTGAACCAGAGACTCCCATCATCTCTCACAACAAAATCTCTAGTCTTTCCATCGTGACAATCTGAAATAATCTTCTGAATCTTCATATCAGTCAACTGAGCCTCTCTGATCTGATCCAATAAAACTGGTTTCAAATGCAATTGTGCCAACAATGCACCATCAGCACAAGATAAAAAGTTAGCACGCAGAGCTCTCAATTCAACAAGCAACGAGAGCGAATAAATTGTTAAACCAGCTAAAGACTTTCGACTTAAGGCATCAGCAACAACATTTGCTTTACCTGGATGATAGTCAATCAAACAGTCGTAGTCTTTAATCAACTCCAACCATCTCCTCTGACGAAGATTGAGTTCTTTTTGGACACCCAAATACTTCAAACTCTTGTGATCAGTGTAGATGAAACATTTCTCCCCAAACAGATAGTGGCGCCAAATCTTCAATGCAAACACAATGGCAGCCAATTCCAAATCATGGGTTGGATAGTTAAGCTCATGCGGTTTCAACTGTCGAGATGCATAAGCTATAACTTTACCTTCTTGCATCAATACACACCCCAAACCTCTATGTGAAGCATCACTGTAGATCACATAAGGTTTACCTTCAACAGGTAAAGTAAGAACAGGCGCTTGAGTTAACAATTCTCTCAACTGCTCAAAACTCGCCTGACACTGATCCGTCCACACAAATCTCACTCCCTTACGAAGCAATCTGGTGAGTGGAGTAGCTATCAAAGAAAACCCTTTCACAAACCGCCTGTAATAGCCTGCCAAACCCAGAAAACTTCTAATCTCAGTCACAGACTTGGGTGGACTCCAATTCAATATAGCTTCAACTTTGCTCGGATCAACTCTAATACCCTCTGCTGAAACTATATGTCCGAGAAAAGCTACTTGATCCAACCAGAACTCACATTTTGACAATTTGGCAAATAACTGCTTTTCTCTCAAAATCTGCAACACAATCCACAGATGCATATCATGTTCCTCTTCATTCCGCGAATACACCAGTATATCATCAATGAAGACCACTACAAACTGATCCAAATAGGGCCTAAACACCCTATTCATCAAATCCATAAAAGCTGCAGGTGCATTCATCAGACCAAAAGGCATAACTAGAAATTCATAATGCCCATACCTGGTCCGAAAAGCAGTCTTAGGAACATCTTCACTTCTTATCCTCAGCTGATGGTACCCAGATCTCAAATCAATTTTGGAGAACACTGACGCTCCCTTCAACTGATCAAAGAGATCATCGATTCTAGGCAAAGGATATTTATTCTTAATGGTCACCTTGTTCAATTGCCTATAATCGATACACAACCTCATAGTACCATCTTTCTTCTTCACAAAAAGCACAGGAGCTCCCCAAGGAGAAACACTGGGGCGAATAAATCCTTTGTCCAACAACTCCTGTAATTGCACTTTCAACTCCCTCAATTCTGCTGGTGCCATTCTATAAGGAGTAATGGAGATAGGAGCGGTACCAGGCAACATTTCAATACCAAACTCCACGTCTCTTTCAGGAGGCAATCCTGGCAACTCCTCTGGAAAAACATCTGGGAACTCTGCCACTGTGGCAATGCTATCAATTTGAGAACCTTTTACTCTAGTATTTACCACATGAGCAAGATAGGCATCACACCCCTTCCTAATCAATCTCCTGGCTGCAACAGCTGAAACAAATAAGGAAGCTAGCTGTTCTTGCTCATTAGATACTATTACCTCTCTACCATCACTAGTTCTCAAAGAAACAATTTTCTTTTTACAATCCACCACAGCTCCATGTCGAGATAGCCAATCCATGCCTAAGATCACATCATATTCCTTAAATGGCATCTCAATCAAATCTCCAAGGAACTCCTCACCCTGCACCCTCACTACACTATCCCGGTGCACCTTACTCACAACCACACTATGCCCTAACGGATTTGTCACTAACACATCAAATCCTAGGGACTCAGCATGCATATCATACACAGGCAAAACAGATGCACTAATATATGAATGTGTGGAACCCGGATCAATCAAAGCAAGTACTGGAGTATTAAATAAAGAAAAAGTACCAGCTATGACTGCCGATGCACCCGGCTGCCTCTGCATAACATACATCCTCTGGGAAGATCTAACCTCCTCTGGTCTACCCTCCCTGGATGTAGCACCTCCTCTAGAACTGAACCCTGGTCTACCTCCTCGGCTGACACCTCTGCCTCCTCTGCCTCCCCTCACACTAGCTCGAGAAGCAGCAGAATCAACTGACATCTGCTCCTGCCTCTCAGGACAGTCTCTCACAAAGTGGTCAGGTGATCCACACCTGAAGCATACCCCTGATCTACTATGCCTCCAACAAACGCCCCCATGTCTTCCACCACACTGGTTACACAAAGGTAAGGTGGATCTCTGAACTCCAGGAGTAGGAGCACTCGCTACTGAAGCTGCAGGTCTAAATCTCTGCCTCTGGAACTGCACTGACCTACCCGCTGGTCTCTGGCTCCTACTACTCCGAGGAACAAAACTTCCTCTACCCCTCTTCGCAGAAGAAGACCCTGCCTCTAACTGGGGCCTTCTAACCCTAACCTCCTCCTCTGAAACAGCTGCAATAACTTGAGCTCGCTCTACACTTCGAGCTGCTGCCACAAGTTGTGAGAAATCCTGATATCTGGATCCAGCCACTAAGCACATGATCGAGGGCCTCAATCCCTCCTCAAATCGCCGACATCTATCAATCTCATCAGCAATGATGCCCCCAACATACTGGCTCAGTCGAATAAACTCAACCTCATACTCAGTTACGGTCCGATGATCTTGCTTCAAATCTAGAAACTCTCTTTTCTTCCCATCTTTATACTCCCTAGGAGTATACTTCAACTCAAATTCTCTCAGAAAATCCGCATAAGACAGGGTTGGTGGATCATCCATCGAATGTGGCACCGTCTTCCACCAATCGTAGGCGTCCTTCTGTAGCAAAGATCTTGCATAGTCAAACTTTTCCTCTGAAGTGGCTTGTAACTGAACAAATACCCTCTGTACTCTGTCAAGCCACTGCTCTGCCACAGCTGGATCAGTAGTGCCTACAAAATCTTCAGCTCCATACTTCCTCAGTTTGTCATAATGCCTCACAGAAACTAAAGGCTGAGGGGGTGGTGGCTGTGGTTGCACAGGTGCTGGTCTCATAGCTTCCATCATATTCCTAAACCAGGCTGGCGGAACCTCCTCCCCAGCTGGTCTACCCGACACCGAAACAGGTGCCTCCTCAACACTATCAACTCTAGCTCCCTCAGCAGGAGCAATACTCTCGGCACTACCCTCAATCGACTGACGAGAGTGAGAATCCATCACAACCTAAGTCTGCAAACACAACAGAATACCTCTTATTAAAGATCAGAGACTGCCAATCCCAAACATGTATTTTTGTTCAAAAACTCACTTTTTAAGTAAAAATAGTCTTTTTCTTACATTTTACCTAGGTTGAGAATCTCAAACCTAGGCTCTGATACCAAAACAATTGTAACACCCCTTCCCAACCTACATATGTAAGCTGAGTAGAGGCGCCACACTAACCTAATGTTGCTACCAATTTTACTTAGTCAAATTTTAGTTCCGATTTTTTACAAAATTTTTGCCATAGTTTCGCCTAAAAATTGAGTCCCAAGTGTCGACAAAACCGGTTTTTTTCTTATTTTTAAAAACATTTTACACAAACCAATGCAAACAAAATCATTCTCAGTACACTCCCAATAAATCCCCCTTGTAACCTCAACTACAACCTGCAAAAAGGATTTACACTTCTAGTACAACATAAAATAAAGGTTTTGTGACAACCCCCATATTTAAATATTACACAGCGGAAGTTATAAAATATTTACATATTTACAAATTCATATACATCAAAACTCAAGTTTTACAACACATAAAATTTATACATGATTGGCAAGTCTGCTCTGATCTTTAAGCTCCCAAAATGGATTCTTCAAGGTCTACTCTCACTAGGTCTTGATGAACTCTCGGGTTCAACTCTATCCACTCTACTACCTGCGCGATTAAACACTATCGCGCTAAGCCAACGGCTTAGTAAGATAAAACATGCTAACGGTATGCTTTAATGAAATGCAATGCCACATATGTTATTGATAAGATCAACATCATAAATATAAAGTTAACCACACAATTATGCATTTCACAAATCATAGTCATATGAGCATACCACATTTCAACATCTTTTCACATTCAACATTAATCAATCATACTCCATAACCAACATCTCATTTCATTAAACTCATAACATTATTTAGGACATTCATATAACCTTGACACCTATGGGCCCAACAAGTATTTAATACGATATTCAGAGTTCAGAGTTACTGCTTTGGTTCATAGTCACAATAATCACGCCCGTAGGCAATGTATATACATGTATCTCTATCCATGGATAGTGTAACAGACCCAGTCTCTTGGATCATCAACTCAACACATATGAGGAGATCCTCAACCCGGCAAGACTGTTACAAATCATATATCTCATAGTGTAACAGACCCAGTCTCTTGGACCATCAACTCAACACCTATGAGGAGGTCCTCAACCCGGCAAGACTGTTACCTTTCATCATTTCTTAGGCATGCCACCCAAATCCAGAACTCTGAAACTGAATAACATATTAAACAAACAATTCATTTCCATTCTCAATTCTCATCACATTTAGGCAAACATGCCTTCTTTCTTTCAATTACATCATCTTAGCCAATAACAATGGCTTCACATTTCATTTCACAATATAACATCTCATTATTCAAGTATATATATATATATATCTCATCCATGATCACATTATATCTCACATAGCATCATTCATAAATATCAACATTTCATTCCACATTACTCATGAAACACATTACCATTCACAATGCACAACATAACATTGTTCAATCTCAACAATGCAATTAGGGCAAAGAACAATTGATTATAACATTCATTGATTCAAGTGTGTTTAAAGTGTTTAGGGTTAGGTTTAAGGACCAACCTACCTTTGGAGAACCAAAGCAATGCAAGAAGAACAAAGAATTAAAACCCTAACCATAAATAGTACATTCTGGTTTTAAACTCCATTTTATCCTTATTTTGAAAAATTGTATAAAATAATCTACTTGACTAAAAATTCTAAAATTTTTACAGAATTTAGTTTTGTATCTTAAAATCATCCCTTTAAAATTTCAGATCAAACTGAACACAAAATCTTGGTCAAATAGTTCACCTAACCAGACTGCCCCAATTGCCCTGCATCCTGGCAGCAGTTCTGAACTTTGTGAATTCCATAAATCAAATTCAATCAACGTGATTCCAAATTATTTTTCTCAAATACTAAACTCACTAAGCAACAACATATCCAAAATTCGATTGGATATGATTTTTCTACATTTTATTAAAAATCCCGAAATATAGCTGTCCCAGTTAAGGTACCTGCTGGAACAGGTCTAATGAAAATAATCTTTCTAAACTCATAACCATTCCAAAATCGAATCAACATATTTTTCAGTCATTCTAGACTCATAGAGGCACAACATATCAAAAATTCACTTCAAGAACATTTTTCTAAAATTAATTAAAAATCATACAAGTCACAGCCTTTACTAATCCTAAAACAGAAACAATTTCACTAAACACCAATCTTACTCTTCCATCACCAACACCAACCCAACTTCTCATCTATCAAGCAAAATCAATACTTACAATCATACCATAAGCAACTTAATCATACCACTTCAAAAGAATTGAAGAAATTAGAGAAAAGATCTTACCTTAGTTAAAAACTTCTTAAATCAACACTTGAACACTTAATCTTTCTTCAATTTAAGCTTGAAATCATCAAAACCATCACTTGTCTCTTTCTTTCTCTTTGGCTATGGAGGGCCGGCCATCAACAAGAAGAAGAAGAAGAAATGATGAAGAAAACACAAGTCAAACCTTCTTTAAATATCTACCATGTGATTTTATCCAAGCAATTACCAAAGTGCCCTTATTCACATAATTATCTTTTTGTCTTATATGTGCCCAATTAAGTAATTTACCAATCTCAAATAAATATCTTCTCTTGCATTGACCAAGCCTTTTGACCACTTTATATGTCATATATATTAACATATACACAACATATAAATTTGTCTCTAAACCCTATTTCTTCCCAAAATACATATACATATACTTTCTCTTCTCAATTTCTTTTCTCTTACAATTTAACACATATATTCAATCCAATATATAACAATAACAACAACAACAATATGCAAAACTTCTAGGGCATAAATGAGGATATTACATATAAGATGGAAACATGTCCTTACATATATCCAAGGTTCATAAAACTAATAAAATAGGACACCCACCCAAAGGTGGAAACATGCCCCTTATAATTGTCCCCAAAATCCATAAAGTAAGTTAAATTATAAAACTTAATAAATAAGATATCCGCAAGTGGAAACATGCCTTTTACAATATTTTCGAAATCCAAAAATGATGATTAAATACAATTTAACCATTCATAAAAAATAATTAATTTAAACATACAAATAATCACCAAAATAATCATAAAATTTAAACTTTAATAAAATCGAGTTTAGTATCTAATTTAGGGTTTAAGTCTTAAAAACTAGGGCTTAAACATAAAAACAAGGGTTTTATATGCAATTTAGGGTTTGATCCTAAAAACTAGGGTTTTATATGCAATTTAGGGTTTTTAACCTAAAACTAGGGTTTGGAAGGCTAAATTAAGGTTTTAGAGTGAAATTGGGAAATTGGAATTGAATTAGGAGTTTAAATCTAAAGCTAGGTGTGAGCAGAGATTTTCGCCCCCACTCCTAGTAGAATGGTTCTTGCGACTTAGGCGCTGTTAGGCTTTGGGCCTTATATAACCCAGGCCTAAATTCGGAGAAAATGGATTCACCACCCGGACATTCTGAAAAGAAAAAAAGGGTTGGATGAATCAATTCCCTAAGGAATCCCTAACCCTATATTGGGTTCAAAAATTTAGGTACTCATGGAAAAGGTGAGAATGACCCAGCACCCCCATAATGCCCGGTTCATTAGAACCGACGTCCATTTTAGGTCTAAATATTATTAAATTCTTAACTTATTATAATATCATCCATATTACATGCGATTAAAAGAAATAAACACCCATCACATTTATTGAAATAAAATAAACAAAATAGGCATCCATTCAAGGATGAAAATGTGCCCTTAAAACCGTTTAAGGTCCAAAATACAAAGAAAATAAATGGGGCACCCACTAAGAGGACGAAACATGCCCTTTACATTGATCCAAAATTCTTAAAAATTAATTAAATTATATAACCAAAACTAAGGCACCCACAAATGGAAACATGCCTTTTACAACTTTAAAAAATGCCAAATAATGAGTTCAATCATCATAAAATAAAATAAAATCATCCATCATGAGTAGATAACAATAAACCAACAATTACAATTAGGGTTCCATCATCAAATTAAGGTTCAACAATGAGATTAGGGTTTTAATCTTTAAAAATTAGGGTTTTAAACCAAACTAGGGTTTAATATGGAATTAGGGTTTTAAAAATATAATTTAGAGTTTGAGATCGAGTTTAGGGTTTTTAAAATATAAATTAGGGTTTAATATAGAATTAGGATTTTGAAAATGTAAATTAGGGTTTAATATCAATTTAGGGTTTTACATCTGAAATAGGGTTTAATAATGTGATTTAGGGTTTATACAAAATAGGTTATGTAAAATTATGTTATTTAGATTGGGTTCATTATTAAAAGCTATTGGAATAATTATAAAATAGTAGATGGAATAAGACTAAACGTAGCTACTGTGAAAGAGTATATCAATTTAGAATGAAAGAACGGCTACTGGATGAGATAAATATGAAATAATATTAATAACAGAAGCTTGCTATAATTTTAAAGAGTTAAGGAAACCAAACCTTCGTTTGTTGGCTCCACTAAATTAAAAGAATGATGATCCAAGCTATTGCATTCACCAATCCAGAGTCTTGGTTGAGTGAGATGAAGACAGTAGCTACTGCCTTCATACAGTGCATTGATTTTTGTATGTTGATAGGATTTTGTGTATCACTTTTAATTGATGCTTGTCTCTGCCCTTCTTTTTCTCCTTTTTTCTGTATCTTAAACTTGTATTTATATAAAATAATTAGGTCAAATCCTATTTATTAACCCTACCTTATCCAAGTTTAGTTAGGATTTTAACCAAACTCTTCTTTGTATTTGGCCCGAATTAGGTATTAAAACCAAAGTCATATCGAACTCAAACGAGTTAAGTTTGACATGAAGCAACTCATATTGAATTGGGGGGCTCCCCAATTCAATATGGGGCCCCATGTCAAATTGGGGAACCCCAATTTGACTTGGGTACACCCATATTGAATTAGAGTGGCCCACATCAAATTAAACCTAACCAAACTTTGGATCAGACCTATTAAGGGCTTTAAAACAATGAACCGGCTTATTTTAAGTCTTATAAAATTGGGCCAATCCAATTGAAAGCTTCCAATTAGGTTTAAGCCATTTAAGAACAAATCAAAATTGATTTGTCCATTATTAATTAGGATCAGATTAGCTTAGGGTCAAAATTAAGGGTTTACAGTTTTACCCCCTCCTTGAATGATCTTGAATTCATTCAGAGAGTGAAAAATAATATGACTTTGAGCTGATAAAGATGGTTTCTGGACCCGAGGCTAAATTTGGGTACTTTACCTGGGATTAGATTTTGGATTCTAAACCTAAGACTAGATTTCGAATTCTGGACGGAAGACTAGATTTTGGATTTTGAACCCGAGACTAGATATGGGCTCTGGACTCGAGACTAGATTTTGGTTTTTCAATCTGAGACTGGTTTTTTATTCTAGACTCAAGACTAGATTTTGAGTTCTAGACTCGAGACTGGATTTGGGTTCTGGACCCGTGAATATAATTGGATTCTGGACCTAAGACTGAATTTTAAATTATGGAATTGAGACTGGATTTAGGTTCTAAATCTGAGATTGGATTTTGAATTCTAGACCCGAGACTGGATTTAGGTTTTGGACCTAAGACTAGATTTTGACTTTTGGACCCGAGACTGGATATGGTTTCTGAACCCACAAATGGAATTGAATTCTGGACCCGAGATTGGATTCAGATTCTGGACCTGAGACCTAATTTTTGGTTTTGGACCTGACTGAATTTTGGATTCTAGACTCGAGACTAGATTTTAGATTCTGGACCCTAGACTGAATTTTGATTTCTGGACCCTAGACTGAATTTTGGATTTTGGACCTGTGAAGTCCTAGACCCGTGAATGGAATTAGGTCTTAGACCCGTGAATGGAATTGGATTCTGGACCCATGATTGGATTTGGATTCTGGACCCAATATTCTTGCAAAAATTAATTTAGTCAACAAAAATTTACAAAAAATTTAGCTATTTTTTCATATATTAGACTAGGTACGGTCTCTATGTACCCTTGCCCCCTGCGTGAAAAAAAATATTTATTAGTATAAAAATATTTTTAGACACATAAATAAATATGAGTGTATTGTATGCCTCTGAACAAAAATGATTTATTTGAACTGTAAAGTAAACTTTTAATTATTGATCAGGGAAAGCGAACTCTGAACATGACTGATCTGTAAAGGAAATGCATAATTGATTCTTTAGTGCACGTGACTCCACTTTTCTTTATGCTTTTTATACTTTACCTGATGTGCAATAAACTATGAACATTATTGATCTGTGAACCATTATTAATCTGTGGTGCATGTGAGTTTTAATTTTTTTTTATGCTTTACTTGCAATCAGATAAATGCTTGTCATTTCCTGTCATTCACTCCATGTCTCTCCTTCTACAAATATGAGGCAAAGTATAAACGGTCCTGCATTCAGAGCCTTTAAAACTTTCTATCTTTCAAAGAAAATTTCCAATTTCCTTAATCCTAAATGTGCCATCCTTTATATAAATGGTAGGTAGTCACCATGCTTATAGGAATCAACCCCGACCAAATGCTAAGTTGTTGATGTACCTCAAAACTAGTGGGCTTTACTGAGTCCCTCTTTTAGCCTGAATGCATCTCCACCGAAGTGAAAAAGAGAAAACACAAGTAAGAATCATTTATCTGTAAATTAATCTTTTTAATGGAATAAAAAATTATTAGTAATAATCATTGTCTAATGGTAATCATAATAATCATGCATGAAAAATTAATGTTATTATGTTACAAGTAGGCTTAGTATTATGGAAGAAAAATTAAAAATATATTGAGTGGGAAAAATACATTTATAGGACTTGTGAACTTACCTTGTTTGACTTACTCGTGTTATTATAGTATGACCGCATGCCACCTCTAGTAAGGAGGATGATTGAGGGATGTGGCTTTCAGGATTTTGTCTTGTAGTTACCATTTAGAGGGTACCAGATCGATAGGAGTGTAATCCAACAGCTCTCGAAATGTTGGATGGATATAACCCACACCTTTCATTTGCCTGTGGGAGAAATGAATATTAGTCCAGTTGACTTTTTAGCAATAACGGGCCTTAGATGTGACGAGATGCCAGTTCCTTTGACCAATGATGTATTGAGCCCAGATGAGATCCATCAACTGATTGGCATTAAGCCTAAGTACAAAGGACCATATAAATCAAATATGAGTATATCTGAGAGCACTGGATGAGACACACCCGACTAGTAGAAGGTGAGTGAGAAGAATAGTATACTTGAAGGTTTTTGTTATATCTGCTAGCGTCGACCATCTTCTGTAGTACTGAAGCTGCCGTTCATCTATCAGTTTTGCGAGCGCTAGCTGACTTTTATATTGTGCCAATATATGCTTGGGAAGAAGCCGACCTCACCTGCCTTGTTAGACAAATGATCTCAATTTTGATCCTTGACAACTCAAATTGAATGATCCATTTAACATGTGTTTGAAGAATCTTGTTGCAGGCTTAGGTTACCTCAAATAAAGCTGAACAGAACACTTCTAGCGGTCGCACCAAACATGCATACGACCGCACCATTCAATTAAAGGATGAAACCTTATCACAGTAAGTTTCGCGGTCAGAAACCCGACCTCAGTAGCGACCGCACTTTAATGAAGAGCGACCGTCCCAAGTTATGGACGACCGCTACCCAAGCAACTCAAACCATTCTAATCACAGTAAGGTTCACGGTGATAAGAACGGCGAATGATACGGCCTCGCTTATCATTTTAGCGACCGCCCATTCATTTTCGCGACCGCTCTGCCAATACAGGAGAAAATTGCTTGAAGAGACAGTAGTGTTCGCGTCCTCAGGTGCGTCCAGAAGTTCGACGCGAGTATCTCACTTTGACCGTGAGATGTTACCTAGGGCGACCTCGACATTCAAATTTTGGCGGACATCTCTTCTGCCCTATCAGAGAATGACACGTGACATGACCGTTAAAAACCCACTTCAACATTCAAAAAGGGCGACCGCACCTTGGTGTTGCGCAACCGTCCCGACAACCACAGCATGGGCAAGATTCCTGCTACAGAGCACTCAAATTCGACCGTTGAAGCTTTTTTAAATTCAGCGACCGTGCCTCGTTCAAGGACGACCGCGTGTGACAACAGCGCGACCATCCTTATATGAAGGACGACCGCAAAATGCTTCGGACAGTTTAATAAAGAAGGTCTAAACTGCCAAGACTTTATTCTTACTATCAATAACGGCTAGTAAGACCACATTGGCTATAAATACAGTGCTTCTACAAGAAAAGAAACAAGAACTAGAAGCAAGAAAAAAGAATTTCATAGCCAAGCAACAAATCTTTCTTTTACTTAAACTTACATTTGAATTGTAATGAATGTTAGGTGTAAGCATTGAAAACACCATTGTATAAGTTTGAGTGTGAGCTTGAAAAAACACTTGGGTTATGAGAGTAAGCCTTGTAAAACTCTTGTTTGGGTTGTGAGAGTGAGCCTTAAAAACTCCTATAAAGGTTCTTGAGTGTAAGCCTTAAAAAAAACACTTGTGAAGTTAGGTGTGAACTTGTGAAAACACCAAAGTTGGAAGTGAGCTTGTAAAAACTTCAAAGATTAGTGGAACCTTAACAAGTTGTTAAGGAAGTGGATGTAGGATTGAAGTAAAATCCGAACCACTATAAATCTTGTGTGTTCTTTCTTTCTTTCATTACTCAACCAACTCTCTATTCCGCATTTCTAGTTTGTTGAGTTTTTTTAATTGTCATTATTTCTTGAGGAAACCAATTCACCCCCCCTCTTGGTTGCCATCTTGGGACAACAATTGGTATCAGAGCCTGAGATTTCTTAAACTTAATTGTGAAATTTGATCCACTATGGCAACTTCTTCTTCATCAAGCTCTCATGGAAATCTTAACACTATTCTTAGACCCTACTTTGATGGAACTGATTATTCATACTGGAAACACAAAATGTATTTGTTTCTAGACAGTGAAGGGATTGAACTATGGGATTTCATGGAAAGTGAGTGGAAACCTCCCACTTATGAAGCTGAAGGTGTTCAAGTTCCACTTCCCAAAGCACAATGGTCAGCTAGCAATGTCAAAGATCGATTCAAGAACAATAGAGCCGCTTCCATCTTGATGAATTCCATTTCAAGAGAAGAAGGTGGAAGAGTTCAACATTTAACTTGTGCACATTGCATTTAGAAAACACTAAAAAATTACCATGAAGGTACGACTCAAGTGAGATTTACCAAGAAACAAATGCATGTCCATGAGTATGAGCTATTCAAGATGAAACCAAATGAAAATGTCACCGACATGACCAATCGCTTGCTTGCTATTGTCAATGAACTAAAGAAGTATGGCAAGGTATATGATCAAGGTGATGTAAACAGTAAAATCTTGAGAGCCCTAAGAGCTAGGAAAAACTTTGAATCAAAAGTATCATCCATAGAAGAAGCTCATGATCTCAGCACATTAAGAACAGATGAGCTAGTTGGTAAACTACTCACATTTGAGCTACACAGTGAGAAAGAAGAAGATCAAGGTGAAAAAGAAAAGAGAAAACCAATTGCACTCAAAGCAATCAAAGAAGTTGAGAGCTCAAGCAATGAAGGTACTGATGATGAAGATGAAATGGCAATGTTCTCAAAAAGAATCAATGAATGGAAAAGGAAGAAAAGATTGCAAGCAAACAAAGGTACACTTCCAAAATTCTCCTTCAAAGATAAAGAAAAGAAAAATGAGGTAAAGTGCTATGAATGTGGAAAAACTGGTCACATTAAATCGGATTGCTTCAAATTAAAGAACAAAAAGAAATGGGATAAAGAAAAGAAAAAGTCTCTCAAAGCCACATGGGATGACTCTTCTTCAAGTGGAGAAGAAGAAGAAGAAGGAATTGCAAATTTGTGTCTCATGGCTATTGAAGATGACTCCAATGAGGTAAGTACTCAATCCTTTGATCCAGTAGCACATAATGATATAAATGATATAGATGATAGTGATTTGATTGAGCACATGAACTTTAAAATAGAAAAATATTTTTCTAAAATGATGCTTTATAAAGAGAAAAACTCTAAGTTAGAAAAAGATTTTATATGCTTAAAGAACTCTACCTTAGAATTGAAAACCTCAAATGAACACTTGATGAATACGATAGGAGAGTTAAATAAAAACTCACATGACTTAGAAAAAGTGATTAAAGAGAATGAAACATTGAAGCATGAACTAAAAGAACTAAAAGAATCAATTTCCAGATTTCATAAAGGAAAGGAAGCATTAAACACATTAATTAATAACCAAAGATCACCTTCCTTAAAATATGGATTTGGATTCAATGGCTCAACCGACATTGCATCAAGCAAACAAACATTTGTAAAAGCATCTACAATTGAAATTTCTGATGATCATATCAAAGATGCTTGCACCAAGTCTAAAAGTACCAAAAGAACTTCTTATGGTTTGCCAGGAAATAAAGCCAAAAATAATTATGCATTTTTGTACACTAAACTTGCACAACAGAAATCACATACTTGTAGCTGCATGCATAATACTTTAAATACAAAAAGAAAAATGCAGAAGTATAGAATGCCATGGCAATGCACATATTGCATGAAATTCGGACACAAAAATTTTTCTTGTTATATAAGAAAGGCTCATCTTAAGTTAGAAGGCACTTTTACTACTAACCATCAAGGACCCAACTTCATGTGGGTACCTAAAAGAAGATGATCACTATTGCCTTGCAGGTATGCCTAAAATCTACTATCAACGAAAGCACATGGCTTGTAGATAGTGGATGCTTAAGGCATATGACTGGGAATGCAAAGCTCTTTACAAGTATTACCTACAAACATGGAGGTAATGTAACTTTTGGAAACAATGCTAAAGGTAAAATTCTTGGTGTTGGCTCCATTGGTTCTATTGGTAAGGATTTAATCGAAGATGTATGGCTTGTTGATGGTTTGAAACATAACTTGCTAAGTGTTAGTCAACTTTGTGATAAAGCATACTTTGTCAATTTTGATTCCAAAGAATGCAAGATCACGAATTCAAATGATATTATCATATTTAAAGGTACTAGAACAAACAACACTTATAATATCAACATTCATTCAAATCATACATTTAAATGTTTAATGTCCACTAATAATGATGCATGGTTATGGCATAGAAGACTAGGTCATGCTGGTATGGATCAATTAAAATATATTTGTAATGAAAACTTAGTTGATGGCCTACCTAAGATAAAATATGATAAAGACAGGATTTGTGAACCTTGTCAACATGGTAAGCAACATAAAAGCTCATTTAAATCAAAGAGTGTTATAAGCACCTCTAGACCTTTAGAGCTCATTCATTTGGATTTGTTTGGACCAAATAGAGTTACAAGCCTAGGAGGCAAATCATATGCATTTGTTCTTGTTGATGATTACTCTAGATTCACATGGGTTAATTTCTTAGCTCAAAAGAATGAAGCCTTTAATTACTTCAAAACGTTTGCAAAAAGTGTTCAAAATGAAAAAGGATATGTGATCACATCTATTAGAAGTGATCATGGCAAAGAATTTGAGAATGAAAATTTTGAAGGCTTTTGCAATGAACTTGGCATTTCACATAATTTTTCTGCTCCTAGAACTCCACAGCAAAATGGTGTAGTTGAAAGGAAAAATAGAACTTTAATTAAAATGGCTAGGACAATGCTCAATGAATATGATTTACCATCTTATTTTTGGGCAGAAGCCGTTAATAAAGCTTGTTACATTGCAAATCGTGTTTACAAAAGGCATTTAACTAATAAAACTTCTTATGAGCTATGGAATGGAAGAATACCCAGAATTGGATATTTTAGAGTATTCGGATGCAAATGCTTCATATTGAATACCAAGGATAATCTTGGAAAATTTTCATCCAAATCAGATGAAGGCATATTCCTAGGATATTCATCATATAGCAAAGCATATAGGGTGTTTAACATGAAAACTCTAGTTATAGAAGAAACAATGCATGTTGTATTTGATGAATCATCTAATCGTGATCAAAAGAAAGGTATTACTTTCAATGACCCTGCAGGTACTCTTGAACCTCTTGAATCTATTGATGCTCCAAAGATAAATCAGTATGAACTTGAAGAAAAGACTCAAGATCTACCTAAGGATTGGCAATACAAGAAAGACCATCCTAAGGAACTCATCATTGGAGAAACATCTAAGGGAGTAATTACTAGATCTAAAATTAATCATATAGATGTTAATTTTGCTTTTGTTTCTCAAATTGAGCCAAAGACTGTTGAGGAGGCTTTAAATGATGAAAATTGGATAACTGCAATGCAAGATGAACTTAATCAATTTGAAAGAAATAATGTTTGGCAACTTACTCCTAGACCTACAGATCACTCTATAATAGGATGCAAATGGATCTATAGGAATAAGCTTGATGAAAATGGTCACATTGTTAGAAATAAAGCAAGATTGGTAGCCAAAGGTTATAATCAAGAAGAAGGTATTGACTATGATGAAACTTTTGCCCCTGTAGCCAGATTAGAAGCTATTAGAATATTACTTGCTTTTGCATGTCACATGAACTTTAAACTCTTTCAAATGGATGTTAAAAGTGCATTTCTAAACGGACTTATAAGCGAAGAAGTTTATGTTGAACAACCTCCTGGTTTTGAAAACTACAAATTTCCTGATCATGTATTCAAACTTACCAAAGCTTTATATGGATTGAAACAAGCACCAAGAGCTTGGTATGATAAACTTAGTGCATATTTACTTGAAAATGGTTTTTCAAAAGGAAAAGTAGACACAACTCTTTTTGTTAAAAAGGACAAGCATAACATTTTGATTGTACAAATTTATGTGGATGACATAATATTTGGAGCTACTAATGAAGCCTTGTGCAAAGAATTTGCTACTTGTATGACTAGGGAATTTGAAATGAGCATGATGGGTGAACTCAAGTTCTTCCTTGGACTGCAAGTCAAGCAATGTAAGGATGGGATCTTCATCAACCAATCCAAATATACAAAAGAACTCATCAAGAAATTTGGAATGGATGGCTGCAAAACTAGCAAAACTCCTATGAGCTCATCCTTGAAATTAGGTAAAGATGAAAATGGTAAAGCAGTAGATGAGAAGAAATATCGAGGTATCATCGGATCACTACTTTACTTAACCGCTTCTAGACCTGATATAATGTATAGTGTATGTCTTTGTGCTAGATTTCAAACTAGTCCTAAAGAATCACACTTGAATGCCACTAAGAGAATTTTGAAATATTTGAGTGGTACAATGCATTTAGGACTTTGGTATCCTAAAAACACATCATTTCATATCATAGGCTTTTCAGATGCAGATTATGCTGGTAGTATCTTAGATAGGAAAAGCACTACAGGAGCATGTCACTTTCTTGGTAATTGTCTAGTTTCTTGGCATAGTAAAAAACAAACATCGGTTGCTTTATCCACAACGGAAGCCGAATATGTTGCAGCATATTTTTGTTGCACACAAGTATTATGGATGAAACAACAATTGCTTGACTATGGTAAAGTATTTAACAATATCTCCATTAAATGTGACAACACTAGTGCTATCAATTTGTCTAAAAATCCTATCCAACACTCTAGATCCAAACATATAGATATTAGACATCATTTCTTGAGAGAAAATGTACAAAATCAGAATATAATCCTAGAATTTATAGATACACAAAATCAACTTGCTGATATCTTTACAAAACCCTTGAATGAAGATAGACTTAACTTCATTAAACTTAATTTAGGAATGATTGATGGAATCACTTTGAATTAATAAATTAATTGCCTATCAATGAAGTTTCTATGTGTATATATATATATATATTTTTGCCTATACATTAGAAAAATCTTCCATCTTTCCTTGACTCTTTCAATTTTAAGTCAGTCGCGTTCGCTCCAGTGTCCTTAGCGATCGCTATCTTGTCTGCCAGATTCATTCAAATAAAAATCTCTGTGCGCGGTCGAGAAACTTTGTGCGCGGACGCAATAATTTGAACAGTTTCGACCGTTACAGATAGTTTCTTCACCCGCGAGCGTACTAATCATGCTAATGGTCGCTAGACCGAATTTCACGATCGCACCCTTCTGAATGTGCGACCGCACTCTGTACACTCTGCTCGAAATTTTGTAACCGTTGGCTGTATGACAGGTCGCAACTCTTAACTTTCAACAGTCATAAACGGCTATTTTCTTAATTTCTTCTATTTAAGAGTGTGTTACATCAGTTTCTTTGATATTTTGCTTATTAAAACATATAAACTTCCCTCTGAATCTCGACAATCCTCTCAAACTCATATGTTTCTCAAATCACCCTCTGTTTTCCAGTATCATTTTCTTAATCCAGTTTTCTTCTTTCTTTCTATCCTAATGGCTCCCAAAAAGAAGACAACCTCCAAAATAAAAGGAAAAGCAAAGAGAGCTCCAGGAATTACAATAAGAGAACCTATAGATGATCCTCCATCTCCTCCACAGTCTAGAAGAGGTGAGAAAATTCACAAACCTCACCACCAAACTTCTGAGGAAGATGTTAGGTATGCCATGCTGAAGAGAAAGAAGGTTGAGGGAACCAAATCTCCTTTTGGTGGGATGCTTTCTGCCCTAAATATCCAGGACGAAATTGAAAGATTACTAGATGTCCTTGGATGGAGAAAGTTTGTATTTCCAGAAGAGGTAGGTTATTCCAGTTTAAGCAAGGAGTTTCTTATGTCCTTCCAAATAGAGAAGAGTGCTAATTCTGCACTAGGATGGTATGGGGTTATGTTTAAACTATTTGATCAATACCAAGCCTTAACCCTAGAAGACTTTGGCAATATTTGGAACTTTCCTGCTGATGGTATAACCTCCTACAACGATCAAATCTTTTCTAGTCAAACTCTCTCTGAATTCTGGCAAGAAATTTCTGTGGAAACTTCTTTTGAAAAAGAATCAAAAGCCAGACACATCAAATCTCTCACCCATTGGATGCTCCATAGGATTATCACCTACACCATCCATCAAAGAGCAGATGGAAATGAAAAAGTAACCAAAAGAGACCTCATCTTTTTATATGCTTTCACCCACAACATCCAAATGAACACAACCAAGTTCTTGATTGACACCCTCTATCATCATGCAGTTACAAGAACTGGAACCTTCTTCCTATCCTCACAAATTACTCAAATAGCTAGGCACCTGAACCTACTAAATGATCTAAACTTAGCTACTTTGAGAAACCCTTTCAATCTTGCCTCTAGTGCCATCACAATTGATTATCTAGAACATGCTGGATGTGTAAGGAAGATTGAAGGCACATATGTATACTATTTTGGCAAGAAAGGAGTTGTGGATAGACAAAAGAAAAGGCCAAGGTATACTGTTTTGTTAGTTTTTGTTATAGATTTGTGTCTTGTTTATTATAATAATTATTGTTTTATTTAGGTATTTTATTAGTTTAAATCGGTTTATTTAGTGTTTTTGTTAATTTTGTAGTTTTAGTTATTTCAGTGTTTATGTCGTTTTTGATCTAGTTTTTAGTATGGTGTTTATGTTTTGTTGGTTATTGTTTATTTACTTTTTGTTTAAAGTTTGTTTGAGTTTTGTTTTAGGTTAAAAAAGCCAAGAACCAAGACTGAAGAAAAGATATCATCACAGTAGGCGACACTGGCAAGCGACATGGCCATGTCAGGCGACACATGCAAGCGACATGGCCAAGTCACCTGGCCATGTCTCTCCAAATATGCTCAAACACGGCAAAGTCATCACAGTAGGCGACACATGCAAGCAACATGGCCAAGTCAGGCGACACATGCAAGCGACATGGCCAAGTCACCTGGCCATGTCTCTCCAAATATGCTCAAACACGGCCAAGTCATCACAGTAGGCGACACTGGCAAGCGACATGGCCATGTCAGGCGACACTGGCAAGCGACATGGCCATGTCAGGCGACACTGGCAAGCGACATGGCCATGTCACTTGGCCATGTCTCTCAAAAATGAAGCAACACGGCCAAGTCACCTCTGACTTGGCCGTGTCTCACCAATTCCAAAGGCAAAGAAGATTTAACACTCACAGTAGAGGACACTGGCAAGGGACACGGCCATGTCACCTGGCCGTGTCCCTCCATCAAGCTCCAACACGGCCATGTCCCTCATGACATGGCCGTGTCACTTAAGCAAAGAAGAAAAAGAAAGAAAGAAGCAGTAGCGGACACTGGCAAGGGACACGGCCAGGTGGCCATGTCCCTCATGACATGGCCGTGTCTCTCATAAAACAAGCGCGCACCGAATTTTAAAGCCGACGTTTCGTATAAAAGAAAAAAAAGAAAGTGAGGGTTTGGGGAGAGTCGATGATTGAGAACAGATTTTGAGCCGTCAGAGATTAGAGCTAGGGTTTTAACTTTGTTTTCTTTGATTTTAATTTCACTTTGGATTAAACTAGATTAGATTAGATTGTTCTAGCCATTGTTTCATCATTCTTGCAAGATTTGAACAAGAGATTCTTCAGAAACTTCAAGGAGTTGTAACTTGGTTTTGTTCTCGAACTTATTCTCTTTATTTTCATTGAATGGATATTATCATGTCTATTTTGATTTCTTTGAACTTTAATGAGATGAATATGTTTGTTAGCATGAGGAACTAATTTGATCTAGTCTAGGGTTTGTATGGATCTGCTATGATTGTATGGATTGGTTATTACTCTTAACTTAATAATTTCTTTAGCCTTGATTGAATGGAACATTGTTAATATATAATTGATTGATCACCAATTATGTGTTTAAAGGTATTAGATGATGGATTGAGAGATGAAGTTTAATACTTGAACAATTCAATTAGGGACTTAGGTGAATTAGAGATATAACCTATTAAAAAGATTATTTCACTTATAACAAGATTAGTTGAAAGAGGTTTGAATGCGAGAGCTTATTTCCTTGACTCGATTAGTTGAGTTGTTTGAGATTTAATCTTTGAAATTGAATTAGTTAAGAGGAATAACCATTCATACATATGAGTAGTAGAGAAGTGCAAACCCTAGACCCTTTTATCAAGTGAATCAAAACTACAACTTTGTTTACTTTTATTGTTTTAAACTTTAATCAATCTTCTTTATTATTTAGCAATTTATAAGTCTCTTTGTTATTTGTTAAACATAATCTATAAGCAATTAACCACTTTAGCTTCCTTGAGAGAACGACCTTGGGGCGATCACCTTTGCTACAGCTACCTCGTATACTTGCGAGTGACGCTTTGTGGTAGAGTTAATTTTAGCGCAACAAGTTTTTGGCGCCGCTGCCGGGGAAGCTAATTGGCGTAATTGTTTATTTTAAAAAAAAAAAATTTCTTTAGATTATTTTTCATTGTTTTCATTTTATTTTATTTGTCTTTTGCTTTTAATTGTTTCTTTTTCTAGATATTTTTGTTTATGCAAGGCAGGAGATCACTCGAAGGAGAGTTACATCCATTCATTCCAGAAATTCAGAGAGTGAAAAGGAGCAGAGAGGAGTTTGAGCTCTACACCGGATTTGATACTTCAGAGGAAGATACTTCAGATTTTGAGTCAGAATCTGCACAATCCGTTAAAATGGCTGAAGAAAGGCAAAGAACAATGAGAGACTTTGCTAGACCTGTTATTGGAACTTCCACCTCTTGCATAAGACTGACAGATGCAGCAAGGAACTATGAGTTGAAGAACATACACTACAACATGCTGCCATCATTCTATGGAGTTCCAAATGAAGATCCTTTGAACTTCATAAGGGATTTCTACTCCACCCTCAACACTTTTCCATTGGGAGGATTAACAGAGGATCAGTTGAGGATGAGGTGTTTTCCATATACTTTGAAGGATAGGGCAAAGAGCTGGCTTATGATGTTGCCCGAAAACTCACTGACAACTTGGGAGCAAGTTTATAATAAATTCATGGGCAAGTTCTATTCACATCAGAAGACAGCTGAGTTGAGAGGGAAGATTGCTACATTCTCTCAAATTGAAGGAGAGCCATTTCATGAGGCTTGGGACAGGTTCAAGATGCTATTGATCCAGTGTCCACACCATCATTACCCACTTCAACTTCTGAACCAGTTTTTCTATGATGGTCTCACCCAGCAATTTCAGAACACTGTTGATAATGCAGCTGGGGGAGCCATGGGAGAAAAGACAGCAGCTGAAACTTATGATATCTTTGAGATGTTGAGAGCTAATTCTCAACAGAAGAGTGTCAGGGGAAGAAGTAAAGGGGTGAATCAACTAGAAGCCAATAGTGAGATGGTCAGTCAGATAGCTGAGTTGACAAAGCAAGTGCAGATGCTGAATATGAAGAACAATATTTCTTCATATACTCAAGAAGCATGTGGAATCTGTGGAACTCTGGGGCATGGAGCAAATATTTGCCCCTCTGCATATGAGTCTTTGGGTAATGCTGAGCAAGTCAATGTTATGGGAGGATTCCAACCTAGGGCCAGAAATGATCATTACTCCAGCACTTACAACCCTGGTTGGAGGAATCACCCAAATTTTTCTTGGGCAAAGAATAATTCTCAGCAGCCTTTCCATTTACTTCAAGGATAGAATCAAGAGTTGGGCCAATCCTCAAATCAAGGGAAGTCTAGGATAGAGAGCTTGGAGGAAAGTTTACAAGCTTTTATCCAAGTCAGTGCTAAAAATCAAGAGGTGACCAACAAGAGACTGGATTCACTAGAAGCATCTTTTAAGAAGGTGGAGACACAAGTTGGACAACTTGCACAACAGATGAAGATTCAACAAAAGGGGAAATTCCCAAGTCAAACTGAGCAGGCACAATCAGTGACTGTTCTTAGAAGTGGTAAGGAAATTTATAACAATGTTGAAAATGATTCTGTGAATGTAGGTAACAAAGAGAACAAGGAGGAAGGAGAACCAAAGAACAAAGGTGCTGGAGAAAGATCAGTGGAGAAGTCCCCAACAGCAGATCTACATAAGGCAAGCAATCCATACCGGCCACCTGTACCATTTCCCAGCAGGTTGAAGGATGATAAATCAGATAAGCAATTTTCTAACATCTTCAACATGCTGTCTAAGGTAAGTATTAACTTACCCTTACTTGAGGCAATAAAAAACATGCCGGCTTATACCAAGTTCTTCAAGGACCTAATCACCAAGAAAAAGAGGTATGAGATGAATGAAAAGGTGATAGTTTCCGAAGTAGCTAGTGCTGTTTTGCAGCATAAACTACCTCCCAAACTAAAGGATCCTAGTAGTTTTACAATTCAAATTTCTGTGGGGAATGGGAAAGGAACTGAAGGCATGTGTGATCTAGGTGCTAGTGTGAATTTAATGCCTTATTCTGTGTTTAGAGAATTAGAACTAGGGGAGCTTAAACCGTCAAAAATGGTGTTGCAATTAGCTGATAGGTCTTTTAGATTCCCGAAAGGGGTTATAGAAGATGTGTTAGTTAAAGTTGGTGGTTTGATAGTACCTGTGGATTTCATTGTTCTTGACATGGAAGTAGGTAATTCTTTACCATCTGCACACACCATTCTGCTGGGTAGGCCTTTTATGGCGACTACCAACACTTTGATAGATGTTAAAAATGGAAAATTATCAATGACTGTTTTGGGACAAACTGTGGAATTTTCTATTTTTAACACTTCTCCTAGTCCTACAACTGCTTTATATGAGGAATGTTCTTTCATTGAATGTGTGGATGCAGTTGTTTCAGGTGATTTCTTGAAGACAGACTCCCCAGATAAATTGGAGCTGACACAGACTTCAGAAGAGGGGGTTAAACTAGTGGGGGAGACCCAAAGATGCCTTAACCCAAAGGCATATGAGAGCTCAAAGAATTATAAGGATCACACTAAAACGGTTCATGACAGATTTATTGGGCAACAGACATTGAGTCCAGGTATGAAAGTTTTACTTTTTAATTATCGACTCCGTCTGTTTCCAGGTAAATTCAAGTCAAGATGGAGTGGTCCTTTTGAGGTAACTAAGGTATGTCCTTCTGGTGCCATTGAATTGCTATACTCTAGAACCAAAAAGATTTTTAAAGCAAATAGACATAGAGTTAAGCCATATAAAGAAGGATTTCAGGAAGTGAGGGTCATTGACAGCACTTTGATCCATGATTCCTAGTCTTGCATGATGTCCAGCTTTATGACATTAAAGAAGCGCTTGATGGGAGGCAACCCATTAGTTTGAATTTCTTTTTCATAGTTATAATTTTGTATTTTGCAATTTTGATTTTATGTTTAGTTTAAATAAATAGAAACCCTAAAGTCTCTTGCATATTGTTTTTGAACAATTGTGTTTGTGTTGGAAGATTAGGTTTTGCCTCACCAGGATATGATGGAAGACAGGTTGTCCTTAATCTCTGTTTCTCTTTATTATTCTTGTTTTCCATTGAGGACAATGTAAATTCTAAAGTGTGGGGTAAGCTTTGAGCTTTTCTTTAATTTTTGTTTTGGTTGCCTTGGTATGTTTTATTGTGTTTGTTGTGCATGGCATAATTGTTGAAAATTTATTGATCTTTTCTGTGATTCTAGCATTATAGTTGAGACTTTAGTATCAGCATAGAAATGAGCATTTGAATTCATTCAGGATCAATTTTCGCATTTTGCAATTCATGACATAAATCTTTGAGAACCCACCTTTGTGAGTTTTGAGCCTTATAGATTAAATGATTGATTTTCTTTTCTTAAGTGTGCACCTTCATGATTTTGCATCTCTAGAGTTTGCTTTTGCATACTGATTGAACTCACATTATGATTTAATCTCAAGTTTTAAAATGATGAAGGCAAATTAGGTAGCCCTTTAGCTTAAAAAGACCTCCCTTAATATTTAATTCCTTAGTGAACCAAGTTGAGCCTTTGATCTTTTTATTATTTGATCAACAAAATTCTCAACTTAACTTGTTCTTATTATCATCATACCTGCATTAAGGAATGGAGTTTTATGATATGACAATAGGGTGGAGTTTTATTGTGTTTGTTGTGCATGGCATAATTGTTGAAAATTTATTGATCTTTTCTGTGATTCTAGCATTATAGTTGAGACTTTAGTATCAGCATAGAAATGAGCATTTGAATTCATTCAGGATCAATTTTCGCATTTTGCAATTCATGACATAAATCTTTGAGAACCCACCTTTGTGAGTTTTGAGCCTTATAGATTAAATGATTGATTTTCTTTTCTTAAGTGTGCACCTTCATGATTTTGCATCTCTAGAGTTTGCTTTTGCATACTGATTGAACTCACATTATGATTTAATCTCAAGTTTTAAAATGATGAAGGCAAATTAGGTAGCCCTTTAGCTTAAAAAGACCTCCCTTAATATTTAATTCCTTAGTGAACCAAGTTGAGCCTTTGATCTTTTTATTATTTGATCAACAAAATTCTCAACTTAACTTGTTCTTATTATCATCATACCTGCATTAAGGAATGGAGTTTTATGATATGACAATAGGGTGGTTTATTTCAAAGTGTGGGGTAAGCAAGTAAAAAAAAAAAAATGGAATTGCTAATTGGGGGTTGAAATGCATACTTTGTGCATTATATTTGATTAAGAGTCATTATTCTTTTCCTCTACATTTTAAGCTAGATGTTCCATGAAATTCTTAATTTTGTATATATATGTATTTTAAAAAAAAAAAGTAAAATGATAAAAGTAAAAAAAAGAAGAGAAAATAAAAGAAAAGTTATATATATATACAAAATTCATATATGTTCTAGCATTGGTTATCAAAAGAGGAATGTTGACTCATGTATTTATGCAAGTATGTAAGATTATCAAGGGTTGGTGAGTATGCCATTTGAGGGAGTTATGAGTTCCTTAGCAAGAGTAGTGTCTAATTTAGATACTCCATTTCTTGATGCTCCAGCCTAAATGTCTTTCTCACACCTTTACCTTAGCCCCATTACATCCAAATGAAAGACCTTCGGATTATTTCTCGAGAAAATCAGTGAGGGAGATTGGATAATTAAGCAAGTTTATGGTAGCATGCAGTCATGAGTGGTTTGAGTGATTAACCTTTGAAATCGAGTGAAACACTTAGATTAGAGATGAGATTTGTATGTCTGAATTAATGAATGAGTTAAGAAAATCTTGAATGAAGTAAGATGCAATTATCTATGTCTGAGTCTTAAAGTATTTCATCTTATATGTTGGAATTATAGTTAGGGTTGTGTGAGTTTTTAATTTATGCCATGTGAATTTGCTTGAGGACAAGCAAAGTTGTAAGTGTGGGGTAGTTGTTTTGTTAGTTTTTGTTATAGATTTGTGTCTTGTTTATTATAATAATTATTGTTTTATTTAGGTATTTTATTAGTTTAAATCGGTTTATTTAGTGTTTTTGTTAATTTTGTAGTTTTAGTTTATTTCAGTGTTTATGTCATTTTTGATCTAGTTTTTAGTATGGTGTTTATGTTTTGTTGGTTATTGTTTATTTACTTTTTGTTTAAAGTTTGTTTGAGTTTTGTTTTAGGTTAAAAAAGCCAAGAACCAAGACTGAAGAAAAGATATCATCACAGTAGGCGACACTGGCAAGCGACATGGCCATGTCAGGCGACACATGCAAGCGACATGGCCAAGTCACCTGGCCATGTCTCTCCAAATATGCTCAAACACGGCAAAGTCATCACAGTAGGCGACACATGCAAGCAACATGGCCAAGTCAGGCGACACATGCAAGCGACATGGCCAAGTCACCTGGCCATGTCTCTCCAAATATGCTCAAACACGGCCAAGTCATCACAGTAGGCGACACTGGCAAGCGACATGGCCATGTCAGGCGACACTGGCAAGCGACATGGCCATGTCAGGCGACACTGGCAAGCGACATGGCCATGTCACTTGGCCATGTCTCTCAAAAATGAAGCAACACGGCCAAGTCACCTCTGACTTGGCCGTGTCTCACCAATTCCAAAGGCAAAGAAGATTTAACACTCACAGTAGAGGACACTGGCAAGGGACACGGCCATGTCACCTGGCCGTGTCCCTCCATCAAGCTCCAACACGGCCATGTCCCTCATGACATGGCCGTGTCACTTAAGCAAAGAAGAAAAAGAAAGAAAGAAGCAGTAGCGGACACTGGCAAGGGACACGGCCAGGTGGCCATGTCCCTCATGACATGGCCGTGTCTCTCATAAAACAAGCGCGCACCGAATTTTAAAGCCGACGTTTCGTATAAAAGAAAAAAAAGAAAGTGAGGGTTTGGGGAGAGTCGATGATTGAGAACAGATTTTGAGCCGTCAGAGATTAGAGCTAGGGTTTTAACTTTGTTTTCTTTGATTTTAATTTCACTTTGGATTAAACTAGATTAGATTAGATTGTTCTAGCCATTGTTTCATCATTCTTGCAAGATTTGAACAAGAGATTCTTCAGAAACTTCAAGGAGTTGTAACTTGGTTTTGTTCTCGAACTTATTCTCTTTATTTTCATTGAATGGATATTATCATGTCTATTTTGATTTCTTTGAACTTTAATGAGATGAATATGTTTGTTAGCATGAGGAACTAATTTGATCTAGTCTAGGGTTTGTATGGATCTGCTATGATTGTATGGATTGGTTATTACTCTTAACTTAATAATTTCTTTAGCCTTGATTGAATGGAACATTGTTAATATATAATTGATTGATCACCAATTATGTGTTTAAAGGTATTAGATGATGGATTGAGAGATGAAGTTTAATACTTGAACAATTCAATTAGGGACTTAGGTGAATTAGAGATATAACCTATTAAAAAGATTATTTCACTTATAACAAGATTAGTTGAAAGAGGTTTGAATGCGAGAGCTTATTTCCTTGACTCGATTAGTTGAGTTGTTTGAGATTTAATCTTTGAAATTGAATTAGTTAAGAGGAATAACCATTCATACATATGAGTAGTAGAGAAGTGCAAACCCTAGACCCTTTTATCAAGTGAATCAAAACTACAGCTTTGTTTACTTTTATTGTTTTAAACTTTAATCAATCTTCTTTATTATTTAGCAATTTATAAGTCTCTTTGTTATTTGTTAAACATAATCTATAAGCAATTAACCACTTTAGCTTCCTTGAGAGAACGACCTTGGGGCGATCACCTTTGCTACAGCTACCTCGTATACTTGCGAGTGACGCTTTGTGGTAGAGTTAATTTTAGCGCAACATATACAATTGAGGAAGAGGGAGACTCTGTGGAAGTTGCTGTGGAATTACCTCCAAAAGCTACTTCATCAAAAGCAACTCAAGAAACTACATCTTCCTCTACTCAACTCATCCTCAATGCTATCAAATCTCTCTCCAGGAAACTCTCTAGGTTCAAGAAAAGTGTCCCCAAGAGATTCCATCACTTGAACAAGAGAATTGACCTTATATCTCACATGCACCATGATCTATATGATATGCAAGGCAAACTGGACTTGCCTCAATGCAATCTTGAAGATTGGGATATAAGTGATCATACCCAAAGCCTTCCTGAAGAAGAAGAGTCCATTAGTACTAGCTCTACCTCTTTTGCTCCTCAAGATAAAGGAAAAGCTCCTTTAGTAGAAGAAGAGATAGATGAGGATGATGATTCTGAATAGCTTAATAGTTTAATAATTTAAATTTTCAAAATGTTTAGTCTTAATAGTTTGCATTTTATGTTTTGTCTTGAATGTTTGTTGCTTAATTTCCTTGTACTTTCCTCCATCTTTTAATAAACAAGATGTTTACTATCTTTTTAATCAACTTCTTGCTTTCTATTATGAATTTTGCCTATGACAATGGGGGAGAAATAGTAAAGAACTTGGAACTTGGAATGATTGTTTAAACATGATTCAATACACCAAGATAATCAAATAATTTCAAATGCACCAAGATATACTCAACCATGAATCATGCATATGTTAAGGGGGAGCATTTTAGACTTATTATTTTTTTATCATTCCATTTGAATTGTCAAAGTCAAAATGGGGGAGATTGTTAGACAAATGATCTCAATTTTGTTCCTTGACAACTCAAATTGAATGATCCATTTAACATGTGTTTGAAGAATCTTGTTGCAGGCATAGGTTACCTCAAATAAAGCTGAACAGAACACTTCTAGCGGTCGCACCAAACATGCATACGACCGAACCATTCAATTAAAGGATGAAACCTTATCACAGTAGGTTTCGCGGTCAGAAACCCGACCTCAGTAGCGACCGCACTTTAATGAAGAGCGACCGTCCCAAGTTATGGACGACCGCTACCCAAGCAACTCAAACCATTCTAATCACAGTAAGGTTCGCGGTGACAAGAACGGCGAATGATACGGCCTCGCTTATCATTTTAGCGACCGCCCATTCATTTTCGCGACCGCTCTGCCAATACAAAAGAAAATTGCTTGAAGAGACAGTAGTGTTCGCGTCCTCAGGTGCGTCCAGAAGTTCGACGCGAGTATCTCACTTTGACCGCGAGATGTTACCTAGGGCGACCGCGACATTCAAATTTTGGCGGACATCTCTTCTGCCCTGTCAGAGAATGACACGTGACATGACCGTTAAAAACCCACTTCAACATTCAAAAAGGGCGACCGCACCTTGGTGTTGCGCGACCGTCCCGACAACCACAGCATGGGCAAGATTCCTGCTACAGAGCACTCAAATTCGACCGTTGAAGCTTTTTTAAATTCAGCGACCGTGCCTCGTTCAAGGATGACCGCGTGTGACAACAGCGCGACCATCCTTATATGAAGGACGACCGCGAAATGCTTCGGACAGTTTAATAAAGAAGGTCTAAACTGCCAAGACTTTATTCTTACTATCAATAACGGCTAGTAAGACCACATTGGCTATAAATACAGTGCTTCTACAAGAAAAGAAACAAGAACTAGAAGCAAGAAAAAAGAATTTCATAGCCAAGCAACAAATCTTTCTTTTACTTAAACTTACATTTGAATTATAATGAATGTTAGGTGTAAGCATTGAAAACACCATTGTATAAGTTTGAGTGTGAGCTTGGAAAAACACTTGGGTTGTGAGAGTAAGCCTTGTAAAACTCTTGTTTGGGTTGTGAGAGTGAGCCTTAAAAACTCCTATAAAGGTTCTTGAGTGTAAGCCTTAAAAAAAACACTTGTGAAGTTAGGTGTGAACTTGTGAAAACACCAAAGTTGGAAGTGAGCTTGTAAAAACTTCAAAGATTAGTGGAACCTTAACAAGTTGTTAAGGAAGTGGATGTAGGATTGAAGTAAAATCCGAACCACTATAAATCTTGTGTGTTCTTTCTTTCTTTCATTACTCAACCAACTCTCTATTCCGCATTTTTAGTTTGTTGAGTTTTTTTAATTGTCATTATTTCTTGAGGAAACCAATTCACCCCCCCTTCTTGGTTGCCATCTTGGGACAACATGCCTTTATCATTGTTTTGATAAAATTTGTAGAAATAAGAGATCTTTGTGATGTATGATGCAAGGAATTTGCATATGCGAGCTTGACCTTTATGCATTTCTTTTAAACATATGGACGTACAAAGATAACCTCGTGAGGACTTCGGGCATTAGTGGACGACAGATCAACTACCTGAGGCTGAGTCTCCAGCTGTCGGGCTGCACAGAGGTACTAGGCAGTCATCGAGTGCATATCTATCGTTATCTTCTTAGTTGCCTTACCTAGGATCGAGTAAAAAGACAACTTACCTTCTTTTATTATGTTGCAGGTAAATATTGCCTAGTGGAGAGCAAGTGAGAGGGCTAAATGGACTCCCTCTATGAACAGTGTATTTTCCCTTCAAAATTCTCATCGAGTTATTGCTTGACCAATTTCTAGTGGTTGGTTCCTTAGTGAGAGAGTGCATAACTGGTTCCTTGGTCTAGACGAGAGGAGAGTGCTAGTGGACATTCTTGAATTTACGTTGAATAACATGTTTATGCCAGAAAATTCTTGGAGGCGTGCTCATACTGGATTTGACATTGATGTTTTCTTGCTTCCACTAAGTGTGTCATATCCTCAATTTATTAGTGAGCAGCTTCTAAATTTTGAAGTTCCCTCTATTGGTGTTGAGGTTCTTGAAGAAGAAGAAGAAGAAGAAGAAGAAATGGGTGAAGCCAAGGTTGCCTCTTCACAGGTTAATGAGATATGTGCATGTGTTTATCAAGGATTACTTGGCTTTACACTTGTCTAACTTTCATGAATTCTTATGGATGATTGGTCAGTTAGGTAGTTCCAGTCATGATGAAGCTAATCCTTTTCATACAGCTCTGATGCAGCCATATAATCCATATATGCTTCCTTATGTCGATTCCTCTTTTAGTCCTCAAGGCTTTGATATGAATTACCTGGTTTGCAATCTTATTCCATATTGATGTATGTTGCATGTATGCATGAAAAATGCATAGACTTACATTTTTCTTTTCTAGCTCATAGCGAATGCTCGAGGAATAGAACCGAAAGCTATAACAATAATTGGCTGCTAGCCGCCAGCATGCGGCCTATCTTGAATGAAGCTTTTGAGACTCTGGTTTTAAGGTTATAGGGATCCTGGTGCATCTTTGTTAAGTGGGGCCCAGATTGATGACCATGACGCACCTCCTTCTTTCTCAGGCGATGACTACTGTAGAACCAACATTCGGGACAATAGGAACCTAGGTGCTTCTTCTTCAAGTGGATTCTGGATGGATGATGTACCTCCTCCTCCATCAGGTAATGAATTTCTTAGGGCTTTATTTGATTATAGACTTCCTCTTCCTTTACAGTGATTATCTTGTATTATTAAAAAAACTTGTATTAAATAAAATATAAAATTTTGTAAATAAAATATATAAGTTTGACTTTTTAATTTTTTTGACTTATGGATTTTTTTTAACTTTTCTATATATACACATATACCATGTCAAATTCATTAAAAATGGATTCAATATAGGCTAGAATTTACAACAAATCACAAAACCAACATGGATCAGGTTTATTTATTTCCAACTTTATAATGAAATCAGTGTCTCCAAATCCAATTTTACATGGATATCTATGCCCTAAACCAATCGGACTTCAGCCTTCTACTATGTAAATCAATAAATTGCCTCATTTCTTTGACAATTAAAGCATTAACACTCGGTTAAATTTAAAGCAATTTCAATTCTCATAACCCTAACGATGACCGAAGCTTATTTAAAGAAGATAAAAATTTATTCAAGACCATCAGGGCTACACGTTGGGAACAAATATCATGGTCTGAACTTGATGTTTTAAAATATTTTCAAAATGTCAAGTTGAACCAATCTTTTCTACATGTCATGGCTTTCTTTTGGGATGTGGAATCTAGGACTTTTAAGATAAATAACTTTGAAGTCAGTCCTATGATCGAAGAGTCCGAAGCTATTCTCGGATATTCGAATAATCATCCAATGGCATTACCCATATTAACTTCAAAGACTCATCAAAAGATGCAGATATTGTTCCATCTCTCAAAATCTAAAGTTCTGCAATTGACCAGAGGTGATAAAATCTTGCTTGGTCTATTGATCGATATTTGCATTTCTCATTTGGCTCCTACCAAAGCGTGGGGACACATGTTTTGCTTATGCTTGCTTGGTCAGTTCCTGCTTGTTTCTTCTGACGGCAACATCGATCTATGAGTACTGGATATCATGGACCAAATGGAGGGAGGATTTTCACCAGTACCTATGATCTTAGCTAAAACCTTATTTGGACTGGATCAATTTAAGACAAATTCTTCGAGGAGGTTTTTTGGAAGTCCTTTGCTACATCAGGAATTACTTAAATCGCTCTTTCAGGTTTTCATTTTAGGCCTTTATTTTATTTCTCTAATTTTTGCTAGCCTACCCTTATAGATTTTTGGAACTAGCGAGCTGTCCTATTTTTTGCCTAGGGAGCCCTTGCAAGTTTTCAACCTAGTGGACTCTCTCTCTTTTTTTTGTCCTAACTTTTGCTTATACCATCCTTGTGGGTTTTCGGAGCTAGTGGACTACCCTAATTTTTGCCTAGGCCACCCTCATGGGTTTTCAACCTAACGGGCTTTTTTTATTATTATAATGAATTGTATTTCTTTACAGATCTGGCTATAGGAGCGTTTCTGCTTGCTTGATACCCTGTCTAAGGATTACACTAGATAGTTGCCCCGACATCATTCTGCGAGGAAACTGCTTTTTCCTGGTTCTTCATATGCCGAGCAGATTGATTGGATCCACTCAGGAGCTGTGATTAACATCCGTTGGTTGGTACCTTAGTGGAAGGTTACCTATGTCACTATTCAGACATATCTAATGTATGTTCCTCTTGCTGCTCTCCGTTGACGCACTTGCTATGATCCTCATTGACTTGACTGCCATTATGGAACCGAGCCTCGAGTTCCTGAGTTCACTTCTGATTTAGACATGCCCTATTTGACCAAAGCCTACTTGGATTGATTGAGGCAAAGATGGCCTGCATGTTACACTTACCGATTGTCATAAATCTGCAATTGTTTGTCTTTAAATAAAATGATGTTAGGATGAAAGATATTTTCTTTTTATTATGATTTGTCATCACTTTTTGCTATTATGTAATTTATTTTACCCTTTTGGTCAAATATTCAAAATGATGAACATAGAACATTTTTATTATTAATTCTTTCTTATTAAATTGGGAATAACTAATAAACATATAACTAGAATGCACAAGATCACTCCTGTTGCCAACTAGCCCTTTTAGTTTTTCTAATTGATGACTTTCACTCATTTAGCCCTAATTATTGCCTAGCTCGCCCTTTCAAATTTTTAAAACTAGCAGATTGCTCTAACGTTTGCCTAGGCTGCCCTTTCGAGTTTTCAACCTAGCAAGCTCGCATCTTTTTTTAGACATAGAACCTCTTCAACCAATCAATGTTTACTGGTTCGCTAAACTTATTTCCATCCATGTTAGCTATCTTGAATGCCCCCTTCTTCATTACTGCTTTCACAACATAAGGCCTTTCCCAACTTGGTCTAAACTTCCCTCTCGAATATGGGACATTTGGCTTGCAATGTTTTAGTACTAAATCTCCAACCTTAAGCCTTATGACATGGACTTTTTTATTATAAGCCCGAGCTATCTTTCTTTGGTAAAGTTGATGGTGATACGGTGCCTGCAACTTTCTTTCCTCCAACAAAGTCAACTGCATGTATTTGCTTAATGACCATTCTATCTCAGGTAATTTTGCTTCCAATACCACCCTTAGTGACTTGATCTCAATTTCAACAGGCAATACCACTTCCATTCTATAGACCTAAGAATATGGTGTCATTTCGATCGGCGTTTGAACACTTGTTCCATATCCCTATAAAGCAAAAGGCAACATGTCTAACCAGTCCCTGTATGTCTTAGTCATCTTGGAAAGAATCTGATTAATCATCTTGTTGGTCACTTCTACAACACCATTAGCTTTTGGTTTATACGGGGATGATCGATGATGACTAATCTAATATTTGAGAAACAGATACCCGACAACTCCTTGGAATTGTACCCCCATTAACTAACACTACAATGCGCGAAACTTCCTATTTGTAGATGAGGTTCTTAAAATAAATCCAGCCATTTGCCTAGCACCTAGCTTACTAAAAGATTTGACTTTAACCCAATTTGAAAAGTAGGCCATGCTACAACTATATACCGATGGCCATTCGAAGCTTTTGTGTGTATTTCCCCAATAATGTCTATTCCCAAAGTTGAAAAGGGCCAAGGTGATGACATAAAATGTAGTTCTTCAGGAGGCAGATGGTTCAAATTCCCATACAACTGGTACTGTTGACACATTCATACAAAATTAATACAATCATTTTCCATGGTCAACTAATAGTAGCCTTGCTAGATGATTTTCTTTACCAGGGCTTAGCCATTCATGTGGGTTCCACAAGTTTCTACATGTATTTTCGATAGGATCTGACCAACTTCAGACTTCCTCAGACATCTTAAATACACCCCATCAAGCCATCTTTGATACAATTCTCCTTAGAAAGTGATGTATTGCAAAGACCATCATCTTATTGCACTTCTTTCTTCCCTTGTTATTCCCAATAGCTACTCTCTATTTTCCAAAAATCATTTTATAGTATCGTACCATGCATCATGGTCTGTATCAGTTTCCATGACCATTCATACTTGTAGCAAGGAGTTATTGAACTAGTTAAAACTAGAGGTTTTAGGAATAATTTGACAAGATCCTCCTATATCGAAGCCAATGTGGCTAGGGCATCGGTCATATTGTTTTCTTCCCTTTAACAAACCTACAATCTTTGAAATGTTTCCTTACTAAGGTCAAATAATCAAGGTATAGCTTTAACTTCTCCACTTTCAACTCCCATTCTCCATTTACTTAGGAGACCACCAATAACGAGTCACCAAACACCTACACTCTATCAACCCTCATAATCATTAAGGACTCTAAGCCAAAAATGCATGCCTTATATTCTACCATGTTGTTAGTTACCTTGAATTTGAGTTTTTTGGATAAGGGGATGAGCACTCCTTCAGGTGACTCCAATATAATGCCTAACCTAGCTCCTCATCTATTAATTATGCCATCAAAATACATCTTCCATTCTTGTACTTCTATGTCCTTCAAATGCTCATTGGGAAATTCAAAAGTTACTTCCTCACTGTCAGGTAGTAGTTGTTGAGACAGAAATTCTGCTACAGCTTTCTCCTTAATGGTCTTCTTGGTTATATATTCGATCTCAAATTCTTCTAGGATTATCAAACACCGACTATATTTTTCAAACAACGAGGGTTTCTCTCTCAAATATTTCACTGAATCTAACCTAGAAATTGCTTGCACATTATAAGATTAAAAGTAATGCGACAACTTCTTAGATGACCAAACCATGGCAATACAAGTCTTTTCAATGATATTATACTTGACCTCATAAAATAGGAGTTTTCTACTCAAGTAGTAATTGCACATTCAACCCCCGATTCATCTGTTTAAGCTAGCATTACCTATTGATCCTTCTTCTACTACTAAGTATAGTATTAGTGGTTTGCCAAGCTTAGGTGGTTTTAGGATAGGTGAATTCAATTGGTATTCTTTTCTGAGCTCAAAAGCCTTTTGACACTCATTATTTTCTGAGCTCAAAAGCCTTTTGACACTCATTGTTCCATTCTATCAGTTGGTTCTTCCTGAGCAGCTTAAAGATGGGTTCACAAATGGTAGTGAGTTATGAACATGCTTATATATTGTAATATTCAAATAAATCCCCTGACCTCCTTCTCCGTCTTAGGGGCCGACATATCCCAGATTACCTTCACTTTTTCAGGGTTAATCTCAATGTCATTAGGGCTAATGATATGCCCTAACATCTTACCTGAGATAACTCTAAATACACACTTTTTTGGGTTCAACCTAAGGTTATACTTGACTGCTCTTTCAAATAAAATTTCCAAGTTTTGAAAATGTTGTTATCTTGTATCCGACTTTACAATCATATCATCTATATAGAGTTCAACCTCCTTATGTATCATATCATGAAACAAAGTAGTGGCCATTCTCTGGTAAGCAGCTCCAGCATTTTTCAGTCTAAATGACATCACCCTATAGCAGAATATACCCCATGTAGTTATAAAGGCAGTTTTAGTTTTATCCTCTTGGGCCATTAACACTTGATTGTATCTGAAAAATCCATCCACAAATGAGTGTAGTACGCTAGAGGCTGCACTATTGATTAAAACATCAATAAGGGGTAGAGGAAAATAATCCTTAGAGGAATCCTTGTTTAAATCCTTGTAATCCATAGAAACCGTAATTCTCCCATCTTTCTTCTATATAGGGATGATGATGGCTAGCCTGTCGGGATAATCTATCACTTCTAGGAATTTTACTTGTATCTGCTTAGTGACTTCTTCTTTGATCAATTTTGCCCATTTCGGTTATAGCCGCCTTAACTTTTGCTTGATGGGCTTCATATGAGTGTTGGTCGGGATCATGTGTTCAGCAATATCCCGATCAATTTTAGGCATATCCTTATAAGACCAAGCAAAGACTTCTTTATATTTTTTGAATATTTTTTTTAAATCTCTCTCTCTCTCTTCAGGAATAAGGTCGGATGCTCTGCTAATGTTTTTAGGGTTTTCAGTTATTCCTAGATTTGATAATTGTGTGTTAACATAGTTAATTTTACAAATGCTCATATAACCATCACACGAATGCATGCAACCATTAGGAAAAACATCACACAAGTGAGCAAAATAAGAATTTATTGCATTTATTTTAGAAAAGAAAACATCATCATCCCCATAAAGAGCAGACAAATCAAAATCAAAATTAAAATCAACATCATTATTCTCATCATTACATATTTCTAGATTCTCAAATTGATCTTCAATAAGAGCAGCAATCTCTTCTGAAGTCTTTAGGGATTCTGGCTAGCTTCCTTCTTTTTCTCTTGGTTAGTTGGTGGCATGATCTCTTTCTTCGCCTATTTAGCAAGATTAGCAACATTAGCAAAGATCTCAAACCCTTGGATCATCCTTCCCATGAACATGACAGGCTCTGGTTTCCCTTGTAGTGGTTGTAATTCTGGAGCTTTGACAAATATCTCTTCAAGTGGAGGGAGTTTCATCCTCTTGTCTCCCTTCAGTAGAGTTCCTTCATCTGTCTCTTCATATCCTAGCCCCTTTCTTGATACTTGAGTCCTGAAATTGGGAAGCTCTGTCACATTTGCTTTCCCTTTCCTAAGCCCAGTTCCTGGAAAATAGTTTATTGGCTTCATCATGGCCAAAACCTTGGAACCTATTATCATATCCTAAAAAATACTAGCTACTTGGAAACTTTTGAGGGGCCTCTCCATCATGAGAGCATGGATTGCTTCAATATTTTCTGCGTCGATCCCATTATTGCTTGAAAACTTGAACTTTTGGTGGAGTGTAGAAGGGACTACACCAAAAAGGTGAAACCATGGGCATCCCAAAAGAAATGCAAAGGCAACTGGTATATCCAAAATCACAAACTCCACCATGGACTCAATAGGGCCTATCTTCACTAGGGTCTTGAAGGTTCATTTAACTTATCTCTTAGTATTGTCATAAGCTCATATCGTTACATCTGACAAACTTAGATCACGAGTAGACATAGACAGCTTTAGCAGAATCTTCAGTGGCTAAACATTTATAGTAGAGCCATTATCAACCATGATACAAGGGGTTCTTTTTTCTTTGACTTACACCTTAATGAAATGTGGGTGGACATGGTCTCTTCCGTCTTCTGGTAAATTAGCATCTGAAAAAGACACAATTTCAACTTTAATCTTGTTGCCCTCTTGAGCCTCTTCGCATTTCATCACTTCTTTGGTCCTTTTTGTTCCAACAAAACTAGCCAGCTCGTCTGGTGTTGTAGAAGTAGAAATCTGCATGTGTTCCATAGCTTTGGCCATAGTCTCCTAGGGTTTCTTGGATGTTGCCAGTAAGTCCCATATGATGATGCTGGCTTAGGTCCTTTTCAACTGCTTAAGGAAAGCATCATCTTTATCTTCTTTCACTTCTCTCTCATCCTCCTTCCCCTTGTCAGCCCCTGCTTCTTTTGGTGGAACTCTGGCATAGGGCTTGCTAGAACGGGTATTCAACACTTCTTTTTCGAGTTTGGACCATTCCCATTCTTCTTTCTTGACTTCTTGTTCCTCTTCACTGTCGATAGAATCACAAAACGCATTCATAACACATATGATTAATGCCTTTGTGATGTAGAATAGAGAACTTTGACCTTCATGGAGTAGTTTGACAGAAAACTGCCATAGTGGCAATTAGGTGATTACTGCCAAAAGCTGTCTTTACAAATTGGACATTCTAAGGGCCTAGCCCAATGGGAAATGGGCCAACGAGTCATTTTTTAGCCAAATTCCATTGTTTAGGCCTTCGAAAATGCATTTTACTGTTTTGTCAGCTTATGGTTCATTTTTATTTCCTTATTTAGAAATCATATCGAGGAAACATTTAGGCATTTTTGTTTGCTTCATAAAATAATATCTTTCTATTTTTTTAATTATTGTTTTTTAGTAGTTTGTTGCCTTTTTCAAAAAACTTTCCTTATTTAGAATTAGGGTTTTTTGTAGCCTAATACTATATATTGTAAAGTTTGAGAAGTTGTAAGCAGTTTTCAGAAATTGAATTAAAAACCATACAGAGAAGCATTTCTCTCTCTTGTGCTTATTTTCTTAGGAATTCTTAGACTAAATAGGGAACAACACTTTTATCTTTTGTCCGTATACCTTCCGCTATGTCACTTTTCTACCACAACTAATTCATCAAACAAAGTTTCTTCTTTTATAGCTTCTCCTTCTGCGTCTTGAAATGACACCAAGATGACCATCTCATTCATTCTCCCTCCAACCATGAAGGTTGCTAGTGGTGGTACTCTGTTGAACCTAGGCAAATGGTTGTCTTTTATGCTAGGTTTATTGGATTTTGGCAACTTTCCACTGTCAATCAGATTTTGAATCTCATGCCTTAACGGTATGCATTTGTCTATCTCATGCCCTTGTATTTGATGAAATTGACAGAAAGCCTTGGCATCAAGGCTTGGTGGTAAAGGACTTGCCAAAGTTCGAGGAGCCAGCGGTTGTAACAGAGGTTTTCCTAATTCTAAAAATTGTCTTCTATTTCCTTGGCCAGTTGCATTGACATCCACTGCCTTCTGTGTACCTTGATTGCCAGATTGATAATTCCCTTTATCATTCCTTCTTCCAGTAAAGTGATTATTCTCTCTCTCCCACTCTTCTATTGGTAATTCAGCTTGAATAAGGTCTTTGAAGTCCCTGATAAGAGTGTGAGACATCCACTCATGAAGATTAGGTAATACACCTTGTACTATCATCCGGATTCGATTAGACTCATCCATCATCTTCTTAAGAAGTGCAACCTTATTTCTCCATCTTTTGACATAGTCAATAAATTTATCATTTTGCTTTTGCCTTATCAATTCTACCTCTATCAGAGTTACTTCTAATTTAGCATTGCATCCATACTGCCAGATGAAGGCTTTGTACAATATATTTCAATCCTTTTGAGTGTTTTCCTCTAAGGTATTGAACTTTTTTTGCACAACAGGGTCCAATGAGAGCAAGAAATACCTTAGAGTTTGAGCCTTAGTAGCTCTAGCTGACTACATAACAGTGATGTACTGCTTGACATGCAAATGGGGATTTTTCGCTCCATCGAACTTAGCAAAGGAGGCATCTTGAACTTGTAAGGGATTCCTTCATCATCCTCAAACAGCTTGTCTACCTCCGATACTTCTTCAGTCTTCACCTTCTTTTCCAAGTCAACAATAAGCTTTACAACATCAGCAGATTCAGTCTTTTCTATAGCCTTATTTGTAACACCCCTATATCCCATATACGTACAAAGCATGCTTATACGATCGTATCATACGTATACCGAATATAGAAATGACACACTTTACAAATACACAAATCTCATTTAAAGTAAAAATAAAATTTAAGAAATACCAAATAAAGAAAATTTTAAAACACAATAGATAAAAACGTTTCTTTAATACGCAACGGAAGTTACATTCAAAATTTACAAATACAAATACATTGAACCTCAAAAATTACAAAATATGAAATATATACATGATTGGCAGCTTGACTCTCTGATCTTTAAGCTTTAATCCAACTCTTCACAATCAAAACAACTCAACTATGTCTAGAGGAATCCTCCGCCTCAACCTTATCACCTCTATCACCTGCGCGATGAATCATAATCGCGCTGAGCCAACAACTCAGTAGTACAAACCATAATGCCATTATGCTATATCAATATCAATGATATACATTCAAACAATAAAGATCATACTCAATATACAATATTTCATAAATATTACATTTCATCATTTAAGTAATACTAACATTTCATTACATTATCTCATAACATTACATCATCATTCATGACATCCATATAACATAGACACCTGTGGGCCCAACAAGTATTTAATACAATATTCAGAATTCAGAGTTGCTACTTTGGTTCATAATCACAATAATCAAGCCCGTAGGCAACATATAGATATCTCTATCCATGGATAGTGTAACAGACCCAGTCTCTTGGATCATCAACTCAACAAGCTTGAGGAGATCCTCAACCCGGCAAGACTGTTGCCAATCATATATCTCATAATCACAATTCTCATAGTGTAACAGACCCAGTCTCTTGGACCTCAATTCAACTCATATTGAAGAGATCCTCAACCCGGCAAGACTGTTACCTTTCATAATTTCATAGGCATGCCACCCAAATCCAGAACTCTGAAACTGAATAACATATTAAACATACAATTATTTCATTAATCTTTTATCATTCTCTTTCTCAATTTGTATCTCATAATCCAATAGGCAATCATGCCTCAACAATTTCATTTGTATAACCATAGCCACTCACAATAGCTTCTCATCACCTTTGAATCATCATGTCTCAATTCACAAGATCACACTTCATTTTTCAAGTATACATAACCAAACACATTAAACATCATCACATAGGCATACATGCCTCAATTATAACTCATGCCCATCATCATTGCCAACAATCATGGTTTTTCATTACATCAATATTATCATCATTCAATCATATCATTTATCTCATTATAACCCATAATATTTATTTCACATCAAAGCAATTCATCATTACACATATAGCACACTATATTGCACAAGATTCACAAGGTGCAAAACATAACATTCACTATATAAACAAACAATGCCATATCAAATGAATGTATGCAACAATGCAAGGTTTGTACTTACCTCAATCACAATTCACACAACTCTAAACACTTTCCCTTTTCCAAGATTCTTCACTTCCCAAACTAGGGCAACTCACTTTCTTTCAAAACCTAATCCAAAAATGATACAATACATGAATTCCAATACAATATATCACTTATTAACCTCATCCAAGACCCTTATAACACATATTATAAACCAACACTTCATGCAAGAGCCCACGGCCGTGGCTACCTCAACCCCCACGGGCGTGGGTTAAGGAATGGTTCTGCCACTCATGCTCCCATCTTCCACGGCCATGGCTTCAAAAGGCTACAAATGGCCACGGCCATGGCAACTAAGGCCACGGGCGTGGCATCCACAAGGCTACTGCCTTCGGCCAAATTTCCATTTCCTAAACTTACAACTCCAACAAACATCAACCACATGCAATTCTATGAAAATACTTGACCAAACTCAAGTTAAACACCATTTATCACTTCAAAACCCTAAAACAATCTCAACTTCAACACTTCCAATATCAACAACAACTTAACTTCTTAACTTACAATCAATTTCAACACTTAAAAACACACCACAAACACATCTAATCATACTATCAACAAATCATAATTCACTTCTAACACAACTTCAAAAGAACAAAGGAAATCAAGAGAAAGTACTTACCAAAGTTGAGGAAATTCACAAATCTCCAATTAAATTCCTTGATTCTTCCTTCAATTTGAATTTGGAACAACAAAAATCATTCTTGTTCAATTGCTATGGAGGGCCGGCCAACTAAAGGAAAAGAGAAGAAAATAGACAAGTGAAAGAGACAAAGTCAATCTTCTCTTCTCTTTAAATCTCCACCATGCATTCCAAAAAGGAAAATTACCTAAATGCCCTCATCCATTTAACATAACTCTTTTAACTTATGTGCCCATTTAAGTAATTTCACATATCACAAATAAATATCCTCTTCTATTGACCATCCCTCTTGACTTATGTATATGTTATTTATACTACCATATATACAACATATACACTTTCTCTCTACACATTACTTTCCTTTTTAAACAATACATAAACATTCTCTTTTCAATTTCTTTTCTTAGTAACATAACATATACACATAATTCAAACAAACAACAATTATATTCAAACTTCTAGGGCACACATTGGGATATTACAATTCTCCCCCTCTAAAAAGAAATTTCGTCCTCGAAATTACCTGATATCAAGTCTGAAATAGTTGAGGATATTGATTTCGCATTGCTTGCTCACTTTCCCAAGTTGCCTCTTCTCTTCCATGATTCTTCCATAGAACCTTCACCAATGGCACTTTCTTATTTCTTAATTCTTTCACTTCACGTGCCAAAATAGCAACTGGTTCTTCTTCAAATGTCAGATCTGAACTCACTTCAATAGATTCAATTGGCAAAACATGAGATGGATCCGACCTGTACCTCCTCAACATAGAAACATGGAATACATTATGAATCCGATCCAACTCAGGTGGCAAAGCAAGCCGATAAGCAACTGGCCCAACTCTTTCCAAAACTTCATACGGTCCAATGAAACGAGGACTCAATTTCCCTTTCCGACCAAACCTCAAAATCTTTTTCCAAGGAGATACTTTCAAAAATACTTTATCTCCCACATTATACTCAATGTCTCTCCTCTTCAAATCTGAATAAGACTTCTGTCGATCTGAAGCTGTTTTCAACCTATCTCGAATCACTTTCACTTTTTCCTCAGTTTCTTTAACCAAATCAGGACCAATTATCTTACCTTCACCAAGTTCACTCCAACATAGAGGTGTCCTACATCGTCTACCATACAATGCTTCGAATGGTGCCATACCAATGCTGGATTGATGACTGTTGTTATAAGCAAATTCCACAAGTGGCAAGAATCTATCCCAACCTCCAGAGAAATCAATGACACAGCTTCTCAACATATCCTCAATAATCTGTATCACTCTCTCTGACTGCCCATCTGACTGCGGATGGAAAGCAGTACTAAAGTGCAGTCGAGAACCCAAAGCACCCTGTAAACTCTTCCAAAATCTCGAAGTAAATCGGGGATCTCGATCAGACACTATAGAAGTTGGGACACCATGCAACTTCACAATCTCATGGATATACAGCTCAGCTAACTTCTCCAAAGAGTAATCCATCCGAACCGGAAGGAAATGAGCTGTCTTAGTTAATCTATCAACAATCACCCAAATAGCATCATGTTTCCTTTGTGTCAATGGCAAACCAGACACAAAATCCATTGTCACTCTTTCCCACTTCCATTCAGGCACTGACAAAGGTTGAAGCAACCCGTTTGGAACTTGATGCTCTGCTTTTACCCTCTGACAGGTGAGACATTTGGACACAAAATCTGCAATGTCTCTCTTCAAACCAGACCACCAGTAATGTTGCTTCAAATCACGATACATCTTTGTATTACCCGGATGCATAGCAAATACTGATTGATGTGCTTCTTCTAAAATGACCCTTCTCAAATTAGCATCATCAGGTACACACAATCTGTTCTTAAACCAAAGGCTCCCATCACTTCTCACAATAAAATCTCGACTCTTTCCATTCTGGCAATCTGAAATAATCTTTTGAATCTTCTCATCAGCCAATTGAGCCTCTTTAATCTGATCCAACAATACTGGTTTCAATTGCAACTGTGCCAACAATGCAGCATCATTACAAGATACAAAACTGGCATGCAACGCTCTCAACTCAACATGCAACGGGAGTGAATAAACAGTCAAACCTGCCAAAGACTTCCGACTCAAGGCATCAGCAACAACATTTGCTTTACCTGGATGATAATCAATCAAACAGTCGTAGTCTTTAATCAATTCCAACCATCTTCTCTGTCGAAGATTGAGCTCTTTTTGGACACCCAAATATTTCAAACTTTTATGGTCAGTATAGATAAAACACTTCTCCCCATACAGATAATGTCGCCAAATCTTCAATGCAAACACAATGGCTGCTAACTCTAAATCATGGGTCGGATAATTGAGCTCATGCGGTTTCAACTGTCGAGAAGCATAAGCTATTACTTTACCTTCTTGCATCAAAACACAACCCAAACCACTATGTGAAGCATCACTGTAAATCACATATGGTTTACCTTCCACAGGTAAAGTAAGAACAGGCGCTTGAGTCAACATTTCTTTCAACTGTTCAAAACTATCTTGACACTGGTCTGTCCACACAAATCTAACTCCCTTTCGAAGCAATCTGGTGAGTGGAGTAGCTATCAAAGAAAAACCTTTCACAAACCGTCGGTAATAGCCTGCCAAACCCAGAAAACTTCTAACTTCAGTCACAGACTTTGGTGGACTCCAATTCAAAATAGCTTCAACTTTACTCGGATCAACTCTAATACCATCTGCTGAAACTATATGACCGAGAAAAGTTACTTGGTCAAGCCAAAACTCACACTTCGACAGTTTAGCAAACAATTGCTTCTCTCTCAAAATTTGCAACACAATCCGCAGATGCTTGTCATGTTCCTCTTCATTGCGCGAATACACCAAAATGTCATCAATAAAAACTACCACAAACTGATCCAGATAGGGCCTAAATACCCTATTCATCAAATCCATAAAAGCTGCAGGCGCATTCGTCAAACCAAAAGGCATAACTAGAAATTCATAATGCCCATACCTTGTACGAAAGGCTGTCTTAGGAACATCTTCAGCTCTGACCCTCAACTGATGGTACCCTGATCTCAAATCAATTTTGGAAAACACTGTTGCACCCTTCAATTGATCAAAGAGATCATCGATTCTAGGCAAAGGATATTTATTTTTAATAGTCACTTTGTTCAATTGCCTATAATCGATACACAATCTCATAGTACCATCCTTCTTCTTTACAAACAGAACAGGAGCTCCCCACGGTGAAACACTAGGGCGAACAAACCCTTTATCCAACAGCTTCTGTAATTGCACCTTCAATTCTCTCAATTCAGCAGGTGCCATTCTGTAAGGAGTAATAGAGATAGGAGTGGTACCAGGTAATAATTCAATACCAAACTCCACCTCTCTCTCAGGAGGCAACCCTGGTAACTCCTCTGGAAACACATCTGGGAACTCTGCAACTGTGGTTATACTATCTATTTGAGAACCCCTTACTCTAGTATCCACAACATAAGCAAGGTAAGCATCACACCCTTTTCTAATCAATCTCCTAGCTGCAACAGCTGAAACAAACAAGGATGCTAACTGTCCCTGCTCACTAGATACTATCACCTTTCTACCATCACAAGTTCTCAAAGTAACAAATTTCTTTTTACAGTCTACCACAGCTCCATGTCTGGATAACCAATCCATGCCTAGAATCACATCATATTCCTTAAAAGGCATTTCAATTAAATCTCCAAGGAACTCCTCACCTTGCACCACTACTGCACTATCTCGGTGCACCTTGCTAACAATCACACTATGCCCTAAAGGATTTGTCACCAATACATCAAATCCTAGGGATTCAGCATGCAATTCAGACACAGGCAAAACAGATGCTCTAATATATGAATGTGTGGATCCAGGATCAATAAAAGCAAGTACTGAAATACCAAATAAAGAAAAAGTACCAGCTATGACTGCCGAAGCATCTGGTTGCCTCTGCATCACAAAAACTCGTTGAGAAGGCCCAGCCTCATCTGGTCTACTCTCCTTGGATGAAGATCCTCTCTGACCATACCCAGGTCTACCCCCTCTGTTGAAACTTCTGCCCCCTCGACCACCTCTGACACTAGGTCGAGAAACTGCAGAATCTGCTGGCCTCTGCTCTCGCATCTCTGGACACTCTCTAATAAAATGATCCGGAGATCCACATCTAAAGCACACAGCTGGTCCACTATTCCTCCAACAAGCACCCCTATGTGTTCCACCACACTGAGCACACACAAGTGGAGTGGATCTCTGAACTACCGGAGTAGGAGCACTCGCTACTGAAGCTGTAGGTCTTGATCTCTGTCTCTGAAACTGAACCGACCTACCAGCTTGCCTCTGACTCCTACTGAACCTAGGAGCAAAACTGCCTCTACCTCTCTTCGCAGATGAAGACCCTGCCTCAAACTGAGGTCTTCTAACCCTGATCTCTTCTTCAGAAGCAGACGCTGCAATATTCTGAGCTCTCTCCACACTCCTAGCTGCTGCCACAAGCTGGGAAAAATCCTGATATCTAGATCCAGCTACCAAACACATGATAGAGGGCCTCAATCCCTCCTCAAATCTCCTGCATCTATCTATCTCATCAGATATAATACCCCCAGCATAATGGCTCAACCGGATAAACTCTAGTTCATATTCAGTTACCGACCGGTTATCTTGCTTCAAGCTCAAAAACTCCATCTTTTTCACATCTTTATACTCCCTCGGAGTATACTTCAATTCAAACTCTCTTAGAAAATCAGCATAGGACAATGTTGGTGGATCATCCATAGCATGGGGCACTATCTTCCACCAATCGTATGCGTCCTTCTGCAACAATGATCTTGCATAATCAAATTTTTCCTCTGTAGTGGCTTGCAACTGAACAAATATTCTCTGTACTTTATCTAGCCACTGTTCAGCCACAGCTGGATCAATAGTACCCAAGAAATCTTCTGCTCCATACTTCCTTAGTTTATCATAATGTCTCACTGATACCAAAGGCTGTGGGGGTGGCGGCGGTGGTTGCACTGGTGCTTGCCTCAAAGCCTCTACCACATGCCTAAGCCAAACTGGTGGAACCTCCTCACCAGCTGGTCTCCCCGACTCAGAAGCAGGTACCTCTCCAGCACTATCCACTCTAGCTCCCTCTCTAATCTCATCAGGAGCTACACTCTCCGCACTACCCTCTACTGACTGTCGTAAGTGAGAATCCATCACAACCTATATCTGCAAACACAGCAGAATACATCTTATTAAAGATCAGAGACTGCCAATACCAAACATGTATGTTATTCAAAAACCAACTTTTAAAGTCAAAATATTCTTTTTCTTTCATTTCACCTAGGTTGAGAATCTCAAACCTAGGCTCTGATACCAAAATAAATGTAACACCCCTATATCCCATATACGTACAAAGCATGCTTATACGATCGTATCATACGTATACCGAATATAGAAATGACACACTTTACAAATACACAAATCTCATTTAAAGTAAAAATAAAATTTAAGAAATACCAAATAAAGAAAATTTTAAAACACAATAGATAAAAACGTTTCTTTAATACGCAACGGAAGTTACATTCAAAATTTACAAATACAAATACATTGAACCTCAAAAATTACAAAATATGAAATATATACATGATTGGCAGCTTGACTCTCTGATCTTTAAGCTTTAATCTAACTCTTCACAATCAAAACAACTCAACTATGTCTAGAGGAATCCTCCGCCTCAACCTTATCACCTCTATCACCTGCGCGATGAATCATAATCGCGCTGAGCCAACAACTCAGTAGTACAAACCATAATGCCAATATGCTATATCAATATCAATGATATACATTCAAACAATAAAGATCATACTCAATATACAATATTTCATAAATATTACATTTCATCATTTAAGTAATACTAACATTTCATTACATTATCTCATAACATTACATCATCATTCATGACATCCATATAACATAGACACCTATGGGCCCAACAAGTATTTAATACGATATTCAGAATTCAGAGTTGCTGCTTTGGTTCATAATCACAATAATCAAGCTCGTAGGCAACATATAGATATCTCTATCCATGGATAGTGTAACAGACCCAGTCTCTTGGATCATCAACTCAACAAGCTTGAGGAGATCCTCAACCCGGCAAGACTGTTACCAATCATATATCTCATAATCACAATTCTCATAGTGTAACAGACCCAGTCTCTTGGACCTCAATTCAACTCATATTGAAGAGATCCTCAACCCGGCAAGACTGTTACCTTTCATAATTTCATACGCATGCCACCCAAATCCAGAACTCTGAAACTGAATAACATATTAAACATACAATTATTTCATTAATCTTTTATCATTCTCTTTCTCAATTTGTATCTCATAATCCAATAGGCAATCATGCCTCAACAATTTCATTTGTATAACCATAGCCACTCACAATAGCTTCTCATCACCTTTGAATCATCATGTCTCAATTCACAAGATCACACTTCATTTTTCAAGTATACATAACCAAACACATTAAACATCATCACATAGGCATACATGCCTCAATTATAACTCATGCCCATCATCATTGCCAACAATCATGGTTTTTCATTACATCAAGATTATCATCATTCAATCATATCATTTATCTCATTATAACCCATAATATTTATTTCACATCAAAGCAATTCATCATTACACATATAGCACACTATATTGCACAAGATTCACAAGGTGCAAAACATAACATTCACTATATAAACAAACAATGCCATATCAAATGAATGTATGCAACAATGCAAGGTTTGTACTTACCTCAATCACAATTCACACAACTCTAAACACTTTCCCTTTTCCAAGATTCTTCACTTCCCAAACTAGGGCAACTCACTTTCTTTCAAAACCTAATCCAAAAATGATACAATACATGAATTCCAATACAATATATTACTTATTAACCTCATCCAAGACCCTTATAACACATATTACAAACCAACACTTCATGCAAGAGCCCACGGCCGTGGCTACCTCAACCCCCACGGGCGTGGGTTAAGGAATGGTTCTGCCACTCATGCTCCCATCCTCCACGGCCATGGCTTCAAAAGGCTACAAATGGCCACGGCCGTGGCAACTAAGGCCACGGGCGTGGCATCCACAAGGCTACTACCTTCGGCCAAATTTCCATTTCCTAAACTTACAACTCCAACAAACATCAACCACATGCAATTCTATGAAAATACTTGACCAAACTCAAGTTAAACACCATTTATCACTTCAAAACCCTAAAACAATCTCAACTCCAACACTTCCAATATCAACAACAACTTAACTTCTTAACTTACAATCAATTTCAACACTTAAAAACACACCACAAACACATCTAATCATACTATCAACAAATCATAATTCACTTCTAACACAACTTCAAAAGAACAAAGGAAATCAAGAGAAAGTACTTACCAAAGTTGAGGAAATTCACAAATCTCCAATTAAATTCCTTGATTCTTCCTTCAATTTGAATTTGGAACAACAAAAATATTCTTGTTCAATTGCTATGGAGGGCCGGCCAACTAAAGGAAAAGAGAAGAAAATAGACAAGTGAAAGAGACAAAGTCAATCTTCTCTTCTCTTTAAATCTCCACCATGCATTCCAAAAAGGAAAATTACCTAAATGCCCTCATCCATTTAACATAACTCTTTTAACTTATGTGCCCATTTAAGTAATTTCACATATCACAAATAAATATCCTCTTCCATTGACCATCCCTCTTGACTTATGTATATGTTATTTATACTACCATATATACAACATATACACTTTCTCTCTACACATTACTTTCCTTTTTAAACAATACATAAACATTCTCTTTTCAATTTCTTTTCTTAGTAACATAACATATACACATAATTCAAACAAACAACAATTATATTCAAACTTCTAGGGCACACATTGGGATATTACATTATTCTCTTTCTTCTTTTCTTACTAGTCTTGGAAGTATGCATCCTAGTCATAATAATCAATTAGCACCTTGTCATCATCAAAGGCTACTTTGCCTACCTTAGCCTTTCTATCATTTTTCTACTTCTTGGTGCTGGCAGATGCCTCACCAGTGTTCTCTAACAATGCAGCCAATTGGCTTCTCACGGTCTCGGCCAGGGTTGCCTTCAATTCTTTCATCTTGGATGCAAAGGCCTCGCACACGATGTTCTAAAATTTTCATGATCCATTTTGTCTTGGTTGAAAGTTGAATGAACCTTCACTACTTTCTGACTCTTTATTGTAGGTTGGGTTATCGTAAGCCTTTGAACTGTTGAACTTCAGGTCTGTAAGCCATAAAGGATCAATGAAAATGTAATGTAATGCATGTATGCATGAGCAACAAACAATGCAAACAAACAAATTAAGTCAAGATATTCCTTCCAACCTTAATTCCCCATAGACATAAGTGGCAAGTCTCTTTTTCTAGGTATATCATCAATAAAATATCAATATAGGATATCTTATTTTCAATAGATGCAATCATACGAATTAACTAATAATTGTCTTTTCAAATAGAAAAACCAGTCCATGATAACTCACATTAACTAAGCTTTAATTAAATGGGTCAACTGAAAGATAGCTTATATGCTATATTGTGGATTAAAACTAAATTAAATGGTTTACTATAAATAGATCTCTTTATTTGAAAATAAGCAATTAATAATTCATGCCACAAATAAGCCCATGCTTAACAGGTCTTGGTGCAAATTAGGCCTACAATTGATTTTAATATTACATAATTGACTTAACTAGTTGTAAGCCCGTTTAAGAAAAGGTTTTAATAAATGACTAAAATCCCATTGGAAAAGGTTTATTTAAAAATGATTTTTGAGCTTTGAGCTTGGGCCATAAGGAAAAAGGATTTTTGACCCATCTTAAAAGGTTTTATGTTAAAAGACCATTTGAAAAAGAGTTAGAAAATACTTTTGGTCTTTTGGGCCTTAAAAGAATTATTTTGGGCTTACACCGTAGATAGGTCATATTAGGAAAAAAAAGGCAAACCAAATGGACCATAACTCAAACCAAAATATACTAATCATAGTCAAGCAACAAGCAATTAGGTTAAACCTAAGGAAAATTACTAGGCTAACTACATGGGCTTTAGTCTTTGGGTTGAAAAGGCTTAGGTCCTTATAGCAAGTATATACCAAAAGGTATAAGGCTATGAGTAGTTATGCAATGCTCGATCTTATACCTTAAGTGAAAGTATGGTATTACTTATATACACATAATATGGGTTCCATAGGGCATCCTAACTCGAGCACACAATATAATCTAAGTGATGTAATAAATAATATCATAATAAGAAAGAATAAAATAATATAAAAACCAATGAAATCAACTTCTTTTATTCCCAGTGGAGTTGCCACTGTGAGTGGGGATTTTCGCCCTTACTCTCGGTGGAATGGTTCTTGCGACTTCGGCACTATTAGGCTCTAGGCCTTAGAGAACACATGTCTAAACCTAGAGAAAATGGAGTCACCACCTGGACGGGCCGAAAAAGAAAAGAAAAGGGTAGATGACTCAATTCCTAAGGAATACTCAACCCTCTATAGGGTTCGAAAAGTTGGGTACACATGGAGAAGGTGAGAATAACCCAGCACCCCCACAATGCCTGGTTCATTGGAACAGACCTCCTTTTTAGATCTAAATATTATTAAATTCTTAACTTATTATAATATTATCCATATTACACGCGATTAAAAGAAATAAACACCCATCACATTTATTGAAATAAAGCAAACAAAATAGGCACTCATCCAAGGATGGCAACATACCCTTACATTCGTTCAAAGTAAAAAATACAATGAAAATAAATGGGACACCCACCAAGAGGAGGAAATATGCCCCTTACGTTGAGCCAAAATCCTTAAAAATAAATAAAATTACATAACCAAAACTAAGGCACCCACAAAATGGAAACCTGCCTTTTACAACTTTAAAAATCCCAAATAATCAATTCAATCATCATAAAATAAAAAGTAAATCATTCATCATGAGTAGATAACAATAAATCAACAATTACAATTATAGTTCCATCATCAAATTAAGGTATAACAATGAGATTAGGGTTTAAATCTTTGAAAATTAGGTTTTTAAATAAAACTAGGGTTTAATATGGAACTAGGGCTTTAAAAATACTAATTTGGAGTTTAATATAGAGTTTATGGTTTTGAAAATATAAATTAGGGTTTAATAATGTGATTTAGGGTTTATACAAAATAAGGTATGTCAAATTATGTTATTTAGATTGGTTGATAATTTAAAGCTACTGGAACAATTGTAAAATAGTAGATGGAATAAGACTAAATGTAGCTACTGTGAAAGAGTATATCAATTTTAAATGAAAGAATGGCTACTGGATGAGATAAATATGAAATAATAGTAATAACAAAAGGCTGTTAAAATTTTAAAGAGTTAAAGAAACCAAACCTCCTTGTGTTGGCTCCACCATTAAAAGAATGCTAATCCAAGCTGCTACCTGCACCAATCAAGAGTCCTAGTTGAACGAGATGAAGATAGTAGCTATTGCCTTTCTACTGTGTATTGATTTATGTATGTTGATAGTATTCTGTGTATTGCTTTTAATTGGTACTTGTCTCCGCCCTTCTTTTTCTCCTTTTTTGTGTCTCTTAAACCTATATTTATATAAAATAAATAGGTCAAGTCCCGGTTATTAACCCTAGCTTATCCAAGTTTAATTAGGATTTTAACCAAACACTTCTTTGTATTTGGCCTAGATTGGGTATTAAAACTGAAGTCATATCAAACTCAAATGTGTTAAGTTTAACATGAAGAAACTCATATCGAATTGGGAGGCTCTCCAATTCGATATGGGCTTCCCCATATCAAACTAGGGAGTCCCCAATTTGATATGTGGCCCCCATGTCGAATTTGGGAAGCCCCAATTTGACATAGGCTTCCCTATATCAAATTGGGAGCCCCAATTTGATGTGGGGCATCTCATGTTGAATTAGGGTTCCCTAACTCGACATGGGTACACCATATCGAATTGGAGTGGCCCACATCGAATTAAACCTAACCAAACTTTGGATCAGACTTGTTCAGGGATTTAAAATAATGAACTAGCTTATTTTAGGTATTATAAAATTAGGCCGATGCAATTAAAAGCTTCCAGCTAGGTTTAAGTCATTTAAGAATGAACCAAAATTGATTTGTCCATTATTAATTGAGATCGGATTAGCTTAAGGTCAAAATTAAGGGTCTACACTAGGATTTTGGAAAGCCAAAATAAGGTTTTGTGTCACGACCCAACTTATACATTTGTACAGTACGTCCAAGTACAGTAAAAGGAACCATCCCGAGAAGCTACTCAAGAGCGCGAAGTGAAGGGAAGTTCTGTAGAACTGAAAGGACCTATTTGAAAAGATTGCAAAGTTTTGTGAAGGTGGCCGTAATTATCAAAAGTCATTCCGGAAGTCCTTAATAGTGCCTATAACATACCCCAAGGATGAAAAGTAGAGGGAAATTGGGTCGCAACGGAACGCTACGGTTTTTTTCGGAAACGCACGGTTTGGGAGATATAGTGGATTTTCGACCAAGGGTATTTCGTCAATATGCAATAATAATTTATACACAGGAAAACAGGGCATATAAAGGTACCAGAAGCAAGCGGGAGGATCCCACAATGATCGATATCAACGAACGGACTCGAGAGGAGACCCGAATCACTTAAGGACCTAAAGGGAATTCTTACGAAAGTCAAAGGCATAAGTGTAATTTTATAAATTGACTGGGAATCAAGAATAAATATTAGAAATGTGGACTAGGGGTTGAAAGGAGCACGACGGTATATTTATGTAGCATGAAATTTCTCGGTTTGAAAGATACGGTAATTTTAACTGAAGGGGGCATTATGGTCATTCCACCAACCAAGCACCAATTTAGACATAGACTAAAAGTCAAGGACCAAATGATAAAAAGGCAAAGAAGGACACATGTTGCAATCTTATCCATTTAACCTTTTGTTTTGGCAAAATCCCATCCACATGATAAAAAGGCAAAGAAGGACACATGTTGCAATCTTATTCATTTATTAGCCTTTTGTTTTGGCAAAATCCCATCCATCAAAAAAAAAAAGAAATAAATTTATATGTACAAACGTGTACATATATAATCCATGTTCTTGAAATCTCTAGAATACAAAAAGCCAAATCACCTTCTCCTTCTCCAAGCAAAGGCCGTGGCCTCCAACAAAAAAAATTTAAGGAATTTCCAAGTTTCTAGGTGAAAGTTTAGAAGAAAGTTACCAATTCCAAGGTAAGAAAATTCATCTATGGTCTTATTTCTTTCATTGGTTATATTATTTGCAAGATACAAATGAAAGAATAAATATGATGATTATAGAAAATTTAAGAAGTTGAAGAGAAAGTGAAAGAGATGATTTGCACATATAAGATTAATGATAAAAAGGATGACTAGTAGTATTAGTTAGCAAAATAAGGCATGAAGCACTTAAATTTTACTATGTTCTTGACATGAATTTTATGAAAATTATAGAAAATCAAGAAGTGAGAAAGGAGGAAGCAAAGAAAGCATAAAAGAACTAGAAACAAGTGAAAAGAATTAAGGTTTGGTACTTAAATCATTGCACTTTTCAATTAATTCACATGTTTTGCATTATGGGACTTTTGAAATGGCTTTGAAATGATGTTATTATGTGTAATAAATATGTGGGAAAGTGCCTTCTAGTCATTTGTAGTTAATTGATGGTGAAGAGAATAATATATATATATATATATAAATAAATAAAACAAACTAGCCCAATTTGTGTTAATTGTCCATAAACTTTAACTAACTTTTAGTCATCTCTTTGGTTGATTTTTGAAAGAGGGACCTTTAGTCCTTCCATGGTATCACAAAAGGAGTCTAAAACTTAATTTTGCAAGAAAAAAATGAATTCCCCTCAAGTTTTGAAAGTTGGGCCGAATGGTCCCTTTTGGGCACCATTCTGCAGCTTTCATTTTGGGCAGTCCGTTGAGGGGGCAAACGAAAGAATTTTTCGACGAAATTTTACATGCATTTAGTTAACTTATGAAGGGGTTTTTCTGCAAAATCTCAGCCAAAAATAAGTTTGTTTACTTGGTCAAAACTGTTGCTAAAGTTGACTGATTTTCAGCAGTAAAAACAGATTTTATCATGTAGTAGTCGCGCGCCATTGCGTCGCCGATTTTACGCGCCGCGCTACTATTCATTTGGTCATTTTTCTAAATGTGTTAAAACTTGAATATTATGATATAGATTGATGTTATATCATTTAAAATGACACGAAAGGGGTTTGGAATAATCAGAAAGGCATCATGAGAAGTTATCCTAGTGATATATGCATTATGGAAAAATCATGACTTATTGAATATCATGACCAAAGTAATTAATAAATTATTTATGCTCTACTTGGTATGTCAGAACCCTTGAGATAAGGATATGATGCATCATACTATTACTGCAGTACTGCTTATGACATGATATGATATTCCGGCTGAAGGCCGATGATTACAATGACATGATCAATGATTCAATGAGAATGGCCATTGGCACATGTGCAAGAATTATGATGAAAGATAATGAAATATGATTATGACGAGATATGTTTATCATGACCCTTCCTTATCTGCTGACGTTCTGTTAAACCAGTAGAGCACCTAAATTGATAAAAGCAAAATGAGTAATTTCTAAATTCAGAATATGGGATTTAATCTTTTATCATTATGTTTAGATCTTATTCATTTAGTTAAAGTATTCAAATGTATGTTTTTAATTACTCTTTTAATTTATTTATTTAATGCAATGATTTAAGTACCCACTAAGCAAACACTTAGCGAGTTTAGTTTTCTTTTCTAAACTCGTAGGTTGAGCGAGAAGCTGTTTTATGCAGTGTCCCGAGCAGCTGGTGTTGGCAACTTTTCTGGTAGAAATGTATTATAAGTAATATAACTAGAATGGCATGTACATATGTTAGCGTAAACTAAGAATTGTATGTATGACTAGTAAAAGACCAAAGTACGTGTGCTAAGTATATTAATTACTGTATGTTGGTATCAATTAGTGTGTATGGATGTGTGTCTAGAAGTGTGAAATTTTAATGCAGGTTTTGGTGGAGGATATAAGGAGGTCGACTATAGAAGTGTTTGAGATTGATTGAGATTGATTGGTTGAGAAAAAAAAATGTTTTCATTAAAAAAAAATCAGTTTTGGCGACACTTGGGACCACCAATTATAGGGGAAACTCTGGCAAAATTTTTGTAAAATGTGTATTATAAATTGACTAAGTATAGAACCAAGACTCGAATATCACAAAATAGCATTCCATCTTGGTCTATGAACATAAGCTAAGATGGGGTGTTACATTTAGTGGTATCAGAGCATTGGTTTAGTCGATTCTGGGTAGTTAGTTGAATCAAACTGTGAATGCATGACACATAGGTTTAGGAAGGGAATTTTAATAAGCTGATGTGTATGTTTATGATGCTTATTGGTGATATTGTGGTATTGAGAACAGGAGTGAGGATGAATGATTTGAAGCAACCAGCTAAATTGGCTTTAGGTCCTAAACCTTATTCTCGGGCCAGCACAAGTGAGAAACAAGCCATAGATAAGAAGCTTTTTGAATTGGGGAAGGAGAATCTGCGCTAGAAAATTAAAATGGAAGCCAGAGAGCGAGAAATAGCAGAGTTAAAAGAAGAATTAGTTAGAATGAAAAGGAAACAGGAGGAGCAAGAGGAAGTAATAGATCAGTTGAGAGACTTGAGACTCCAGGACCGGGAAGACTTAGTGTTAGCCCTGGATAATAGTAGGCTCTTGATGGAAGATGTTAGGGCGTTACAAGTGGATAAGAGGCAAACTACAGTAGAGCTTGAGAATGTGAATCGTTTGGCTAGGACCTTGCAAGGAAGGGTAGAGATGTTACAGGATAGAATGGACGAACTCCGTCGTAACCTTCCTAGAGTTCAGTCTAACGAGGTAGATCCGGATCCGATGGAGCTTGCTTCAGATAGTGCTACCTCTCCCCGAGCTCCTACTTATTGAGTTGTGATGGGCTGATGATTTTGCTACCCCTTTGGTTATGTATATAGGCGGATAAAAATGCAACAGCAGATAGGCCATTTTGTTGTAAATAAATATAAATAGGCCGGACAAGTAACAAACTAATATAGGCCATTTTGCTGTACATAGATGTAAAATAGGCCATAAGTAGGAGTATGTGATGATGTATGATAAATATGTATGAAAACGCGATTATGTGAATAAATAAGGTTATGTTTATATTAAGTGTATGATCTGAAATTATGATTGGAATTTATCTATGTACATGCCATATAGGAAATTTAATATGCCAAGCCAAACCAACTGCTAACGTTATTATGATATACACGTATATGATTGTAGAATGTCGCAAGAAGTTGAATCACAGAGAGCCGTAGACGAGGAGGTCGAGTCACGTGCCTCCGTGCCTACGAATGTAGAGGAGAGTCTTGGAACTATGCCTACGGAAGGCCCGATGCTTATTTACGACAGATGGCAGCAGCATTTCAACAAATGGCAGGAATGGTACCTACTGCTGCCGAAAGAGAGAGAAAGCCCCCAATCAAGAAATTAAGGAAGTATGGGGCTAAGGAATTTAAAGCCAGTAGGGAAGAAGGATCTGAGGAAGTGGAATACTGGTTAGATAGTACCATTAGAGCATTGGATCAATTAAGGTGCACGCCAGAGGAAAGATTTATTTGTGCCACGTCTCTTTTGGTTGAAGAAGCGTACATTTGGTGGGAGACTACACAGCAGCGCGTGCCACCAGAACAACAGACATGGGAATTTTTCCAAACCGAGTTTAAGAAGAGATATATCACCGAGGCGTACTTAAACGCAAAAAGGAATGAATTCACGTACTTAAAGCAAGGAAGAATGACGGTATCCGAGTATGAAAAAGAGATCACTCGTCTTAATAAGTACGCGAGGAAAATGATAGAAACAGAACAGGAAAGATGCCAGAGATTCTTAGAAGGATTAAACAATGAAATCAAAGTGCAATTGGTAGCCATAGATATATCAGAATTTTCCAAGGCTTTGGACGTTGAGAAAGTACAAGTGGATGAGAGGAATAGGCATCAGCACATGTAGCAAAAAAGGACGCAAACTCGAGGCCCGGGAGGACCTCAGCAAGCCCGAAAGAGATTCAGGGGAGGAAGTAGTTCTATGCAACAAGGCCGGCGATTTCAGAATCAGAGGTCAGGCCGAGGTATGAGTTATCAAACATCTGTAGCTAGTGCACCGGGGTCATTTGGAAGAGGCTTCAGAAGAGGATTAAGTAGAGGCAGAGGAAGAAGTAACAATCCAGGAATTAGTGGAGGATTTGGAAGAAACACGGGATTTGAAGGATATACTTTTCCTCTATGTGAGCATTGCGGACGAAGACATGGAGGCGAATGTTGGTATTTAACCGAAGGATGTTGGGAATGTGGAGCACCAGACCATATAAAAGTGAACTGCCCTAAAATACAGATGAATACTCCTGTACCAACGGAGAGGTCACAGCCTACCTTTGGCAGAGGCCGAGGCAGAGGAAGAGGAGGTAATCTAAACTTTCAAAGGGCACAATCAGAGACTGTTAACCAGCCTAGTACAAGTGCACCAGCAAGGGTATATGCGATGAGAACCCGAGAAGAAGAAGAAGCACCGGACGTCATTGTTGGTACGTTTTATATGTTCAGCAAACCTGTACATGCTTTAATTGATCCCGGATCCACACATTCGTACATATGCATGCATAGTGAGAATTTAGAAGGATTACCAGTAGAATATGTCAAGTCCGGTATACTAGTTACAAACCCTATAGGAGATGAAGTAGTTACGAACAAAGTAATCAAAGAATGCCCTATAGAGATACACGGAAACTTATTTCCTGGAAATTTGATGGAATTACCATTTCAGGAATTTGACATAATTTTAGGAATGAACTGGTTAGCAAAGCATAAAGCAATAGTTGACTGTGAGAAGAAAAGAGTGACGCTCTATACCCCTCGCGGAGAGGAAGTGACAGTAGTCAGAAAAAGAGGCGACTATTTGAACAATGTAATATCGGCAGTGATGGCAAGGAAGCTAATACAAAAGGGATGCGAGGCATATCTAGTAAGCGCAATGGAAGCAAAGAAAGACACTACTAAGATCCAAGACATACCGACGGTGCGTGATTTTCCCAATGTTTTCCCAGATGAGCTACCCGGACTACCACCTAAGAGAGAAGTGGAATTCACCATTGATGTTTATCCGGGAGCTGCACCAGTGTCGATTGCCCCATACCGAATGGCGCCAGCGGAACTCAAGGAATTGAAGACGCAATTACAAGAGCTACTCGACAAAGGCTTTATACGACCAAGTGTTTCCCCATGGGGCGCACCGGTACTTTTCGTCAAGAAGAAGGATGGATCCTTAAGGCTATGCGTGGATTATCGACAGTTGAACAAGCTCACAATCAAGAACAAGTATCCACTACCACGCATTGATGATTTATTCGATCAACTCAAAGGAGCCAGTGTATTTTCAAAGATAGATCTCCGATCAGGATACCATCAGCTGCCAATTAAGGAGGAGGACATTCCAAAGACTGCTTTCAGAACTCGGTAGGGACATTATGAGTTTCTTGTAATACCTTTTGGGCTTACAAACGCACCAGCAGTATTTATGGATTTGATGAATCGAATTTTCCATCCGTACCTCGACCAATTCGTAGTGGTGTTTATAGACGACATTCTTGTTTAATCAAAGAACAAAGAAGAACACGATCGACACCTTCGCATTGTATTGCAAACATTGAGAGAAAAACAACTATATGCCAAGCTCAGTAGGTGTGAATTTTGGCTGGAAGAAGTGACATTCTTGGGACACATTGTATCTGCTGAGGGCATCAGAGTGGATCCTAAGAAAATAGAAGCTATTTTGGATTGGAAACCGCCAAGGACAGTAACAGAAGTGAGAAGTTTCCTAGGATTGGCAGGATACTATCAACGATTTGTGAAAGGATTTTCCATTATCGCCGCCCCAATGACCAAGTTGCTTCAGAAGAATGGTAGATTTCAGTGGACAGATGAATGTCAAAGAAGTTTCGAGAAACTGAAAGAAAAGCTAACAAATGCCCCGATACTCACACAACCAGTGTCCGGTAAGGACTTTGTGATATACAGCGATGCATCGCACATTGGCCTAGGTTGTGTACTCATGCAAGAAGGTAAAGTAGTCGCGTATGTTTCCCGGCAACTTAAACCATACGAGAAGAATTATCCAACACACGATTTAGAATTGGCGGCTATTGTATTGGCATTCAAGACATGGAGGCATTACCTGTATGGAGAAAAATGCTACATATATACGGATCACAAAAGCTTGAAGTATCTGCCAACACAAAAGGACCTCAATTTGCGACAAAGGAAATGGATCCAAATTTTGGAGAATTATGACTATGTCATAAACTATCATCCAGGAAAGGCGAACATCGTGGCCGACGCACTTAGTAGGAAATCAATGCAAGCTTTAAGTGCTATGAGGATCAGTTTGAGACCAACAGAAGAAGGAGCACTGCTAGCAGAAATGCAAACACGACCCACGCTTTTTCAGGAAATCCACCAAGCACAAAAAAAAGATAAACAAGTCCAAAAATGGATCAAGCAAGTACAAGAAGGAAAAAGTACAAAGTTTTAAATTTCAAGAGACGACAGTTTATATTACGAAAGTCGGACAGTAATACCAGCAACAGGAGATATAAAGAAGAAGATTCTTCAGGAAGCCCATAGTAGTCCTTACGCAATGCACTCAGGGGCTACAAAAATGTACCAAGACTTGAAGAAATTCTATTGGTGGCCAGGAATGAAGAGAGACATCGTAGATTTCGTAATCAAGTGTTTGACCTGCCAGCAAGTGAAAGCAGAACATCAAGTGCCATCAGGACTATTGCAGCCAATTACAATTCCGACATGGAAATGGGATCGCATCACTATGGATTTCGTCACAGGACTGCCAATGACGAGAGATAAACATGACGCTGTATGGGTAATTCTCGATCGATTAACTAAGTCAGCTCATTTTCTGCCTGTGCGAATGGACTACTCAATGGATAAGTTGGCAGAAATATACGTCAAAGAGATTGTACGATTGCATGGAGTCCCGACATCTATTATTTCGGACAGAGATCCACGGTTCACTTCGAACTTTTGGAGAAAGCTCCAAACGGCCCTCGGAACCCAAGCAAGCTATAGCACTGCTTTCCATCCTCAAACGGATGGGCAATCTGAAAGAGTAATTCAGAATTTGGAGGACATGTTGAGAGCGTGTGTTATGGAGTTTAAAGGCAGCTGCGATAAGTACCTAAGCCTAATGGAATTTGCATATAACAACAGCTACCAATCCAGCATACAGATGGCACCCTATGAAGCATTGTACGGAAGAAAGTGCAGAACGCCAGCATGTTGGACAGAACTAAGTGAGGAAACAGTTCTTGGACCCGACATTGTGAAGGAGACTCAGGAGAAAGTTGACGTCATTCGAGACAGACTAAAGGTTGCATCAGATAGACAGAAGTCGTACGCAGACCTGAAATGAAAAGACATAGAATTTACAGTAGGGGACAAAGTTTTCCTTAAAGTTTCTCCATGGAAGAAAGTACTGAGATTTAAGCAGAAAGGCAAGTTAAGTCCCAGATTCATTGGATCGTATGAAGTCATCGAACGTATAGGCCCAGTAGCTTACCGGCTAGCCCTACCTCCCGAACTGGACAGGATACATAATGTTTTTCATGTTTCGATGTTACGATGATATCGTTTAGACCCTGCACACGTCATCAAGACACAAGATATCGAGGTCCAGCCTGACTTGACTTATGAAGAGGAGCCAGTGAAGATTTTGGCACGAGAGGTTAAAGAATTGAGAAATAAGAAAATTTCTCTGGTTAAGGTATTGTGGAGAAATCATAAGGTAGAAGAGGCAACCTGGGAAGGAGAAGAAACTATGAAGCAGCAATACCCGCACTTGTTTACAACTGACCAGCTTCGGGACGAATCCTAAATTTTAGAGGGGAAGAAATGTCACGACCCAACTTATACATATGTACAGTACGTCCATGTACAGTAAGAGGAACCATCCCGAGAAGCTACTCAAGAGCGCGAAGTGAAGGGAAGTTCTGTAGAACTGAAAGGACCTATTTGAAAAGATTGCAAAGTTTTGTAAAGGTGGCCGTAATTATCAAAAGTCATTCCGGAAGTCCTTAATAGTGCCTATAACAGACCCCAGGGATGAAAAGTAGAGGGAAATTGGGTCGCAACGGAACGCTACGGTTTTTTTCGAAAATGCACGGTTTGGGAGATATAGTGGATTTTCAACCAAGGGTATTTTCGTCAATATGCAATAATAATTTATACACAGGAAAACAGGGCATATAAAGGTACCAGAAGCAAGCGGGAGGATCCCAAAATGATCGATATCAACGAACGGACTCGAGAGGAGACCCGAATCACGTAAGGACCTAAAGGGAATTCTTACGAAAGTCAAGGGCATAAGTGTAATTTTTATAAATTGACTGGGAATCAAGAATAAATATTAGAAATGAGGACTAGGGGTCGAAAGGAGCACGACGGTATATTTTATGCATCATGAAATTGCTCGGTCTAAAAGATACGGTAAATTTTAACTGAAGGGGGCATTATGGTCATTCCACCAACCAAGCACCAATTTAGACATAGACTAAAAGTCAAGGACCAAATGATAAAAAGGCAAAGAAGGACACATGTTGCAATCTTATCCATTTAACCTTTTGTTTTGGCAAAATTCCATCCAAATGATAAAAAGGCAAAGAAGGACACATGTTGCAATCTTATTCATTTAGCCTTTTGTTTTGGCAAAATCCCATCCATAAAAAAAAAAAGAAATAAATTTATATGTACAAACGTGTACATATATAATCCATGTTCTTGAAATCTCTAGAATACAAAAAGTCAAATCACCTTCTCCTTCTCCAAGCAAAGGCCGTGGCCTCCAACAAAAAAAATTTAAGGAATTTCCAAGTTTCTAGGTGAAAGTTTAGAAGAAAGTTACCAATTCCAAGGTAAGGAAATTCATCTATGGTCTTATTTCTTTCATTGGTTATATTATTTGCAAGATACAAATGAAAGAATAAATATGATGATTATAGAAAATTTAAGAAGTTGAAGAGAAAGTGAAAGAGATGATTTGCACATATAAGATTAATGATAAAAAGGATGACTACACTACAAAAAAACACGCTATCTGCAACGGACAGAATCCGTCGCAGATCCATCGCAGATCCGTCGCAAATCAAGTCTTGCGACCGATCTGCGACCGATCTGCGACGGATACGATCCGTTAATAAAAAAGGCGTCGCAATTTTCAATTTTGCGACAGGCCGTCGCAGATTGCGACGGATTTGCAACCACTCGGCGGTTGCAAATCTCGCGCTTAAATTTTCGCGGGTAAGAAGCAGCCGTCGCAGATTCCGTCGCAGATTTCCGTCGCAAATTTCCGTCACAGATTTCCGTCGCAAATTTGTTGCAGATTCCGTCGCAGATTGCAGTCACAGATTCCGTCGCAGATTGTCGTCGCAGTATATGTCGCAGATTCCGTCATAGATTTCAAATATCCGTCGCAGATTCGTAGCAATCCGTTGTAATTTAATATTGATTTTTATTGAAACTATTTGTATTATCAATTAATTTTATGAGAACTTTATAAATACATTTGGAACATTTAAACACAATCTAAAAAAACACTAATTACATTGATAAAAATAATTCTTTTATTAATCTTCAATAGAATAAAATATTTTACAATTTAACTATACAAGTGTTAAGAACACTACTATAAATAATCTATCTTGAAAATAACAATATAGATCTTCAATTATCATTTTCCATTGAATCATGACTTGCATCATCATTATTCACCATCATTATCATGACTCCCATCAACTAACCTTCAGTTCTTGAAGAACATTAACTATACGTTGCAAGAAGTCAAAAAATAAAATAAAATCATAGTAGGATGATTAGAGTATTACGTAACTAGTGAAATTTTGACAAAGACTAATTCTCAATTTCCCACTTCAATCACCACTCTCCCTTGGTATAAAAACAAGGAAAAAAGAACAAAGGTTACACAAATCTACCAAATCTCACCAAAGCACTACAGAGGTGGCATGCTCTAAATTCTTGAACACTCTTGTGGTTCAAGGACACTCTTGTGAGGTAAACATCGAGCGGCACTGCCTGAGCCTGACGTGCAAAAAGTTATTATTGAGAACTTGGACTCAAATCTCGAAAACCTGATGAAATCAGAAGTTTGACCCTCCACTCCACCTTTTGCCTACACTCAAAGTTGAAACTGAATATCAATATCTCCTGCTCAATGGATACATTCTAAATGTTTTAACAAAAACTTGCATAGCATTCTGAGTTCCTCTGTAGCGTTCAATCAAAGCATATGGACTGAATTGGATGTGAAAAAAATAGTTTCTGAAATTGCGACACTTTGTTAACAGTAGACATGTATAAATTACCAAATGAGCAAAAGATAAAATTCTAGTCAAATCAATGATGGATGTGAAAAGGACTTACATCAGCCCTGATAAGTAACAAAATCTCTGCAGCTTCTGTTTTAACATCATTCTCTTTTTTCCATTTTTTATGTAAAAAACTTTTAACCTCAGCAGTAGAAGAATGGTAAATCCATCCGAGTTGCGCTGAACCCTACCTCAGCTTTCTACCATTGGCTCAGGACCAGAATCCTCTGTGCGAGACCTACTTGATTGTCGTACAGAATTGAAAAGGATGTCCTTGATAACCTAAAGCATAAATAGAGAGACAAATTAAATGTTTGGCGTAAGTTACATAACAAATTGTTTCAGCCTAGATAATTAAATTGTTTAAAATGGGCATCTAAAAAGCAAAGTGGCCAATTACCTGTGACATTAGACCATGGATCTGTTCCACGGTTATTTTTGCACTATCTCGAGTAATTTTAGCAAGTTGAGATTCTTCCTGCAATTATCAGTGGTAATCCAAAATCAAATGTAAATGGGAAAACCATATGCGAACATCCACACACATGAAACTCACTAAGAGCACAAATGATGACAGGGAAAAAGAAGTGCATTAATTAAAGAGAAAGCACATTAATAATAGAAAGCAGATTAATAATATTAACATATAAAAGCAAGAAAAGTGCATAAACAAGAATAGCTCAAATTCGGTGCCCCGTTGCCCAACTGAAAGTCCCAAAAGTTTTGGCCTCTTCAAGAAATTTAATTAGTTTAGTAAATAATACAAGTTCTGATACCCAATCTATGATTTTGGATTCCCCCAAATATATTTCAAATGATCCACCACAATTCTAATTGTCATGAATTAATCATTTAGCAAACATTAAAGAAAGAAAAAGCCATGTCAACAGAAAGTAGTGTAACTAAGTTCTTTATGAACTATTTTTTTATGAGAATTTACTTTCTTGAACTTGTACAAGCATACCATATTGAAAAAAAGATTACTCGTGTGTGTATATATATATATATACATATGAAAAAGAGAGAGAGAGAGAGGGAGGTAGAGATGACACATATTCTTAACATTAGTTGCTAAACATTTTCCATGAAAAAGATTACCTGATATCATGATAACTGATGGATGGATAGTGATCATCATATACTTAAGAGACTACAGTTTAGGAAACCCCAAACATATATGTTATAAGATGGCCCAACACATGCTTACAAGTTTGCCTTGCTTTTGGCAAATATCTTTTTCCATCCAAAATAAAGAAAGTTATGCATCAATTTTTACAGATGAATGCAGTAAGCAGGACAACTAAGCAACATGGTATATAAATTTGTATAATTCACGTAAAATTGAAAGACAAGTCATTCGCAATGCATGCACATATTGATAGACGCTCGCACTTTCCCAGCATTTCAACTTATCTAGTACTGGTTATTGTCTCACATGTATCAGCCAAAGAATATGTTTTATTGGGCACTTTCCCAGCATTTCAACTTATCTAATACTGGTTATTGTCTCAAATGTATCAGACAAAGAATATGTTTTATTGGATAATTGATATGGATGAAATGAGGAAGCAAAAAATTGCACACACAAGATACTCCAAAGAATTGATACCAATGCAAAAAATAAATAAATAAAAATTTACATCAACCAAAGCATGATTGTCTAAACTAACAAAAAAACAGACTCACCTCTTTCTTTCTTTGAGGTGGTGCTATTAGAGGCCCAAATCGGGAGTGAGCCAATTGATTCTCCGCTTGCTCCACTTTTTCAGCTGTATAATGCATAGATGATTATTTCATCTTGGTAGCCAATAGGAGAAACTAGTACACTTATCTCAGACATTTACAAGATCAGTTATATTCGTACCAAAAATCTTAACACACATGCACAACCTTATTACCTGATCCTTTAACCATTTACAGTTATCCTTTTTATCTAATTATGATGACCAAATAAAAGGTGACGGGCAACCTAAAAATTGTCCATAGGTGTAAAAGAAATTATACCACAAATACAACCAAGAAGTTACCTAAATCTGAAATTTGTCCAGCAATATAGTCTCCATTACCCAAGAGAGGTGAAGATGATAATGTATTCACCCAATATTTGTTCCACAAAAGATCGAAGAGGTGACAATCTAGAGATGACTTGAAATAAGTGATATCCAAAACATAATATTGCGAATGACAATAACATCAGCCAATGGAATAATATATATATATATATATAAACTAATGGGGAAGCTAGGAACAATGACCCTCAATAACCTGCTTGCAGTGCACACCAAAGTCTTCAATCTTATTGAGAGGAATAGTCTGATATTCAGATACAGGATCATCTGGAGGTTTATATCCTTCTGGATATGTCCTGAATGCCCCGATCTCAACTTTACCAGCTGATACAGTTCTTGTTGGATCAATAACAACTGCCAAAAAGGGTTCTTGAAATTGTTGGTTGAGCATTTGAGTTGACACATCAATACCCAAAAGCCAGCATCCATACCCAGGATGAGGAATCTGTAAATGTTGTACCTGAGTACTTAAAGGAGCCCGTTTTGGAGATGTACAAGGAATATGGTTGTTGAGTGAAAAATCAGCAGGCTTCAATGTCTCTTTGAATTTCTTTTGACTGACAACAGGGGATTGATCTCTGTGCTTTATACTTGAGCAGACAAGAAAATTTTGTCAAAGAGAAATCAAAACTACACACACTCAAAGCACATTAAAAAACATTATCTTCAAGTGCACATACTGAAATTCACCTTGAAGGGCTGTTTGTAGCAGTTCTGTTTCCATTTTTATAGTCAGATGTGAGGGGGCTAAGGTTACGTGAATCAGATGGGTAGTCACTATCAGTGGAGCTAACACTAGAAAAAGAAGCAGTAGCTATATCTCCATCTGTGTAACTATGTTCTAATCTATTAGAGATACATCCAGGTTTTGGAAGGGGTAAATCCAAAGGCTTGGAAACTCCATCCAATCCTGGTCTTATTGACACAGTAATTCCAGAATTACTACGTTCAATGCCAGTATGGTGCACCCCAGGAACTGGAAGTGGCCACATGAACGAATAAATACTAAAAGCAAACAGAAAAAACGTTCTTCACCTTCCAGCATCAGCATCCGCAGCTCTTAAAAAAGCTATCAACGCATCAAGAGCCTTCTCTTGTACAGGCGCATTCAAATCCGCCAGAGTCTTCCTAAAAAGTGGACCTTAACTCCCCAAATCAAACAGCAAAAGTTAAAAACAGCATTCACATAAACGCACATTCCACATATAAAATTGAAACAAACAATGATCAATCACCCAACTATAAGAATCAGATCTGAAACACATAATTTGAAATGTGAATAAAAACCCTAAACTAAACCAAAACCATGGAGGATTCAATTAAAGAAATGTTGTCACAGCAAATTGGATTAGCGGAGCAGCTGGCTAAATCTGCAAAGGAAGCAACTTTCTTCGTTGAGGAATGCTATGAGATCAAATCCAGAACGGAGAAGCTGGCAGCACTTCTCCTTCGAATGATAGACCATCCCAGTTCTCGATTCTACGAGCGCCCAACACTCTGAAATTATCAATGAATCTCAACAAGCCCTCGACCAGGCTTTGTCTCTTGTGCGCAAATGCAAATCTAAAGGCCAAATTAAGCGCATGTTAGCTTTGGTATCTGAATCTGACTTTAGAAAAACTTCTGCTGTTCTGAAAAATTCTGTGGGGGATATTACTTGGCTCATCAGGATATACTTGCCTAGTAAAGATGAAGATCGGTATCTGAGATTACCTCCAATTGCTGCTGAAGATCCAATTCTTTCTTTTATATGGACGGACATTGCGACACTTAGGACTGGGTCACTGGAAGATAGATCTGATGCTGCAGCTTCGCTTGCTTCACTTGCTAGTGACAATTATTATTGCCGTAGGTTGATTGTTGGAGAAGGAGGAGTAGAACCTCTGTTAAAATTACTCAAAGAAGGGAACAAGGAAGGTCAAATCAGCGCCGCAAGAGCAATTGGTTTAATGGGTATTGATTCAGAGAGTGTTGAAAACATGATCCAAACTGGTGTTTGTGAAGTGTTTGCGAAAATACTCAAACAAGGTGCAATGGAAGTTCAGGCCGTTGTGGCATGGGCTGTCTCTGAACTTGTGGGTAATTACCCAACTTGTCAAGATATTTTCGTCCAGAATAATATAGTTCGCCTTCTTATTCACTACAAAAATATTCGGCATTTGCGACGGAAATCTGCGACGAAAAATTTCCGTCGCAAATTTGGGACGGATTTGCAACGGTTTTGCGACGGATAAACACAGTGAAGGAATTTTGAGGAAGCCGTCGCAAATCGGTTGCAAATCCGTAGTAAATTTGTGACGGAAAAAATTTTCTACAACCAATCTGCGACGGAAAAAAATTTCGCGAAAAAATATACGCGGGTCTCTCTCCCGCTAAGTATCCGCGCCAACTTTTGCGACAATTATTTGCGACGGAATGATTTTCGTTGCAGATTTACTACGGATTTGCAACCGATTTGCGACCAATTTCTCAAAATTCCTCTAACTTGTCCTTCCGTCGCAGATCCGTCGCAGATCCGTAGCAAATTTGCGACGGAAACAAGTCCGTCGCAGATATCCGTCGCAAATGCCGAATTATTTTTGTAGTGTTCCGTCGCAAATCCGTCGCAGATCCGTAGCAAATTTGAGGCGGAAACATGTCCGTCGCAGATTTCCGTCGCAAATGCCGAATATTTTTGTAGTGCTAGTAGTATCAGTTAGCAAAATAAGGCATGAAGCAATTAAATTTTATTATGTTCTTGACATGAATTTTATGAAAATTATAGAAAATCAAGGAGTGAGAAAGGAGGAAGCAAAGAAGGCATAAAAGAACTAGAAACAAGTGAAAAGAATTAAGGTTTGGTACTTAAATCATTGCCCTTTTCAATTAATTCACATATTTTGCATTATGGGACTTTTGAAATTGCTTTGAAATGATGTTATTATGTGTGGTAAATATGTGGGAAAGTGCCTTCTAGTCATTTGTAGTTAATTGATGGTGAAGAGAATAAAAATATATATATATATAAATAAATAAAACAAACTAGCCCAATTTGTGTTAATTGTCCATAAACTTTAACTAACTTTTAGTCATCTCTTTGGTTGATTTTTGAAAGAGGGACCTTTAGTCCTTCCATGGTATCACAAAAGGAGTCTAAAACTTAATTTTGCAAGAAAAAAATGAATTCCCCTCAAGTTTTGAAAGTTGGGCCGAATGGTCCCTTTTGGGCACCATTCTGCAGCTTTCATTTTGGGCAGTCCGTTGAGGGGGCAAACCAAGGAATTTTTCGACGAAATTTTACATGCATTTAGTTAACTTATGAAGGGGTTTTCCTGCAAAATTTCAGCCAAAAATAATTTTGTTTACTTGGTCAAAACTGTTGCTAAATTTGACTGATTTTCAGCAGTAAAAACAGATTTTATCATGTAGTAGTCGCGCGCCATTGCGTCGCCGATTTTACGCGCCGCTACTATTCATTTGGTCATTTTTCTAAATGTGTTAAAACTTGAATATTATGATATAGATTGATGTTATATCATTTAAAATGACACGAAAGGGGTTTGGAATAATCAGAAAGGCATCATGAGAAGTTATCCTAGTAATATATGCATTATGGAAAAATCATGACTTATTGAATATCATGACCAAAGTAATTAATAAATTATTTATGCTCTACTTGGTATGTCAGAACCCTTGAGATAAGGATATGATGCATCATACTATTACTGCAGTACTGCTTATGACATGATATGATATTCCGGCTGAAGGCCGATGATTACAATGACATGATCAATGATTCAATGAGAATGGCCATTGGCACATGTGCAAGAATTATGATGAAAGATAATGAAATATGATCATGACGAGATATGTTTATCATGACCATTCTTTATCCGCTGACGTTCTGTTAAACCAGTAGAGCACCTAAATTGATAAAAGCAAAATGAGTAATTTCTAAATTCAAAATATGGGATTTAATCTTTTATCATTATGTTTAGATCTTATTCATTTAGTTAAAGTATTCAAATGTATGTTTTTAATTACTCTTTTAATTTATTTATTTAATGCAATGATTTAAGTACCCACTAAGCAAACACTTAGCGAGTTTAGTTTTCTTTTCTAAACTCGTAGGTTGAGCGAGAAGCTGTTTTCTGCAGTGTCCCGAGCAGCTGGTGTTGGTAACTTTTCGGGTAGAAATGTATTATAAGTAATATAACTAGAATGGCATGTACATATGTTAGCGTAAACTAAGAATTGTATGTATGACTAGTAAAAGACCAAAGTACGTGTGCTAAGTATATTAATTACTGTATGTTGGTATGAATTAGTGTGTATGGATGTGTGTGTAGAAGTGTGAAATTTTAATGCAGGTTTTGGTGGAGGATATAAGGAGGTCGACTATAGAAGTGTTTGAGATTGATTGAGATTGATTGGTTGAGAAAAAAAATGTTTTCATTAAAAAAAATCAGTTTTGGCGACACTTGGGACCACAAATTATAGGGGAAACTCTGGCAAAATTTTTGTAAAATGTGTATTATAAATTGACTAAGTATAGAACCAAGACTCGAATATCACAAAATAGCATTCCATCTTGGTCTATGAACATAAGCTAAGATGGGGTGTTACATTTTGAATGCAAAGCTAGGGTTTAATCCTAAATCTAAGGTCCAATATTCAAGATTAGCATTTTACTATTAGGGAATTAGGGTTTCACCTAAAATTGGGATTTTATGTACAAATTAGGGCTTTAATAGAAAAACTAGGGTTTAAGGCTATGCAACTAGGGTTTAGGTTTATGAAATCAAGTTTTGAGCATGTAGATTAAGTTTTGGTTTTTAAAATAGGGTTTGAGCAAATCCAAATCAATGAACCGAATAATAATAAGTTCTATAAGATTTAATTGTGAAGATGATCAATTTAATAAAAAATCATACCTTCATTCATTTTTTCTATCAAATTAGTTTTGTCAAACCAAGATTTGTTTGAACACCATAATCCATAGAAGCTAGAGCTTGATGATACTACTGCCTGTTTGGATCAAATTAAGTTTTGGTTGAGTCAAATTATCCAAAAATCAATTGTTGTTTTAGCTACTATCTCTTTTTTTGGTTGTTGTGTTTTGGTCTCTGTATATTAGTATTAATTACTCACTATTTTCTAATTCTCAAGCCTAATTGATGGCTGCTAGTTTCTCTCTCTCCATGCTCTAATTTTGTTTGTTAATTCTGTATTTATAGGCAGCATTAGGGTTAATCAAATTTTCTCTCAGTTAAGAAGCTAATTGCCTTATAGAACCTTCAGCTTATCCAAGTGCATTTGAACTTAAACTCAATTAGGACACTTAAACACATAATTAAGCCAATATTAAGGGACTCATAGTGAACTAGCCTTGGCCAATTCGCCATGGACAAGCTTCATGGCCAATTCGCCATGAGCTAGCCTCATGGTGACTTGCCTAGGCCAATTAGTCATGAACTTGCCTTTTGGCATTGGACTGGCTCAGTTTGGGCTTTTAATTTAGGACCAAACTTAGTTTAGACTTTTAAAATTGGACCAAATTAGGTTTAAGAATTTAAAATTGGATTGAATTTAATTCAAGCTTTTAAAATTAGATCATGCTAAATTTAAGCTTTTAAATTTTGATCGGACTATGTTTAAGCTTCTTGGATTTGACTTGGTCCTTTTAATTTAGAATGGACTCATTCAGGGTCAAAAATTAGGGGTCCACTTTTCAAAAAAAAAGTGACAAATTGTTGAGGTAAAGTAAGGATCATATACAATATGATATTTAAGGATATGCTTTAGCCAGATAAGATAGGAAAGAGGGGTTAGGATGAAAATTTCTTTTGAATTTACAAATTTTGATCAAATAGAGCCCATCTATAGAGTACCACCATGCAGATGGTCTAAACCATTGTGGTGGTTATGGACTACCATATGATAGTACATAATAGATGGGCTGGGTTTTGTTGGGCTAGTCCCGACCGATGGTTGGATTAAAATGGGCTTATCCACATGATTGTTTAATACTTTTGTGTGGCAGTTTGGAGTCTGCAAGTTGGTTTTAATGTTTTGGGCCTATTTTGAATATGTCTTGATGGCATGGTTTATTATAATTTAGTCCACTCCATCATTTTGAGGTCTATTATCCCAATAATTAATATCATCTTACGAAATTATTTCAAATTTAATTCAAATATGTTTTCATCATTAGGTTTTACGTTGTAAAATAAAATTAGGTATAGTAAAGTGATAACAGTTTTCATCCACTTTGATAACATCCGATGAGGCACCCTTTTGAATTCTCTTAAAGTTTGTTTGGAGACCACTAAAAAAGCTAATTTTAATCAACCTGGTTTTACCACACTTGCTAACCATTCAGGATTTTGTGAGGAAGATAAAATGCATGCTACTTGGCATTCACTTAGGATTGCCAAGGACTTTCAATCGCTCGGGACTGAAAGACGTGGATGCTTAAGACTATAGGATATGTAATCACTCGGGGTTTCTAACTAAAAAAGGGGACCACTTTAGATCAACAGTAATTAAGGACTCGCAAAGCCAAAAGCATTATATAGGTCACATGGGACCGAGGCTTTTGCTACTTGGGACTCATAAAAAAAAATGTGTTATGAGTCACTTGAGACTGAGGCTTCAACCACTCAGGACTTGTAAAGCTTAAAAATGTGATATAGGTCATTTAGGACTAAGACTCAACCAATAAAGACTAACAAGAATTGGATAAGCCATTGAACCCAAAGCTAATAATCACTTAGGATTATTAGCCCAAAATATACATAAGAATATAAAGAGATTAAGATTAGTATGCGTACCTAGTTAGGTCGAGGTCAATTTTTGTGGTTTCTATTGTGATATGTGTTTCAAGGCACATTCTAAATTCTATCAGGTCTAACGCGTTGCCTTCTTCCTGCTTGATCATGACGATAGTAGGTATCATGTTGTTAAGTTTCCCATTTTATCATTCATGCTCGATGATTATCCTGGGTCATTGGGCCATTCTCTAAAGCCAAACCATACATATAGTTTCTTTCACTCCCTCATTCACCACTCATCATAAAAGAAAACCAAAAGTTATTCTCCCTTCAACTATTCTTCCTTTAACTCATAATCTTCAAAAGCATAGAAAGGACTCCTTCCACATGGGAACTACCTTTCAAGGACCTAATAAAGCATGCTAAAGCTCTTCCTAACCTTCATTTTTTCATAGACGGAGAGAAAATTCTAAATTCAAATTATTTTGGGCCTATTTTGAATGGATTTTAATGGTTTGGGTCTGGTTCATCATAATTCAATCTAATCCATCATTTTGAGCTCCATTATCCCAATAATTAGTATCATTTTGGGAAAATCATTCTAAAATTTTCATCATTAAGTTTCTAGTTGTAAAATTAGATTAGGTAAAATTAGGTGCTAACATTCATACTCAAACCTCATTTAGGGTTTTACAAAGATCGCATACTAACCTAATTTTTAAAACACACACCAAACTATTCCAAGTGTTTATGGTTCACACTCAAGCATTCAATGCTCTAACAACCAAATAGGATGAATTTACAAAGATTAAAGGCTCAAAATAAAATTATAAGAGTTTAATTATAATTTGCACATTAATTTCTCATAAATAATGGCAGGAAGGAAGGACTATTTATTGCGCTTCAACACAGTTTTCTTGTTGCAAGTAAGATTGGGTAGATTTGTCTTCATCTATCAAATTTAGTACATTAAATGCACTATTAGAGTTTGGTTGCAGTCATGGAGTCTTGGTTGCTGTCTCAAGTTTATCTCCATAGGAATGCTGGCTTGTTGTGATCATGGGGATGTTTTGTGCCTAACGAATGCTTAATGGCTAATCCACCTATCATGCTTTCACTAGTTCACAAGTACCCATTGTCACTTACCAACTATGCTTTGAACATCTCAGTTACTAAACAAGTTCAAGTTCCATTTTTTCAAAGAATTTGAATTTAACTTCAATCAAAATCAAGACTCCAAATGAAAGTTTCCAAAATAATATTTAGTGGTTAAATGGAAATAGATCATAAAACTAAATTTCACGAGCAAACATCAGTCTAATCTTGAAAAGGGACATTGGGCGACTCTTAAGAGCATCCTTAAGTACTTGAAAAGGACTAAAGATGCATTTTTAGTTTATGAAGATGGGGATTTGATTGTAAAAGAGTATATTGATGCCACTTTCAAATCAAACAAGGATGAATCCAAATCCCAGTTAGGCCATGTATTCATATTGTATGGTGGAGCAGTTAGTTGGAAGAGTTTCAAATAGGAGATGACTGTTGATTCAATAACTAAAGTTGAGTACATTGCAGCTTCTTAAGCAACCAAAGAAGATGTAATGATCAAGAAGTTCATTGCTAAGTTTGGAGTGGTCCCTAGCAATGTTGATCCTATACCTCTACATTTTGATAACAATGAAGCCATTACATAAGAAAAGGAACCAAACATGTACTTAGACATTACTACTTGATTCAGGAGATATTGGTAGATAAGAATATGAAGATAGAGAGGGTCACATGGATTAGAATATAGCATATTTGCTCACTAAGGCACCGGTATAACAAAAGCATTATGGTCATGTACATTCCTTTGGTATTAAATACATAGGTGATTGGCTCTAGTGTAAATGGGAGTTTGTTAGATATGTATGCCCTAGAGATAATCACTTTACGTGGTAATATGCATATTACATTCATTTACATTAATGAATTAAGGTAGGAGTTTGTTAGATATGTATGCCCTAGACATAATTACTTTAGGTTGTAATATGTTTATTACATTCATTTACATTAATGTATTAAGGCATTCTTCATTAGTCAATACTCATGTGAAGCATGTAGTTGATTTTATATATCTTAAATTATTTAATAACGTCCCTAGTATAAAACACAGTGTAAGGAGTTTATTACACGACAACTATCTATGAAAATGTTGAAGTCAAACCACTTGACTTTATCAATACTTGGGGGGCTATGATAATTGCTAGATGTTAATCGTAGTCTACTTGATGTCAATTAGTTGATTGGAGAATCAATCCTAAATAAAAAGTTCATTTATGAAACCTTAATTTTAATTAAGAATAAAATTGATATTTAGCTACTAGCATGTTTACGAACCTGATGGGTCACGTATTAAAAGGGTTAAGAATTAATTAAATTGGCTTTAATATATCATGTAAAAATATATTTAATAGACTGGATCCATTAAGGAAGAAGAATATGGATTAAATAGCTTTTATTAGCAATTGGGCCAAGTTGAGCCCAATTAGGATTTAATAAGCTATTAGGGTTTTCATTAGGGTTAAAGCCCAAAAATACTCAACCCTAGCTAACCCTAAAAATATATATATGATATTATTAAGAGATGGACACTAACCTAGACAATTGAAGGAAATTTTATTCATTCATCTCTAATTCAAGTTAAAGAAACAAAAGAGAGAGTTGCAAGCTTTGGTCTTCTTCTTTTTCCTTTTGAGTGATTACTTCTTACTAACTCATAAGATTACTCAAAACCACTATAATTGGATTGGAGATTAATTATTTCTTTGTGTGGATATTATTAGAGGCAATCCTATTTTGGAGTAGTTGTGGTTTGCAACAACTAAACAAGAAGAGAAGGAGAAGAATTACGAAGAATGTTAAGGTATAATCTCTAAAATCTTGTATGTTAGCCCTTTAATTTAGCTTTAATAAATATGGGATGATCTTAGGGTTTGAGAATTTTTTTAATTTTCCACTACTTTTATGGCTACAATTATCTATTATTCTATGCATCAATTCTCAACAGTTTATATATAATGATTTATAATTTTAAATATTACAAAAATATATAGTTAATGTGGCTTGGGAGTATAAAGTGGGTAGGAGATATTCAGATATGCTTACTAAGTTGAAAAAAATGTGGAATGGCCTTCTTATATAATTAAGAACATATGGAGGATATGGCAGGAGCATTAGAATCTTCCATAAGTCATAACAGACTCAGAGTAGCAAACATGAAATCAGTGAGAAAAACCTGATGGTCCTATACCTTCTACCCATATTGGAGTTTCCATTTCCCATCGAGAAAAAAAGGAAAATTATGTAATAAATATCTTATATACATATATATAATTATTAATTCATTACTTATAAATTTTCAACATTTATAATATATTTACAGATCAGGCAACAAGAAACAGAGCCTAATTTGCATGAGCTTTTTCTATTTACTCATATTAATAATTACGAAGATGCGTTTATGAACCAAAGAGAGTAATTACTCGATCAAAACTTAAGAATCTAGATTCTAATGTTTCTTTTTTTCTTCTCAAATTGAGCTAAGGACTATAGATGAGGCTCTTAGTGATGAATGTTGGGTGATTGCTATACAAGATTAACTTAACCAATTTGAAAGGAATAAAGTATAAGAACTTGTTCCTAGACCCAAAGATCATCCAATTATAGCTTATAAATAGGTGTATATGAATAAGCTTGATGGATATGGTCTCATCACTGGAAATAAAGCTAAATTAATAGCCAAAGACTATGACCAAGAGGAAGACATTGATTATGATTAGACATTTTCCCTTGTAACAAGATTATAAGCTATCTGAATTTTACTTGCATTTGCATGTCATATGAATTTCTAACTTTTCAAATGGATGTCAAAAGTGCATTTTTTTTAATGGATTTATTAATGAAGAAGTCTATGTTGAACAACCTCATGGTTTTGAAGACTATAGACTTCCAAATTTATGTTTTTAAATTAACCAAGGCACTTTATGGATTGAAACAAGCTCTAAGAGATTGGTATGATAGTCTTAGTGCATACTTGTTGGAAAATAGTTTTTTAAAAGTCAAAGTTGATATCGCACTTTTTGTTAAAAAGAAATTGCTTGACATATTAATTATACAAATTTATGTTGATGACATTATATTTGGTACTACTAATAAATCTTTGTGATAAAAATTTGCCTCTTGCATGACTAGGAAATTTGAATGAGCATGATGGATGAACTCAAGCTCTTTCTTGGTGTACAAATTAAGCAATGCAATGATGGTATCTTCATCAACCTATCCGAATACAGAAAACTTCTTAAAAAGTTTGGCATGGATGGTTTCAAGGCTAGTAAAACTCCAATGAGTACATCCTTAAAGATGGAAAAATATGAAATTGGTAAGAAAGTTGATGAGAAGAAATATCAAGATATTATCGAATCACTTTTTTATCTTACCGCTTTTAGACCCTATATAATATATAATATTTATTTGTGTGCTAGATTCCAATGATACCCTAAAGAATCTCATTTAAATGCAACTAAAAGAATTTTAAAATATTTAAGTGGAGCATTGCATTTAGGACTTTGGTACTCTAGAAATACATCATTTGAAATTTTAGGTTTGTTTGGATGCGGATTATGCTGGTAGCCTATTGATAGAAAAAGTAAAACCATTGCATGTTATTTTCTTAGTGATCGTCTAGTTTCTTAGTTTAACAAGAAACAAGTGTCAGTTGCCCTGTCTACTGTAGAAGCTGAATATGTTTCAGCTTGTTTTTATTGCACATAAGTCCTATAGATGAAGCAACAATTGCTAGATTATGGAAGAGTATTTGATCACATTCCTATTGAGTGTGACAACACTAGTTCCATTAATCTATCCAAAAATTCCATTCAATATTCTAGGTCAAAACACAGATATTAGGCATCTTTTCTTAAGAGACAGTGTTCAAAACCAAAATGTTATCTTATAATTTATAGATACTTAAAATCAACTTATTGATATTTTTACAAAAATCTTGAATGTAGAAAGGTTAAACTTCATAAAACAATATATAGAAATGATAAATGGAACAACTTTAGATTGATTGCCCTTATTCCTTGATGATTTGTTAATTATTTTATGTTTTGTTTAAATTGTATATGCATGACAATGATAGAGTTAACATTGCTTGTACACTCATTTTTATATGACCTAATTCATCATTTACATCTATTTTGATCATACAGGGAGTATACAAAATGAGATCCATATTCTTTATGTTAAAACCTTAGTTTTTTCGGTAGATTTTTGAATATTCCAATCGAACTTGTAAAATCTTTATACCCTAAATGCGTACTATATATATATCCATATATATATAATACCTATTTAAGATACAAAAGTACTACATTATTTATATATAAAACCTTCATTTAAATATTAAAAAGAAATTATAAATTTATAAAAGAAATTCTCTAAAAAAATTTTTGCCAGAGTTTTGTTTGAAATTTCAAAATTTCCAAATTCAACGAACACACAACCTATAACAAGAATTCATTTCCAAAACAAGTATTCCTCACATTTCCTCATTTTTCTATAAAATACTTAGATATTTAAAAGAAATATAACTATAATGTACAACATATAAAACCTTTTCCAAAATTTGTTTAGTATACACATAATATGTTTAAGATATACAAAACTAAGGTTCATTACAGTAGAAATTATACATGAATGCAGTCCTGGCACTGTTGGTCTTGTAGCAAAATAAATAATTCAATCCCCACCTCATTTTGGACTGCCCTACTCTGCAGTCCTCACACTTACGCGATACAGCTAACCGCACTAAGCAATTTGCTTAGTGGTATATATTTAAATAACAACAAACATTTAAATCAACAATTTAGTTATATAACTTAATATACATTGATCTAACCACATCCTCTTTAATTACATTGCTCATCATCATGACATATTCACACACATACACACTTACACACATACACTGGGCCCAATATTTTATTCCAAGTGACCCAAAGGTTCGATAACGAGGATAAAGTGTCACACATATCACCCGTAGGCCGTCCCTATTCGACATTGGAGGCAAGTGTCAAATATCACCCAAAGGCCACCTAAAGTGTCACATAGCTCACCCGAAGGCCGCCCTCTCTTGACACCAAAGACAAAGTATCCATCATCGCTCAATTGTTGTCTCCTTAGCACACATAAACCAACAACATTTTACATAACCATGAGTCACATTCACAATGTGTCTCATTCCACACATTTTACAAACATATCACATAATATTACAACTCAATACACAACACTAATAAACCTTGTTCATTTCATATATAAATTCTAACTTTAGCTTGAGCAATGCTCAAAGTGACAATCATCACATAACTATGCCACATTGCATAGGATATGCATATAACAACATTATAAAGGAATCATACACATTATGCCCAAATCATATTTAAATAAATTTTAAATCATTGAAATATGTACTAACTTTGTTTGCTTTCCAATCTACTTCAAAATCCTTTTTGAATAAAAAACCCTAAACTTCACCACTTCTACCAATTTGGCCTACACAACATAAATCAAACTATAAATAACATTATTCATTTAAAACTATTTCCATGCCTAATTACTATCAAACTTCCATTATTTACTCAAATTTCCACCAAAATCTCACCAAAACCCCATTTTCACCTTTTACTACTTTCCTCAAACTTTAATCTCCCCAACTTATTTTCAATAACTAATCATAAAACCATTATTTATATATCAAAATAACATCAAAACAATTCAATTCTATAATTATAAATATTTTCTTCAAAAACCCCAATTTCACATATTCTTTCCATGAACCCCAACTTTATCAACTCAATCATATTCAATTTTCAACCTTAAAATTATAATATATACATTAAAACAACACTAAGTCAACCAATTACAATAATTATACTCATCCATATAAAAACCCTATTTTCCACATCATCATCCAATAACCTTAAATTCTTCAAGCTTACCTATATTGAATTTCTAACTATAAAATCATCACATACATGTTAAAATAATATTAAATTCATCTATTACCATAATTATCAACATCCATATTAGAAACTGTAATTTATGCATACTCACTATATGACTCCAATTTGATCATTTATGCTCATCTTCACAAATTAATCATCAAATTATCACTCCTCCATCATACTAACTGAATTATTATCAATTTAAACCATGCAAACATACTTTCTCTCTCTAACATTCCAAACATAAGCTTAAAAACTCAAAAATTACAAGCTTTGAGAGAAATACTTGCTTGTTTTCTAGATTTTTCCTTAAAATCTTTAAATTCTTGTAAAATTTTGAGTATGGAAGAATCAAATCCCTCTCTATCTCTTTCTCTCTCTCTCTCTCCTCATGAAATTAGGCTCCAAGGAAGAAGAAGAAAGAAGATAACTTTTCTTTATTTTTCTTATTCATTTCTAGCCATTTATATCAATTAATTAAATATTTATTTATTTATTTCTTCTTTTATTAATTTTCCTAACCACACATTTTTCTTTTCCTTCTTTTGACTTTATTATTATTATTTATTTATTTAATTACTTATTTATTATCCACTTTCCGTCCATAAATACTCATGTATATGTCTTTTATATTTAAGGTATATATATCATTTATATTTTACTTATACTTTATATAACTAATGTGTATATAATGTATACTTTATGTGTACATCATGTGTATATCTTGTATGTATTAGGTGTATAATATGTATTTCACATATACAATAGGTATATATTAGGCATATACTTTGTATTTATTATATATTATTGATGTATACATTAAACACATACCCATATATACCTCTACCAACACTTTAATTAATTACCAAATACCTATTTAATTTAACTAAAACTATGGATATTACAGGACTTCAAGGTGGTCTGGCTATACTACCCTTGAAAATATCTGCCTAGCAATTTTCCTTAAAAGTACGACCATATGTCCGATCGGTAAAATTCAAAATCTTCTGACCGTTGTGTTCAAAATTAAAATTTCGTTCGATCTTTAAATATTTCGATCAAACTTTTTAAATTTTTTTAAGATTCACAAACGGACTAGGGTAGGTCCGACCAAACTTTGCCTCTACATTTCAAAAATTATAGCTGTTGAAAACTCTTGAAAACATGTATGTATCCCCTCCAACAACTATAAACAACTAGTTTTAGCCCAAAACACTATAAAGACCCCCCCCCCCCCCCCCAATCAGATTTTACAACACTCTTGCTATCTTTAAACATTCAAACACTTAAAACCTTCAAATTACTCCATCATCTCAATTTTCAATCACTCTCTCAAAATCCTCAAATGGGTCCTAAAGAACACCATAAGAAGAAGGCATCAAGAAGTGAGAAAGGCTAAGGTGTAGCCGCTTCCTCTCAATAAGAAGAAATGCCTACAAGTAGGGTTGTAAACAAGCCGAATAAAGCCAAGCTTTAACAAGCTCAGGCTCGGCTCGACCCTTAAAACTAGAGCTCAACCTTTGGTTTATACAAATATTGCTAAGCTCGAACTCGGCTCATGTTCAACTCATTAATATGCTCAATAAGTTAAGCTTAAGCTCGGCTCAGTTTGACTCTTGTTAGGCTTATTAATATGCTTAATGTACTAAGCTCGAGCTCGAGCTCAGGCTCAGGCTGAATATAGGCTCATTACTATACCTGTATATATGACTAAATTAAAAAAAAACATTATATATCATAATTATATTAAAAAATAAAGATCAAACATGCATGACCTTAAATAAAAATTCAACCAACTAATAACAAATCACAACAATAATATAACATCAATACAAATAAGAACAACAAATAATCTCCAAGATAATTTAAAATTTAAAACAAATACTAAAATTATTCAAACATCTCAAATAAGTAATCAATCTAACTTAAGTAACTCCATCTAATACGTTGCAACTCCATTATATATGAGTTCAATTATTGCAACTCCTACATAAATAAATTTTGAAAAATTAAATAGTAATTTAACATACAATTAGTTTTCATATGTAAAGTTATAAAAAATTATGAAGCTAAAATATTACCTTATAAATGGATAACATGATCAATGTATAATATATTCCCAAATATCCTTGATGTTTCTTTCCTATAAATATTAAGAAAAAAATGAGTTAACTGCAATTATGTAATAATAAGCATAACTTTCATTATTCTTTTCCTTTATGAAAATGGAATATACTAACCTTTTTCTTGCTTTTTAATCCATAGTAAGCTTGAAACCAATCTTCTCCATAAAATAATTATTGCACTATATTCGTTCCAAAAGATAAAGGATGTGAATCTATAACTCTACCCCCAGCACTGAAAGTTGCTTTAGAAGCCACTATTGTGATAGGAATTGATAATATATTGGATGCCATTCTCAATAAAATCCTATATTTCAATTTATTCGCTCTCCACCATTCCAAGGAGTCAAATGCCTAGTCATTTTCACATATATAAATACCTTCTTCCAAGTAAATATCTAATTCAGATTTAGCATGCTCAACTACAGCATCACCAGACCTTATAAGATGAAAAAATATGATTTTCTACCTTTTCCTTTATCAACACATGACTACTTGAACCTTCTTTCACAAGTTCATTTCAGGATTCCTTGTTAGCATTTTTCACTTTATAAGCCTCAATATATTCTTTGTAGAACAAATGTAAAGACTCACAAACTATTGTAATATGCTCAAAAGAATAAACTCTACTACATATGAGAGGAAAAAAATCTCAATTGATTTCATCTTACTCCTTGGATCCATAACAACTGCTATAGATACTAATAAATTACAATTACCCCAAAATTTATAAAAATTTTCCTTTATCTTCTTCACCATGTTTTTAACAGCTTCATCCTCGAATGCATATATTTCATTAAATTTTCTTTCGACCTTATAAAGTTTAAGAAGAAATAAATTTGAATTTAGATACTCACTTCCTGAAATGACATTAGTGACCTCATAAAATTCTTCCAAAAATGCATAAACTTCCTTAACCTTTTTCCAATCTGCCTGCAAGCTATAATAATTTGAATCCTTTATTTGACATCGGGGAAAGACTTTTTTATACTCCAAAGCAACAACAAGCATCAAATATGTTGCATTCCATCTTGTGCTAATATCCAAAATGAGCTTATTCGAAGGTAATTTCAATTATTTTATAATTTCACTGAACATTTGAATATGTGCTTCTGACGTAGTAATATATTTTACATTCTCACGAGCATTGTGCAATATATCTTTAATCTCAAACAAACTATCTTGAACTAACAAGTTCAAAATATCGGCACAACACCGCACATGAAACAACTTTCCACAAAGAAAAAGAGGTAATGATGAAAAAAAGACAAATTTTCCTTTAACATCCTAATAGCAACATCATTATATGCAACATTATCAACAGTTACTAACCACATCTTATTCTCTATCTCCCACTCTTAAAAGCATTTGTGCAATGCATCACATACAACAATTCCATTATAAGGTGGTGGGACATCAAAGTTCAATCTACGCTTTTGCAACATAAAATCAGAATCCACAAAATGAGCAGTAACAACCATATATGATATCTTTTGGGCATCAGATTTCCACATATCTATGGTCACACTAATCCTAGGAACACCAGCAAGCAATGCCTTGATTTTCTTTTCTCCACATCATAACTACTATCAATATCCTTTCTTAATGTTGCTCAACTAATTTTATGAAAATTTGGATTTGTATGTTTCATTAACAAATAAAATATCACATATTCCACAAAGTTAAAAGGTAACTCATGCACAAGAATCATATAATTCTCTAATTTTTGCATGACTATACCTAAAATTCTCCACTACAGCTATGCTTTTTTGTCTCATTTATACGGTTGGTGATGTTGATTTGTTATTTCCCTTTTAGATTCATCACCCTCTATAAACAAGATTTTAAGGGCCTCAAAAATTATGAGGTGGCACCTGTCTTGTTCAAATCAAGTCGATGTTTGAAATGAATTCATTTAGCTTTTACTGTCCCATCTAGAAGTGACACTTCTTTGAATTCACTCCATGCTTTTAAATTCTTCTTCATTTTCTTTGGAGCAAATGGGTTGTCTTCTTCAACATTTTCTGCATCAAGAATAGATTCAATACTTTCATTGTTATCATCTGAAATAAAATTAGGTGAAGCATCCATATTCGAATATGAATCTTGATTAGAATTTGAGTTTGCAAAATTTGTATTCAACATATCCTAAAAAAAGAAAAAGTCAACTTTTAGAACCATAAATACTAAACATTATTAAATGCAACAATTAAAATCAACTTTTATAATACCATATAAATTCAACTTTTACAGTGTTATTACATCTAAGAATTGGTTAAAATGAAAGTTCTATATGAATATCCAATTAAAAACAGATAACATTTGTAAACTATATACTAACAAAATATTATTTCTTAATGCACCCCATACACCTGATAATTTTTGAATAAATAATGAGTATGTGTATTAATACAATTGTTATTCCATCAGATAGTTGCAATTAACTTTACATGAAACAATATGTATGTGTAGTGATCCAATTATTTGTTCAGATGATCAACTTTAATTTTTTTACCTGCAATTAACATTACATGAAACAATATTCCATACATAAGATAGCTTTTCCTAGTGATAAGAAGCACTAAACCTAATAATAAATAATGGAATGGCCCACCATCTATATAGTCTTTACCCTCCATTATATCTACTGTAATAAATATTACTTCATATTTATTATTTTTACCTTTAATTATATCTAATTATATCAACCATAAAGACTAATATTATTTGGTTGGGTCCAACCAAACATATAAGAGAAGCAATTTTCAGATGCTTGTTTGACCATAAACTACAGCAGTTAAAGGGTGATAAGGACTGATAATTATGTTAAGAAATTACAGTAGAATTATTTGTTATTTTCTCTTTAAACTATTGAATCTTTAAGAACTCGACCAAACCCTGATGAAGGTGGAAAACATTAAATGATGCATAAGAGTCAAATATAGATATAATACCAATTAAAAAGTTGATTTAAGATAACAATGATAGGAAAATCAGTAGCATATAAACCATGAAGTCAAGAACACACCATGAAACAAGTGGTTAGTTTGCAGAAAATACCCAAATTAAAAAGGGTCATTAAATTTACAGAAAATACCCAAATAAACTTATCACCCCAAAAACTCAAGAAATAAAAACTCATTACTCTAAATCCACTAATATTTATATATTTAAAATAGAAAATTAACTAAAAATCACCATTTCTTACCTGAGAGGTCGCCATTTCTTAACTGGCTTGAAGATGTGATGGTACTTGGTAAAGCGATGATGGCTTGAGAATGGGTTTATTGGTTAGTGATGAAATCTAAAATTGTGAGTGAGCTTGAGAGTTGAGAGGCGCATGTAAGAAAAAAGGAGTAATAGGTGGCGGGGTAATCAACTTTTGATCTAGGGTTTGATAGAAATGTGAGCGGTTGAGATTTTGAGATATTTAGATGTTTTCTTTTAGACTTTAAGTTTAAGGTAAGAAAAATAAAAATATATAAATGCATAAATTAATAAAATGAATATTTTAAAATAAATGTTGGGAAGGAATATAAAAAGTTTTTATATAAAGACTTTTATTTTGTTTTAATAATATTTTTTAAAGTTTTAAAAAAGAAATTAAATTTAGATTGATTAGTCAAATTTTATTTTTATATATTATTAAATTATAATTTAATGTGTGCTAATATTAATATATTGATTAAAGAAAAATAAACAAATTACATTTGTATCTATAATATTGAATAATATATTTAACATACTAATTATTAATAATATTTTTTATAAAATATTGAAAGAGAAATTAAATCTACATTGATTAGTTAAAATATATATTATTAAAATACATATAGTTTGTATTAATATTAATATATTGATTAAGAACTAAAATAAACAAATCACATTAATATTAAAATATTGAGTTGTGTAATTAATATAATAATTGTTAATACTATATTCATTGAAAGATAGCTAATTGATGATGATGTTTATATCATTGCTATTTTCGATAGTTTATAAGAAATATTATCAAACTTATTCTTATGTATCATCTATGTATCTAACTATTAATACTAAATATATTTTCATGAATATTTATTGTTATTGAAAATATATTAAATTTAATATTATATGTATATTATTTTATATTTATTTACTAAAAGTTTGTTAAAAATTAGTAACTATTAATTAGTAACTATATAATATTATTATACTCATAATACATAGTAATATCATATAAAAGACCTAATACTAATAAATATAATTTGAGATATAAGTTCTTAAAAAATAGAACTAATAGTCTCATGGTTAAATTAGTAAATATAATATATTAATATGCATAAAAAATATGTAAAATCATAACTTAATCGAAATATAATATTATTTTAGTTTTCAAATATAAACTAATACATGCCAATTAAAACACAAGTTTAATAAATGATATTACTAATAATTTTAATAAAAATAATTGGGATAAGAAATTCAAAGCTTTATAGCAATTATATGTAATGTATGTCATATAATGTCAAAATCATTTTTTCAACATATAATTTTATAAATATATTAAAATACAATTTTATATAAAATTTACTAATTGAATAATTATTATTATGCATTATAAAATTTTTTTATATTTTTTTATTCATTTATAACATATAATTATAATAATAAATTATATAAATTGAATTAGTTAATAATTTAATATATTTAAATATTAAATGAGCTAATTAACGAGCTAGCTAACAAGCTTAGCTTGCGAGCTTTTTAAATGAGCCATCTCGTGAGCCTAACGAGCCGAGTATCTCTGAACTTAGGCTTGACTCATTTAATAAACGGACAGCTTGAGCTCGGATTATTTTTAAACGAACTCGAGCCTAAACAAACTTTTTTTGAGCTTAGACCCAACTCGTGCTCGAGTAGCTTGGCTCATTTACAGCCCTACATATAAGAAGCCACAAGATAATATTTAAAGATGATGATGAGAGAAAGTTGTAGAACCCAACTATCTTTTTCTCCACTATGACTCTTGAATCTCTCAGCATCGAAAATGATATTTGAGCCTCCCTTAGTAACCTAGGTTGGAAGAAATTTATTTTTCTTGATCTTCATGATCTTGGGCGGGAATCATTGCCAAAAAAATTCCTCACTACACTTGTAGTAAGTAAAAAGAGCACAAACTCCCTATGATACTATGGAATTTTCTTTAGATTGTTTAACCAAGAATATGGACTTACCATAGAAGATTTCTCTTCTATTTAGGGATTTCAAATGGATGCTATTTCTCACATCTCAAACACCATTCTAACCCTCTAAGTCTAATTAGATTTTTGCAGAGAAATCTCCATTGAAACAACCCTCCATCAATAAACTAATGCTGAGAACCTTAGAAATTTAACCTATTGGATGTTACGTAGAATCATCACCTACGCAATTAGTGCTAAATGTGAAAGCAATGAGAAAATTACTCAAAAAGACCTTCTCTTTCTCTTTTCCCTTATCAGAGGCAATGCTGTTCAAACCGAAAAGTTTCTAATTGACACTTTCCTTCATATTAGAAAAACCAAAGTAGGAATGATTCTACATTCATCCCATCACCCAAATTGCTAGGTATGTTGGTGCTCTTACACCAACAAACAAAGCTACCCTCTCCAATTCCTTTGATACAACAACAAAATCCATCAATATTGGATATCTTAAACATGTCAAATCTATTAGGGATGTAGAAGGGACATATATGTATCTTTTAGGTGCATAAGGAGCTAGGGTACAACATAGAGAAAGGCCGAGGATTGTATATGAATCCAATGAGACTTTTCAAAATGAGTTTCCTAGACCACAAACTCTTAGATCCCAATAATCAATCCTCTCTATTCTCCAAGATATCCAAAGCTAAATGACTTCTCAAGGAACCAAAATTGATAATGTCACCTCTCAAGTCTCTCATCTCCACATTGACATCCAACAAATTCAAGGTGCTTTGGGATTTTCTCAATGTCCTATAATCAATTAGGAAGAACTAAGTCTTTTCCCTTCCATTCATGGATCTTTCTTTTATAAGGAAGGAGGTGTAGAAGCTGAAACTCACCTTGTAGAAAGTGCAAATGAAGAAGAAGAAGAAGAAGAAGAAGAAGAAAGAGATGAAGAGGAAGGAGATGAAGAGGATGGTGAAGATAATGATGAGGATTAAAATTAATCTTTTATTCATTACTTTGTAATTTGTGTATGGTCTCAAAACATTTTGTGGCATTCAATATAATAATATCATTTGTTTCTTTTTGGCTTAATACATCAATTGCCCCCCTGAACTTGATAGCTTTGGTTATTTTGCCCCCTGTACTAATGCATTTGCCAGATTTCCTCCTACACTTATCTATTTTATTTCAATAGATACTTATATAATCATATATTAGTCACTTTGCCCTTGAACTTGTCTATTTCATACTCAACAGATACCTAGACAAAGATAGTGCTACAATTGTATGCAAGTGTCTATTTAATATAAAATATACAAGTACAAGGGGCAAAGTGACAAATATGTGATTATATAAGTATTTATTGAAAGAAAATAGACAAGTATAAGGGGCAATCTGGCAAATGTATAAATGCATATGGCAAAATGACCAAAGCTACTAAGTTCAGGGGGCAATTGATATATTAAGCCTTTATTTTCTTCAATGTTTAGTATTATATGTTTAATGTTTATTTCCTTAATGTTTAATGTTCAATGTTTACTTCTTTGCATAATGTGATTTTTGATGGTTGTTTTCTTATTTCATATTTATTTCTTTTTGCCTTTATCAAAGGGAGAGAAATAATGGACAATGTCTATCAATTGAATTTGCATAGGGGGAGATAAGAAATACATTAAGGGGGAGATAAGAGATTAGGGACAATGTTTATCAATTGAATTTACATAAGGGGAGATAGGAAATACATTAAGGGGGAGGGAGATAGAGATTAGGCATATTTAAAATTCAAATCCATTTATTAAAACCACTCAATTCAATTCAATTGTCAAAGTAAAAAAAAGTGAGAGATTGTTAACTCTATTTTGATCTTAGGTAATCAAATTGAATAGAACTAATATTTGTATCAAGTTACATTTTACAGAAACTTGGTTTTTTAGAGAAAATGCAAAAGGTTTGATTTGACCATGGACAATCCTGACCTGTCCACTACTAGAAATTCAAGTGAAATTTACACAAAAAGGTTCATAGTGAGGAGTACTCTCAAAATCTCACTGGACCACATCAAGTTCGTTCGAACTAAGAAGATGTCTGGTTGTACCTTTGATTGAAATTTTGAGAAAACATCCAGAGAGTTTTAAGTTCAAAAGTACTCCCAATTTCTCATAATACCAGACAAAGTTTGACCGGACTAGTGGAAAGTCCAACCATACCTTAGCAGAAAAAAATGTCCAAAAACATCCAGTAAGATTCAAGACCTAAGCTACTCCCAAATTTTGTGCATACCACAAGAAGTCCGACCGGACCTTTGCAATAATTTTCAAACTCATATTCATTATTCCTTCACTAAATTAGTGGATGCTACGTATACTAGCCATTAAAGGATTTTTTTCCAGAAACTTAAAAAGTCCAACCTGACCAGTAATAGTATGAACATAGTTTTGAAAGTATGATCAAAAACTTGGTGGTCCGACCATGAAGTTGCTTTGGACAATAATTAAAGTGGGAGACAAAATTAAAAATGTTGGTACCCACTTCAAACACCTAGTTAAAGACTTGAAAGCTATAAATACTACAAGAAACTTTATTTTTCTATAGGATTGTGATTGACATAGCCAAGATAAACAACTTTTATTTCTTTGCATTAAAATTTGTATTTATTCTTTGAGTGTTGGTTGTAAGCATTAAACATCATTGTATAAGTTCGAGTGTGAACTTTGAAACACTTAGGTTTTAGAGTGAGCCTGGAAAAACTCTTGTTGGGTTATGAGGAAATTACTCAAACCTTGTAAAATTTTGGTGTGAGCTTGTGAAAACACCAAAGTTACAACTGAGCTTGTAAAAACTCATTAATAGTAGAAACTCAACAAGTTATTGAGCAAATGGATGTAGGATTGAGGAATCTGAACCACTAAAAATTTCTTGTATTCATTCTTCTCACTTTCTTAATACTCCACTTGTCTTGTGAAAACACCAAAGTTACATTTGAGCTTATAAAAACTCATTGATTGTAGAAACTCAACCAGTTATTGAGGAAGTGGATGTAAGATTGAGGAATCCAAACCACTATAAATTTCTTATGTTCATTCTTCTCACTTTCTTAATACTCTGCCCATCTCTTCTTATCTTGCTTTTAAGTTTTTAAATTTACCATCACTTCTCCAAAACAACTAATTCACCCCTCCCCCCAACTTGGTTGCCATCTTTGGATAACAACCTTTGTATCCTAGATATGTATTTGATATATACAGGGGTATATGTATTATACATATTTAGGATATAATGGTGTTGTGTTTATTTTGGTATCATAGCCTAAGTTTGAGATTCTAGACCTATGTGGGTTTTGAAAAAAAATAAAGATGGTGATTTGAATTTTAACACATGCATATGTAATGGCACCTGAGTTGATTTCTGATATGGTACTATTTAATTTTTGTGATAGATATAAGTTTTGATGGTGTCAGGAAGGCACAGATCAGAGGACAATGTAGGGAGTGTGACTATGGGTAAGGATAGAGCTAGAGGTAGAGTAGATGTTGGAGAGGCTTTAGAGGTGTCTAGACTAGAGATACAGGGCCCTTCAGCATGGATGGAGCATATGGCAAAAGTATTCTGTCAAGTTCGACTTCCTCAGTAGGATAGGAGATATGAGAAACTTAAGAAATATGGGGTAACTAATTTTATGGGAACTGTAGATCCAGCAGAGGTAGAGTAGTGGATGGACAGAGTGGAAAGTGTGTTCATTCAGTTGCAAGCTATTGCAGAAGAGAAGTTTGACTATGTTGTGTCACTTCTGTAGGGGGATGCCTATGATTGATGAAAGACAGTTTTCCATGCATTATTTTAACTACCAGTGTTGAATTTTGAGGATTTTATGATGGAGTTCAATAGAAAGTATACACCTAGAGATTAAAAATATGGGAAGAAGAGAGAGTTTCTTGATTTGAAATAAGGGAAGAAGTCTATGACAGAGTATGAGAAGGAGTTCTAAAGATTGAGTAAGTATGCCAGAGGGATTATATTGGATGAAGTGGACAAATGTAAGAGATTTGAGGATGCATTGAGGCATGCTATCAGATGTCAGGTAGCAGTAGTCCAATATAAGGAGTTCTCTACAGTTACAGGGGAGAGTAGGAGTAAGAGACCCTAGTTGAAGGTAGAGTTATCATCTCACAGGAGAGGGTAAGAAGATTTGTCACAAGGTGTTAGTGAGAGTTAGAGATAGTGTAGTAAATGTGCTCAATAGAGGCAGAGATCTGCTGTATTCGTGGCTAGTGCTCCCACCCCTACTTCTCAGAGGTTTGTTCTACCAACTTGCATCTAGTGTGGCAGAGCACATTGGGGTATTTGTTGGGGACCTGAGTCAGGAGGCGATTTCAAGTATGGGTCTGGGGATCATTATGTGAGGGATTTACCAATGCCACAAGGGTCTAAGCAGAAAAAAAAACTAGTACATTTACACCTGGAAGCAGGGTAGGCAGAGGTAGCAGGGGTGAGAGAACATAATTTAATAAGAGAGAGGAATCTGCATTAGTGGGCAGACAGAAAGAGGCCAGAACTACATGGAGAGTTTATGAAATGCAGAGGAGGCAGGATATCTCAGACGTAGATGAAGGTACATTCTTTTTACTAGGCATTATTATTTAGGCATTAGTTGGTTGTTTATAATTTGATCTTGATAAAATTGAGAGTTCTTTGTATTAGTTTAAGGAGTAATAAAAATAATTAAGGATATCTATAAGGGGAGAGTAAAATTAAGTGGTTTGAGGTTATAATTAGTTATTAAGAATTCAGAGTTGTGTTTGTTTTAGGATGATTTAGTTTACTAGTAGATAATTTTGATGACAAAATTATTTAAAGAGGGGAGAGAATTGTAATATTCATGGTTTTAGACAAATTAAATAAGTATATGGAGGTTAATTAAAGTGTTGGGCGAGGTATATGTGTGGTATATACTTGATGTATACACAAGTTAACATAGTGTATATAGTATATACCTAACATATACTTATTATAAATATTGGATACATATTATAAATTTAATATATATAAGATATACACATAATATATACTTGAATATACATAAACTACACATTACATATACAAATACATAATGATATATATGATATATAAATAAAGGAAATATATCGATATATATAATTATAGATGGGAAGGTGGTGATAATAATAATATTAATTAATTAATTAATTAATTGAAAAGGAAAAGTAAAATAAAGAAGGAAAGTGTGTGGATGAAATTAAAAGGAAAAATAATTAATTAAATTAATATATATGGATAGTAAAAGAAGAAGAGAATAGAAAAGAGGACTTCATCTTCTTCCTTTCTTCTTGAGCTTGAATTCCTTGAGTGAGAGAAAGGAAATTTTTTATTCTTTAATCTTCAAATTTGTACAAGAATTTTCAAGAAAACAAGTTGGTTTTGAAGCAAAATCAAGAAATCAATTAAGTAGTTCTTTTAAAGCTTGTTGTTTTGAGCTTTTAAGGCTATGTTTGAAATGTTTAAAGAGAGAAAGTATGTCTAAATGATTAAAATTAATATTAATTGAGTTAATATAATGGATTTGTGATTATTTTTTATCAATTTATTGAGATGAGAATAAATGATGAAATTATGGTTATGGAATGGATATGTAAAAATCAGGGTTTTGGTATGGGTGGATATAATTGTTTTAATGGGATAATTTAATGTTGTTATAATGTATATGTTGTAATTTTATAATTAAAAAGTGAATATGAGTAGGTTGGATGAAGTTAGGGTTTTTAGTAAGTTATATGAAATTAGGGTTTTACATGGAGATTGATATAAGAATTGAAATGAGTTATTTTGTTGTTATTTTGATATGTAAGTAACTTGACTTAGTTTGGGGCTATAATTGCTAAAGAAGCAATTGGGTTGAGATTGTTTAAGGAAAACAAACATCTAGATATGGATTAAGCACCCAAGCTAACTAAGAAAGATAACTTTAGGTGGTTCTTGCTAAGGAAGCTTGAACCTTTTCCTTTAACGAAGAAAAGAGGGAGAGAGCGAAAGCCAACTAGCCATTAGGTTTGCTTGGTTGGTTCGTGAGTTAGGGGAGGCTCACTATTTATAGTGAAGCCTAGAGGGGGTGAAGATGATGATTTTCATATGTGGGATTAAGTCCTATTTATAGCCAAGCTTAGGAGTGCAAATATTGTACTTTTCAAATGTGGGATTAATGATATAATGAGAATACCATAGCCCAACCTTTGAGCAGCTCAATAGCTTCGCTCATTTTAGGCCCCTCTAATGGCCGATTTGAATGATTCTTATAGCATTGGATTCGCAACACAATGGGTTATGTATTGGTGATCTTTTGAGGGTAAAAATATTTATATTTTACTCCTAAACCTACACACGTAATAATTTATATTTTACTCCTCAACCTGCACAAGTAAGATCATATGCAAATACAAGTTTTGGATGGTGCAAAATTGGTCTTTCTCTTTTCCGTATTTTGACATAAAAATGAGGAGAGAGTGGCTAGGGTATTTTTTGTTCTATTAATTGATGGCTCTTCCAATAATATATATATATATATATATATATACTTTACATAGTTTACACTAATTTGTTGTGCCATTTTCATTTTTTTTGGTTGCTAACTTTTCTTTCAAAACAACAACTTGTACTTTTTTTTTCTTTTTTCCATAAAAATCACATTATTTTTTTCTATTTTTTGTATTTTTTGTATTTATATTTTTTATTCATAAATAATTTTATTATACTCATATTCACAACATACACACAAATTATACAAACATATATAAAATGCGTACAAAATATACATACAACAAATAAAGACATACACCAAATATACATGCAACATCTACACAACATATTTTAATATTTTTAACTTTATTTTTTAATTTTATATATACACAATATGCATATAACATATACAATAAATATATAACATAGGCAACATTTATAAACATCTATATAACATACACATGATATATATGTAACATATACACATCTACATAATAAAATTAATATTTTTAACTTTATTTTTTATGTATATAATATGTAAATTTTATTTTAAAATAAATTTAATGATTTTTATAAATATATTGTCTTATATTTTGCTTTTTAAATTATTTTTGTGAGTATTATTTCTTATTTGTAATTAAAATTAAAATTTATCCTTTATAATAAATTAATATTTTATATGTTGAAAATATAATTTAAAATATATTTTAATATTATTTTATTAGAATATGATTATTTAATAGTAAAATTTGAAAAAAAGGAAGAAAATTGAAGTAAAATATTATTTGTAGTGAGAGGAGAGGTATTTATAAAAAAATTATTTTAGTGAGAAGTGAGTTTTTTTTTTAATTTAACCCAACTTTTCTAAAAGCATAAATATTTTTTCCTTTTTGTAGTATTTTTGAAAAAAAAAAGTTTATTTTTACGGATAGTTTTGTAAAGAACCCTATATGTTACTAGAGTTAGCTAGGATTTAGTCAAATTAGGCTTTTAACCCTAATTAAAACCTTAATAGCTTATCAAGCCTAAATGGACTCAATATGATCCAATAGCTAATAAAAGCTATCCATCCCAATATCTTCTTTCTTAATGGATCCAATCCATTATATATATTATCTAATAATATATTTAAGTAATTTAATTATTTGAACCCTTTTAGTATGACCCATTAGGTTCCTAAATACATTGGCAACTAAATATCAATTTTATTATTAATTCAAATTAAGATTTCCTAAAATAAACTCTTCATTTAGATTTTAATATTAAGGATACTAAGATTGACATCTAGCAATGCATCATGGCCACTGAAGTATTGAGAAAGTCATGTAGTTTGAGTTCAACCTTTCCATGGATAGTTACCATGCAATAAACTCCTTGTATCATCCTATATCTCATTTGGTTCAAAGTATGAACTTTTTATCAACTCACACTGGACTAACTACCTCACAACTAGCCCAAATTTATAAGTTCTTATTCTCTCAAAGATCCATCCACCTTAGCCAAGGATTCCCAAAGTAATGCCTTCCTAAAAGTGGTCATAAGATATACTCTCATTATATCATTAGTGATATATTCTTTGTTGATCTCTCAATAATCTTTAAATACCTCATGTAATAACTAATGTCCACCCTATGATCAATCTCTCATGAGATAACAAAGAATGGGATCAAAGTATAGCACTTGATATCCAAGATACTTTGGAGACCTCAAGTCTAAGGATATTTGTACTATTATAATGAGATAAAATTACTGATATTGAATATATATCTATGTGATTATCTCATAGTCGGGTAATCCAACGTACTTGTTCTGCCAATAAGCATCCAGATGTTAACTATAAGCATCATCATGCTGCAACTTGCGAGAACAACTGCTAAATGCAATCAAGAAGTATAACATCACTATAAAAATGCAGTGATTTACCGATATAAAATTACCAAGAGCATGTATTATGTGCCTACTTACTAATAGAATACTGAGAGATAACATTAAAAATATGTGAGGTGTTAATTATATTATTCTCTTTAATTTAAGGTGTAAAATTGGCATTATTTCTTGATTATGTGAAATATTTTTGGAAAATTTGATATCTAATACTTTGCTTTCAAGAATATTTTGCAATGAAGGGAAAATTGAAGATTTTTGGACTTGGAATGGAAAAATCTCAAGAAACAAGTTGAAAGAGGAACTTAGAAGTGGATTCCAGCTGAAGGGATGAGTGGCACGACTGTTGATGCGAAACCCAAGTAGCGAATTGAGACTTAACACCAAATATGCTTAGAAGCAACTCCTTGGAATGCCTAATCAGATACTTTATCCAAGACCTTAAACCAAATCTAACAACGTCGGAGAGAACCTTAGTATTAACAAACTCAAGTGATTAACTCTATTTGTGGAAGTTGATTCAAACAATAATCAAAATAAGAGAAAAATATCTCTTAAAAATAAGAAAAAAGTTCTTAGATTTTTATTGATCAAAATTATATAACCTCTTACAATGTAAAAAAAGAATGTCTTATAGAGGCTATAAAGAAAACCTAACCCTAAAAGGAAACAAAAAGTATTTAGGAAGTAATTACTCTTCTCCTAATCTAACTAGGAAACTTAAAGCAACTAGGGTAAATCCCTTCCAAGTTAATATTACATCTGATATTAACCTAAAATAAGATGTCTCCCTTAAATAAGTACTAAATAAAATATAAAATATCAAAATAATGTAAAATATAAAAATTGGTTCGTCAGAAGGCAGTGTAGTTCATTGTGGCTTATGTGACCACGAGACATTGTATGACCACACATCTTGAACGCTATACTGGAAGTAAAATGGTTCAAAGATACAGTAAGATTTGTGGTGAGACGTGAAACCACAAGCTTGGCTTAATATCAGAAGTGCAACCACGAGATAAATGGTGTGACTGCTAAGTCCATTGTAATTACACAAAGTTGAATCAAGCCTTGATCTGCATATTGTTGTCCAAGCTTGTAGTTGGAAACCTCCTTGCATTCTTTAATGGCAGCTAGATTTGTCCATAAGCCTTGAATTACAATCAACAAAGCTTTCTTCAACTTCTTCAAGTGTCCTCTTGTGATGGGTCCACTGGGTAAGTGAAGTGAATCCATGGACTTGGGTGTGGTTGCTCCTTGGTTGCATCATTCCCTTTCTCTTCAAGAAGATTCTTCCTCGAATCATCTCCTTTATAGTCAAAAGGAGATAAATCAGTAACATTAAAAGTAGCACTAATATTATACTCACTCGGCAAGTCTATTTTGTAAGAATTATCATTGATGCGTTCTAAGACTTAGAAAGGTCCACCTTCCTTTGAGTGTAATTTAGCCTTCCTTTAATTTGGAAATCTCTCTTTCCTTGTATGTATCCAAACCCAATCACCCAGCTTAAACACAAGCTTTCTTCTTCTTTTGTTGACTTGATTTGCAACTTGTTGGTTCCTCTTTTCTAAGTGGGTCGTTACATCCATGTGGATCTTCTTCACCAACTCAACTTTCTTCTTACCATCTAAGCTAGATCTTTCATTTTAAGGCAAAGCAACTAGATCCAAAGGTGTTAAAGGATTGAAACCATAAATAATTTCAAAAGGAGTATAACTTGTGGTAGAATGCACAACTCTATTATATGAAAATTCAACTAATGGTATGCATTCTTCCTAATTTTCAACTTCTTTTTAATGATTACATGTAACAATGTTCCTAGTATCCTAATATCTACTTCAGTTTGTCCATCAGTTTGTGAGTGACAAGTTGTAGAAAATAGTAATTTTATTCCTAACTTATTAAATAAAACTTTTCAAAACTGACTAAGAAACTTAACATACCTATCATTAACAATAGTTCTAGGTATGCCTTGCAATCTTACTATTTCTTGGGAAAATAATTGTATTATATTTATGGCATAATTCATTTTATTGTAAGGTATAAAATGTGTCATTTTAGAAAATGATTAACCACAACATAGATTGAGTCCTTACTTTTCCTAGACCTAGGCAACCCTAACATAAAATCCATAGATATATCAGTCCATGGATTATTAGGAATAGGCAAAGGGCGATATAAACCATGATTCATAATTCTAGACTTAGCTTGTTTACATCTAATACACATATTACAAAAATTCTACACATCATTCCTCATTTTAGGCCAATAAAAAAAGTTCATTTAATATGTACAAACTTTTTATGGCTCTAAAGTGACCCATTAAGCCTCCATAATGAGATTCTTTTGCAAGCAAAAGTCTAATGGAACAATTAGGCACGTATAGTTTATTTTCTTTAAATAAAAATCCATCCAATTTATAGAATTTTCCATATGCTTCCTTTTCACAATTCTGAAAAAATATTGGAAAAATGATCTTTATCATACACGATCTTAAGATATTCAAAACCAAGTATACTATCATCTAATGTGGTTAACAGAGTATATCTCCTAGAAAGTGCATGAGCTACCACATTCATTTTTCCTTCTTATACCTAATTACATATGGAAATGAATTTATAAATGGGTAGTCTCTTGTTTAACTTACCTTGGCCTTTGATAAATTTCAAAGATTGATGATTAGTATGAATTACAAATTCCTTAGGCCAAAGGTAGTGTTGCCAATTCTCTAATGCTTTCACCAATCTATATACCTTTATATCATAAGTTGGATGATTTAGTGTTGCACCATTGAGCTTTTCACTAAAGTAAGCATTGGTTTCATTTCTTGCATAAGAACGACTTCTATACCTATACCTAAAGCATTACACTCAATTTCAAAAGTTATAGTAAAATCAGGTAAAAATAAAAGCTGATGCATTGCATAAATTTTCCTTCAAGATAGCAAAAGCATTGTCTTGATCTACACCTCAAACTAAAGATTGATTTTTCTTAATTACATCAGTTAAAGGTGCAACTATGGTGCTAAAATCTTGGAAAAAGCTTCTATAAAAACTAGTTAATCCATAGAAACTTCCAAGCTCACTAATAGATTTAGGGGTTGGCAAATTTCTAATAGCATTAACTTTTCTTCGTCAACTTCAATACCATCTTTACTTACTACAAATCCTAAGAAGAAAACCTTAACTATACAAAAACAACACTTTTTCAAACTAACAAATAATTTTTCTTTTCTCAAAATATTCAAGACATTAAGCGCATGAGACACATGTTCATCTAAAGATTTTGAATAAATGAGAATGTCATTAAAGTATACAACTACATATTTGCAAATTAGATCTTTCAAAACATAGTTTATTAATCTCATAAAAGTACTAGGTGCATTAGTTAGACCAAAAGGCATAACTATAACTAACCATTCATATAAACTATATTTTATTTTAAAGTTTATTTATTTCATCCCCTTCTTTTATCCTAATTTGATGGTAGCCATTTTTGAGATCAATTTTATTGAAAATAATACTACCATGCAACTCATCTAACATGTCATCAAGCCTAGATGGGATAGCAATACTTTACCATTATGTTGTTAATTACTTTACAATCCACGCACATCCTCCATCATCTATTTTTCCTTAGAACAAGCAAAATAAGGACTCATGCTCTCCCTCATGTAGCCTTTAGTCATCAATTCCTCTACTTGCCATTGAAGTTCTTTCGTCTCCTTTAGATTACTTTTATAACCTGGCTTGTTTGGATTGGTAGCTCTGGGGATGAAGTTTATTTGATGCTTAATTCCTCTAAAAGGTGGCAAGCCATTAGGAACCTTCTCAGCAAAAACATCTTCAAATTCTTGCAAGAGAGAAGCAAAAACACTTTCCAAGGAAGGATCAAGGTTAGCTTTATTTAAGAAAATTTCTTTATATATAAGTACAAGTATATTTCTTGTGAATATAAAGCCTCCCTAATTTCACTCCCTTTTGTAAAAAAAAAAACTCTCTTTTTTTCTCTTGCTCACAACTAATTCTTTATTTTTATCTTTACTTTCTCTCTTTTCTTTTGGATCTCCCTTTTCTTTCTTTTTCTCCACTCATCTTTTTATCTTAATTATTATTTTCTTTGTCTCTTTGAATTCTTTTCAACTCATTCTCGTGAACTTCTCTGGGTAAAAGAGGTGCTGAAGTGATCTTTTTTCCATCTTTCTCAAATACATAGTGGTTGGTGTATTAATTGTGCATGACCCTCCTATCAAATAGCCAAGTTCTCCCTAGCAAAAGATGACCATCTTGCATTGGTACTATATCAAATGATAGTTCATCCTTGTACTTGCCAATCTTAAAGGTCACCAATACTTGTTTGGTAAATCTAATCTCTCCACAACCATTCAACCACTTCAATTTATAAGGTTGGGGATGTTTAAAGGTAGGCAATCCTAATTTCTCCACTAGGGTTGTACTTGCAACATTGGTCACACTTAAAACACTTATTTTTGGAACTAGAAGATAGGTCCAATTTTCCTTTATCCTTGGTAGGTGTAGGTGTAGTTGCCTTAGGTGCTTCTTTAGACTCTAGCTTAGGCTTTGATGAGGTAGGTTTCTCTTCTTTCTTTCAAGAAGGCTTATAAGTAGAAGTAGTGGTAAATCAGTTCTTCTTCTTCAATTGCTTTTTGACTTTTATTAAAATGTGCAATAACTCCTCCAACTCCATGTATGGTTGTAATTTCACTAAGTTGAAAATTTCCCTATTATGTCCATAGAGAAATCTAGCCATAGTAGCTTCTCCATCTTCCTCTATATTGGCTCGAATTATAGCAAATTCCATCTCCTTGTAGTACTCTTATATACTTCTTGACCCTTGGGTAAGATTTTGAAGGCGCTTGTATAACTCTTTATAGTAGTGATTTAGTACAAACTATCTCCTCATAATTGATTTGAGATCTATTTATTCTTTGATAGGTCTTTCACTATTTTTCCTTCTCTTTTGCTTTGTATTATCCCACAATGTTATTGCATAATTTTCAAAGGCAGCCATAGCAAGCTTAACCTTCTTAGATTCAGTGTACTCATGATAATCAAACACTAGTTTAATCTTCTTTTCCTAATCAAGGTATGCTTCTGGGTCCATCTTGCCATGAAAGGATGGGATTTTCAGCTTCACTCATCCACTATCTCGATTATTTTGCTTCACTCATCCACTATCTCGATTATTTTATCTTCTCTTAAGCATAAATTCCTCCTCTTCTCCATTATCTTTATAACATTCTTCTCCATTTGAATCTTCTTTTGCTTGATTTGTCCTATTACCTCCTCCTCTTTGGGCATGAGGAATGTTTTTGGGTTATACAGAGATGAATAACAATAAGAACTTTAAATTAAATACACAAATAGATAGGATAGATAGATAGTTATAGGGAACCTAATTTAGAGCCTAGCTCTGATACCAAATTGATGCGAACCCCAACATGCGACTTGAGACCCAACACCAAATACATTTGGAAGCGACTCCTTAGAAAGTCATATCAGATCCTTTGTCCAAGACCTTGACCCAAACCTAACAATGTCGATGAGAACCTTGGTATTAACAAACTCAAGTGATTAACTCTATGTGTGAAAGTTGATTTAAATAAGAATCAAAACAAGAGATAACTCTCTTAAAAAAAGAACGAAGTCCTTAGATTTTTATTAATCAAAATTTTTTAACCTCTTACAATGTAGAAAAGAATGCATTATATAGACTATAAAGAAAACCTAACCCTAAAAGGAAACAAAGAGTATTTGGGAAGTAACTACTCTTCTCCTAATCTAACTAGAAAACTTAAAACAGCTAGGCTAAATCCCTTCTAAGTGAATATTACATCTGATATTAACCTAAAATAAGATCCATAAATAAATACTAAATAAAATATAAAATATCAAAATAATGTAAAATACATAAATTGGTTCTTCAGAAGGCAATGTAGTTTGCAGTGTCTTGTACGATCGCGAGGTGTTGTGCGACCACACATCTTGAGTGCTATACTGGAAGTAAAATGGTTCAAAGATACAATAAGGTTCACGGTGAGATATACAACTGCAAGCTTAGGCATAATATTAGAAGTGAAACCGTGCGAGGGATGGTGCAACCACTAAGTCCGCTGTGACTACACAAAGTTGAACTAGGGCTTGATTTGCATGTTGAAGTCTAAGCTTATAGTTGGAATTCTCCTTGCATTATTCAATGTTATCTAAATCTGTCCATAGATCTTGAATCATAATTAACAAAGCTTTCTTGAACTTCTTCAAGCACCTCTTATAATGGGTTCACTAAGTAAGTCAAGTGGATCCATGGACTTGGTTGTGGTTGGCTCCTTTGTTGCATCAACTGTGCTACTCATAATTAGCATGGTTGTGCTAATTAAAAGCATATTACCTTAAAGAAAAGGAAGTCCAAAAGTGTCTCCAATCAACATGGGTGTGCCAAATAAAATGACAAGAATGTGCTAATTAAGGGCTTATTACATAGAGAGAAGATCAAGAAGACAAAAAATGAAAAATCAGCACAATCATACCAGTGTGATTATGCATGGTTATGCCAATTATAAAGTTATTGGATGCTCGAGATTTATTTAAATCTTTTAAGAAATCTACTTTCTAACCCTCTTGGAGAAATAAAATTACTATATAAGGAGTTGTAAACCCTAAGCAAAGGGGATCTTGATATTTTTGAGTTTGAGAGAGAAAGGAGGCAGTGGCTAGCGAATGAGAGGTCCAAGGTGAAGTCAAGGGCTCCATTCAATCCAAAGACCAAGTTTCTTGAATTTATCTTAAACTTTTTTTTTATCTCTTTCTTTCATTAGATTATCATTTTAGTTTATCATCATGTTTAAATATAATTTTTTCTTTAATTTTAGATCTTCTTGTTTAAATACAATCTACAAATGATCGTGCTAGTCTATCCACATTAACAATGTCCTATCTTGTGAATATTATGCCTAGGGATAATTTTAATATAAACACATTTGCATGTAATAAGAATCTCTTGCCATGATTTCATTATGATTTTCCTTATATTATGTTTTATACTAGGGATTTTATTAAACAATTTAAGAATTATTATCAATTATATGCATCACATGAGTATTAAATAGTAAAGAATGCCTTAATTCATTAATGTAAATGAATATAATGTCCATATTACAACCTAAAGTGATTATCTCTAGGGCATACATATCTAACATGTGTGTGTGTGTATATTGTTATAAAATGCTCTTTCCAATTTGTAGGAACATATTGTCGCCATCTATAAGCAGGCTACATAGAATAATACAAGTATAGATGAGTCCCATGTGTACATATAAGTTTGGGTTGGTTGCATAAGGGATGTGTGTACGAGTTGGGCTCTAAGTCTAGTGTCGACTACAAGAGTACTCAAGGAGCTTCCACTTCTACATCTTCTATTGCTACTAAGCAAGATGTTAATAAACAATGGACTTAGATGCCATACACCAAAAATTTAAGGAACAGATCTAGTAGATCAATTGAAATATTGAGGATAGGCTCCAAAAAAAATAGCAAGAGATGCACAAATAGGAGGAGCAATATCATGAGATACTCAGACAATATATAGCTAGGAATAATTGATACAACAAATACAAAGACAACTGAAAGATCAAATAGAGCAACTCCAACAGTAAATGAGATTGTATGTATTCCAACTACCCTCATCGGCCTTAGGATGAATGATTGTATCTTATTTCAATTTGACATTGTATATTAAATATTTAGGTTATCGTATCATTATTTGTAATTATCAAAACATTGTATATTATGAATTTTGATTATTGGAACCTAGCATGCGACAAATTTTAATTATCGGAGTATTGTTAAAGATTTTAATTTTGATATTCTGTATTTGATAATTGATTTGAATAATAAATAATTGAAAAAATAAATATCAATTATAACAACATATTTGTTGTAATATCTATAGTTTTAGATAAATTAAATAAGTATTGGGAGAGGTATAGATGTTGTATGTACCTAGTGTATACATAGTGTATACATATCATATATTTGTTATATATATTGGATAAATATTATAATGAATATATATAATATATACATGATGTATACTTGAAGTATACATAGAATGCACACTATATATATAAGAAAAATATATACATTACATATCCATAGTATATACATTATATATACATGTACCTAAAGATATATATATAATATATAAATAAAATATATATAACATATCTATATATATACATAAAATATATATTACATATATAGCAAGTATAAGTTTGTGGTGGGAAAGTTGCTAATAATAATAATAATAAGAAGAAGAAGAAGAAGAAGAAGAAGAAGAAGAAAAGAGAAAGTCAAAGAAGGATTGGTGGGAATTAATTAATTATTTTATAAAAAGATAAGGATGGGAATTAAGAGCTTATTTCTTCTTCTTCTTCTTCTTTTCCTTTCTTGGACATGAGTCTTGAGAGAGAGGTGAGAAGAGCATAAGTTCCCCTTATACATCAAATTTACAAAAGATTTCAAGAGGATTTAAGAAGATTTTGAAGGGTTATTGTAAAAATCAAGTACACTACTTTAAGTTTGTTTTAATTGATTTTAAGAGTAGGCGTGATATGGTTAGAGAGATAAAATGATTGTTAATTGAGAAAGATGCTAGTTATGATATAATTAGGATGTATACATGTTAATTTGATGAATGATTCATGGAAATAAACCTACATGATTGAACTAGGGTAGGGTTTCTAAAATGGGTGATTATAATTATGGTAATGGATGAATTTAATGTTGTTTTAATATATATATATATATATATATATAATGATTTTATGGTTATAAATTGGTTATGGACAAGTTTGCACAAAATTGATAAATTTAAGATTATGTAAAAATTAGAGTTTTGGGATGGATGCATATAATTGTTGAAATGGAATAATTTAATGTTGTTCTATGTATATATATGGTGATTTTATGGTTGAAAATTTAATATTGTTGAGTTTGAATGAAGTTAGGGTTCGTGGTAAATTATACAAAATTAGGGTTTTAGATGAAGGTGGAGATAATTATTTAGTTGTAGTGTTTTGATGTTAATTTGATATATAAGTAGTGTTTTTATGGTTAAAGGTTGAATATGAGTTTATTTGGATGAAGTTTAAACAAAGTAGAAAAGGGCAAAATTAGGGTTTTGTTGAGAATTTGATAAGAATTGCTTAAGTAATGGTAATTTGATATACATTGAGTATGTAATGATTTTAAATGGATAATGTTGCTTATAGTTGGGTTATGTGTGTAGAATAAAGTGATAAAGGTGGTGGAATTTAGAGCTTGGCTTGGAAAAAAAAAAAACAAGGTTAGTACATATCTTAAAAACTTGTATTTTCACTAATTTTGAGTTGGCATTAATTATGTAAAGCAACTCGAAAATGTGGAAACAACATAATCTATGCAATATGGGATAGTTATGTGATAAGTGTCACATTGGGCAATAGTCCAATATAGATTGATATTTGTATATAATATTTGTGAGGTATATTTATGTGTGTGATATGATATCCAATATAAAAATATATGTATCTAGTGAGGAAATGTGAATAATGAGTCACATTATGAATGTGACTTATGGATATGTAATTTGGTGAGCTAAAAATATGAAAATGATAAGTGAGAATGAGAAAATGTGTTAGTGATCATGATAAAATTGATCACTTGGAAAGTTGTTAATAGTTAGTGAATATGTGATTACTTATAGTGATATTGCGTGTTTGTGACCTAAACAATTACTTGTCTAGTGAAATGAGATTGATAATGCATATGTTGATAGACTTGAGCAGAGCTAGGTCTTGACCTGAGCAAAGCTAGGTCATTAGATTGATACTAGTTATGGAATGTCAATAGATGGGTCATGATATTGATATTGTGATAACTGAACTTGATAATTGTTTAAGGGTGGTTGGGCCCAACATATGAATGTGTGTGTGAATATGTGTGTGTTGTCATGGTCATATGATGTGATGTTAGTTATGGTTTATGAAACCATAAGCATTGATGAAATTTTATACAAGTAATGTTTATTGTATCATGGAATCGAATATCTATGAATTATATATTTATGATTATTAAATATGTACCATTAAACTGTTTAGCTTACCGCGGTTGTAGAATTGCGCAGGTAAGGGAATTGTTGAGCAGACAAAATTCGGAGTATGGTTGATTCTTGGTGATCTAGGGTATTGCAAGACCAGTTATGCCAATTGCATACATGTATAGTTGGTTTTCAATATTTTGATTTATGTATATTAATGCATAGCATTTAGGTTTTGTATATATTTTAAAGATTGATATGGTTGTTGTACATTTACTTATGTAATTACTTAATTATGATATAAAAGGTTTTAAATAGTGAGTTGAAAGATTGTTGATGAGTGGAGGATTTGTGAAATTATTTATATCGAGAGTGTATTTTTCTATTGCAGATTGAGTGCTTGATTTTTGAAAATATTAAAATTAAAAACAAAACACTGACGAAATTTTTTCAGAGATTTTCTTTGTAAATTTGTATTTTAAGAATTTACTATTTAAGTATATATTATTTATTATTAATTAAATATTATAATTAAAATAGGAATTTTTATTATGTAATTCTTGTGGCACTTTTATATTTTGTGTGTGTATTATATATATATATGAGGTATATTTACTATACGTATATAGGGTATAAAAATATTACATTTGAAATAAATTTAGCAAAAGGTAACAGATTTAGCAAAAGATTTTTAAAAAAATAATAATAAATAAATAGCAACAAATTTAGTGACAGATTATTTATTTTTTTAGAGAAACATAAAAAAATTAGTAATAGATCAGCAACATATTTAGTGATTGACTTTTTTCAAAAGAAAATAAATTGCGAAGGATTAGCGATGACTTTCTGCAGCTAAATTGGTTCCATTAAAAAAATGACAACTAAATTAGCAGCAGACTATTTTAATTTAGTGACAAACTCGGGCGTTAGTAATTAGTAATGGATCATGGATCCTTAGCTATTTTTTTTTAAGCAACAATCATAATGCTTAGCAGTTATGTCGTTGCTCAATTAGCGATGGATTCTTCTGGGGAATTAGCAACCGATTTTTCGCTAATTCCCTAATTTCTTGTAGTGATACTCGTTTATATTAATAAGTTTGTTGCTAATTCCCTAATTTTTTATAGTGAAATCCACGTATGTGATAAGGTTCATGTATCATTACCCGAATATTTAACTTAAATAAAAACTTCTAATATACTTTGATAAGATTTGAACCTATGTCCTCAAATAGTATGTTGTAGTTGCCTTACCATATAAACAACCTTGTATTATTATTGAAAATATGTATGTAAGGGTATGTATGCAAGAATAAAAGTAAGAATAAATGGGCTTGGGAGAATTCAAGTAGCATGCAGATACTCTTAATAGGATTTGTGACAGTATGAATAAAAAATAATGCATCTTAATAGTGTTTTGGTAAAATTATAGTATTTAGAATATTATACGGATTAGGCTAAGAATAGAGTCATTTTCGCAAATATTCTTTCCATTGCATCTATACTCAACAAGAACTTGATCTCAGCACCTTCCCAACGCCATCATCTGCCCCAAATTCTAGGATACATGCTTAACATACATTACTAAGGTTATATTCATCTTTGCACTCTCACTGTAATTTTCTCGAAAACTAGTTGACCTTCATCTCTTTTCTTGAGATTTTTTTTTACAGAAAGAAAAGGCCAGCTTAGGCATTTAACATGTTTTGCCGGGCCATCAATAATCGATATGTGATTACTCATGTTTGTTGTTTGTTACAGTGGTAGTACTAACATTGTTTTACAGTTTTTAAAAGATTCAAGGCTATTATTTCTAATTAGCCATTACATAATATTGTGGCTATCAATCAACCCATATATATATATATATATATATACATTTTTTTTTGGTAAAGAGGGAAATAAGAAAACAAGTCGCCATTATTTGGCAAAGGTAGGAAACTTTATGATGATCATACATTAGCCAATACAAAGCAGTTTGTAGAGGTTCCTCCAGCCCAGTGATTCTTGAAGGAAAATTATGAGTAAACTTGTCCAAATGGTCTGCCACGAAATTACTCTCCTTGAAATTTTCTGAATGTCTTCAATCAAAGCCATGTGAGGATGAGTGTCCTGAGATTTATCCATTTGTAAGCCATAGGCATTAGAGCTATAAGTCTCCAGAATGGCATTTCAATTCCCGAATCCCAAGCCAACAGCAGATCATGCTCCATAGTTTTGCATGCATGAATTGAGCAAGCTCCAATATTCATCACAAAATCACCTCTTCAATAGCTATTAGCATCCCTTATCACGAGAATGACTTACCTAAACTAAGTGCACATGCATCCAGCCAATGAAATTGTTTATTTTACTTATTATCACTCTTTAGTGATTTTTTATTTGCCAGATGTCCATACACCCAGTCTTGATAAAAAAATTTCTCCTTTATCACATCTCCTGCAACAGCAAAACCCACACATGTCCTTAGTGATCCGTCTCTGTTTATCTTTTATTAATCATAATTGATATTTTTAATTAGCTACACGTATTTGCTTTGACATATGTGGTGTAACTAGTTTTTAAACAGTAGCTATAGTTATTTTTTGACAATCACAATTAAACTATTAAATTAGTTATAATATTTTATCGCGTTTAATGAATAGTGGCTGGAGCATAAACTACCATGCATATACTGTAACAAAAACAATGTATTACTTTTAAATGTTTACCTTTTGTAACTAAAATTTGATTAGTTTACTTTTTTTTTTGCAAATTGTTATATATTAGCTACAAAATTTTTGTTTGCAGCTAGGAATCTTAGTTATAAGTTTTATTAAATAGTTATATATTTTCTTATAAATATGAATATAGTAAATTTTTTAAATATTATTTATAATATTTTAATATTTATTATATTTTCATACAATTAATTTGGAAAGTGTTTTTATTAATTATAATTTTTTTTATGAAGGTAACATGACATCAATTTAAATCAACTACTAATAGTAGGAAAAAATTCAACATTAAGTTTTTCTATTTATTTGCCTGATGAATAGTAAATTTTGATCTTTATACGTGTGTTACATGCCAAAGGATTATAGATTTTTAACAAAAAAAAAATGCCTAATGTCTAATCAAAGTAATTGTGTAAAATCCTTAAAAAAAACAAGAAAAATAATTGAATCATCAAGCTCATTTTTACGATTGCTTGATTCCTACAAGAACTTAATGACAATGTTAACAAATTTCGGACAAAGAAACAGAGTGCTGTAATTTATTTTTTTTTTTTTGGGAAAGGGTGCTATAAAGTTAAGAAGGCATAAATTCATTAAAAACTTGATATGAACACTGAAATAATTACAAAAATTTCGGTGAACGCCTGCTAAAAACGAAAGGAAACTGCAAATTTGCTACTGGAAGAGCAAAATAGATTCAAATTTCAAAGGATAAGATTTGTTGCTGATCTCTTGCGCTTGGTAGAGTTTGTCAATGTCTTTTTTCCTGCATTTCCTTAAATTTCTCTTTACTTTCTGTCACTCTCTGTCCTTTTCCTCAGCTTTGTCAGCCACGTTTGTATCCACAAATCACTGCTGCTCACTCTCTTTCACACTAGCCCAATCACTTTCTCCAATACATGACAATTTTCCTCACTATCCAAGCATTTTGAGCCAAGTATAATGCTTGGTGCAAAATACTCACACCTTCTATAAATAATTATCATTTCAGGGTAATAAATTTTATTTATAAATAATTACTACTTTATAAAAATTAATATTATTTTATACTTATATTTTAAATTTATTCTTATACCATTATCAAAAAAATTACTATTAATCAAATGAGTAGTAAATTAAAGAGAATAGTAGTTTAGTAAAATATTGTATAAAATAGATTATAATACAACTTTTTTAATTCTTCTATAAAATTTTAAAGTGAATTATTTATAAATAAAGAGAGTAATAATTTAGATTCACAACAACAACATTGTTTTATTTTTATTTCTCTCCCAAACTAATTGATTTAACTATTAAGAGTTAAAAAAAATTGTTACCTGATTTTTAATTAGTAAATCAAATACCCAAAATAATAATAAAACTTATTTATTATACAAAATACGGTATGGAATTAATAACTCGATTTAAGTTGAGATTAAAAAAAAGAAAGCTAAATAAACTAATTAAAAAGAGATACTGAAAAGTGTCTTTAATTTTCAATTGATTCAACAAAAAAAAATACATCTTCTTGCCAAAAATAATAAGTTTTGTTATAGGACAAACATTGATTTTTTTTTACTATTTTTACCTTTATTAGTAATTTTGTAAAATATAATAATTATTTTTGTTTAAATGCAAGCTGTGAAATTAGCAATGCCGGTGCCGGCTCTTATTAAAATATATGCATAATATATATATATATATATATATGAATGTATGTATATATATGTTGTTTTGATTAATAATCTAAGATATTATAAGCTTTATAATTCTCATAAAAATATTCAAATAATTTTTCTGGTGTATAATAATTATCACTTAATTAATCACAATATAAAAATGGTTTATTTATATTTAAATTAGTTGTTGTCATTTTTTTTAATTAAAAGATGCTGAATTTATATCCTATTCAAATACGAAACCATAATGATATATATTTCAAATCAGTTCGTGAATATTTAAATTCAGTATTTGTTTTATTCGATTAGCTCATTTCGTGGTCGCTTTTTGTTTGTTATTATTTTCGTAGTGTGAATTTATTATTGGCTCATTCGCCTGTCCAATTGGCCACTTACCTCATTTTTGTCTTCAGTTGATGAGGCCCTTAGTCTTTTTTTAAGGAATAAAAGAAATTTCATCCTTTGATAGGAACCAAAAGTCAGAATATTATTAGGAACAGTGACTAGCTAGCCTAAAAATAAAATCGATTGAGTAAAACAAAGAAAATTTTTACTATTATTAATCAGTTTATATATAAATATATAATTTAATAATAAATATAAATATATAATTAAATAACTTAAAATGAATTTTTTTTATATCTACTGCTAAAAGAATTTCTATTATCAATGACCTGAATTATATCTAATTAATTTGATTTCTATGATATTTAAGTTATTAAATCACAACTTAGTGATACGTTAGATAGAAAGTTTTGTCTTGTAAGTAATGCCCATATTGCAAATATTGTTAACAAATTGAAAAAATATCTACAACTTCGATTCAGTTTCTAGAAAGGAAAGCAAAAAATTTCAAATATGAAAAAGACTGGGAGTGGTGATCTCACCTGCATGAGGTTAGCAAACACTTCCCCGGTGACGACCTCATCAATTGGGGACAAAAGTGAGGTAGGCCGCGTCTATTAAAATTTTAAAAGTTCGCAAAAAAAAAAAAAGGTTTTTTGAATGCGTATTTCAATTGGCCGGCGGGTGCTATGCAAATAATTCAAACAAAACGGCACCGACATGAGACAGTAATGAAAAGACTGAATCTACCTATTTTTAAACTGATTTTTTTATAATATTTATGAACTGATTGGAAATGCATATCTATAAAAAACGACCGACCCGCTCAATATATATATATATATACCAATACTGTCAATAAAAAATAAAAAAAATAAATATATTGACAGTAAAAATTAAAGAGTAACTTCAGCAATTCTAGCATAACCCATTAAATCTAACGACTCCAACAACTAAAAAACACTAACAAAAAGAAATAAATACAAAATTAATCCAATATAGCAAATTTAATCAAAACAAAAATAGAAAGTACAAAATGAAAAATATTAAATAATAACATACGAAAATGATCCATTATGAATGACGAAATGGAAATGATAAAAAAAAATATTGTTAACAAATTGAAAAAATATTTATAAAAAAAATAGTAACAAAAAAAACATATATATAATCAATAAAAGAATTTCATTTGCAAAGAAATTTAATTTGCTTAGGAAATATGAATATCTTTAATTTAATAATAAAGAAATTTAATTTGTATAGGAAAAATGAAGATTACCATGAATAAACATCTCAAACTAAAATCATTTTGAAATTTAGGGTTTTAATGGTAACCATAGTGATAACATTGAGGGTTTAGACGTTAGGCCGGAGAAAAATGTGAAATACGCTAGACGAATTAGATTTTCGGAAGTTAAAGAAGCTTTGAAGAAGATGAAAGTTGGTAAAGCCTGTGGACCAGATGAGATACCTATTGAGGTTTGGAAATATTTGGGAGATACAGGAGTTACATGGTTGACATCTTTGTTCAATAAGATCTTAAGTTCAAAGAAAATGCCTAATGAATGGAGACAAAGTAATTTGATATCTATTTTTAAGAATAAATGAGATATTTATAATTGCTCAAATTATAGAGGTATAAAGCTTATGAGCCACACTATGAAATTGTGGAAAAGAGTTGTGGAATACCGTTTGCGGTTAGATACTTGTGTCTCCTCAAATCAGTTTGGCTTTATGCCTGGTCGATCAACTATGGAAGCTATTTTTCTTATAAGAGATTTGATGGAAAAGTATAGAGAGATGAAGAAGGATTTACATATGGTTTTTATTGACTTGGAAAAGGCGTATGATAGAGTCCCTAGAGAAGTTTTATGGTGGGTCCTAGAGCGTAGGGGAATATCTATACGATATATCCAAGTCTTGAAAGATATGTGTGAGGGAACTACCACCAGTGTCTGCACCGTGGGAGGGGATACTAAGGATTTTTCCGTTTCTATTGGATTACACCAAGGTTCAGCTTTGAGCCCTTATCTTTTCGCCTTGGTCATGGATGAGCTAACAAGACATATACAGAATGACATCCCTTGGTGTATGATGTTTGCAGGTGATATTGTATTAATAGATGAGACTCAAGCAGGGGTAAATCAAAAGTTGGAGTTATGGAGAAGCACTTTAGAATCTAAGGGTTTTAAGCTAAGTAGGACTAAGACTGAGTATATGCATTGTAGATTTAATAGCAAGAATAGAGAAAGAGGCAAAATTATTTTAGACGGAATAGCAGTGCCTCATAGTACTTATTTTAGATATCTTGGCTCTATTCTTCAAGAAGATGGGGGTTGTGAAGAAGATGTAAATCATAGGATTAAAGCTGGTTGGATGAAGTGAAGGGGTGCTACAAGAGTTCTATGTGATCGAAAGATGCCAATTAAATTAAAAGAAAAATTTTACCGCACTGTAATACGGCCTGCTATGATGTATGGTAGTGAGTGTTGGGCAGTAAAAGGACAACACATGAGTAAAATGCATGTTGCGGAAATGAGAATAATAAGATGGATGTGTGGTCATACTAGGATGGATAGAATCCGCAATGAGTGCATTAGAGAAAAAATGGGGGTAGCACCTATTGAGGATAAGATAAGAGAGCATAGATTGAGGTGGTTTGGCCATGTGAAACGAAGACCTAGCGATGCACCAGTTAGAAAAACCGAACAAGTTAGAGTAGATATAGCTAAGAGAGGCAGAGGTAGGCCTAAACTGACTTGGTCAAAAGTGGTCTAAAATGATCTTATGATGTTACATCTACCAGAAGAGATAACCTTAAATCGTATTGAGTGGAAAAGAAGAATCCATATAGCCGACCCCAATTGACTTGGGATTAAAGCTTTGTTGTTGTTGTAAAGAGGGAAGCTCCTATTCTTTCAAAAAAGAATTTCTTTTTCTTTTTTTGTCACCATCATTCTTTTTTAGATAGATGGTGACCATTCTTCTATATTGTCATTCTATTTAATAATAATAATAATTATTATTATTATTATTATTATTATTATTATTATTACTACTACTACTACTACTACTACTACTACTAGTTCTACTACTACTACTTAAATTCATTCTTATTTTGAATAAATTTAATTCTTTTATATTTATTTTTCTTTTAATACCCTAGATTTCAAAGTGACTAATTTTAGTTTGAGATGTTTATTTAGTTTTTAGTTTTAATAAACTCACATATAATCAAATTTAATTTAAATTATATATATATAAATAGATAGATATATAGATAGATGAGAATGTTTAATGTTTTCTTCTTACAAAAATATGTAAATTCTTTTTTATGCAAGTCTTGAATTTTATTGACCTCTTTGATATTTTGAAGTTTCTATTAATTTTGATCTTATATATATAAGTCTTGAATTTTGTTTGCCCCTTTCATATTTTGGAGTTGCTATTAATTTATGATGTTAATTAACTTCTAGAATTTTATCCAAAGATAAGAAAATGAATTATAAATAAATTAATTAAAATAACTAGAGTGAAATTTATTTTAAATTTTTCAAAAAAAAAGAAAATTATTTTTAATAAATTTACCATTTTGATTAAGAAAATAATAGGAATAAATAATATAATTATACACATGAACTATTGTTCTTATTTTTTTTTTTATAATATTTGAAGAGTGTATGCTTTTTATTAGTAAATAGAATTTATAATCTTATTTTAAATTAAGAAAACAACATCTCATTACTACTACTTATTTACATTAAAAAAATGAATTAACGAAGATTGTAAGCAATTAGAGCTTAATTATCTAATGTGACCACAAAAGATAATTTGTCCCTTTTAATCAATTTATTTATTTTTATTTCATTAAAATTTGTAGTGAAATATGAAGTGAAGAAAGAAAAATATAGTAAAAAAGAAAGAGGAATATAATAAAAAGAAGTAGTTGTCATGCAAAATACATCCGCAGCTCCTCATAGTTCAGTTGGTCACGTTATTTTTTCTACTTTTATTTTTACTATATTTATTCCATCTACTTGCTAACACAATAATTATTTCATGCTTACATGCAAATGTGGTAGAATGCATGTAGTCCAACTTCTTGCTATGCTTGAATACATTAATTTTGACTGCTAAAGTTTTTTTTTCTTCTTCTGCATTTTCTTGGAAACCGAACATCAATAATACAATAATACTGGTTCCTGAAAATTAAAAGGTATAATTATGAAAACAAAGAGAATTTTACTATTATCAATCAGTTTATATATAAATATAATTTAATAATAAATATAAATATATAATTTAATAATTTAAAATGAATTTTTTTTTATCTATTGCCAAAATAATTTCTATTATCAACGAGCTCAATTATATCTATTAATTTTTTTGTTGTTGCAGAATCATATCTAATTAATTTGATTTCTATGATATTTAAGCTATAAACTTACAACTCAGTGTTAAGTAGATAGAACGTTTGTCTCGCAAGTAATGCCCATTGAAAAGTGGGTTCGCATCAAAGACTCTTTTATAACTTCGATTCATTTTTTATTTGTGAGTGGTGATCTCACCAGCATGAGGTTAGCAAACACTTCCCTGGTGACGACCTCATCGACTAAGGACAAAAGTGAGGTGGCCGCATCTATTAAATTTTAAAAGTTGAAAAAAGAAAAATTTTGTAATTTGTATTTCAATTGACTGGCCAATAATAAAGCCGTACTATATATGAAAATAATGACTAGGAAAACGGCACCCAAATGAGACAGTAAGTCAGTAATTAATGAACAAAGTCTGAACCTACATTTTTCTCGTTGGTCAAAAAAAAAGAAAGAAACCTACCTGTTTATAAACTGATTTGAAATACATATCTATGAAAAAACGACCCGGTCAACACACGCACACACACCAATACTATCAATAAAACCAATACTGTCAATAAAAAAATAAAAAAGTATATGTTAACAGTAAAAATTAAAGAGTAACTTCAGCAAGTCTAGTTAAATCTAACAACTCTAACAACTCGGAAAAAATATTTACAAAATTAATCCAATATGGCAAATTTAATCAAAACAGGAATAAAAATAGAAAATAAAAAATATTAAATAATAACTTACGAAAATGATCCAATATGAATGACGAAATAGAAATGATAAAAAAAACATTATTGTTATCAAATTAAAAAATATGTATAATAAAAATTAAAAACAAAAAAAGCATACACACGCACGACTCGCGCACAGACACACATATATATATATATATATTATCAATAAAGGAATTTCATTTGCAAAGAAATTTAATTTGTATAGGAAATATGAATATCTTTAATTTAATAATAAAGAAATGTAATTTTCATAGGAAAAATGAAGATTAACATGAATATTTTTAATTTATTAAATAAATATATTTAATTTGTATAAAACATGAAGATTAACATGAATATTTTTTAAAAAATATATGCAAATATAACCCTGATATTTGGACTCAATGACATATGCACCTCATTATTTTTGTAAGAAATATATAAAATGTTATGAAAATGTGCAAATATGACTTTGTTGTTTAAGTTTAGGAGCATATATGCACCTAATTTTTTTATCTAAAAAATATATAGCAAGTTTTGAAAATAGAGAAAATATGCATAAAAATTAAGAAAAAAAAAACACAATATTATTTTTTCTTCAAAATTTCATTTTTGCTATATTTTTTTCAATACACAAAATGCTATTTTTTGTTTTTTTTTACATTTTTATGATATATATCAAAAATATCCTCAACATATACTAAAAATATATTTAACATATATAAAAAAATATACAGTATTTTTGTAAATTTTGGTATATGCATAGTATTTTTATAATTTTTTTGTTGCATTATATTTTTATAATTTTTTTATTTTTGAAATTTGTATTATTGACATGGACTTTTGCTAATTTTTAAGAAATTTAAAAAAATAACCTAAAAATAAAAAGTTTATAAAAACATTATGCAAAAAAAATTTCAAAAATATTGTGCATATACTAAAAATTTACAAAAATATGGTATATTTTTTAATATATATTTAGTATATTTTTGGTATGTATTATAAAAATATAATAAATAAAAAATATTTTTTGTAAATTAAAAAAACACACAGTAAAAATAAAATTTTGAATAAAAAGTATTATTTTATGTAATTTTCTTTTAGTTTTTGTACGTATTTGTTCCATTTTATAAATTTACTATATATTTTTTAAAAGAAAAAAAAATAAAATGTATATGTACCCTAAATCTAAACATTAGAGTCATATTTGTATATTTTCTCAATTTGCTATATGTGCTCCTAAGCATAAATATTAGAATCATATTTGTTTATTTTTCCTACTTTTAATTTGTTCAATAAAGAAGTTTAATTTTCATAACAAATATGAAGATTTTTAATTAATAAATAAAGAAATTTAATTTGCATAGGAAATATGAAAATTAACATGAAAATTTTTAATTTAATGAATAGAAGAATTCAACTTAAATAATAAACATAAAGATAAACATGAGCATATTTAATTTACTAAATAAAAGAATTTAAATTGAATAGGATTTTTAATTTAATAAATAAAGTAATTTAATTTAATTATTGTAAAAAAAAGAGTGATATGTGGACAAATAATAATAAAAAACGATAGCAATTACTAATGATTTGAGTGTGTGCATGTCTATATGTATATATATATATATATACATAGAATTTAAAATAAATTTGATTATATGTGAGTTTATTAAAAAAATTAAATAAACGTCTCAAACTAAAATCATTTTGAAATCTATGGTTTTAAAGAGGGAAGCTCCTTCTTTTAAAGAAGAATTTCTTTTATTTTTTTAATTTTTTCTATCACCATCAGTCTTTTTTGATGGGTGATTGTTCTCCTATATTATGATTCTATTATTATTATTATTATTATTATTATTATTATTATTATTTTGAATAAATTTAATTCTTTTATATTTATTTTTTTAATACCCTAGATTTCAAAGCGATTAATTTTAGTTTGAGGTTTATTTAGTTTTTAGTTTTAATAAACTCACATATAATCAAATTTAATTTAAATTATATATATATGAGAATGTTTAATGTTTTCTTCTTTACGTTATGCAAGTCTTGAATTTTATTGACCTCTTTGACATTTTGGATTTTCTATTTATTTTGATCCTATATAAGTCTTGAATTTTGTTTGCCTCTTTCATATTTTGAAGTTCCTATTAATTTATGATGTTATTTAACTTCTAGAATTTTATTTAAAGATAAAAAAATGAAATATAAATTAATTAATTAAAATAACTAGAGTGGAATTTATTTTTAATAAATTTACCATTTTAATTGAGAAAATAATAGGAATAAATAATATTATTATACACATGAACTATTGTTTTTTTTTTAATAATATTTGATGACTGTATGCTTTTTTTTTTTAGTAAATGGAATTTATAATCTTATTTTAAATTAAGAAAACAACATCTCATTACTACTACTTATTTGCATTAAAAAATTAATTAACGAAGCCAGTAAGCAATTTTAGAACTTAATTGTTTAATGTGACCACAAAAGATAATTTGTCCCTTTTAATCAATTTATTTATTTTTATTTAATGAAAATTTATTATAGTTACATGTCAAGATATAGTCTAGCGATCAATATACATTCTCTAGATAAATTCAGATTTGATTCTCCCTTGCAAAATCATAATGATAAAAAAAATTATTTTAGTTAAAATAAATCAATCTTTCCATATTTAATGAAAATGCATAAGCTAATAATGAAATTTACTAGTATTTATCAAAATAGCAGAATAGGAAGCCTTAGAGAATTCTATCACAATCGCGAATAAAAGAAAACTTGCCTGACTTAAGAGAAATATGAAGTGAAGAAAGAGGAATATAGTAAAAAGAAGTAGCTATGCATAATATATCCGCAACTTTCTATACTTACATTGGTCACTTTATTTTTTCTATTTTTATTTTTATTATTTTGACTCGTTTAAAGAAAATGAGAAATATTTCAACCAAATTAATTTCAACTCATTTAATTTATTAAGGAACTAAAAATAAATTGAAAACACAATATTGGATTTTATATTTTTTAATTTTTTAATTTTTTTCTATTTTCTTTTGAATTTTATTTTATTTTATTTTATTACTTTTACTTTAATTATTTCTTATGAAATCATATTCATGATTCAATTTTAGTTCAAAAAAAAAATTTCAAAATTCAGTGATTTTTCTCTTTATTTTATTTTTTTTACATATCATTACTTAAATTTATGAGCATTATACATATATATATTAATATTTTTTTACTAATTTAATATTTTTAAAAAAATAAAAATAAGTTATTGATAGATTAACAAATTTACAAAATTGATGACAAGGTACAACAAGCACTATAATAAAAATAGAGATGGATAATTAGGGGGGGGGGGGGGGGGGGGGGGGGCGCAAAACTAGTACTTTTAAGAGAAATTTTGCCCCTCTTCTATTAAAGTCCTAGTTTTACCCCTGCTAGCAGATATGGTAGTGTGTTCCATCTAGCCAAGAAATATTTTACCAAATACATTATTCATACTAGATTAATCTAACCTTAAGAGTTTACAATTTAATTATTTTCTGCTTGAATGATACAATTCTTTCAATTTGAGAAATAAAAAGCACGGATAAGGTGGAAGTGTACCTGGTGATAGTCTCAGGTCATCATGTTCGACTCAAAAGTTATGGTTTGGATCTATATTCATTGCCTCTAGGGTTAGGTCTTTTATAAACTTGCTTGTCGAATCTTTATCCCTAGGTATTCGCTTTGGATCTTTATCTTTCGCAGTTGAATTGGCATGGATTTTTATCCTTTGTGTTTGGTTGTTATTCTTGCTTATTGGATCTTTATTCTTCAGCAATTACTTTAAGATCATTACTCTTCATAGCCAAATTGATTGGGATCTTTATCATACGCCTGCAGGTGATTGAGTCTTTTTATCCTCGCCTTTTGGATCTTTATCCTTCAACATTTACTTTAAATCTTTATCCTTCATAGTTGAATTGATTGAGATTATTATCTTGCACCCGATTATTGTCGAGTCTTTTATCCAAGCTTGTTAGATCTTTATCGTAAAGCATTCACTTTGGATTTTTTATGTTCCATGATTGAATTAGCTAGGATATTTATTCCATGCTCAGTGATGGTGTCCTTTACCCTATGAAAAAAATTGAAAAAAAAATTTATAGAAATTTTGCCCCTCACTTTACTTTTTCTATTTTTATTTTTATTATTTTGACTCTTTTAAAGAAATAGAGAAATGTTTCAACCAAATTAATTTGAACTCATTTAATTTATTAAGTAACTAAAAATAAATTGAAAACACAATATTGGAATTTATATTTTTTAAATTTTTTCTATTTTCTTTTGAATTTTATTTTATTACTTTTACTTTAATTATTTCTTATGAAATCATATTCATGATTCAATTTTAGTTCAAAAAAAAATTTCAAAATTCAGTGATTTTTCTCTTTATTTTATTTTTTACATATCATAACATAAATTTATGAGTATTATACACATATATATTAATATTTTTTTACTAATTTAATTTTTAAAAAAATAAAAATAGTTTATTGATAGATTAACAAATTTACAAAATTGATGATAAGGAACAATAAGCACTATAATAAAAATAGAGATGGATAATTAGGGGGGGGGGGGGGGGGGGGGGGGGCGCAAAACTAGTACTTTTAAGAGAAATTTTGCCCTTCTTCTATTAAAGTCCTAGTTTTACCCCTGCTAGCAGATATGGTAGTGTGTTCCATCTAGCCAAGAAATATTTTATCAAATGCATTATCCATACATGATTAATTTAACCTTAAGAGTTTACAATTTAATTATCTCTTGCTTGAACGATACAAGTCTTTCAATTGGAGAAATAAAAAGCATGGATAGGGTGGAAGCGTACCTGATGATAGTCTCAGGTCATCACGTTCGACTCAGAAGTTGTGGTTTGGATCTTTATTCATCACCTCTAGGGTTAGGTCTTTTATACACTTGCTTGTCGAATCTTTATCCCTAGGTATTCGCTTTGGATCTTTATCCTTCGCAGTTGAATTATCATAGATTTTTATCCTTTGTGTTTGGTTGTTATTCTTGCTTATTGGATCTTTCTTCTTGAGCATTTACTTTAAAATCTTTACTCTTCATAGCCAAATTGATTGGGATCTTTATCTAAATGATTAGGAGAAGACTTGATTTCTCATTAATAGAAAAGGTCTTTATATACAGTATTTCACACTCTGTAGATAACTATACAACTACGATAGACAGCTATACTAACAGAATTACAGTGATATAGATAACAACAACTGAACTAACCTTATCACTAACATGCCCCCGCAAGTTGTACTATCGGTGTGGGGCGATAGTCAACTTGTCTCTCAACAATATAAACCTATTCTTAGTCAACGGTTTCCTTAATATATCTGCAATTTGATCATTAGAAGATAAATAACGAACCTGTAGCTCCTTGCTGGCAACCTTATCCCGAACAAAGTGGACATCTATTTGTACATGTTTCATGCGACTATGTTGAAGGGGATTAACGGTCAAGGAGGTTGCTCCTAAATTATCACACCAAAGCACAGATGTGCCAACATTAATCCCAAGTTCTTGCAACAAATTCCGAACCCATAGAAGCTCAGATGTAGTGTTTGCAATTGCTCTATACTCCGCTTCCGTTGAAGACCGAGAGACACTCTTTTGTTTGCGAGAGCTCCAAGAAATCAAATTCCGACCAAGATAAATTGCATAACCAGTAGTGGATTTCCTATCTTCAATGGACCCAGCCCAATCTGCATCACTATAGGCAGTCAATTGAGTGACAGCAGACGGTTTAATGACTAAGCCAGAGTGAGAAGTCCCCTTTAAATACCGCAGTATACGTTTAACTTCCTGCCATTGAAATTCAGTTGGAGAATGCATGAATTGAGCCAAGCGGTTTACTGAAAAACCAATTTCTGGTCGAGTAAATGACAAATATTGGAGACTACCAATTGTGCTTCGATATAGTTAAGGATCTTGGAAAACTGTGGTTGTGGCTGCCGTTTTAGAGTGTGAAACCGAAGCAGGTGTAGCAACAACCTTTGCTTCATGCATGTTAACTCTTTGAAGTAAATCAGCTATATACTTTGTTTGAAATAAAAACAAGCTGTCATTACTCCAGGTTGCTTGTACTCCCAAAAAATAATGTAAAGTACCCAAGTTCTTGAGCAAAAATTTACCTTGTAGACAGCTTTCAACATGAGCAGCAAGCTTCACATCATTTTCTGTTAAAAGAAGGTCATCCACATATATTAAATAATACAATATTGAAGCTCCTTGCCGAAGAACAAATAATGAATGATCCAACTTAGACTGAGTAAAACCACAACTAAGCAAAGCTTCTCTTAAGCATTGATTCCATTGGCGCGGGGCCTGTTTCAATCCATATAAAGAACGATGCAATCTGCACACATGAGATGGTTTAGTTGTATCAACAAAACCAGGAGATTGCACCATGTAAACAGTTTCATCAAGCTTTCCATGAAGAAAAGCATTCGACACATCATATTGCATAACTTTCCACTTATTAGAGACAGTAATGCTTAGTACCAGTCTAATCGTTGTGGGTTTGACCACAGGAGAGAAAGTTTCTTCATAATCCACACCGGGGCGTTGATGAAACCCCTTAGCAACTAACCGAGCTTTGTAACGCGCAATAGATCCATCGGCATTCTCTTTTACCCGAAATACCCACTTGCAACCCACTATGTTGGCATTTGGTGGTGGCACTGTTAATTCCCAAGTCCCAAGTTGTAATAAAGAATTAAGCTCAGAATCCATGGCTTCTCGCCATTCTCGATACTTCTTTGCTTCTGTAACACTGTGTGGCTGACGAGGTACCACAGCTGCTAAGACTCTTGGTCTTGAATGACCTGTCTTAGACCAAGTCAGCATAGGGTGTACATTAGTTACCGCCGACGGTTGCAAAGGAGCAGCTAATAATGGAGAATCATCACTTCCAGATTCTGGTTGCGAAATAACAGTAAGTGGAGCTTCTGAATGCTCAATTTCAGGTTGCCGAGTGGAATCAGAAACATCAACCAACCCCATATTGTCATTTACTGGTTCAGAAATAGAACCAGTACCTGTTTTATGACTTCCCTGTATAGCTGAAATCGCAGCAGGTGGGAAAATTCTAGCTGTGTTATCCAGCGGTGGTGGCGGAGGGCCAAGTATTCCAGGACTTGAGTTTGCAGGTGGAACAGATTGTTGATGAGAAATTGTAGTTGTTGGCACCTGCACTTGGGAAAAATAAAATTGTTTCTCATCAAACACCACATCACGTGAAATGTACAGCCTGTGTGAGGAGACATCCAAGCATTTGTATCCTTTGTGAATAGTGCTATATCCAACAAACAAACATTTAATTGACCTGTTCTCAAGCTTGTTCTTATTATAAGGTCTTGTTAGTGGATAACAAATGCAGCCAAAAGTTCTGAGTTCATATATATTCGGCTTTTTCTGAAACAACTTCTCAAATGGTGAGCAATTTGGTAACAAAGATGTGACAACTCTATTAATCGCATACACAGTAGTTTCAAAAGCAAAGTCCCAATATTTCAGTGGTACAGAAGCATGATTTAATAAAGCTAAAGCGGTTTCAACAATATGCCTATGCTTTCTCTCAGCACACCCATTTTGTTGTGGTGTGTGAGGACAAGATAATCGCAAGGAAATATCATTTTCACGAAGAATAGGAGCTAACGGCCTAAATTCCCCACCCCAATCACATTGAAACATCTTAATTTTCTTATCAAAGAATTGTTCAACAAACGCCCGAAATTTCACAAAAGTTTGAAATACATCAGATTTATTTTTTAAGCAATAAATCCACGAGTATTTGCTATAGTGATCATAAAACAAGACATAATACCTGTTACCATTGGCAGAGAAAACAGGGGAAGGACCCCAAACATCAGAACATATGAGCTCTAAAGGAGCAGAAGCAGTAAAATTAGATAAGGAATATGGCAATCTGTGTGACTTGGAAACACAACAAGCTAAACATAAAGAATTTTTATTAGAAACAAACGAAACATTATTCAACTTTAATGTAGAAATAACTGCTCGATCGTGGGCATGTCCCAGTCGAGAATGCCAACAAGAAAAAGAAACATGATTAACTAAAACAGGAGGGTGAGGTGACGGAAAGAATTTGTAGAGACCACTATCAACCGGACTTTTGTGAAGCACGCTCCTCGTGCGGATATCCTTAACAAGAAAGAAATCAGGAAAGAACTCAAGTGAAACCCAATTATCACGAGAAAAAGTATTCACAGACAGTAAGCTAAGGGGTGATTGCGAAGAATAAAGAACATTATTTAAGCGAAATTTAGAGTTGTCACATAACACAATGCTACCAATATGAGATATGGGAATTGTATTACCATTGGTTACAGTAACCTCATCCGGTCCATGATAGTCAGCTTCAAGAGAGAGATTATTCATTGATCCAGTAAGATGATGTGTTGCCCCAGAATCAACAATCCAGGGTTGAGCTTGTGATGAATAAGGAGAGGTGTGATGAACCTGTGGCGAATTTCGTGGGCTTGGACATTGGCGAGACATGTGTCCAGTACCATTGCAATTGTAGCAAACAACAGGACCCCCTGAACTTGAAGTCCTTGAATTTCTGTTAGAACCATTATAAGAACGTCCACCACGCTGTGTCTGACTTCGACCTCTCTAGAAGAATTATTATTCTGTCGAGAAGTAGTTTCACGATTACTGTAAAGTGCAGTGGCAGGTACGGTGACAGTAGTAGCAGCCTCATGTTTCTTAAGTTGTTGTTCCTCTGCAAGCAACAAACCACGAAGATCTTCATATGTGATTGGTTGTAATCGCGCCTCAATAGATCTAGTGAACGGACGATAATCAGGTCCAAGACCATCAAGAACAGTGCCAATAAAGTCATCTTCTGAGATTGAGCTTTGAAGTGCGTGCAATTGATTAAACAAAGATTTGGCACGTTGCAAATAGGTTTCAATAGACTCGTTATTTCAGTCGAGGTGATGAATAGCACTTTTTAAGTGCCGAACTTGTGTCCTGGATCCAGCAGCAAACGACGCCTCCAGGTTCTTCCAAGCTTCGAGGGCAGATTTAACTCCAACAACATTATTCAGCAGCGGTTCAGTTAAGGATGAATTTATCCAGCCAAGAACAATCTGATCCTCTAGATACCAAGTAGTAAACGCCGGATTCGGGGAATTATCAATAACAGGTGGTGGTGGAGTAAAAGTTGAATCAATATGCTTCTCAAGATTGTAACCCCTCAAAATCGGCAAAAGTAGGGTTTTCCAAAGAATATAATTACTGGAGGTCAATTTAACCGTAAGTTGATTACTTACGTTAAGAACATTCGAAAAAGAGGCAAGAACAGAAGTAGAGGAAGAAGAAACAAGAGCAGGGGTTGTCAAAGAAGCAGAAGGAGTGGTAGAACTTTCTTCGGTACTTGATGCACTCATGGTTGTTAAACCTAATATGGCTCTGATACCATAAACGATTAGGAGAAGACTTGATTTCTCATTAATAGAAAAGGTCTTTATATACAGTATTTCACACTCTGTAGATAACTATACAGCTACGATAGACAGCTATACTAACAGAATTACAGTGATATAGATAACAACAACTGAACTAACCTTATCACTAACATTATCGTACGCCTGCAGGTGGTCGAGTCTTTTTACCCTCGCCTTTTGAATCTTTATCCTTCAATATTTACTTTGAATCTTTATCCTTCACAGTTGAATTGATTGGGATTATTATCCTGCACCCGATTATTGTCGAGTCTTTTATCCAAGCTTATTAGATCTTTATCGTAAAACATTCACTTTGGATCTTTTATGTTCCATGATTGAATTAGCTAGGATATTTATTCCATGCTCAGTGATGGTGTCCTATGAAAATTTTTGAAAAAAAAAATTCTATAGAAAATTTGCCCCCCACTTTACTTTTTCTATTTTTATTTTTATTATTTTGACTCTTTTAAAGAAATAGAGAAATATTTCAACCAAATTAATTTGAACTCATTTAATTTATTAAGGAACTAAAAATAAATTGAAACACAATATTGGAATTTATATTTTTAATTTTTTTCTATTTTCTTTTGAATTTTATTTTATTTACTTTTACTTTAATTATTTCTTATGAAATCATATTCATGATTCAATTTTAGTTAAAAAAAATAATTCAAAATTCAGTTATTTTTCTCTTTATTTTATTTTTTACATATCATTTCTTAAATTTATGAGTATTATACACATATATATTAATATTTTTTGACTAATTTAATTTTTAAAAAAATAAAAATAGTTTATTGATAGACTAACAAATTTACAAAAATTGATGACAAGGTACAACAGGTACTATAATAAAAATAGAGATGGATAATTAGGGGGGGGGGGGGGGGGGGGGGGGGGCGCAAAACTAGTACTTTTAAGAGAAATTTTGCCCTCTTATATTAAAGTCCTAGTTTTGCCCCTGCTAGCGGATATGGTAGTGAGTTCCATCTAGCCAAGAAATATTTTACCAAATGCATTATCCATACAGGATTAATCTAACATTAAGAGTTTACAAATTAATTATCTCCTGCTTGAACGATATAAGTCTTTCAATTTGAGAAATAAAAAGCATGAATAGAGTGGAAGTATACCTGGTAATAGTCTCAGGTCATCACATTTGACTCAGAAGTTGTGGCTTGGATCTTTATTTATTGCCTCTAGGGTTAGCTCTTTTATACACTTGTTTGTCGAATCTTTATCCCTAGGTATTCGCTTTGGATCTGTATCCTTCGCAGTTGAATTGTCATGGATTTTTATCCTTTGTGTTTGGTTGTTATTCTTGCTTATTGGATCTTTATTCTTGAGCATTTACTTAAAGATCTTTAGTCTTCATAGCCAAATTGATTGGGATCTTTATCGTATGCCTGCACGTGGTCAAGTCTTTTTATCCTCGCCTTTTGGATCTTTATTCTTTAACATTTACTTTGAACCTTTATCCTTCACAGTTGAATTGATTGGGATTATTATCATGTACCTGATTATTGTCGAGTCTTTTATCCAAGCTTGTTAGATCTTTATCGTAAAGCATTCACGTTGGATCTTTTATGTTCCACGATTGAATTAGCTAGGATATTTATTCAATGCAGTGATGGTGTCTTTACCCTATGAAAAAATTTATAAAAAAAATTGTATAGAAATTTTGCCCCTTCCCCTCTCTCCCCCTCCCTTGACAGAGATCTAGTTCTGTCACTGGTCGTGGAAGATGAATATCTTGACTTGTGTTGAGCTCGCCAGTACTATTTGCAGACTCACCCCAAGTACTGGTGATTTAATGATGACATATACTCCATTTGCCACAGAGAGAAAAAAATTAATAAGAATTCACTTAGTATATGTAAGACTTGCATGGTTATTTGATTTAGTACTCAAAATTAAAATATTGATCATTTTAAAGTATCGGATAATATTTATTTTAAATATTTTAATTAAATTAAAAATCACTTGAATTATTTTGAATATCTTAATTAAATTAAAAATCACTTGAAACAATAAATTGAAATTATTATTTACATTTTATATAAAATATAAAAAATAAAATTTTAAGTATTTTTATAATTTAAAATTATATTATTTATTTTATTCAATTCCTGGCAAACAGTTTTTAATTTTTATTTTTATCAAACATCATCTTACTGAATAATACTCCACCACCAGTTCAAAAAAAATTAAAAAAATAATACTCCACCACGCAATTGATAGGTGGATATTTTCTTTTCTTTTTTGTGGGATCAGGAATTGAAAGATGGATATTGCCCACGCAATTGATAGATTTAATTTTGTCCACGCAAGCTGGCGAAGCATAAGAGACACGAACTACGTGTGAAACAATAGATTGGACTGAATAACGTGAGCAAAGTGACGTCGTACCTGAGAGTCAAGAATGTATAATTGAGCTCTACAGACCTTATTGTGTTTAATTTAAGTGTGGCCTTATACAGCCATGCATGGTTGTTGGGATATTTATTTATTTTTCAATTATTAAATTAAATTAATATACTTGAAAATACATTCCGCGCCTATATATAGATAGACGCTGAGGACTCTGATTGAAGAACACAGCACAAAAATCATTAGAAGAGAGACAGAGAGAGAGAGTTATAGAGATGGAAGTAGTTCAAGTTCTTCACATGAACGGTGGTATGGGAGACACTAGTTATGCTAAAAACTCATTGCTTCAGGTATATTAACTCATTTCTTGATTTTATTATTATTATTATTATAAACTATCCAATTTTATTTCCTAACCGATTCTAACTAATTAATTAGACCTAATAAATAAGTTGAATAACAAGTATATTTAATTATGATAAAAATTATATTTTAAAAATTGACCAGCTTGATGGTTAGAAGTATATATTATTCCCACTTAAATTTTAAATTTAAATTTTAAGTATTTCTTTCTCCACATATAATTAATAAAAAAGAAAATCGATCATCTTAGCCATGTTAACGATGTTAATGTCATCTTTAAAATTATAACATTGAAATTTGAAAAATATAGTTCCTCAAAAAAAATTCAAAAAATATAGTTGAAATATATTTTAAATTAAAAAATTATGTTTTTTAAGACCTCAAAAATAGATGTTAATACATACTTACATGCATACATTCATATAAATATATATATATAGCTAAATTCTTTTAACCTTAAAAGATGGAAATTTTTAATTTTTGTTTTAGGAATAAGGTTGATTTACTCTTTATCTTTTGATTATTTAAATAACATAGAAAAATAAAACAAGATTCAAAGATTAATAATATAATTACCACTTTTATATTAATCATGCAAGTTGAAAAAAAAAATTAAAATCTTTAAATTTTTCCAGAGATTAAATTTAGTTATATATTTGAAAGGAGTTGTTGAAAGAATTTGGAAAACAACAGATCAAAAGTAGATATCAATAATTTAAACGTTTTTTTTTTAAATAAAAATAAATTACTATAGGAAATAGGAAAACTAATATTAACTATTTGGTGGAATTGGTTGAATATTTAATTATTATGTATATACTCATTATTTTAGCAAGTATAAGAACCTTAATATTTTTTAAAATTTATATATAATTTTTATATGAAATTTGAATGTAATATATACATATATTTATTTATTTATTTATCAGTATAATAAAGTATTTGATAATAACATCAAAGCAGAGTACAACATCGGACAATTATATCAAAGCAGAGTACAACATCCCCCACATGAATCGCATGATCAATTTACCCACTTGCATCTGTCATCACGTACATACAATTGTTTTCTTAATTATTAATTAAGCTTTGATTGAGATGTAAACTTATAGTTTGTGAAGGCAACATGTCATTACTAATTAATCTAATCTAAGTTAAAGTGAAGATATCAAGTCAAAATTATTATTATTATTAATTTTAACAGTGGAATTTAATTTATATGCAGCAAAAAGTGATATCCATGACAAAGCCAATTACAGAGGAAGCAATGACCAATTTCTACTGTAGTAATTTCCCAAAGAGTATAGCCATAGCAGACTTGGGATGTTCTTCAGGACCAAACACTTTATTTGTAGTTTCTGAACTGATCAAAGTAGTGGACAAAATCTGTGGAAAGCTGGGCCAAAAATCACCAGAATATCAAGTTTTCTTGAATGATTTACCAGGAAATGATTTTAACAACATTTTCAGGTCCTTACCAGGTTTCCAAGAAAAATTTACTGGAACTGGCACTGCAGGGCGATGTTTCTTCACTGGAGTTCCTGGTTCTTTCTATGGCAGGCTTTTTCCTAGCAATAGCCTCCATTTTGTCCATTCTTCTTATAGCCTCCAGTGGTTGTCTCAGGTTACCATTCTTCTTCTTCTTATTAATATTTTTCTTCTTTAAATTTCCTTTTCGGTTTCAAATGAAAAATAAATTCTTGAGACGCAATCTCAGTTTGCTCTATTGATTACGTTTAGAAAGTCGCCAATTTATTAGGAATATACCTATTATTTCATGTGATCTAAGAATATTAATATTTTTTTTATACTCACATATAAAATAATACTCTTAGGATAGATATAAGTAGTATAAAAAAAATCTAAAAATGTAATTTTATTTGGTGTAAAGAAAAGCTAAGAGTCATGTCTTTTAGCTTTTTAATTTTTTTTAAGGAAAAATTATATAATACAACCGGATATTAATGAGTAACTAATAGTGGATGGATTATACGAATATTAGTTTAATTATTTGTATTCCAAAAATAATAGAAAAAAAAGTTAAAAGAAAATTTAAAAATTAATTTTAAATTTATTCTTAAATTTTAAAATATGTTATGTGGTCAATATTTGTCTGAAAATCTTTTAAAATTTAATATTAAGAAAAATAAAAATCTAAGTAGTTGATGTGACTTCGTGACCACTAATTTTAGACTTATTTTCAAAATCTTTTTTTGGTACATAATTATCAAAATCTTTAATACATGATAAGTGACAAAATTTGACGTAAAATTTCTCAACTCAGGTTTTTAACAGTGAGATTGAAAACTAGCATTTTATATATAAATTTTTAATAATTAATTACAGTTGTTCAAGAAATTTAGTGTTTAGAGTTGTATTTCAAAATTTAGATTAATAATTTGAAATTATAATTAAAATATTAAAAAAAATATTCTGTTAATGTTTGACCCACATGTGCTGATATTGTACTGTTTCCCTCATAGGTTCCTGAAGGGTTGGAGGGCCACAAGGGGAACATTTATATCGCTAGCGGCAGTCCACCAAACGTGCTGCAGGCTTATTATAACCAATTTCAAACCGATTTTTCAACGTTTTTAAAATGTCGGTCGGTGGAATTAATGGTAGGTGGTCGTATGGTTTTAACATTTTTGGGCAGGAGAAGCCAAGATCCTTCTAGCAAAGAGTGTTGCTATATCTGGGAGCTTTTAGCTATGGCTCTTAACGATATGGTGTTAGAGGTAATCACCCTTTAGAGTGAACAGTTTATATCAATAAATCTTTATATTAAACTACTAAGATATAGTTTGATGGCAAAAATTGTGTATTGCTTCGTTTAAATTTCGAGTTCAAGTCTTGATTTTTCCCCCTATACCTCGTGTAATTTGTATTGAAAATGGGTTTTTGTTATTTATGTAGGGGATTATTGAGGAAGAGAAATTTGACTCCTTCAACATTCCTCAGTATACACCATCCCAATCTGAAGTGAAGTCAGAAATTGTAAAGGAAGGATCTTTCACTGTGGATCGCTTGGAGGTTTCTGAAGTAAATTGGGATGCTTATAACAATGAATTTAACCTTTCTGATTCATTTAAAGATGGTGGATATAATGTTGCAAAGTGCATGAGAGCCGTTGCTGAGCCTCTGCTTATCGGACACTTCGGCTTTGGAGAAGCTATTATTGATGAGATTTTTGTAAGGTACAAGGCAATTATTGCCGATCGCATGACAAAAGAGAAGACTGAATTTGTCAATGTGACTGTAGCTATGACTAAGAGAGGATGAATATGTATCAATATATTGTAATTGGCTAATACTTCTCCAAATTCAGTAAACTAATAATTAGCTAAGCTAGTCATGTACGATGTTGTGCTGTCTCTTTATATTATAATATGGGCTATTACATTATGTAAAAATAATTATTCAAGAATTTGGATGTATTTCAATTAAGTAGTACGTTCATTGTTCATGAGATATGTTCATAGCTTTTCAATTATAAATAGCAAAATTAAACAGCATATTTAATAATTTGGGTGAGGATGAAATTTTTCAATATTAAATAATTTAAATTCTTATTTTATAAGTATATACATATATATATATATTATCAGTGAAGTTTATTCGACAATTTTATAATTTTTTTTATGATAACTTGTAAATATTTTTTTTTTGGAGAGATCTGAAGCTGATATTTGTTATATTTTAAATTAAAATCAAAACTATTTATGTCATATTCTTTTTATCTCCTCAGACCTTATTGGTATGGGGGATTCTAATAATAATTATTAACTTTTGGTTATCCAAAAAACTTTAGAAATATAAATATAAAACAAGTTTGGACTTCTAACCTTCATTATCGTTGTTAAATTTCACTTCATTATCGTTGTTAAATTTCACTCCAGTATTGTTATATCATGGGACCGTGGAAATAGTGGAGAACGTTGATTGAACCTTTAATCTTAAATTGATTGAAAGTGAATAAATTTTCTGTTTTAATGATGGACACTTTTTGCGTTCATTTTGTACTTTTAACTATTTTTTATTAATGGAAAATTTCTTTTATTTTTCTTTTTTAATTTCTATTTTTTTATTAATGAATTTCCTTTTATTTTCTTTCAACTTCTTTTCTATGATATTTGATTTTAAATTTTAGTTTACAATTTCAATTATAATACTTGATTCTTGATCCGCACATCCTTAGTTTTTTTAATTATTTTTTATCATATCATATATTGTTAAAAGGTCAAACATCAAATATACCGATATCATAAAATAATTACTGATAATGGTAATCAATCACTATAAACATTATAAATTCAAAATTTTGTGAACATCTATTTCCAAAATAGCATGTTTATAATTAGATTTATCAGTGACAAATCGACAATACCCTTATTTCCGAGAGTCCTTAAACTATATCATTAGTAAACAAAAATTTCAGCAACAGTAACAGTTTTGAGATGGTGCCTAGTGAAAAGCTACAGCAGTAGCAATAAATTGTAGAGATCACCAGAAATTTATTTATTCCATTTTAGACATCATTCATTTTTTAATGGACCCATTTTGATTATTTTACCCTTTTAATTAAAAAATTCTAAAATTTTCTTTTATATTATGTTTCTTTCTCTTTTTCTTTCTCATTCTCGTTCCCTACTTTTATTTTTCTCTGATTTTTTTTCTTCGTGTAAACTCTAGATTTGATACTTTCATTTTACTCTCTTATTCTCTTATTCTCTCTACCTTGATTTTAAACTGTGTTAATTATAATTGTAAATAATAAATTTTTAATTTCAACTATAATTTTTGAAGAAATATAAAAATTTTGCAATATTAGTAAGTTCTAATTTTTTTTCTTTTTATTTTATTTTATTGTTACTATTGTTAATGTTTTTTCTTCATGTAAACTCTAGATTTGCTTCTTAGTTTCAATTATAATTTTTAAAGAAATATAAAAATTTTGTGATATTAGTAAGTTATTATTTTTCATTTTTTTTATTGTTATAAATGCAGATTCAATATATTTGGTATCTTAAAATAATATGTATTATATAGAAAAGTAGAATTTTTACTTTTAACATAGTTTTTATTATGTAATCTTTCCCTTTCTTACATTCTATTTAGGATACTTTTTTTTAATGATTTTAGTGAGGTTTTGATTTACTTGAAGTGTGATTGTATTTAAACAATATTTTTCTTCTATAGTGTCTTAAATATGGTTGTGTTGAATATACATATATTATATATAAATATGTTTAAGTAATATATATGGTCATTTTCATAATATATATGATCATATTTAATTAATATGCGTTTTATATATATGCCATATAAATGAAGTACTATAATATCTTATATAAATATAGTTATGTTGAACATATACATGCTATAAATATGTTTAAGTGATATAAATGGTCATATCGTAACACACATGGTCATGTTTAATTAATATATATTTAATATAAGATCCATATAAATAAAACACTACAGTATCCCACATAGACATGATCATATTGAATGTGTATGTATTATATATAAATGTATTTAGATGATGTACATTGTCATATTCACAGCACTCATGGTCAAAGGCGGACGCAAGATTTAAAGTCAATAGGGGCTTACTTTTTATTAAATGTATATTTTAAAATTTTTTATTAATTATAATTTTTGTAAAATATTTTTTCATTTTAAAATAATAAATTTAATTCTTACTAATATATTTTAAAATATTTTATCTCCATACAATTAATGCAATTGTAATTTTACATTAGGTAAGTATAACTGTATGTTTGCTCTATATATATATATGATAAACCTAATACATAGAAAAAAATAAATTAAATAAAAAATTATAGAATTTGAAATAAAAAATAAAATTGAAAATTTTATATAGATATAATTTATATCTATTTGAAACCACATAAAAAAGAAAAAATAAAAGAGGGCAAATTGACTAAAAAAATATTGAAAAGAGATAATTTTTTTTAAAAAAAATAAGTTTTATATATAATAAAGCTATTAGATCATAATAGTTTTTAGTTATCAGACAAAGTTATTAGTCAATAGCTTTAAGCTATTAAGCTATCAAACTGATAGCCTTTTTTGCAGACGCAAACTAATAACTTTATGCTATTTAGTAATCAGAGCCAAACATTTCTTATGTATATATAAATACATGACAACTACCTTCAAAAAAAAAAAAAAAACATGACAACTGACAAGGCAGTGGGGACTCAAGCCCCCACTCGCCCCTTTATAGATCTGCCACTGCCCATGGTCAAATGTAATTAATATTTGCTTTATATGATAGTCATGTAAACGAAACACTACAATATCATACGTAAACATAGTCATATTAAACATGCATACACTATAATAAATATATGTGAATTACCGACGGTAATTACCAATCAAAAATATTTATCAATAATTATTAATAGATTACCAACAGAATATTAAGAAGAAAAGGAAAATAAATTTAGAAAAATAGAATATTGATCAAATATTAAGCTTAGTCAATAAAAATGGCACAAAAAGTATATTGTCATTCTTTACTGACAACATTTATCGATAAATATTTATATTAGTTAGTAAAGATAGCACAAATAACTGGCGCGGCCCATTGTAGCACGTCAATTTACCAATAAATTGTTGTTCTCTATATATTTGCGGCATATAAAAAGTCTTATTTATTGAGCGAATATCACTTCTCTTAGTAAAATTTAAAAATATTAAATTTAGATCGATTTTGAGTACCACAATTTTTCAGAGATGTTATATTCTTTTGGTTTATGTATAATTAGTGGCATATCGGAAATCTCATTTACTGAGAGAATATCACTTCTTTTGATAAAAATTAAAAATATTAAATTTAGGTGGTATTTTAAGCACCATAATTTCTTGAGAGATGTTATATTCTCTCAGTAAAAGTATAATTGGTGGCAGATCATAAGTTTCATTTAGTGAGAGAATATAATATCTCTTAGCAAATTTTAAGAGTATTAAATTTAGACAACATTTTATGTACCACAATTTCACGAGAGATATTATATTCTCTAAGTAAATGTATAATTGATGATAGATTAGAAGTCTCATTTGCTAAAAAAAAAATATAATATCCTTGATTTTAGACAAAATTAAATATTTATATAGAGAGTCAATTAGAGTGTTGGGAGATATATATGTATAGTATATATCTAATATATACACAAGATATATATAAGAGATACATTGGATATACATAATATTTATGGTATATACATAACTTATACTTACTATAAATATTGGATACATATTATATACTTAACATATACATTACATATACATATATATAAAGATATATATAATATATACATAAAGTATACATGACATATATAAATATATATAATAATAATAAAAAGGTCAAAGGAAGAAAATAAATATGTGGATAGAAATTAAAGAGGGAAATAATTAAATATTTAATTAAACAATAAATTAATTAAAAAGTTTCTATCTTCTTCTTCTTCTTCTACCATGGAGGCCGAAATTTTAAGGGAGAAAGGGAGAGAGTTTTCATCATTTTAAACATCAAATTTCATAAGGATTTGAGGATTTAAGGTGATTTTAAAGATTAATCAAGGAATCAAGTAAGTATTGCATCTTTAATTTAAGCTTTGTTTTCTTCAATTTAAGGTTATATAATTATTTGAGCAGAGAGAGAGAGAGAGAGATGGTTTTAATTGTTAAAATTGATAGTAATGGAGTTCATATAGTGGATATATGATGATTTAATGATCAATTAGTTGAGAAGAGCATGATTGGTGAAGTTAAGGTTTTGGGAATGAATATGTGGAATTAAGGTTTTTAGCAGGGGTTCTTTAATTATTATAATGGGTGGTTTTGAGGTATATGTTATGATTTTAAGATTAGTTGGAATATAAGTAAGTTTTGATGAAGTTAGGGTTTATGGAGAGATTATATAAAATTAGGATTTTGGATGGAGGTTGATATAGTTGTAGAAATATATTGTTTTGAGGTTCTTTGGTTGAGTAAGTGATGATTTTATGGTTGGATGATAGAGAACAGTTGGTGCGCACACGAAGCGGCGTGGAGCCGATGGAAGATATGTTTAATTGTTTTTGTCGGTTTATATTTAGTTGTTATTTTTTCGTGTATGTTAAGAATCGTCATCAATCAATTATAAAGTTTGATTAGACACTTATTACTGGTCTGTGTTTCTAGATTCGAGGGGTTGATTACCAGTAGAAAAGGAAAAACACCAAATAGTGCCTATAAATTGATATTATAATTATTGTGATATTTTATTGTATATATTTTTTTATTTGTAATAGGAATTATATTCACTATTTAAATATAAATCCTAATTATATTTATTTTTTAACTATTGTATCCACTATCTAAAAATAAATATTTTTATTATATTTTATTACTTTATTTTATTATTTTTAATAATTTTATTATCTTTGTGGGCACATATTTTATTTATTCGTTAATAATTTAATTCTTGCATTCATTACTTGAATATAAGGATTTTATACTATTACCTGGCTTAATATTTGTTAAATTTATATTGTATTTTTTTAATGATGTCCACTCCCGAGACATAGTTGTTTTAGTTTTTCTTTTTAATTAAATATCTTTTTTATTTTTTTTTGTTTTTGCAATTCGTTAATATAATTTTTTAGAAAAAGGTATTTTTAAATTAAAGTAGACTAGAATTTGAAACTTGATTTCGAATGTTTATGTATCTGCTTAACAGAATTAAAGTCTTCGTAGTTCAAACCATTTTATTATTATTTATTAATATTGTTATTGTTGTTGTTGTTGTTATTATTATTATATTCACTTTCCAGATATAATTGGACTTATTTACTATCGAGAATAATTATTTTTTTATGTTTGCTATTTTTATTTGTTGATACTCTTCATAATTATACCCACTCTCTGGATATAAATGTGACAATTTTATATTTATTATATTTATTTTTTAATTTTGTTAGTTATCATAATTTACTATTTATTATATATATATATATATACACGTATCATCACTACCTAAATCTTACTCTATATATGCGTCCTTTTTGAAATGCTAACAATTATGTCCATTAATTGATATAATAATATTATTAATTTTATCTTAATTGCATTGTTCACTAATTACATATAATGTGTGAGTTAAAATATTTTTACTATGAGTGATTTAAGAAAATTAAAAAGCTAGAACCAATGGATCAAGGGGGCCTTTTAATCTAGGATATTTTTCAATAAAAAATCTATATATAATAATGACACATCAATTTTAAATGATAATGATAATAATAGAATTATTTTAACTTTATGTATTTTGCCATCATAAGAAGCAAAAGTAAATTAATTAATTAATTAATTAATTAATAATTGAATAAATAAAATGATAAATAAGTAAGTAAATAAAAGGTCCTTTCAAAAAAGTAAATAAAAGATAAAAAAAGATTGATTGGAATACTCATGCAAATTAGTGTCCCTTTTTTTAGCTAAAGACAGAATAAATAAAAAATTAATCGCAGCAGCAACCCGTGCGTTACAATTGCTAACCTTATATTTTTTTCTTTGTTTTTTTAAATTACATAGATGCCTAAAGTTTAACCAACCTTAAATTTGCCCTCACATGTATGCCCCTTTTAATTCATTTACCCCATTTTTGCTGTCACTTATCTTCTCATTCTCTATCTTCTTATTTTTCTCCTTTCTCTTCTACAAGCTCTAATACAAATTTATTTTCATATATTTCTTCTAGCTTAAATTAATTCTCTTGAGATTGCTTCAAATATTTAATTCTACTTTTCACCAGCATATAATGAGGTAAAATTTTTAATATTTTTTTTAACTTTAATATTTTTTTATTCTTTTTGTTGAGTTTCCTTTTTTTTAATACTCATAATGATTGTTATTGGTCTGAATCTAAATTGTTCTTAAAGGAAAATTGTAATCATGTTTTCATTTTTTGAAAATTCATAGTTGTATTATATATATATATATATATATATATAAATTTGACACTCTTTTTTTGATTTTTTTTTGTGCTAGATTTATTTCATGTGTTATTTTTGTTTATCTGTTTTTGTGAATGGGGAAAAATTATTATTTTTTGGCTATTATTTGCATTATTCATTATTTGCATGTGTGTTTTTTTTTATTATTTTTATATCTATGGACTTGTATATATCAATTGGTTTTTATATCTAAACGTTGATGGGTGCTTTAAACAATTAGGATTTACATATAAGCTTGCATTTTGTGTTCATTAAACAACTTTACAATTTGTTTCTTTATGTATATAGCAATCAGTCACTACTTGACTATTTTCCTATAAAATCATAGTAAAAACTAAAACAAATTAACTTTCAAAATTTCAATAAAAATTAAAACTCGCATTGCATTTACTTGATTGTTTGATTTATTGAGGATTGTTAGATTTTCTTGCTCTTTGCCTTAATTGAATGACCATTGATTTGTTAAATACACTTTATGTATTTAACAAATTGTAAATTTCTTACAATTTTCTCAACCAGGAAATTATCCCTCAAATTTACCTTTGCTTTTATATATTTTATCAGTCTCTCTATTTTTCTTTGTTTTTTTTCTTGTGTCTTCTTCTATGATTTCTATATATATTTTTTATAAATTTTTTGTTCTTATATGATTTTTTGTATGAGTTTTTTGTTTTGTGTCTTCCTCTATTTATAGAGGAATTAGTTTCCATTTTATGTATTTATTTATTTTTGGTTGTGTTCTCTAGTTCTTGAGCTCTCCATCATTAATTTGTTGCACATTTCATGGAAGGAATTTTTTTTTCAAAAATCTAGTTCTTGAGCTCTCCATCTTTCAGAATTTGCTGCACATATCATGGAAGGATTTTTTTCAAAAATTTGATTTCCTACCCCATGTTTTTTATTTTTTATTTTTGTCTTTTGCATTTGGATGCATTTTTTGAAATATTAATTAGATATTAATAATTTAGCTTATTTTATCTCAATTTTATTTATATCATGTAAAAAACTGGTTTACTACAACTGCCTGCCCTTTTGTATACTTTAATTAATTAGAGTTATGTAAAAGGTTGGTAGCCAGTTATCACTTAAGGCTTAACCTCAACAATACTTAAAATTTGATTTTGAATTTTTTTAAGAAAGACAATGGAACCTATGGCTCGACTGTAAAAGTATTTAAAACTTGATTTTATGATTTCCTTTTTAGAAAACAAAGAAAAAGGACCTAAGGCTTTACTCTTAAAGTACCTAATGCTAGACATTAGAAACCCTTTTTCAAAAAACAAAAGAGAACCTAAGGCTCAAATTAGGGAGTATTGAATGCGTAGCATTAGGGATTTAAAATAAAAAAACCCTAAGACTAGACCCTAGGAGTGTCTAATGCTCAACATTAGTGAACTTTGTCTTTTTAGAAAACAAAAGAGAATATATGGCTTGATCTTAGAAATATTTAAAACTCGACTTTAGAGATTTTTAGAGAAAGAAAAGGGAACCAAATGCTTAACTCTAGGAGTGTCTGATGCTCGACATTAGGGACTTTTTTAGGAAAAGAAAAAGAAAACCTAAGGCTTGATTTTAAGAATACCTAACGCTCGACATTAGAAACCTTTTTTTAAGAAAAAGAAAAAAGAACCTAAGGCTTGACCTTAGGAGTACCTAATATTTGACAACAAGAACCTTTTTTTTAAACAGAAAGGAAACCTAAGGCTCAACCTTAGGAGTACCTAATGCTCGACATTAGAGATTTTTAGAAAAAGAAAAAGAAACTTAAGGCTTGACTCTAAAAATGACTAATGCTTAGGGACTCTTTTTCTTTGAAAACAAAAGGGAAACATAAGGCTTGACCCTAAAAGTGCTTAATGCTTGACACTTAGAACTTTTAGAAAAAGAAAAAGAAAACCTAAAACTTGACCCTAGGTGTTTCTAATGCTTGACATTAGGAACCACTTTTTTTTTTTTTAAAAAAAAAGAGAAATTCAAAGCTTGACTCTAGGATTACTTGAAAAATAATTTTTGTATGCAAACTCTTTTGCTTGTATTTATGTGAATCCAAAATTTCTTGAAAAAAACTCTTATGTCATGCATGCTTCCATCTAAATGTTTAAAAAAAGTGTTAATTTTTTTTTGAAATCATATTTTTGTGATTAAGGATTTTTCTTTTTAGAAGAGAAATATAACATCAAAACTGTAACAATCCCTGAATCTAGAACAAATCAAGTGCTTAACTTTAGTTGTATGATCCTCAAAATACCTTCTTAGGTTATGTTCAAGTAACAAATCTAGATTTTAGAACAACCTCAACTGTCATTGCCTCTATAAGTATCTTGTTAGTAATTCTTTCACCCATCAAGGCGTGCCCCTTTTCATTTCAAGTTTATAATTTTGACATTTCATATACAAATCTACTAAGCATAGGTTTACCATCTTTTAGCATTGCGCTTCCTTTTTCAAGTATTTTAAAAATAAATTTTTAATAAAATATGTGCTTTTAAGGCATAAGTTGGACCTATTCAGTTTGGTTTGCTAAATTTCTTAGTAGTTGTTTTCTTTATGGTTATTTATTTTTTGGAAGTTACAAATATATAAAAAATAGGGAAAATTTATTAAGGAAATCCAATAAAGCATACAAACCTGATGATCGTAAGCCTAAATTGACTTTAAATAATCCCCAACTATGCTTTTTATATCTTCTTTTTTTTCTTCCTTTTAGCATCTTTTCTTTACAACTTTAGGTATAATACCTCTTCACAGCATCTGAGTTTACTGGATTCGGCAAGT